>NC_051171.1:130098126-130698126 GCF_013339725.1 Rhipicephalus microplus
ATGTACCCAATTTCATACAGACGTGTAGAGGTTACCTTGTTTCACCGCATAATGATGAATAAAGACACACTGGGTAGTTCTCTACGACGCAAAACTATGATGATTTATGGCGTAGCAGGTACCCTGCAACTGTAGTTGTAATATATCTATAGTCGATCCATGAGAGTTTTGCTCTATGGAATGGGCTCCAGATGGCCTCGCCTTCAGCTTTCGCTGTAACTGTGCTGCGCGTTCCATGCAGGCTTTTTTTTCTGAAACGTACGGTTAATATCTTTATGCAGCTAATGTCATTACACAAGTCAGGGAACCGTCTCGCTTCATTCCCTCAGTTTCAGTGCAGTCTTAATACCGAGCGTTGCTCGCTCTTTATTTCAAGACGGGCATGTTGCAATCTGGCCCTATGGGTATGACATCCCTGATTTATATAGCGCTAATATACTGGGAACACAAGCAAAGAACATGACCACACATAAGCAACACAACAGATGCGTTTGGACTTGTTCATTTGCGTAACAAGGTTGATTATTTCATGAGTCAGCAGTTGTCTCGGCTGGTACGGTGGCGTGATTGAAACGAAGCACTTGGCTGAGAATTGATCGCTGCGCATGAGGCGGGTTGACAGTTGTCCAAGTTAATGTATTCGCATATTAGAAACGAAGTTTTCTCGAGGTCAAGCGATCTATAGCATAGTTTTCTAATAATATATACACTAGAGGGCACTCTGGCGCTAGTGCTTAAGGGAGCTTTAAGGCATGGCACATCAGTCAGCATGAGACTGGTGGGTAGCACACAAACATGCCTAATATTCGTTCTTCCGGCTCCGTTAAATAACTCCGCATGGCCTGCATTTCTTTTATCACAAGACGAAGTTCTGCGAATGTTTAGCACTTCGCCAACTCAACCGTTTGAGGCTCACCAGTTGAAATATGCTCAAGAAGTTCACAGTGGTTCGTTTCTTTTTTTTTTTACTCGAAACAAGTTCACAGCTGTCCTTTCTTTTACTCGAAACAAACGCCGAAACACAGCAATAAACGATGCCGCAACTGCGTTGGAAGCCGCAAGCACGAAGATTAGCCGAAGACGTGTATTTACTCCGTCACTCCTATACGGTGCATAACGATCGCAGTGCCAGGATTCCCTCTCGTAAATATTAAACGAAACTCTATTATCTATACATCACTCAAGTTTCTGCACATCTGCTGTCGCGATGCGGTTCAACCAGCATTTTAAATGCGAAGCATTTCATAGCGATCTTCGGCGACTTTGAGCGTATCTATCTATCTATCTATCTATCTATCTATCTATCTATCTATCTATCTATCTATCTATCTATCTATCTATCTATCTATCTATCTATCTATCTATCTATCTATCTATCTATCTATCTATCTATCTGTCTATCTATCTATCTATCTATTTATCTATCTATCTATCTATCTATCCATCTATCTGTCTATCTATCTGTCTGTCTATCTATCTATCTATCTATCTATCTATCTATCTATCTATCTATCTATCTATCTATTCTAACACTTTTAATGACTACTTAGTTTTACGTGTTTTTCTAGCTGGTTGCGTATGCTGGCGGCTTGAGAGATACGTGCCACAAGAACGGCAGTGATCGGGCCACACAATTCAAAATTATTCAGCTTAGAGATATCAAAATGCAAGGAAATGGATGCTTACCCTCAACTCAATTTTCGCGGGCTCACCTTACCGTGCTTCCCTCCCCCTCTGACTTCGGAAAGCTGCCCAATGAAATGAACCGAAAGCCCTACCATACACGAAGCTCACATGACATATTGCTTGTTACGTCCAGCCTATTAACGACGCCGTTGCGATGGTAACAAACAATGTGGTACTTGAACGACACGGGTGAAACCAGCAAGCTCGCGAACGTTTCTATAATGTTTTGTAGCTTTACTGATATTACTTTTTGCAATGACGTATGTATATAGCAACGCTCTTACACATTTAGGGCGAAGCCCTTTAAAGCGGCACCCGTTCGTCCCTCGTCGTATAGTGCGTAACCAGTCTTACCTTTTGACAGGCAAGGTGGTGTCGGTTGGAGATTTCTCCTGTGCGTTGTTGAACAATAAAAAATTCGCAGCGTGCGCGTCAACTAAAAGCCGAATTTTCCTGTCTCTAATTCCCCATTAGCAGCCATTCGCATGTACCTTGAGCACTATATCTGACAAGAAAGGGTTGCTACAATATACTCGCTGGGCGTAACCTCCTTGGTTTATAAAAGTTTATCGAGCGTTGGGCCGCAGTGCCACGAATACAGTGAACTAGTATATACCATGAACTCGAGGTGGTTAAAGGTGGGAAGTAGGCACGAAGCGCAAGCCGTAAGAAAGTGTGCGTGTGCCACCTATCGTTCAGTCCTTGGAATGCCCGCTGGATGGCGGTGCTTCTATATGAGGAATATATCATGAAAAGATACGAGATGGTGGTACTTGGAGTGTTGACTAGATGGACGAACGGACACACTGACAGATGCATGGACGGACGCACGGATGGCTGCACGTATGGATGAACGCAGGGGCGGATGCATGGACGAATGCAGGGACGGACGCACGGATGGAAGTGCGGACGCACGAACAGACGCACGCACGCACGCACGGACGGTCACACAGACGGACGCATGGACGGACGGAAGCAAGAACGAATGGACGGACGGATGCTTCGCGCGAAGCATCCGTCCATCCATCCGTCCGTCCATTCGTTGATGGAGAGGAGAGTTGCGGCCCACTCTCCATCATTCACCCCGTGGATGTGCTGCCATTTTTTTTTCTTTTAGTTTCTTCAAATATCGGCGCCCGGAGCGTCGCCGGTGCATTTGCTCCAGCACATGGCGTTCGGCGCATTCTTTGACCAGCTTTGCAGTGTTCAAGCTGGAAAAGTGGCAGAGCTTTATTCTCTGTCGCTTTGCTTAAAAAAATCATGCTAATGAAAAAAAGAAATCCAATAGCAATCCCTATATTTATGCAATGCCGCAATAACATTTAACATTATATTTATCCAATCACATATGGCGGCAACCTTCCGGCGTCATTTCCGCTTGCAGTAGTTCTGGTGAACGCACTAAGAGTTGTGCAGTCGGCGTCGATGTTTTCAAGCGTTAGAGGGCCCTATAAGCAATACTTGACATCGGTAGCATCGACCCAACGAAGGCATACAATAAATTTCAGTGATAAAAAAAAAACCTGACATAGGCCGCCTTGACCCCCCGGCGAATGCAAAAAAGGCTGCCTACCCAATTTCAGGGTCCCATTCTACCACGGAGCTGCGTCAAGTCTCCGAACTATTCCTTTCTAATAGACTCCGTGCTCAAATGTGTGCATACTGCATGCTTTACTCGTTCAAGAGAATTTTTTTACCAGATATATCTTACGTAACTTATGTGTGCACAGAAAGATATACAATGATGATCTTGCGTATGTACAGTGCAAGTTGTTATGTACAGCGAAAATAGCTTATTTGGGTATGCAGTGATGTACAATGCGAAAATTGTACAAGGACGGGACATCCATAAATACTGAGAAGATGAAACTTACATAAACAGTAAAGGCTATGTGTACAAACATGGGTGTCTTTCACTAAGTAAGGTAATGTGTTCAGGAAAGAAGCGCTATTTATGAGCTCAGCAGCGTAACTTATTTGAAAAGCTTCCATATGACGAAAAGCCTTCGTTATTGCTCAAGTTAAACAAGTTACGTTTCGAGAATTTCTTGTTAGCTTGTGCAGAAAACTTCACATCGATTTCTGAGATGGAAAGTCCTGTAGTTTACTTTATGTACTTCATTTTCTTTTCCGTAGTTCTCCCAACGCAATTCATGCTCGCATAGCTGTTCGTGCCTATCATACGCTAAAAGAATCCACTCAAATCAGGCTGCACTCATCACGCCATAAAGTTATTATAAGAGGATCAATGTGAATGAAAGTAACAATGCGAAACTCCGCGATGGCGGATAAGCGATGTGAATATAGGCATGACCTTTATATAGCGTACACAGTTGAACTGCGATGATGTAGTTACCAGCAATGCAAACCTGTTATACAAGTCATATGATTTTAGATTGCGCGACGCGTTTCATGTCACTCAGATAAGCTGAATGTCTGTATCTTTACAACAAGTGTTTAACGATTTTGAGTAATTCGTACTGAACTACGGGGTAGCAGTTATAGTCGATGTTGAATTAGGCATGTGTCGCTGTGAGGAGGCTAATGCACTTTGAACATTCTTTTGTTGTGCCTTTCTCTGATAGTGCGCGACTTGCACTCATCGAACTTTCAAGCCATGGCCCCGCCGCGGTGGTCTAGTGGTTATAAGGTACTCGGCTGCTGACCCGCAGGTCACGGGTTCGAATTCCGGCTGGGGCGGCTGCATTTCCGATGAAGGCGGAAATGTTGTAGTCACGTGTGCTCAGATTTGAGTGCACGTTAAAGAACCCCAGGTGGTCGAAATTTCCGGAGCCCTCCACTACGGCGTCTCTCATAATCATATGGTGGTTTTGGGACGTTAAACCTCACATATCAAATCAACTTTCAGGCCGTGCAGTAAATAACTTATCAGTACCTGGACCGTATGGTGCGCGTCTATTATCTCATATCAGTCATCGCCTACGTGTAAACGCAGCTGTGTATGGTGACAAGGGAACGGTTTTGTATGTATTACCACATATCAATCATCGCCGATATGTAGACGCAGTATGTGCTCGACGCCTTGTTTCATATGCGTGGATCATGGTTGAGGTCGTGTTCAACGAACTTATAGCCCCCCCAGTACGTAAATGTCCGCGTGCTGAAAGTATACACAATAAATGAACTTAATTATAGTCCATGCAGAATGTTGACCAGCCGTATAGATCGAGTACGCGAGTTCGATCGACTTCCCGCCATGAGGCGCAGCGTGAGAAATATAAAAAAAACACCCGTTTGCTTCAATTTAGGTGCTCGTTGAAGAATTCCTGCTATTCGAAAATTAATCCCAAACCTCTTAATTACTACAGTGAATGCCCCATTATATCATCGTGCACGGTTTTGCGGAGTGAAAGAAAGTTACATTTTGTTAACAATAATGACGCATTTTCGTGAGCCTTGTTCCTGAGTACGATTTGCATGCCGTTGGGACACATCATCATTGGAATACAAAAGCGAAAGCAAGCTTCTCTCGCTCTGAAATTTAATTAGCGACAGATGCGAAACCGTTTAGTTGCCGCTCCAAAGAAACACCGCGTGGTTTTGTGGAGTTGCATGGTCTATCATTTAGTAAAATCACACTATGCTTTTTCGGTGTAGAGTAAGTGAAAAAATTTATTGAAAAAAAAAAAAGGAGGAGAGGTGCAGCTCTTTAGAGACTTCATAGTGGGTGGAGTCCTTATTCCGGGACCCCATTACACTTGCTAACCTAGCCCTCTGGACCTGCAGAGCCCTTTGGGCTTGGAGATCCGAGCAACCCAGCAGGGTCGCCTTCCACTCCTCTCTGGTTGGGTTATGGTAGGGGGGAAGAGCTGAGTTGAGATGGCAAGCCCAAACGATGTGGTAGGTGTCAGCCACCTTCCCACAGTTTTGGCACTTGCCAGTGAAGGAGAAATCAAAATGTTGCATGATTGCCGGGCACAATAAAGTATTGGTTAAAGGTCTCGGCAAGATGCATTCATTGCCTTCCCCAGCCCCATTGCAGGAGGTGCGTATTGAAGATGCTGATCCCTGTAATCGGTCGTAATATCTTTGAATGTCAGCAGATATTCGCCTTCGGGTTGCAGACACTCGAAATCTAACCGGGATGCCCGGTGAACGAGTGCTCGGGCCGCCATGTTCGCGGCTTCATTCCCCATTAGGCCTTGGTGGCCTGGAGTCGCCGTACTATTGAGACAGAATGAACCAGCTAGGCATTCTCCGTAATCGTCGCACTGACAGAATGACTGAAGTGCCAGACTCATGTTATTATCACCTAATAAACTTCTCTATTTGGATAACATGCGGAGGGCAGTATAGAGATTTTGGCGTACATGTTGCCAACATATCACTGGCGTGCGCACCGGCTCCCTGTTCCTCACAAGTGTTGTGGTGTTGCACGTGGTCTGTAATGAGTCGCTTACGTAGTATCAGACTTTGCAGTAGTTAAATTAGTGTAGTTCAGTTTTTTTTACTATATTGAGTAATGTAATGAATTCTTTTCGTGAAGTAATGTTTTAGTAAAGTAATAAGTAGCATCAATCTAGTAATTTCAGAAACATTTCTCACTACTTGTTCAATTCCTTTTGCCTTAATACGGCGTGCCCACTCCTCTTCGACGTCAAAAAATTGATCAAGCAGAGAAGAAAAATAACAAAGACAATTGAATCTGATTGCCACACATCAGGCGTGCAGGTTAAACTGAGATCTATGAGAGTTTAACGTACATGAGTGTGAATGACGAGTATACAGTAAGCGTCGAAACTTCAGGTAAACTGCGCTCGAGACCAAAGAACAAGCTGAATATACCCGCTTTTTTAAATGCGAATGCATTTCTTAGTCGGGCTATGTCAGGCGTCCGTCGGGATCCGTCCACCGCCCTCTCCCATAGCAACAGCTGCGGGCACGCGCGCCCCTAGCAACCGGAGCCATGTCACGCTTCGGCGTCGACAGCTGTCAGCAACAGCTGTGGGCGTGCGCGCTTATCCTCGCCCCTAGCAACCGGAGCCCCCACCTCCTTGACTTGAACGTGACTTGCCACCGCCTCAATGCAGTGCATATGCATTCGCATTTTCTCACGATTCCCTTCGGGGAGGAGGGGGCTTTTTTGGGGGGCAGGTGAACACGAATTTATATTTCAGGCGTGCTCGAAAATGTGATAACATGTACTATGCAGTTTGACGGCACACCGTCGCATATTTCTGGGATATTTAAAGATTTATCAAACCTAGTGGTCTCTACCCTTTTTGCACCGACTGTACATGAGCTAGCAGATAAATGAGTACTTTTTTATTAAACTAATTCCAAAGGAATTTCGTTATTGTTTAGATGTGCTGTATGTATAGAAAAATTGGTTAACGATAAAAAGTAAAGCACTTGGTATACTCTACTATAAGAGAGCATAAAGCAGTCCCGCTTCGCAATTTCAATTAGATTGTGCCACTTTTAAGATAATTTTATTGCTGAAAGAAGTGTACATACAGAGAATACATTTATACGTTACATTTTTCGTTCTCAAGACATTGCTAATATATCCTAATGCACAACAGGAACTGCTTGTACCTGCAAACAGAAATTCTAACGTGCACAGCGAAAACTATGCGCAGGGATACGTACACTTCAACAAAAACTGCTTCCTCGATGATACTGTAAAGTAACTATATGCTGTTCTTGTATGGATAGAATCATATCCCTATTTATGGGGTAAACACACGGTGCCGGTTAGAAGCTGTATATTCGTACGAACATACACACGTTTGGGTTTAGGTCCATAAAGTATTTTGCGAAGTGCATATGCGCTGTGATGAAGCACAAAACTGTTAATCCAACATAATGGAGACTGCACGCATTTTGTCTAAATTTTGCGCCCTGCTGTCGCAACTGCGCCGTAACAGACCACGGCCAGCTAGAGGAGCTGTAAGAGAATACTAACAGGTTATCAGTGAAACTGGCCTGTTAGTAAATAGGCTGTAAAAGCTATATTCACCTAGCAAAAACCACTACGAAAGCTTGCTGTTATTTGCGGGAGCAAACCTACAGCGGGCACTTGGCTATTTGTTTTATAAAGCTGAAGGAAAATACGAGAAAAAGTATAGTCCTATACTAATTTCGTTCGCACTGCCGTATAGCGTTCTGAAGGCGATTATGCGAAATGTCCAAGAGCCGAAATAAGAAGCCCGTATACAGTGACGCTTTTGTGTACTTTAGCGCTGAGCTCTGACTAAAGCACGCGCTAACAAATGAACATTCGTGATCATGAGAGGCAACGCTGGATTCACGTTTAATCAATGATTATTCGTAAATATACCGATATTAATGTGACTGAATTGCTAGACATGCCTTTTCACTTGAGAATTTGAAGAAAATTATATATTGTCACGTTTGCCAACTACCCTTAGCCGCTATGACCTTTCAAGGGTACTTTCAGTGTTTCCTATCGTGTGGCTGACTGCTTTATACACTTTTAATCGGGTCAAGCCAAATCTGCTTGATATAGCCAGGAAACCAGACATTTTCGTCTGATTAACTGGCTATGTCTAGCACTTCTAGCGGGACTCGATTAGGAGTGTACGAGGCTGCCCCGTTTTAGCGTTGCCATTGGACCAGCGTTGGCGATCTATAGTACAAGATGTGTCGATCTTGCGAGCACCATGGCCTTGCACTGAGACACCAAAAGGGACATCATTAAATGCGATTCGCAGCCAGAAAGCATATACACATTTACACGCACGTATGGTGTTTGTATAAGCTATATTATTCATATACACATACATCAGGTGGCAACCAGTTGTTATGGAGGCCGTTTCATTAGCAAATAAAGGCTGAATGCCCACCAGTAAGCAATAAATTTTGGAAGTACATTCTGTAGGTGTTTCGCGTACCAAAACGAAGATATCATTATGCGAAGATATCATTAACGAAACGAAGATATCATTAACTTACGAGCTGCCGAAGCCACCCACATTCTTTTCGCCTGTTTTCTCGCTTACCATGCATCTTCTCGCTGTAAGCGAGATGTTTCTGGTATTACCAAAAAAGTAATTTACTAATACATGGGAAAAAATGATTTTCTATTTGTCGTCGCTTTGAAGGGGGACTATATAAAGAGCAGAACTAGTTTTCGCGTAATACAGTGAAGTATAATCTCACAATCCCGAAAACACCGCTCTTATACCGTGACACGACACTTGGTATAAGAGAGGGAAGGGAACGAGCGAAAAGTAAATTCGGGTGAAGTCGCCGCCTCGAGATTCAGGCACCAAACGCAATGACGTCATACGTTTCGAAGGCGTCTGCTGGGTCCTGTAGCTTCTAATCGATAAATATAAAGTACATTGTCATCAGCGGGTGCACAGACCTATAACATACAACGTCTCAAAAAAAAAAAATTCATCGAGCCAATGTTGCGAAAATAGAAAAAAAAATGAATTTTGAGATTTTTCGGTCATTCGTGAAGGTTTCCGCCTGATATTAAAGTAGGAAGCTTCAACATTGGTTTTCTCCACTGATATCGAATTTTCGATTGTGAAACATATAGCGTTAGAGTTTTCAAAGTGCACTCTTAAAAAAAAAAAGGCAGTGCTACTTACTAAGTTTGAGGTAGTAAATTGTGGTCACAACATTCACTGCCTGTAGTTACTTCAGGTAGTAGGCCACAGACGTTTACTACCTTAGACGCAACCAGAGATAGTAAATGACTGTTTTCTACTACCTGCAGTTACTACTTAGGTAGTGAATGTTGTGACAACAATGAACTACCTCAAAGTTAGGAAGTGGCACCACCTTTTTTTTTTTTCAAGAGTGTGCAGTTTGTCGATGTCATTGTTTTTCTTTAGTGTCCCTTCAAAAAGAACTGATTTTTCCATACTCTATCGCTCGCTAGCTATTGCGGCGGAGACAAACTTGGGGTGCCGTTGATGCATGCGATGTATGCGTATAACGAAGATGTACAACGCGTGATGTGTCGACGCGCCTCGCTTTTAACAGAGCGATAAACACGCAGTAACTGAACACGTCCCGTCTCGTACATTGCCGCCTACACGTGCACTCTCGTCATTTCTCGCAACGCGTTCAATCATCCCAGACAGACGCGTTTATGTCAGGTTTTCTCAAAGACCCAGATGTGGCATTTCTAGTGTTTATATCCGTATACATCCGGACCAGAACATAAATTAATCGCGACGATGGCGGCAGTTCATTACTTAGTGCCGTAATTTTTAACACGAATGGTGTCGTCTTATAACTGGTGTATGTGAAATACATTTTAAATCAATAGGGTGGAGAGATAAGGTTATACTCGTCGTTGATGATACAACTTGCAAAACAAAACATGCGTGAAATGCCATCTAGTGAGCAAGCTTGCATAACGAGGCTGCAGGATTAGCGATAGATGACTTTCAGCGCAAAAAATGTATTAACGTTATAAGCAGCATGATTATATAGAGAAGTGAGTTGGGTCAATTGGTGCGCAATAACTGCTTGACTACCTAACGCAAAAGAAGAAAACTCTTGAAAATGCAGAGACGACAGATTGGACAGAGCGATGTCTCTACCTTGTCCGTTTTTTTTTTGTTTTTTTTTTTGTTGCCTTTTGTGCTATAGTTTTGTTTGCAGTTGACAGCATAATAAATTAACGACAGGAAAAGACTAAGGATAGAATAGTTAGTCGTGATGCTGCATGTGATCGTTTTGTAGTCACTGTTGATACAGGTATTTGTGACTCAAACGTTCCAACGGCGTTATTTATATATATAACCTTTATCTTCTATAATTTCTAACGTCTTATAATCTTCAAAATATATCAAACAAATTGTACGAGCACGCAAACGTATTGCGCATCGATGCATTAACTATACGCAACGCTTTGTCTATGCCCGTCATAATGTGGCTATGGTATACTCTGGCCCGAAGGTCACGTGATCGAATCCGAACCGAAGCAGCCACATTTTGCTGGAGGCAAAATACTTGGCGCCCGCATATTTCCATTCAGGCGTACGCTATAAAGAGCATCCGATGTGGCTTACATATATTAAGCAAAATACGTGAAACCTCGACAGTAGCATTAGGTATCGTTCTAAATTATCCGAATTCTCAAAGTCTTGAACATTTAACAAATCTACGCACAGTCCACCGTTACGATGTTGATTGCATCGGCATACTTTAAGGTAGCACGTTAAAAAAAACCCAGGGGGTCAAAATTTCCGGAGCCCTCCACTACGGCATCTCTCATAATCATATGGTGGACTTGGGACGTTAATCCCCACATATCATATCATCATACTTTAAGGTATATCGACACTCTATACGTAATCAGAGTTCCAGTTCTTGATATTAGTTTCAGAATGCTGCTCTGCTTGCAAATCACGTTGCGCTCGCTCATGTAGTTTCCAACTATGTGTCAGTATATAGAGAAACGTAGTCAAGAAAATGCAGAAATATGCCGCATCAGTCTCAGATAAGCAACTTCTTTTTTTCAGGTAAAATAATGAAGAAATGCGTTCTTGTGGTGATCTACAAAAGTAAAAAATAATATATGTGAAAGTGCACGTATATAAGGAATGATGGGGACGGAGTTGTTTTGATATATTTATATATTTTTTTCTTGTACTATTCCCTAATGCGAAGTATGTGATGTAAGGTGTACTATACGGCTGGACTAAAGAAGTGGCACGAGCGCACTCTGTGACGGCTTGCGCACCCTAAGAGGAGACGATTGGACAGATACTTCACAGCTCGTTGCAGGCGCGGGTTGGGCCGCTGTGTGCCATGAACTAGCGGCGGTGAAAAGTGGGGACTATAGACACGAAGCGCAGGCCGCAAGAGAGTGCACCCATGGCGCTCCTCTATAGTCCGGCCATGGGTGTGCATAAATTAAGTATTCGGTAACAAGCATGAACCACCTGCTTCATAACTACTGTACCCATAAGTATGTAACAACGTGTCTCTAAGAACACCTGGCGATTAGGCTCGTGTGGTTTTATTTTTATTAAAGAGATGAACCCGGTCGAGAAAGAGGTGCCTTCATGGCAACAACGGCTAAATCTCGCCTAGCAAACGAAATATGCAATACTTCGCTTCATGACAATAGAGCGGAGGATGTGTGAGTAGTATTGTTTGTAACAACATGTATACATCCATAGGTGCGCGCACGAGGGGGGCAGGGGGGGGCGCCCCCCATAGTCGTCTGAGAGGGGGGGGGGGGCGCCAAATCAGCCCCAGAGATTGTCATAGTAGGAAGGGGGGTAGGGTGCAAATGCAAAGTCGGTCCCATGTATTGTCATAATAGGGCGGGGAAGGCGCGCTGAGAATAACTTTCAACACCCCCCCCCCCCCCTTGAATGGGGACCCTGGGTACACCTGTGTACAGTATACAGGTGGACTGGTCTTTGCGGACCTTGGTCTTTGTGGAATGCTACAGAGAAATCTTTGACGAAACCGAAAGTCGTTTTTGGCCGAGGAGCCACACGTTATCCGTCGATTATGGCTTCTGCTATAACTGGCTGGTGATGACATGTGGCGTAGAGGGGCGCGAATGCCTATTTGGCAGCTGTGTGTGTTTAGAAATTTTGTGCGTAATCTCTGGCTCCGGTACATCTCCCATAATTCAGTCACATCCTTTGGATACCACGAATACTTGACTTCCACCTCATTTACTTATCCTTTTGCTTTCTTACATCTCTGCCTTAACTTGAGATTGCATACGATCAGGGCTTGTTGAGTCAGCTACATATCTCGTGACCTTTCGGTCTCGCGTCGGATTGTACATGTCCTATCTACATATCCTTTCGGTCTCACGTGAAACTTGCGTCAGGGCGGCACGATATTTGTCAAAAATGTAAGATACCAAAAAGTGTACAACGTGTTTTGGATCGTAGTACAATTCACTCGATTATGTGCTATAATTATTTAAACATCGACGCTACATGATGGCTTACGATTTCTTTTCTAAAGACAGCAGACACCATGGGGCACATGTGGACAATACCACTGCAGAATCACTCATTTCGTGTTTCTTTACGTGCTTTTATAGACAAACATGTAAATTAATATACAAATGCCTTTAATTTGACTTAAAGTTATCCGTCATGCACCGAGCGTGCAGAAAGAATCATGACGCGTGGAGGAAAATGCATCTGCGATCTTCTGTGAAAATAATACTCGTTATTTCTACGCAGAAGCAAACAGCAACGAAATTGTTCGGAAGCGCGTTATCGAGTCGATAGCGTTAAAGAAGAAATTGAACGAATGAGGCACGAGAGATGTTCCCTTCATTGGAACGCGGAAGCCCCAGCTGGCTCCGGGCCAGTCAGTGCAACGAATGCCCGTCACTAACGCCAACGTTGCAGCCATTGTATGGAAGAGTAAGACGGTTTTCCTAGAATCTCACCGCAGTGTATTCTATGTATACCAACACCGGCCTGTCAGATATAGCTATAGACACGCGGGACATGGAGTTGCCTGATCGAGTGAGAGATAGATAAGGCGCACGCGACTGCCGCAGTGAATCCCAAATCACGTGAAAGTCTCGGCGTAACGAGATTGCAAAAAAAAAAAAACAAAAACAAAAAACAACAAATGCTGTCTTCCCCTCGCGTTCTTTCATCAGCTGATGGGCGTATCATCTGGCCTTCGGATAATGAAGACACGGCACCCCGGAAAAGCACTCCCTATAGTCCAGTCGCTATCTCTCGAAACAGAAGACAGCCCCGCCAAGTGGGGCGGCGCGCGCTATCGCGCCCGGGCTATCGGGATCACGGCGGCCAATGGGCCGCCAGGAGAGCGAACGTGATAAGACGGCATGCGTGCGCAAGATAAGCGCGTCGCAGAAGCGTGTACAGAAAGGAGGGGCGGGCTCACCGGGCGAGAGTATCCGGCCCATGGAGTCGGTGGTGTAGGCGGTCTGCGGCATAGCGCCGAGCGACGCACTGTTGTCGTACACGGACCACGACATGTCCGAGCGCAGGTACGGGGTCGAAAAGGGCGCGAATCCGTTGGCCCCGTTGCCGCCGGCCGCCGCCATCCCGCGGCCGTCTTCGACGAGCGCCGCCGCCGAGCCGGGGCTCAGCGCGGCGGGCTGCAGCGTGTAGCCGTTGTGCGTCATCTCGAGCGCCTGGCCCTGCCACGCTTGCGCCTGGGGCATGTAGCTCAGCGGCGGGTACATAGAGGACGGAGGCGAGCCACCCAGCTCGGCTCCCTGGTGCGCGTACGTCGGCGGGCTGAGGCCCCCGCTGCTCGCCTTGACGTACACTTGCTCGGCGGCCACTTGCCGGTTCGGGTAGGGAGAGCTTGCGACGGCGTAGCCCTGCGCGTACTGGGGCGTGCCGTACGTGCTGACCATGATGGTGGAGGAGCTGAGCGACTGATAGAGCAGCTCCTTGTCATCGCCCGCCGGCGGGGGCAGGGCGTCCACCGGGTTCAGGGCCTTCAGGCTACTGATGCTAGCCGGGCTGTGCTCGTCTCCCGGCGCCGCGAAGCTGCATGTCACGGCCACCGGAGTGGGGCCCTGCGGACCCGACGGGGAGCCGCTCGGGGGCGGGGCTTCACCGACTGTCGTTGCGGGAGGCGTGGCCTCGGTTACGGGAGACGCCTCAGCCGCCTCCGAGACCGGAACGACGACGACTCCGCCGGCTAGGGAAACGTGGGGAACTTCTGGGGAAGGATCTCCGCCTTTCGCGGCGGCCGCCGCCCCGGGTGACCACGGCTGCTGCTGCACGTGGTCTCCCGAAGGCGCTTGCGTCGACACGGGTGTCGCCACCTGGTGGGCGACCTGAGCGGCCTGCTGGGCTGCTTGTTGAGCGGCTTGCTGAGCGGCTTGTTGGGCTGCCTGTTGGACCGCTTGCTGCGCGGCCTGTTGAGCGGCGGCTTGTTGTGCGGCCTGCTGCGCAGCCTGTTGAGCCGCTTGTTGGGCGGCAGCCTTCTGTTGCAGCTCTTGCTCCATCGCCCTGCGTCCAGAAGTGTACATAGGTTTATCAGGGAGCTTACGCGATGTTACATTTCTTAAACTTCCTATTTACATCTGATCTTTTAGCGAACGGCACCGAAGACTTTGTTTGATCTTCACCTATCAAAAGACACCACGTTTTGATATCGTACTATAGAGTGAGTTGAAAGTTTTTTATGAAACCAGTACATTACTGGTTCGCCTTGAGTTCAGAACTTCATTGCGGATTTAATGATAACACCGACGCTCAGGCAGTCGCTGTAAACGTTAACTGGTACACATTCAATAGGTTACCTATATAAAAGTGAAGCAGCCAGACTTTTCTTTTTTTTTTTCGAGAGATGATTTTGAACCCCTCTCCCACCCCCTGACTATGGCGGTGCTATATAAAGTATCTCCTTGAAAGATAAATGTAGCGTCTATAAATTGTTTGCATCCACAGCGCGCCATTGCTAACATTTGTAGAAGCACAGAAACAAATACATTGGTGCGTGCACTCACAACAGCACGCTCAAAACAACAGCGAAACCACACGGGGGAGGAAAATGCATCATACCTCCCGCTCACTTAAGTCTAATACGTATTACTGCGCGCGAAAAACAAACATGGTACTCTAATTTGCAGGTACCTCCCATAACACATTTAACTAGCTTATATATATGCCCCACTATTGCATAACCTATTGCAGTTGTCGTATTATAATTAGGTACACAAATAATTAGGTACACAATATACAATTCATGCTACATTTCGATTCTTACATAATCATGGAGTGACGCAGCGTGTTAGTGTAACAGCATTACACAGTTCATTTCGCGCGTCTGCGACTCTCGTTGTGTCGATTGTGGGTTCGGCCGCACTACAACAATGTCTAACAGGGAAACCAAAGTTTCGTGCGCTTTTGGTCTTTGCAGTGAAGCTAATAAAAATTGTTGATGGAATAAATGTATTTTGCTTAATCTATGTACTCGATATTCTCGTAATATATGCAGCGTTCGTTTATAAGTAGATTAGGGTGAGATAAAAATAATATTGATAAAATAAGTTTCCTTTGTTGTTGTGGGTGGAGCCGCTCCTCCTGGGCCCACAAAGGCGTGCACACAAGGAAGGGGGTGCAGGGAGGGGCGAGAGGGGGGTTCAAGGCCAGCCCCATATATTGACATAATAGGTAAGGGGTGAGAGGGGGCGGAAAGTCACCCCATACAATGGCATTATGGGTAGGCGGAGGGCTCTGCGATGACCCCCCCCCCCCCCCCCCCCCCACCTAGCGTTATGCCCTACTGCGGCTCGCCATGCCTGGTCGAATTTGGCTTCCCCAAGCCCTGTTTGGAGAGGGTCACCTGCCACTGGCAAGTGATAAATCTATACCTAATTATCGGTGCGGAGACACATGCTGCATGCATTGGTACGTTGTGTATCAGGGAGGCGTCGCAACGCGGAAATTAGTCGCTGTATCGTTTTGTAAATTTTAGTGGCCAAGCCACTAAAATGTACAGAATGGTTTGGTGTCTTGGTTTGTCAAAAAAGGTGTCTTGGTTTGTCTTGGTTGTTACAAAACGATTTGATGTCTTGGTTTGTCGGCGTGTCATGTCGCCGTCACGGTCTGTCATAAACGGCTACGCGTCATAGAAATAGGGTAACTCCCATTACCACCGGTTCATACTATGCATACTGTGAAGAAGGTTTGACGTTACGGAAACATTGCCTTTGGCTCAGCGGTGCTGTCAGAATACCCAACAAAATTCGCCGAGGCGCTCAGGTATATTGTCTAAAATCAGGAAGATGGACGTTCATCTTTACGATCAAATAATGCATTTGAAATACCGCTTCTCAAAACATATCTGCTGAGTGAAGGTGCGTTGGTGTGGAACGATGCATGGCGAGTAAAACAGTTCGGTTCATTTACACTATGCATATTATTAGTCAAAGGTTCGTTCTTACGACCTAAAACATTATGTTTGGCTTAACAGCGGTTTTAGAACCTCCGACGAAATTTACCAAGGCATTCAAATCCGTTACATAATACCAGAGACTCAAACGTTTATCATCTACGCATAGGTAAAGTCATTTATTTAAAATACCGTTTCCCGAAACACATCTGCTTTGTAACAGTGTGTTTAGTGGACCGGTGGCACTGAAAGCAGTAAAGATTTCGCTGTGAGAAACGCTGGTGAACACTGCATGATTCGCCCTTCATGCGAGTGACGATCAAACACCCTTTCCCTCTCATTGCGTAAACTTCGACCTAATTTTAGGAGCGAAGCTCCTCTTAGTCTAACCTTGTCCCGCGTCAGGCGTAACCGGTGGTATCTCCCGAACAGTACAATAGATGGCGCTGTCCATGGTGGCGCTGTCTCATAGGAATACATGCAAACTGCAGTTGAGTGAGAATATTCTAGATGGCGCTGTACCGCTATTCTCCGATTGGTTGCTGCGCGGACTGTGCATGGGTGCGTGGGGAACGAGTGCCTCTTTCAGTCTCCTGGGTTGCCGCTGTACGTGTCGGATGGTGGGTGGCGCATAGACAAAGCGGAGCGGCTTGCGCGGATGGCTGCTGCGACACTTGCTTGTTGCCAGATAGACAGATGGACGCACGGAAGCATGCACGAAAGCACGGACGCACGCACGGACGGACGTGTGGACGCACGCACGTATAGACAGACGGACGTACGGATGGACGGACGCTTCGCCCCACACATCATTATTCACTCCGTGGATATGTTATTTTTTACATTCTTTTTACACATGCCACGCATTCAACTGGCGCACTTCTGTTTCTGTTTCTTGTACTGCAAAGATAAAATGCACGTGCTTTTCCTCTTTCTTGCATCGCTAGTTTGTATGCATTAGCTTAAAGAGTTTGCCCCGGAGACGAAGCGTCCTATTACTAGGTTTATTACCGATCTGAAATTTCCTGTAGTCGTAACGTAATACATTGCACACCCGCCAGCTTGAGCAGGGCAATCTTGACGGTTGTTTGTTGTGGCATGGACCTAAAGCCACTACTTCAATGTGGTTCCGTTTACAGTGCTTGCCTAGTGCGTTTTGGAGCCGTCAATCATTAACTACGTAATCACCGATGTGACTTCACTGGGACTGTCCCTTGTGGCAAGTGCAGTAAGCATACTCTTGTTTACCAATTGTGCATAGCACAAATTCTGTTCCATAAAGTATGCAGGGATAGCTGGCGTAACCATATCTCTCATAGTAGACTCCGCAGTATTGTGAATGGTGTACTATTTCATTTAAACACGCTACGTCATATTGGAACGAAAGAAGCGGAATGTTCAAGGTTCGTTTTTCTTTGCCAGACACACCGTTAATGAGAACTAACAGTAATCAAACCAAGGAAAGTACCGGTGGTGAATAATTATAGGGACTCGCCCTTTATCGGGTGTGCATGCCCAATCATGTTGCCGCCGGTGCTCTAAACACCCCGCGAAAACTCTCCTGGACATTTCTGCGAATGCTTTCGGAAGTATAGGGGAGTCAAAACAATAACCTTGGACAAAAACAGAAGCGCAGCATGGCTCATCAGCGTTATTTCGTCAAAGAATATCACTTCTCTTCTCGACTCACGTTAGTGTATAGACCCGTAGTCATTTACACGTAAGAGTACTTGTACGTTTTGTTTTTGTTTATTTTTCTGTTTGTTCCCCGTGATTCTATGATGAGATTGGTTCCAACAGTGTTTTTTTTTTTCCTCAGTACTGAGTGTATTCTGAATGTATATTATGTGGAACGAAGCGTGTTTTAAAACGTATACTTTTGTTTGTATATGCCAAAAATGCATGTTCTAAATGTTTGGTTATTTTGAACATATAAAATAAATATATTAAGGAGGGCATGCCAGTATCTTCTACCAATGAAATGTGTAAATACGGGTGAAATATATGTAACCGATGTATATAGTTGTGCGTTGCTGATGTGTAAATTTATATGTCACTGATGCACACTGTTTTGGTTAATAGGGGGTGAGACCTCGTCTGGCTTTTAGCCTTTAGTCTTTGCCTACTGCAGGAAAATTTTGTATTTCTTTCCTGAAAATAACCTATGTCGAATGTTGAATGCAGTGAGCGCACATAGCGCGCACACCGCGATCGAGTATCGCCAAACAAGCTTCCTATATGTGTGAAGGGCAGGCACTCCGTGAGGGTGAACTACATATGTGATAAACACTCTTGAATACGTCTGTCTGTGTAAACAAACTTGACATTACACAGTGAAACCTGAATTGAGCGATTACTCGGCCTCAGAATTGTACAGTCGACAAGTGGAGTTGTATCCTTGAAGGCAGTGATATATAGGCCTATACCTTGAGGGAAACAATGCTATAATAGCCTTGAAAAACACAAGGCTGCTTGTAAAAGCGTTGGCTCGAACGCATAACTCCTGTGTACGGATTTTTTTAACCACAAGCTTCCATCTTCCCCTTTAAGCCGCTTTCTGAATACTTAAGGTATTACAAACTGTGTGCTTCAAATAGCCTTTGCGGCCTATAGTATACTTCCACAAAGCTAGAAACCATAAGGGGAAAGTTCACAACGGACTTTTAGGCGCAGGGAGGGGAAGGAGGTTTTAGCGCATGTGAAATGAACTTAAATTGAACAGCCTGGTTCAATAGAACAAACATTTCAATAAATTTGACTGTTTCTTAACACGCACATAAAATGAAATGATGGCAGAGCTGCAGGTGAAAATTGCATATACACGAGTAACATTACTTTGACGATCCCGCAGCTCCTTTTGTTCCAATACATTCTGAGCAGCAGCCTGTATGTCACACGCACGCACAAAGAGAGACTCATAGAGAGAGAGAGAGAGAAAGAAAAGGCAGGGAGGTTAACCAAGCTTTGGCTCGGTTGGCTTCCCTACACTCAGAGAGGAGGAAAGGGGCGATACTAGAAAGGAGGGGAAAATCACATACGAGAAATCATAATACAGCGAGCAGAAAAAGTTCAATAGGCAAATGTAAAGTAGTGAAAATACCATTGTTAAATGTGATAATCTAGGTATGCACACACCAGAATCGAAATGCATCTCTCTTCGACCGACCAATTTATCATCCGAAAATGATTTGCATGTCTCGCGTGGTCGTGGTTTGGATCGGCCCCTTTTTGTGTATATACGTAGTTGTTTATTAAACTAAATAAAAATAGAAAATTAAGCTAAGTGGCCTACCGCTGAGTGCATTCTGTTCTCGCACTTCGTCTGCTGTCGCCCGGTACGACAGCCTGGAAGGGGGGTGTTATAAACTAGTACCGCACGGGAAAGAAGACAGTGCCACGTTGCCACGGCTTGCTTGGTTTGCTGTGGAAGTTCGCGTTTGAATGTCACGTGTGCTCGTCATATGCGCGACTTCACCGCATTCGCCACCGTTTTTCTCAACCGGGCCTGAAATGCCTTATTTACACGATTGTAGGTCGATCCATTTTATCCGAATTTCAAATCCGAAGTAGGCGGGTCTATATTCAACCGAAGCTGAAGGGAAATTAAGCACTTTGTGACATGGTTACGACATTATGTTCACATTATGGATCTGCCTGTAGCATACACAGTATTTCCTCACGTGCAGCAAGCTCCCTCATCGCCAGAAAATTTTCTAGAAATAATCCCCGCATGTAGCCGAAATGCTGGCTTTTGTGCATAGCTTTAAAGAACTGCGGCGAAGCCACTTTTGAACAACGAGATTTGAGTTAGTTTTTTTTTTTTTTTTTAGTGACATGCTAGATGATTTTCAATGAAATGCACTCACAATTTTCTTTTTTCTTATTTTCTTTTCTTTTTCTCTTTCTTTTTTTCTTTTTTCTTTCGGGTGATATCACAGAAGTCAACGTACATTTGAGTCGAGGCACAGTCGTATACATATGGCACTTCTCTTTCGACACTGAGTTCTAATATGATCTCTTTCCAGAGATGATTCACAAAAAATTTCTTGCGATAATAATAGATAACAATATAACAAGGAAATATTAAGTTATGGTCGTAAACTTATCTTCAACGAACTACTATGTTGACAAGCAGCTACTGCGAAGACAAATCCAAGTTCGCCCCCTCTCTCCCCTTTTAAGATATGACGACGTAATAACGCACCCGGCAAGGCCATTGGAAAATGACATTCTTATATGTCGCTATACTGTTTTGCGCACTAACGTAAGGCGAGTCAAGAAAAATTTTGCATGCAATCCGATCATTCAAGTGACATTAAGTGAAGGTAGTGTTGGTGTTATAATAGCAGAAATAGTTAACCCTTCGGCTCTGAAATCCTATAAAACAGAACGGAAGAAACGTTGCGGCCAAATATGACGTAATGAAATCAGAAATCAAAAGAGGTGTCTGAACTACCCTCACTAGACCTGTGCAAGCATAGGTGGTAATTTTTTGGTCGCCGTCTTTAAAACTCAGCCAAGTGAAAAACAAAAGGGCGGTATGAGATAACAATGATACTCACCGCGACCAGATAATAAATTACACCTTGCTGGTTAACAATTATATCAGTAGCTATCATATTTTTTCACGGTGTTTCTAAGACGTTTAACTTGCCATTTACAAAGTCTTCCCTAACACTAACGTATCACCCCCAGCAGGGGACAATCTTCATGTCCTAAATATAGTGCACCAGGGTTCAATGGTTGTCAGACTTCTGAATGCATTCAGGCCCCGCCGCGGTGATCTAGTGGCTAAGGTACTCGGCTGCTGACCCACAGGTCGCGGGTTCGAATCCCGGTGGTGGCGGCTGCATTTCCGATGGAGGCGGAAATGTTGTATGCCCGTGTGCTCAGATTTGGGTGCACGTTATAATAAAGAACCCCAGGTGGTCGAAATTTCCGGAGCCCTCCACTACGGCGTCTCACATAATCATATGGTGGCTTTGGGACGTTAAACCCCACATATCAATCAATCATGAATGCATTCAGGCTAATCCGCAAATGTGTAGGTCTCTTAACAGCTTTCGATCTCTTGTTACTTTAGTCGAGAAACCTGCCCAATCACTTATAGATAGTATGTAAGGGTCGTGTGATAGCGGTATAGTACGTCATAAAACTTTAATTCGTTTTATGAAATATAATGAGGGTGCGTTATGTAGCTAGAAGATGACGATGTAGTGCAGGTCAATCAGCTTGCTCTTGCAATCATGTGCTGTTATCAAAGAAGTCTTTCTTGAAAACTATCTAGTTCTTGTCCAATCCTCCGGCGTGGGTGTGCGACACATCTTCAAGCTACTTGAGTTAACCTGACATGGGCGGAGTTTTGGGGCTGCAAAGCAGGATTCGGCCATCTTTTATGATGCTGGATCTTCCAAAGCTTTCAAAAATCAGACGGTGGCAATTCAAGTGCAATGAGGAGCTATGTATCGCGAGCGCAAAGACTTGCTATCGGACATGTTAGGTGCTGTAACTAATACTTGGTTGCTGCATGTTAGTTTCACAATAATAACTTGCGCTATAACAGGTTGAAAATAAATAGATGCATTTAAATGCACCATATTTCACTTTATAACCACTAAGCCCTGGTGTCTTATATATAGCACATGGACCCATTTTTCTTGTATAGTGATGGGACGTTCCTAAAAATATATTTTCGTGCTCTTGAGAGTGTAGTAACTCCAAATTGACAAAAAACAAACATTTCTGCCGGTTAGAAAATTCAGGGCTGAAAGATTTAGGTGATAATTAGCGTCTATTCCATCCGCACCATCACTTCCCGACATTGTTTAGCGTGCAGTGACTCTGCATAGTATAATGCACTCAGTGGTTCTTTTCTTTTACGCTTGCGAACAACATTTACCTTCTTTTAGTTATTATTCAGCAACACTAACAAAACCTTGTTGATAGTTAAACAGCACTCGTTAACATTGAAAAAAAAATTAGCGATGCGTATAGCCAACATTAAGCAGTGAATGTCAGGTTGACCATCACTTGGCCAGTAATAAACGCAGCGCTGTTCGCTTTCAAACTCTGATGCGAAGCAAGTGTTTGAAAGCGTTGTACAGCCATGCTGCGTAAAATTTTTGTTTGCTCTTCTGCTCAGGCAAACCAGGAAAGCTCGAAATCGGACGAATGAACTGTAGCTGTAACGCCATCAGCAACGGTACAGACTCCCGGAAAGAAACGATGATAATAATAATGGTATACCATCCCAAAACCAGGGTATGATTAAAGGAGATGTCGTAGTGGAGCAATACGAAAATTTCAATGACCTGGGATTCTTTAACATGCACTAAAATATAAGTAAGCCGGTATCAAACATTTGCGCCTCCATCGGGAGCAAGATCACTATAGTCGGTTACAACTTTAGCAGTCAGAGGCAGTTCCTCCTCAAAGGTAAGATTAAGCACGTAAGATTAAGCCAATAGGCGTGTACTCTAGACTCACGTCATGGACTGGACGGCCGTTGACTCTACCTGCAGAGACCGTTGCCGAGAGCAAGAGCGCGACTATTTCTTTAGTCGCAGAGGTAATCGGCTGCCGTGCCTCAGTCGTCTGGGTGGGGCGTCCCCTGACTTTTTAAGTTGTATTCGAGCTGTTTGGGCTTGTTGGTTTGACATGATACAATGTGAAAGTGCACAAGACGAGCATAGAGAAGAGGTCTGACTATAGCTCATCACATACACTATAATGAGTACACTAACTCCCACTCGTTTGAACGTGGTGAGTGTGGCTATGAATTCATGGACTTGCTCGTGAAGCGACGGTGTTGTACCGTATAAAAACGGGCTCCGCATACACCCCGGCCTGGTCATTCAAGACTGGGATATACGCTTCCCCGTTCTGTGCCTTCTGCGGTGACATCGGGGATATTGAACATTTCATTTGGCTTTGCCCACAGTTTGATGTGCAAAGAGCATCGATGATCCGCACCTTGCAAAAAGGCTGTCATAGGCACCAGACAGTTGATGACGTCATTTTTCATGAAGGACCCGCGTCAACTAGGAGGAACGTGCAACGAATTTTGTTAGTCTTCGTGCGAGACATTGGCCTGTCTAACACGTGGTGACAATTTCCAAGTTCAGGAGATGTTCAGGCGGAACCATTGCCGGCCATGCAGGCCAGGCTAACCCCACCTGCTGCAACACCACCACTATACCTACTCGTGTATGTAAGTATAGGAGTGAGTATACGAACGGTAGTGAGTGACTATGACTGTGAGTAGTTGTATGAACGTCAGCGAGGGACTATGAGTGTGAGTATTCGTGAATTTGAACGTGAGTACTTCTGAGTCGAGTGTAAGTGGACATGAGTGTAAACGTGAAGCCTGAAGGCTGAAAAAAAAATTGTGCTGAGTCAGTTTGAATGAGTATAGTCCCTCCCCTGGATGGCCTGACACACACGAGCGCTGCTTGTGTGTGTGTTTCCTAGGAACAGCAGCAGCACTTTCGTGTTGCATATCCCGTAGGCGGTTACATTATACCATAGACCGAAAAGCTGCCGCCGCTCCAAGTTTCTGAACAGTTCCACTCAAGACTGCAGTCAATTGTGTCTGAAACGCGCCAGCGAAGCTATATACTATAGGCATGTGGCACAACCTGAAGGCCACTATCTCGTTTCGTTATCCACGCGACTATCTTAAGACACAGAGAAGCAAGCACGCGGTCTTGCGGCAGTCTTTTATGGTCCCGCTGATACACAGAACCGTAATTTTCGGTGACAGCGGTACCCGTCTCTGATTAGCGCGCGCAGTGTCGGCAGGCTACGAAGAGACATCGGTCACGCCTGCAGACGCCCGCTGTCCCAGACAGTCTCGTCACACGCCGTGGATTGGACGTGTGCGCAAGCACCTATAGGGCGTCTTGGAAGACGGCAAACTCCTGATGGGAACGATGGTTAGGACGTCCTGGCAAGAGCCCGACGAAGACTACGTGGTTCTCAGAACACGCTGGTATACCACATCTGTCGGTGAGCTCATGCTGCATGTTTATTTTTTACGTCTTTATATATTTTTATGTGACGTTTTGGGGTAACCGTCCGTAAGTTCCCCGTTCAATGTTGGCCACACAATGAGGAACCGAAATCGCTAAACTTCTTCGTAAGTGCGTTCTCCCACTGGTGAGCCAACGATGTGTCCCGCATAGTGATAGACTCTTACGAACATATTTAGCGTAAGACATTTTGTGAACACGCGCCGTAGTTTTCAGGACTGGTATGAAACGTGGGCCAAGAAACGGACGTGAACAGCGTCTGTGTTACTCCTTGTTTTATGTGGCATCCTCTTCATAGCTCGCAGCCAAACTCACCAGTGACGCCCCTGGCGACGTCCCGTCTTGGCCCACCCACTAGTTCATGTCGCAAATCACGAAGGCTATGCTCTTGTGCACACAGGCCGGATTCGCTTTTTAAATTCGGAAAGATGCCATGTTTAATAATCATTGGCTTGCGCACGCGGGTAGGAGGGGGGGGGGGGGGGACGAGAAGCTTGTATCGTTCAAGCAGACAATTCTGGCAAAACTCTGCATTCCGTGGGAATGAGGCGCAGAAGCAGGCATGTTACCTAACATGCCGTTTTCTTGTGTGACCTGGAGGAATCCGATGGTAAATATAATGACGGACAACAGCAGCACGACCATAGGGCTCCTTTACTTTAGAAGTGAATGACGGAATACCTCGTTAAATCAGAAAAATTTGTTCTCAAGCCATCTTCTGAGTTGCATTGACAACATCGTCAGAGCCAAGATTGTACGCATAAGTTTATGTGAAAAGGTTAGTGGGGCACTGATAGAAGAGGCGAGAAGCGGGGTAGGGTGCGGCTGAAGTGTCACAGGCCGGCGTGTAAGCAGAAATGCATTTTAGTAGGGGGAGGGGGAAGCACTTTATTGATCTGAAATCTATCTGGTCGTACGTCATTTCGTGCTCTATGTGCCAGGGCACAAATAAATAGGAGGAGGGGAGGCATGGGGCTGGTATGCCACCCCCTGGCTACACCACGGCTACAGGCATACGATTACTTGTGGTGTAACAATAGGCTTTTCCCCTGAAATTCCAGTACGGAGTTTGTCTTAATGTACAAATAAGCGAGGGGAGGGTGATAAGGTGCTGATAAGAATCGACAGCTGTATGTAAATATTCTATTGAACTTAGGAGAATCAGTAGTCATGTGGAAATGCTTGATTTTTGTCAATGTGGCTGCGTAACACTAGCAACATGCCCCGCCGTGGTGGTCTAGTGGCTAAAATACTCGGTTGCTGACCCGCAGGTCGCGGGATTGAATCCCGGCTGCGGTGCCTGCATTTCCGATGGAGGCGGAAATGTTGTAGGCCTGTGTGCTCAAATTTGGGTGCACGTTAAAAAACCCCAGGTGGTCGAAATTTCCGGAGCCCTCCTCTACAGCGTCCCTCGTAATCATATGGTGGTTTTTGGACGTTAAACCCCACATATCAATCAACACTAGCAACATAACACTAGCAACACTAGCAACACTCATGACATAGATCATGAATTGTACGTATAAATAGAAACAAATAAACCTTAGTAGGGCCCATTCATGAATAAGCATGCGTACTATGATACCAATATGTCTGAACTTGACTAACATACGGCTTGTACACACGATTAGTCCGTGTACGTCTCCTTCTTGCGGTTCTATTGAACGAAGTTTTCCGTCGCAACACAGGTGCAAAAAAAAAAAAAGAAAGAATGCGCTACAGCAAATTAAGGAGGCATCTTGAGAACAGCAAGGCAGGATGCATTCCCTCACCCCACTTTTCCTTTCGCGAGTGACTGAGATAATTCTAATGCTGCCGCCATTAAAACTAGTTTGAAAAAGTTCTCACAGATGGCGGCACTTACCCACGTGCTCTCTTGTCGCAAACAGTTTGAGCACTTTTTTTTTTATTTATTCCTGCCGAAAGTAGTGCAGGAACCGACTCGTTTAGTCGACGTGCACTCATGCGTGGGATATTTTCCTCGCGGCTTTTTTTTTTTTTTTCTAACTGAGCAATAGCTCGCTCTTCGTGGCAAATAGTACAACGCCCAAACAAGGGTCGTCGTTTCACGTCCCTCGTGCTTATCGCTCAAGCGCCGATAACGCTATTCCCTTGCTTTTTTTTTTTTTTTTTTTTTCGTTTGCGCACTTTAGCTCGGTTCGACGAGCCAGCTAGAAAAGAGACGGCGCTCGAGGAAGGAGGAATTCGGCTCTGCCCCGACCGAGCCCGAAACGGCATCGGCAGCATTCGCGACAACCTTCGACGCACCCCGGGCGCTTATCTTATCGCCCCTGCGTTTGACCAGCAAGTGCCTCGTTTCGCAACCCCTCCCCTTTCTTTCACTCTCCAGCCTCTTCGTCCACTTTGCTTCTTTCGTTCTGACGACAAGAGCCCTGCACGTATGTAGTCGTTTGCGAGCTGCTGGAGTCAAAAGGAAATATAATGACGGAAACGATGACGATGATAGTAAGCTTAATCGTAACACACTGTACTGACAATGAAGGATGGACCAAGAAATAAGTGGTCCTACGGAACGCGAGAAATAATAGTCCCAGTAACGACGATAAAAGGCTACTGGGACCTAACGTGGGGTTAAGAAGTAAAAATGGGAACTAGAGGGTGCGGTGCGTAACTGCATGTGCTCTCGCGGCTAGCTGATTTGGAGCGCTGTTATTGTCACCCGCATTGTCAAATTTCCCGCCACGTTGCCAAATTTTGCAGTGGTGTTATAAACAAATGAGAGTGGCCGTAGTGATTCTGTGAGCCAGTCAATGTTGACCATTGGCGGAATGCGACAGTTTCCATAATAGCACTCTCGAAACAAAAAAAAAAAATCGGCAGATCCCACGTATTGTTCGAATCATTATTATGCGAAGCATATGCAAGGAGGGAAGATCGCTGTAACGTAATTTTTATGACGATGGTGATGATGATTATTAAACATTACCCATATTCATATTGAGCGACAGGGCAAGAAATGCGTGCCAGTAGAAAAGGATATTATTGTAACGAGAAGGACGAACAATTAATACATGGAGTAAGCAAAAATTAGCGGTAAAGCGCGGTGTAACGATTACAAACATTTCTGCATCGAATCCGAACATTCGAAAAAGTAAAAAAAATTGGTCTTCGATTGTCTAATCTGATTGTCAAATATGTTCGTATATCTGCAGCGACATGAGAGACAATGGGATTGCATGTAGCGTACGGTTTAGATGAGACGAAATCGGGTGTGTTTCGGAGTCAAAATAAACGGTTGGGCGTTGTATTTACTAGTGAAATGATTGTGATAGTTCTAACAAATGTCGCTTTAGCCCTTATCAATTGAATTATAGGCTGACAGTGTACCATTCCAAAAAAACAAGCTATAGTCGGCTTGAAAGCTTCTCGACGAAATAAATATTTTATTTTAAGCTTCAGTTTAACCTATATACAGTCCACGTGAATGACATAAATGACATGTGTATATGGTTATATAGTGTTAAGCTCGTGTGTTTACGTTATGTGTGATTGTGTATTTTAGGCGTTTTGCTCGATGGTAAAAACAACACATGAAGTATTGTTCTTATTCATTATTCTCTGTATATTCCGAAATACCATGTAAACGCACAAACTGCGCCGCAATGAATTTTCAAGCACCGGCAGTGCGGTGTAACAGAGTTTAACTTTCGCTGCACGACGTGCACGAGATAACGAATCAGCATTGGCGCCATCGAAGCTGTATTCCGTAACGTTTTGGAGGCCTCGTTACAGTGCTCACTATAGGAAATCGCTAAAGAATGTGAAAAACGTTAGGCAGTTGATATTCCGCCCCCTCACGCTGTCAACGTACCTAACAATGGACAGTTATTTAGTGCCAGCGCGATATAAGAACTACGTGTTTAAAGAATATCACCCGGTTCTTCATACATTCCAGCGCTACGTTTGACGTGTACGGGGCATAACTTCACAGGTAATGGTGGTCTAGTGGCTAAGGTAATCGGCTGTTGACCCGCAAATCGTGGATCGAATCCTATAGCTGCGGCAGATGCCTTTTTGATGGAAGGGCAAACGCTTAAGGCCCCTGTGCTTAGATTTAGGTGCACGTTAAAAAAAACCCAGGCGGTCGAAATTTCCGGAGCCCTCCATTATGGTGTCTCTCATAGCCATATGGTGGTTTTGTGACGTTAAACCCCAACAGTTAATAATTATTATTACCTCTAAAGGTAACGCCGGAATGTTGCAAGTAAGAATATCTATACAAGCGTTCGCTCTGCAACGTCCCGTGTTAACTTCACGCTGTTCCTTTGTACACGCGTGTCACTTTGTAAGCGACGACGATAAAGAGGACGAAATTCTATGATTTTCGTCATAACCTACCCTCACCACCCCCTTTTTTTTTTTCACACTACACTTGTATACCTGTCCGAGGACGTCGTCCTTATACGAACGAGTTATGTCACGGGCTCAACCATTATTGATGGTATCGAGGGGTGAAGCCTCTTCTATTCAATCATTCCAGCGACTATAGGCGGCGCAGTGGAAGGTCGAAATGGCGGAGGAGACGGTGACGACACGAGCGTTTACGTCAGCGTCGCAGACGCGTGAAGACGCGTTCATTGGTTCATGACTACAGGGAGACCGAACTGCGTCGCAGTTTGATCACCCTGTGACAGCTTTGGAGCACGGCTACACGGCGCCGTCTGCGTCGCTGGAATGACCGAATTGACTGACCTGCGTATCCCGCTATACCCTCGGGCTCTGTATACGGATGCTGCGCGATTGTCCATCGTCTTAGATATCGGCCGTGGAGTGGCGTGGAGGTATAGGCAATTGGAGAGTCACGCCGGCAGCAGAAAAAGAAGAAGAAGCTGTTCGAAACGCGCGGTTCCAAAGACGCTTCCCAGGCAAAGTTGGAATTTCACGTGTATAGTTGGCTGATACGGGCTGGCGTAGCACATTATAGGGGCTCGGCTTGTCGTCAATTCACTCTCTCGTGTTGCACGGTCACCCTTTGCTCAAAACGGGCCCAATGCAAGGCTGACAATTCTTTCGAGCAGTGCAAAGGAAACTAACATGTTGTGTACTTCCGCAAGTTTTATGGTAGATGAGATTCATTGAGTGCAGGAATCATATCTACACCGAGACATACGCGAGAACTACGTTAGTGCAGGAATAAGTACTAGATCAGGTCGTATACGCAAGAACAGTATTAGTTCAATGCGTTAACTACAGAGTTAGCGCTGTTTTACAGCATAACGAGCGCTAATTTCTTTTTTTGTCTTGCATCTTGAGCATTATGCACTAACGAACTTTAGTCTGCATGCACCTATCAACACCTCTCACACTGTTATTTGTCGATCGTACAGTAAACTCAATCCGCATGTAACACGTGGGTGTTTGAAAGTTTGAAAAGTGTTAGTTCTTTTTTTTTTTCTAAGATGAGAGCCGTAAAGGGGTCAACCGTCAAGACTGCACTGTGAATGCTTTAGAATACTTCGTCATAGGACGCTACGAACATATGGAAACAGTGTTAGTGCATGTATGTTTGCTCGGAAAAGCATAGCTATTTATTGTGGGTACTTTCAGCATGGAGAAACATACACAAAGAGCGGACACTCCCGTAGGGCCCAGCTACTGCGCTGCTTTCAGCAGCCATCAGTGCTTGGTCAGACCCGCTCATTTCTTCAGAATACCATTTTTTGTTCCTGACACAGGGATTTGAACCCATACCCTCATGCTCCGAAGGCGAGTGTCTTTACCCCTAGGCTACACACCCGTGCTTGCACAAAGAGAATACATGTACAGTACATCTAAACCACATGAATGTGCCTCTGTGCGAAACGAATGCAGAAAGAGAACACTTTCTAGTCATACTTTACTGTTCTCTGTTGTGAGGCATTAAACGTCCTCAGCGAGACATGATGTACAGCGGATGTAGAAAATTGCACAAATTAATAAAATTTCTTCTATGCGGAAAATTGATGCCAAACTTGGCTATTCACTGTCCTCCTGAGGAGACTACTACATGTCTTAAAAGAAGAGTACAAGCGAGAATTGGTATGCCATCTAGCGATTGGTCAAACCATTTCTGACTGGACCATGTCTTTTTTGTGCAATATTGTTCTTGAGCACGAGAGCAAACTGTCCTCACAGGTGAATGCAAAAAAAATTGCCCGCAGCTTCCCTCGGGGGAACACTGAGGAGGATGCGGAGCATATAATTGGTTAACGGGGTGTTAAAGTGCGACTTACTTGGGTCGATGGCTAAATTGGTTAACGTGGTTGTGAAATGGGGTGTTAAATTGCGACTTACTTGGGTCGATGGCTAAATTGGTTAACGTGGTTGTAGGAGGGGGTGTTAAATGAGTGAACACGTACACACGTATGCGAAAGGACGGCGCTGGTCGAAGGGACGTCGATCATTGTGTTTGTGGATTCGTTGGAATTCATTTCACCGCGACCTTGAACGTCGACGCGCCGTACAAACCAACCGACGAGCGGCAACTGAGCGAGCGAGCGCCGACCTTGAGTATATATACAGCGCGACGCCGCATGCACTGTCAGCTGTTGAATGTTCTCGAAGGAGAAGCGCGCGCGCGGCACAGATAGCGACGGTGCGACGGCGCATGCGCTGTCAGCTGTCGAATGTTCTCGAAGGAGAAGCGCGCGCGGCACAGATGATGGGCGACGGCGCGACGGCGCATGCGCGCGCGTCAGCTGTCGAATGTTCGAGAAGCGGTGCGGACGGCGCGGACGGCGCGGACGGCGCACTACAAGGCGCGAGTATAAGATGCTTCCGCATCTAAAATTGGCAGCATATCCACGGCGTGAATGATGGAGAGTGGGGTGAAGCATTCGTCCGTCCATTCGTTCTTGCTTCCGTCCGTCTGTGTGACCGTCCATGCGTCCATCCACCGCCCGTGCGTGCGTCTGTTCGTGCGTCCGTCCTTGCGTTCGTCCATGCATCCGCCCCTGCGTCCGTTCATGTGTCCATCCATGCATCTATCTGTGTGTCCGTTCGTCCATCTATTCAACACTCCAAATACCACCATCTCGCATCTTTTCATCCTATATTGCCCTCATAGAAGCACCGCCATCCAGCGGACATTCCAAGGACTAAACGAGAGGTGGCACGCGCACACTTTCTTACGGCTTGCGCTTCGGGTTTTCTTCCCACCTTTAACCACCTCGAGTTTATGGTATATATTGGTTCGCTGTATTCACGCACTGTGGCCCAACGCTCGCTAAACCTTTCTAAAACCAAGGAGGTTACGCCCAGCGAGTATAACGTAGCAACCTTTCCCTGTCAGATAGTGCTTAATGTACATGCCAATGGCTACTAATGGGGATCGCAGCGTGCAGGTTAATTAAAAGTCGAATGCTACTGTCTCTTATTCCCCACTAACAGCCATCGGCATGTACATTGAGCACTATTTTTTATTGTTCAACAACGCACAAAAGAAATCTCCCACCGGCACCACCTTGGAGGTCAAAATGTGATACTTTTTACACACTACAACGGCTACGAGGGACGAACAGGTGCTACTATAAGGAGTTTCACCCCTAAAACATCACTTTACACCGTGAATTACCCCCTTGTTTGTGCATATAGCCTTACTGTTTAAGTTTACTCATCTCGATGTTCACGAATGTCCTGTCCTCGTTGTACAATTTTTGCATTGTACATCACTGCATACGCAAATAAATTATTTTCGCTGTATAAAACAGCTTGCATTGTACATACACATGATCATCGTTGTACATCTTTATGTGTGCGCATAAGCTATGTGAGACATATCTGGAAATAAAATTCTCTTAAACGGCGAAAAGGCTCCAGTGGCCACTTTTTATATAGCATATTTCTCTATGATTTCTGTACTTACCAATTGGAGAGCAGTGTGTTTAGTAAACAGTGACGATTTTGAGCTCTTGGAGTTTATATGGGAGAGCAGAAGGCCGCTCCGAGGAAGCTGCAACGCAGCAGCCCTGAGCCATATAGGAAGAACAGATGCGTTTGGTCAGACCCTTTCTTGCTGGGACGCGAAAAGGCTTCAGTGGCCACTCTTTATATATTTCTCTATGCTTTCTGTACTTACTACCGGAGAGCAGTGTGATTAGTAAACAGTGACGATTTTGAGCACATGGCATTTACATAGGAGAGCAGAAAGCTGCTTCCAGGAAGCTGCAAGAGCAGCCCTGAACCATATGTTTAGAAAAAGTGGTTAATGGTTTAGAGTACTCGGTACTCTACTACGGGAGAGCACAACCCGACTCGACCCATAGAAAGGCCCCGCCGCGGTGGTCTAGTGGCTAAGGTACTCGGCTGCTGACCCGCAGGTCGCGGGTTCGATTCCCGGCTGCGGCGGATGCATTTCCGATGGAGGCGGAAATGTTGTAGGCCCGTGTGCTCAGATTTGGGCGAACGTTAAAGAACCCCAGGTGGTCAAAATTTCCGGAGCCCTCCACTACGGCGTCTCTCATAAACATATAGTGGTTTTGGGACGTTAAACCCCACAAATCAATCAAATCCCATAGAAAGAATATCAGATGATCGCTGTCGACGGAGCCAAATCATCAAAGCGTCGCTCACTGCGTGTCAAGATAAACAAGCGTCAAGAATGCTCTACTCACGCAGATGAGTGTGCAGTGAATAACATTAAGATTAATGCTATTTGCCATTCAGTTGTACAACCATGATGAAACACTGTGTCTCCGGCGCGGGCCCTCTATATAAAATAATATTTGAGATACAAGCTGGGAGAGAGACATAGATAAATTTATTTTTGCTCTCGCGAAATCCAGGAAGAAAAGAACATGCGTAACTCGAATGTGTGACGTAATATGAACCATATATAAATGCATTGTATCATCGGTGCAGAGTATCCTGAAGATATATAACTAATAAACAAAAATCATTTAATAATAAGCCCAAAACATGCAGCCTGACTTCCTCGAAGAAGCCCTATAGATGTGGAAATTTAATGGATTTTGCCATTCCCGAAGATTTTCCTTACGATAAAAAAATTTCAATCGATCTCTCCTGGAGCACTGCGTATTCTTATAACAGGCATAACAACCCAAGACTGCAGATGCGTCTGCATTATATGGTATACCCAGCTCGCATACCCGGCAACACGGTATATAGACTCTAACGACGCTGCACTCAATGTAGCTGGAGGACTCACTTTCCAGGTTATGACAACTGTTGATCCCTCGTCAGAACCATTCTAATATGTGGGAGTGGTATGACTGAACGACTACATTCAACGCATTACTAACGGCAGAAGCGTGTTTACCCACCACCTTACCTTAGTCTCAATAGGGCACAGTCTGTCCAAAGGCGAGCGTTACGAACCATTCCCTGTGGAAATCCAATTCGTGACATGTGTCCAGATGTTAACATGACCGATCAATGCAGAAATTGTCAGGCACGAGATTCCTTAGAACATATCGTATGGGAATGCCAGGAATTGAAACACAGTACTGAGAACGTGGCCTCCACAGACCGCGTGCGTGGAGGGCGAGTTCGACCTTGCACGGTCCACTCTGTGCAATTCATCGTCCCGAGGAAGCAAACGCTTCAAGCTGACACCTAGGTGGGGGCCCAGTTCACCAACACGCCGGTTGCAAGTTCTTTTCATCCTAAAATTACTAGGAGTTAAAATACAATGTCATCGGCAAAATCTGCGTGTTTAGAGAAAAAAATGGCAGCATATCCACGGAGTGAATGATGGATAGTGGGGCGAAGCATCCGTCCGTCCGTTCGTTCTTGCTTCCGTCCATCCATGCGTGCGTCTGTGCTGTGGCCGCCCGTGCGTCCATCCGCCCGTCCGTTCGTGTGTCTGTTCGTGCGTCCGCACGTTCATCTGTGAGTCCGTCCCTGCTTTCGTCCATGGATCCGCTCCAGCATCCGTCCATGCGTCCATCCGTCAGTGTAGCCATCCGTGCGTCCGTCCATGCATCTGTCTGTGTGTCCGTTCGTCCGCCTATTCAACACTCTAAGTATACGACCATCTCGCATCTTTTCGTCATATATTCCTCATATAGAAGCGCCGCCATCCAGCGGACATTCCGAGGACTGAACGAGAGGAGGCACACGCACACTTTCTTATGGCTTGCGCTTCGTGTCAACTTCCCACCTTTAACCACCTCGAGTTCATGGTATATACTAGTTCACAGTATTCATGACACTGCGGCCCAACGCTCGCTAAACCTTTCTAAAACCTAGGAGGTTACGCCCAGCGAGTATATGTCGCAACCCTTTCTTGTCTTCTGTGCGTTGTTGAACAATGAAAAATTCGCAGCGTGGCACGCGCGTTATCTAAAAGCCGAATTCTCCTGTCTCTCATTCCCCCTTAGCAGCCATTGGCATGTACATTGAGCACTATCTTTTATTGTTGATCAACGCACAGAAGAAATCTCTCGCCGGCACCACCTTGGAGGTCAAATTGTTATACTTGTTACACATACTACAATGGCTACGAGGGACGAACGGGTGCCTCTATAAGGAGCTTCGCCCCAAAAATGCTCACCAATTTGTTTAGAAGTACTCGGTATTCTATACCATGGGAGAGCATAAAGCCGTCCCGTGGGTCTCACACTTGATGAGGCCTTGTCGACAAAAATTAGAGTACCGCTACAAGCTGTCAACGTTTAGCAAAAATATGTCCAATGAACTTCGCTATTTCGTCTATAGCGTCAGCTCCTACCATGAGCCACCTCACTCCGCAGAAAGGTTGTCGTTTCAATATGTGCATCCAAGCATACTTTTTTTTTGCATTTTTTGGACGTCGTAATAAAGATGAAGAGCGATATCAGATGTGCTCGGTTGCATTTTCGTGACTTGAGGATCTATAGAGCCGGTGTCAGCGCAGCGCGCGCCAGCGCCGTGTGGACTTCGTACGTCACCAGAGTAGCTAAAGATTGTGCGCAAGGGTCAGCCGTTACGCACTTGCGACGGAGGACACAACTTGAGGCCGTAAACAGCACAAACCCACGAACGGTTGTGGTTAGGTCAGGCTGACGCAAAACATCGTCACCACAGAACTTGAAGCTTCGGTGCTGTCAACCTCGGAACCCAAGCTCGTCCTCACTCAATTCATATGCGGTTTCAAGGCCTGCAGTTTCGAGTGGCGCATATTTTTTTTTTTTTTTTTTTGCGGCACAGGTGCGCATTTATGCTGGTGTGATGACAACGCCATAGGAGCGACTATAATAACACTAGACGTGGCCCTGTGTCTGATATAATGGTACAAGCGAAACCAAAGCTTCTGGAAACTGGTTGAATAGGCCACCTCCCCGCATGCGGTGGCCCTTCGAAAATATTTTTTCTCGTAGAAATCTTCCCCTACTCCTACAACAGCTCTTCGTTGATTAGTTGACGTAAATATTTGGCAATTATTACTGCTCAACACCGTCAGATGGCGACGCTGGCTCCTCGAATTGATGTATGGCTTGCAAAGTTTTTTTCGACGAGAGAACTTTGGTGTTACTGTATCATCACCACGAATGGCACGTGCTTTTGTCAAGTTTGCCAGCCAAGTGTTTTGTCCCAATAACACACGCACACTGGTTCGCGCACAAGGCCTGTAAAAGATCACTATGTTGCCAAAACGGGCAAATTTAAACTGATTCTGAAAGTTGAGTGATTGGACTAACTAGTAGGTACTTGAAAGTGCTGGGTTCACGAGAAACGAATTCGGCTTGCTAGAACCAATAATCTAAAGCGTCGATCACCGGCAATCGATTTAAATAGGCGTGGTAACGAAATAGTTAAAGCCAGCCACCCACTACAAAAGGCACACACGTTTTTCCTTTGCGAGACCCCGTAGTGGGTGCATAGCAAACTCGAAAAGATTCCATTCACTATGTGTCTGAAGTATACGCAATACGAACAAGATATTACAAACACGTTCAACTCTTAAAGACAAAGCTTAAGGGTCCCCCAATTTTTTTTGGTTCTGCTGTTTCTGATGATCAATTATGGCTGAGTGCTTTGTGATTGACAGTCCTTCAAAGAAAAACCTATTTATTGCTCTGTTCACATCGTTTGACGCCTGGCGCAATTCTACGAATCTGCTACGCAATATATGTGATGCGCTAAGAAGACTCCTTCCACCGCACGAAATTCATAGCGTTTATTTTTTTTTTTCAAAGCTACTTCAACAAATATTGTGGCTGTGTGGTAGAATACCTGCTTGCCACGCAGACGGTCTGGTTTTGATCCTCACAAATTAGTATTTATTTTATTTGCTGATTTTATTATGATTTTTCACTCACAATGAAGGACGCCAACTTGGACACCGACGCCGACGCCGGAATTTCTTGAAACGAACTGTTGAACGCTATCGCCATTAAATGCGGTGCACACGCGAAGCAAACGCCCACAGCGCCGCATTACGTGAACACAATAATAATAATAATAATAATAATAATAATAATAATAATAATAATAATAATAATAATAATAATAATAATAATGGTTTTACACCATGAAAAGATAAGGTATGACTTCTAACGTGCCCTTGAATCAAGGTACTCGGTCTTCTAGCAGTTCGATTCCATCAAAATGTGGCCACCGGTGCCGGCGTCGAACCCTGGAACTCCAGGTCAGAAGCTGACGACAGTAATCCTAGTACGACATTGCGGAGGCCACTTGAAAATTATCACAGAGGTAATAATTATTAATTAGCAAACATTCGTAGTAATACGCGTGAACAGTAGATTTTTTTTCGAGTTGTGGTTTTCGATTACACCACTCCCTGCTGCGTAGATTGTAGACATAAAGGATCCCTTTTTCTAATATCGGCCTTCCTATATTAGTATGCATGCTGATGTAGAATGAATTCTCTCGTCATTTGGTTTAAACTTTGTTTCACTACACTTTATTTCACTAACTTTATTTTCACTATGTGTATGGTGAAGGTAGATAGATAGATAGATAGATAGATAGATAGATAGATAGATAGATAGATAGATAGATAGATAGATAGATAGATAGATAGATAGATAGATAGATAGATAGATAGATAGATAGATAGATTAATGCTGTGCATGGGCAAAATAAATCATGAAACTGGGCTATTGCATATGTCAATTCCCGGTCATTGTTCTCTCAATTATCTGTTCAGTGTAGGTGCATGGTTAAAAAGATGCGCATCTGAATCATGATGTTATTATTATTATTAATAATGTTGTTGTGGTTGTTGTGGTTGTTGTTGTTGTTGTTGTTGTTGTTGTTGTTGTTGTTGTTGTTGTTGTTGTTGTTGTTGTTGTTGTTGTTGTTGTTTTTAAAGCAATCCTGGTTCTCGACATCACAGCTAACACTGGTGCTATTATGCCTAAGTTTCTTTATTGCTTGTTTCAAATTCTGTGCTGCTGCAGCGCAGCGGATGCCCCGCCGTGGTGGTCTAGTGGCTAAGGTACTCGGCCGCTGACCCGCAGGTCGCGGAATCAAATCCCGGCTGCGGCGGCTGCATTTCCGATGGAGGCGGAAATGTTGTAGGCCCGTGTGCTCAGATTTGGGTGCACGTTAAAGAACCCCAAGTGGTCGAAATATCCGGAGTCATCCACTACGGCTTCTCTCATATTCATATGGTGGTTTTGGAAAGTTAAACCCTACATGTCAATCAATCAATCAATCAGCAGCGCAGCGGACTACAGAGTTACGCGCTGTGCAAGGTTACTAAAGTAGACGAAAAGCAAAAGTTCAGCCATATCTCTACCCTGAAATACCGGTAATATCACCTAATCTGCAAGCATATCAGTACGTCAACCCACCTTCCTGCCCCGGGCATACAGAGAATAGATAAGCGACGTCAGTCCCAGATAGCGCCAATTTATCTGCAAGCTGCTGACTGGGATATCTAATCAGAGGAATTCAAGCCCGGCACCCATATTCTAATCTCCGTTAGTATAGCGTATACACACATGGATAGCGATAGCTGCGGCGGATAATAGTCCCGCACTGATATAACCGTAGTCGAGGCGATATGGCGTCTATCAACCGGAAAAGTGGCCCGCCGATTACCGCGTGTTACGTTTCGCGAGGTTGTTTCGTCAAAGAATCGCTTCAGTAGCGTATGATAGATCAAAACATATAAGCTGATACATATGTGGGGTTTAACATTCCAAAACCACCTTATGATTATGAAAGGCGCCGTAGTAAAAGGCTCCGGAAATTTCGACCACCTGGTGTTCTTTAACGTGCACCCAAATCTGAGCACACGGGCCTACATCATTTTCGCCTCCATCTAAAATGCAGCCGCCGCTACGGGATTTGATCCCGCGACCTGCGGGTCAGCGTATACCTTAGCCACAAGACCACCGCGGTGGGGCCAAAACATATAAACTAAAAAATGATGAATAACAATAAAATGAAGGTTTTACGTTCCAAAACCACGATATGATTATGGGGTTTGACGTCCCAAAACCACCATATGATCAGAGGCGCTGTAGTGGAGGGCTCCGGAAATTATGACCATCCGGTGTTCTTTAACGTGCCTTGTATTAGAACTAACGGACAGTAATGCCAGGGAAAGTATAGGGAATGATGTTCGAAGTGAGTGCAATGTAAATTAGAATAAATAAGCGTGGACGAAAAAATAGCTTGCCTTGGCAAGGACTGAGCCTGCGACCTTCGAATAACGCTTTCGATACTCTCCACTGAGCTACCACGGCAGCTATCCCCCTGTCCACTTTATGGGGTATACATGTGTTTTAAACGTGGGAGCGTAGGTCAGCGCCACCTGTTGCCATGGCGACAAGTGTGGAACTTTATTTTGCCTGTTCTGGCGTCACGTATAGAGTACGCGATCTTATTACTACATGGCATCTGACCAGTGAACCCTCCCACACCTCTACAAGGCATCAAGTCTGTCAGAACGAGGCCCTCGCTATGAAATGAAAGTGTAAAGTTAATGGCCCGTTTCTCTTTGTTAGGGACAATATTTGTGAGAACTAACAGACATTAATGCTTGCAGGAAAGTATAGGAGATGTTATTAGAAGTAATTGTAATGTGAATTTGAAAGATAGAAAAGTGGACGAAAAGAAAACTTGCCGCGGCCGCACAGTATACACGGGATTCTAGCGTTTACTTAAGCCTTTCACTTCCGTCGAAGTGCGACCGCCGTGGCTGGGATCGAAACCCATGACTTTCAGGTGGGCAGCCGAGCGCCGGGATCCGGACATGACTAGTATAGCGTGATGGAGAAAGATTCCTTCAACATTCGTACGGCTATTCAGAGAGCGAGAAGGAGGCAGACAAACATAGAGAGGAGAACAATCAATAGCATTGCACGAACTAGATATGAATGTACGGCGGTGTATACCAGGCTCAATACGCAAAGCAACGCAGCTTATAAAACTTTGCGTGTACGATCCAATCAAGGTTGAGAAACGGGTGCAGCACAGGCTACACGTAGAGTTGCACGTGTTTCGCAACGAAACACGTGCAACAAGAACGGGGTAGAGCTTGACTGTACTAATGGTAATAAACGCGTATCAGGTGTCCGTAACGGTTAGGAAAGTTTTCTTTTTGAGGTGGCATTGACAGAACTACGTAACTGAAGGGGAAACAGGTCGCGGGGTTGAATTCCTGCAGCAGCGGCGCGTTTAGATGCAGGAAACATTCTCGAGTACCATGTATCTAGATTTAGGTGTAAAAACATCAAATTGTCGAAATTCTCCGAGCCATTCGCTGCGGCGTGCCTCTTATTCATATCATGATGTTTGGATGTGAAACCCGAGCAAATAATCATTAAAGAGAGTGTTAATGAGAACATGTTAAAAGTGAACCCCTGAGGCCCGTATTCACATATCAACCTCGGCCTTACCTCACGTTTTCCTCAACTTCCTGTACCCTCTACATGCGTTATGAAGGCACAAAACAAAAGATAAGGACAAGACTGGTTTATGAATACTGGTGCAATTTGTTTATCATGCACATCAAACGTTTAAAACCGATAAGAAAAACTCGAGGAAAGAAAGGTTGAGGTTGGTTTGTGAATACGGGTCTTAATCATTAGGTAATGTTAAGGAGTATATTATCTAAATACATCTTCACGAACAACCTCAATTTGAAAACCTTGTTTCATAAAACTCCATATATGAACCGAAGACACTGCGTGCCGGAGATGTAGAGGCCGTGCTGTTTTTCGGGACATGTTGGTGGTCGAGCCAAATTATCTTCGCTACTTAGCGGCAATCCCATACATGCGGGGCCCATTGTTTGTGTTTTGCTATTTACGGGTCATAAGCTTTTCCGGCGATAATCGCCCCTCCAGGCGATACGTGCTATCTCTACTAGAGTTGTATGGCGTCGGCAACACGTCGGCGATGGCTCCCCGATAAGCCCACGCAGCGAGCGAGCGTTTGCACGGGGTCTCTATGTTCCGCGTGTCTGTTATCACAGATGCGCAAACTTCCGTGAACAAGTCCTGGATGAACGCGAAAATTGGAACGTCTTTTTCTTGTCTTTTCATTTTAGCTCTGGGGGGAACACGCTAACTATACGTTCTCTGCGCAGCGATCTTCAAGGAACGAATTGCTTAGTGACGTCATCATGCCCTTTGATTGTTCTGGTGGTGGTAGAAAACATTTCATTTCAAAAGATAAACCAGAAGGTTTAATGCCCAATGACATGCTGCTATACGTGGTCCAGTTTGGTGAGGTTAGCCGAGAATATAGGCTAGGCTAGGTTAAGTCAGTTTTGCCTTTGCTCACTTTAGTAGAGTATAGGTGAAAGAAGACATTAAGAAGAGAGGCGTACTTCCATGTTATGGTCAACAGCGTTTATTCTAGATGTCATGCCAGCCATGCTGCACTTCGACCATCTATCGTGTTTATCTAGGACGTTGTTATTGTTTTTTTTCCTTCTGGCCTTTCGGACAGTCGTTGCGACGTGCCGGAAAGATAGGCAGGATAACGAGGTTTCCGTTTCTTGATGCAAGGTCTCCGTCACAAGGCCACACCTGAAAAACACGCTGACTCATCTCTGCGCCGCTTACATACGACTTTATACATCGACATTTTCAAGCTCGCATCCCCTGTTTTCACATGATGGCTTCGCCCATCGCAGTCTCGTATAATGCAGTTGTTAACGGTGATTTTCAGGAGATGTTATATCGTCCTGCATTGCGACTCGACGACGCACAAGTGCACGTCTGTAGGCTGAGTACACAAGTGGATGTCCCTCCATGCTGTACACAGTATTCGATGTTAGCAGTGGAGGCCTCCGGGTCAGTTTTGACCTTTAGGGGTTCTTATGTGTCATCCAGCGTGACGGAGCGCTTTCGACCACCATTAGAATGCGGGGCCTGCTGACATCAGCGAACCGGTACCCTCTCGCAGAACTTGTGAGTCCTAATTGGTCGTGCGTATCTGCAGGTTGATAAAGGTTGTAAATCTTGTAAAGCGTTCACTATCCTATCAACTGCATAACAGCTTGAGAAAATCCGCAGACGTCCTTTTTATGGATAACCGCATGCTTCTCTACCGCATAAGAGTAAAGAGTACTCTGAATCGAGAGCATAATTTTCTCAGCACGCAAGTTACGTGCCGAGTAAAAAACGGTAGTCCGGATCAATTTTTTACCACGTGGTTCCTGAAGCCAGACCGTTATCGCGGTTATCGAATTGTGGCCCTTCTGCAATTGAACAACACGCAACCTCCAACTGAACACCGTGTGACCGTTCAGTTCACGCAATTGTACCGTATAGACTGAGCGATGCCAGGGACACGAACGCACGAGCTCACCCGGGGTAGATCACTCTCATATTTCCTTTCTTCCCGGCAATCTAGGCCATCGAACTCACACTCGTTGGGACTCTAACCCAGAACCTCGTGCGGAACGTGTCTCTCTTATTCACCGCAGCGGGGCTGAGTAAGAATCACACGAGGTTGGGCCGCGAACAACGCTTAGGGCTTACCTAAGGTAGATCACTTTCATAGTTCCTCCCTTGCAGCCGCTCCAGACTGCCACCGCCTCCGCGCCGGTAGCGACGGAGATAGCAGGGACAGCAGGTGTCGACGACAACAACGACAGGCGGAGGTCGTTGAACGAGATAGGGAAAACGGGAAGGTGCTTCCCTCCGCCACGACGCTAGAATCCCACCAGCGATGGCAAAGAGGACGTCCACCACCGAGTCTTCTTCCTGAGGCCTCCGAGCAGCGGCACACCGAAGGCAGCAGAGTTCGGGGAGTCGACGGCGGCGGGCGACCGGGGGGCATCGCGCCGAGAGACTTTGCCAGCGTGGCTCGAAACGTGGAGGGGGGCAGCGAGCGAGCTCTTTCCCCCGCACTCTTATCTGATAACGGGCCTCGAGCGCTGCCCTCGAAGCGGGCGCGTTTCAAGCCTATAACGTGTGTGTGTGTAAGTGTGTGTACTCGTCGCGTCGTCGGACAGTGATAACGGCGTTGGCAAGCAGCGACGGCTGTGACTTCGGGAAGGACAACCGGGGCTCCTTCCATAGCTCGCTCGGCGCAGAGGCGCGGGCGCGTGGAGCGCTGCATGGAAGCGACCACGTTAGTAGAAGAGTTGCGAGACTCGATGTGTGTGTGTGTGTGTGTGTGTGTGTGTGTGTGTGTGTGTGTGTGTGTGTTGTGTGTTGTGTGTGTGTGTGTGTGTGTGTGTGTGTGTGTGTGTGTGTGTGTGTGTGTGCGTGTGTGTGTGTGTGTGTGTGTGTGTGATGGACAGAGAGAGATAGAGAGAGAGAGCTCGCACGTGTTCGGGGACTCCTTGCGAACGGCGTCAGTTGCAGCGGTCATCATTCTCGAAAAGCCTTGTGGCAGTCTTTTTCTTTTCCTTTTTTTTGCTTTTTGAGAAGCCACAGGTGCTCAAATACTCACGCACACTCACGCGAGTTCGTTCGCATTCAGTTACATTCATGTGCTCCCATGAACTCTCTCTAATATTACGATTGTCAGCTTAAAGGTTTCGCAACTGCGGCAAAAAAAAAACTGATGAAGAAGAATGGGCGAGCATACACCGACAAGTAAATGCTTGACGAGTTATGCAACAATTACTGAGATTTCTCGTTCCAACACTACCATAGGACTATACGAGAGACAGACACTTTAGCGGAGGGCGCCGCAAATTTCGACCACTTGGTGTTTTTCAGCGTGCACCTAATGTTAAGCGCACGGGTCTGTAGGGTTTTGCGTCAATCGAAAGAGCGGCCGCTGCAACCTGTATTCGAATCCGTCACCTTCGCGTCAGCAATCAAGCACCATACACTGGTGGGTGCCTAGCGGATCAAAGATGACATATAGACAGAGATCAGCTCGATGGAGCCTCGCCATTGGTCATTCAAAACAAAGACCCGCTGCTTTACCAAAATGGGACCCAGAAACCACCATCTGGAAGCAATGCAATCCTGCTCGGGACTTGTCGCTTTCACATGCTGGTCATTTGTCAGTCATTCACACGTTCACGCTCTAGTCGGATAACTGCGACCGTGAGCCAACGTGCACACACGTGAATGGTGTTACGCCCACCTCGCTATAGGTCATGCTCGCAGTTTTCCGTTGTCGAGAAGCGATAATGCACTGGCTTGCTGGCAACATGAGTCCGCCGGAGACAGGAATAGATCTGTGTTATCTGCGACCACTTGTTTGTATAGGGACGAGTACGTTGCCACTGATAGTTCGACGCTATTGCCTTTCGCTTATATGTTCCAGAAACTATACTGAAGGTGACTGTAGAAAGAGACCAAGCGTTGGGAAAGTTGGCATCCTGGAAACCAACCGAAACTTGGTACCCCTTTGCAAACACTCCAGTGTTATCACTTTCTGCGCCGACGTCTTACACAGATTGTCATTCCCCAAACAAAAAAACACACACACACACAGGCTCTCACTCGACGAAAACGAGATTTAAGTTTGAAGTGTCAAGCGTGTTTTGGGCGCATTGCGCGTCCATGAATAATGTGCCATTGGTATTTCACGCGGTCCTGCAGAGGTCTTTCACGCGTCCACGAATGTTGGGAATATGCCCGTCTGCGATCTGAAAAACTTATCCGTATCCACAGCCGTATGACTCACTGAAGTTGTGTACAACAAAGTGGTCCATCTAGAGCTTAAATGCTTCTACAATATTGTGAACAAGTGTGCTTTCCGCTGCACTGGAACGTGTGTGTGTGTGTTTGTGTGGGGGGGGGGGGGGGTGTTCGTTTTTATTTTATTTCTCTCTTTCTCTGTCCTCTTTACGCCCAGCCGTAGTGGTCTAGGAGCTAAGGTACACGGCTGCTGGCCCGCAACTCACGGGATTTAATACCGGCTGCGGCGGCTGCATTTTCGATGGAGGCAAAAATGCTGTACGCCCGTGTGCTCAGATTTGGGTGCACGTTAAAGAACCGCAGGTGGTCGAAATTTCCGGAGCCCTCCACTACAGCGTCTCTATAATCATATGGTGGTTTTGGTACGTTAAACACCATCTATCTATCTATCTATCTATCTATCTATCTATCTATCTATCTATCTATCTATCTATCTATCTATTTATCTATCTATCTATCTATCTATCTATCTATCTATCTATCTATCTATCTATGTCCTCTTTACAGTTCCCATTTGTCCACCCTTGTGCAGGGTAGCAAACCAGTTACTTGCACCAGGTTAACCACTCTGCGTTTACGTTTGCTTCTATTTCTCTCTCTTCAAATTTGTAGGTCTTGTGGGAGCATTGATAATCATGTAAATTGAAGCACAACTTACTGGGACGCTATGCCTTGTGCACCGTGAAAAAAACCCTTTTCGAAATGAAACAGCGACTTGCTATGCGTTTTGCCAGCAATCAATGCTATCACATTGTGCATGCCACCAAGGCATTCCTAATCAACGCGTGATATATGCAACCGCCTGAGGGTTGTATGAATCATTGCTATAACAAAGAGGACACGTGTACCGAACGTATTGCCCATTGATACCGAAAGGGTCGACGGGACAATTGTTATGTTTGTCTTTCGCTTGTTATTACATTGTATGCAGGCACATACAGACTTGAGTGGCGTAACGCCTCATATCGTGCCTATATCTACCTCGAGAGAGAGGGGACAGGTGATGACTATTGTGTATGTAATTTCCTGGTGATAACGACATATGGTGGGAGAATAAAATGTTACTATTTTTCCAATGATTTAACTCAGGAAGATTAAATTACTCAAGTTTAATAACCGATAAAGCGTTAGTTACCAATTAAGAAGTGCTTTATCTCTGTATTTCCAAGTGTTGCGCTGCGGGGAAGCTGCATACCAAAATCTTAAGTGCTGTTCGGAGCCTGATTAGATACGAGTGATAACACGCTTGTCACTGGAGCTGTGTGACGCCAAAGCAAGTGTAGTGAGGGTGTACCGATTGCGGTTATCGGCGGATGCCGGATGCACAAGATCCCGGGACCGCGAACTTTATCGAGGGAGGTGAAAATACAGGCAATTAAATTGATTTCTCTCCTAGAACTTTACCGTTATCACTGATCCACGGTTCCCCACTAGGCTGGGCACGTCGGTTGCTCGAGACACGATGCCCGACTTAGCATGTGTAAGGAATGTCGGTAACGTCTCGTGGCTCAATAAGCGGGAGAACCTGGGCAGTGACCACTTCATAGCTGCGGTAACTTTACAGGTTGACGCCAGACCGGCAAGAGTATTTCGAGTCACGGACTGGGATAAGTTTAGGACACTCAGGAAGGAGTGCACGATCCCATATTCCTCGTTCAGCGGTTCAGCCACTGCGGTTGTCAAAACGGAAGCGGACGTCCCGCACGTGCAACCACACCTAGCACACCTGTTGCAAGCAAAATCCTCTATTCTGACGAGATGGAAAACACAACGGTTGAACCGCAGGCTGAGAAAAAGGTTGCGGAACTTAATCGATAGATAGAAAGATATTGCGCGGAGATTAATAGGCTACAATGGGATGAGGTATGCGCGGCAGTAGACAGGTCCATGCGCACAGGAGGGAAGTGTAACCTCTTAAGGCATCTCCAGCGGGACGCGCAGGCTAAGGGGAATCGAGGACAATCGACTAGTAAGACCATTCACAAGCACTAACAGGAGGGCAGTAATGAAGAGTCCCTTTTGAATGCAGTTGTGTATAGATACCTCCCTATAGGGCCGACACAAGACGAAGATTATTCACAGATCGAGTGCGTGGCGGTGGAGGAGCTGGATGCGCCCTTAATTCACAGAATCAGGGATCAGGAATGCGCTGCACTATCTAAGCAGCAGGTCGGCTCCGGAGCCGGATCTGGTTTCTAATAGACAGTTGCGTCATTTGTACAATAAATCAGTGGAACTTCTAACTACGGAGGTCAACAGGGTATGGGAGGAAGGACAGGTGCATGCTTACGCATGGAAAGCAGCCACGGTTATGCTTATTCCAAAACCTGGAAAACCCCTTAGTTTGGACAACATGAGACCGATATTGCTAACCTAGTGCATGAGCAAGGTAGCAGAGCACGCGATCTTGAAGAAGGTTTCCGGCTATATAGAGCGTAAGGAACTCTTCCCGCATAATATGGTGGATTTTCGACACGGCCTATCAACGCAGTATGTTATGTTTGTGCTGAGGACGCAAATATTTGATAGTGGCACTCGGGCCGTGCGAGGCATTATAGCCGTAGATCTCACTAAGGCGTTTGACACAGTGTACACACACACACGCACACACACACACACACACAACACACACACGCGCACACACACACACACGCACAATATGTATATATATATATATATATATATATATATATATATATATATATATATATTGTGTGTGTGTGTGTGTGTGAAAGCAATCCAGGTAGTTAGTACAGATGGTGAAGCCGTAGTTAGAAACCGATCAGAAACATGAACACAAAATAACGTCATGCTGGGTCAGGACGAACCTGTATGCAAATTCGTTTTTTGTAAATACTATCAACCAATGGAATTGTTTGACATCTGTGCAAGTGTCCAGTGTCAGTTAAAATGTTTTTTTTTTTCAACTCTGTAACTCCCCTGCTGTATTGCCTTGAGGCAAAGCGGGAATATATAAGAATAAAGAATAAAGGGATCAGTACTGGTCTCTCACTTCTTCTGTAACGCATGTACGACTCGCGGCGATCTAAGGCGACAAACAAGAAAAAAAAAACAAAGATTACGCGGCAAAACAGTGGCGCCATCTTTGTGAAGACAGAGAAACGCTCATCACCGATACGACTGTGTGCGGATGTACGTCTTCAGTGCGGCGGCCGATGGCGCTGCGCTGCTTTTGAGCGATATCTGCGGGTACACGCACAGCGATTACCTTTCACTACAGTGTGTCCCGGCACCATAGTGTGAATAAGTTTTTAATTGATTTGTGTGGCCATCTAGCGACAATCAAGCGAAACTTCCAGCGTTTCTTCCATCTTTTGATATTATTTCCAAAGCCACTTGTGATCTTCTTCTCACGCGATTGCCTTTCTTTTTGCGTACATCGGTACAACGCATACAAAACGTTTACTAACGATACCAGCTTCGTCCGTTAAAAGAGTTATGCGAGATCTCAGGAAAGACGCTGCAGACAAGCTTGAGCGCTTTATAACGACTCATTAGTTGTGTCGGGTACCCATAGTTCTCTATAACATACGGACAAAAATATCAGCACAAGGCTTTTCTTCCCATTTTTGCACGTCGCCCTGACCGTCAATGGAACCCACGACATCCAGTTTAAAATGGAAGCTACAGCGAAGTGGTTGTTCTATTCATTTGTTTCAGATGTCTGCCAATGTCGTTCAAGATTACAGAAGGGAATGCTTCTGAGAAATTGCGTCGGTTATATAAAGGCATGCGAGGTTAACGTTCTAGATTACTATTAGATTGAAATAGTCTATAACAACAAGTACCTTCAACAGTATATCGCCGAAAACAACAACAGAAGAGGGTAGAAAACCTATACATTTGTGACGTGACGTAGGCTGAACACTTCGTAAAGTTACGATTGTACGTAAGCTTATGGTCGAGCAACATTGGGGCTACTTGAGCTTAATGCAAACAATGCATTATTTAAAACGTAGCAGTAATCTTGCTCAAGCGTGGTTCGTTAACGATAATTACAAGCATTGATTCTTACCGCGAAATTTTTCACACACACACACACACACACACACACACACACACACACACACACACACACACACGCACATTTGTGAAGCCACTACCCTCTTAAAATAAGATCTTGCTGCGCCCCCGAATAGCGGTGGGCTCGCTACGCGTAAATGACGTCACAATTGAAAAGAGCGAGTACTCCCACCGTGCCAGTTAGGGGGGGCTGCAATCGCAGGAGGCGGCGAACGTAACGTGCTTGGGGTACACCAGCGCGAGATACGTCAGTGCCGCCGACGCAATATCGCGTATCATCGCTTGCGTGTACAGCCCTGCGCGATTACCCCGCGCACGACAGATTATAAGAGCGCAAGTGTGGTATCAGCTAGTGTATCTAGCACGTACTACAAGCGATTAGATGAACGCCTTCGCAGCGCACAACCGCGGGCTATGCCTTTCGCGTTGTAATCGCACTGAGCCCATTTGAAAGTGACCGTGTCAGAGAGCCGCGCCTCCGAGATATGGTTCACGTGCTGTTTATAAATATACCCACCAGACCGACTTACGGCGTGATAAGGGGAAAAAATTCCGTATCAGTCGTTCGGATAAAGAAAGGGCCAACGTTCCCGTCTGCTACGGATAACGCGTATCAGTGCTGAAGACGCAATGTCAGGCACGCGACCGCTAGATTATTCTTAATCTTGTTTTTTTCCCTTTCTTTGACGGCCGTGAAGCACGCTGGCCGAAGATATGCGATAGCGGAAAGCGCAACTCCGCGAGAATATTATATGCATTCCTCGCTGATGTTTTTAGGGGCGAAGCTCCTTATAGCGGCACCCGTTTGTCCCTCGTAGCCGTTGTAGTGTGTATAACATTTTGACCTCCAAGGTGGTGCCGGTGAGAGATTTCTTCTGTGCGTTGTTGAACAATAAAAGATAGTGCTCAATGTACATGCCAATGGCTGCTAAAGGGGAATGAGAGACAGGAGCATTCGGCTTTTAGTTAACGCGCACGCTGCGATCCACATTAGCAGCCATTGGCATGTACATTGAACACTATCTGACAAGAAAAGGTTGCTACGTTATACTCGCTGGGTGCAACCTCCTTAGTTTTAGAAAGGTTTAGCGAGCGTTGAGCCGCAGCGCCATGGATACAATGAACTAGTATACACCATGAACTCGAGGTGGTTAAAGGTGGGAAGTATACATACGAAGCGCAAGCCGTAAGACAGTAAAAGCCGAATTCTCCTGTCTCTCATTTCCCATTAGCAGCCATTGGCATGTAAATTGAGCACTATCTGACAGGGAAATATTGCTACGTTATACTCGCTGGGCGTGACCTCCTTGGTTTTAGAAAGGTTTAGCGAGCGTTGGGGCGCAGTGACATGAATACAGTGAACTAGTATTTACCATGAACTCGAGGTGGTTAAAAGTGGGAAGAAAACCCGAGCGCAAGCCGTTAGAAAGTGTGCGCGTGTCACCTCTCGTTTAGTCCTTGGAATGTCCGCTGGATGGTGGTGCTTCTATATGGGCAATAAATGATGAAAAGATGCGAGATGGTGGTACTTGAAGTGTTGAAAAGATGGACGAACGAACACACATACAGATGCATGGATGGACATATGAACGGACGCAGGGGCGGATGCACGGACGAACGCAGGGACGGACGCACGAACAGACGCACGCACGGACAGGCGGATGGACGCATGGACGGACGGAAGCAAGAACGAATGGACGGACGAATGCCACGCCCCACTCTCCATCGTTCACTCCGTGGATATGCTGCCATTTTTTTTCCTTACTTCCTGCTCAACTAATGAGACGTTCCGTCGTTGAGTTTTGTGCAATGGCTACCTGGATAACATAAGGCGCGCTTGCTCTTAGCATGATGAACCTTACACTTGTCAAATCCACGCTGTGGCCTAGAAGTAATAATCAATCTGTCGTAACACAGGCGCGCGCAGCTAAGCAGCAAGGACGATGGTCGGGCAGTCAACGACAGCGTTTATTGTCCGCAGCGCGGTTATATACATTGGCATTAGGAGAGGGTGAAGAGAGGGGGGAAAAGGGAGAATGAAGGCGCACAGGGCCCAAACGAAATGGTGCGCGCGCAGCTGGTTTTGCTGGCGTTACAAACGAAACAAATACAACACAATCAATGAATCAATCATTTAATCGACGATCCCCGGCACCAACCATAGGTCTTTGGGCAGGCCCACGCAAAAATAAAACAATAAAAATAAACAATACAATACAGACAGTCTTCATAAATAGAAATCAAATAACCAGATGAAAATGCGGAGAATAAAAATATGCGCAAAACGGGCAGAATAAAAATATAAAACGAGAATCATGGAATGGGAGTGATAAATAAAGGGGAAATATACAGAACTATGAGGAAGGCTTTCTAAGATACGGAAAAGGGAAGAATTTGTACACTGTGAAATACCGTATAATAATAATAATAATAATAATAATAATAATAATAATAATAATAATAATTGCCACCGACACCAGTGTACATTAGCGACCATCGGTCGGTCGCTAATGTACACTGACGCCAACGATTCACAGACCATGGCGTCTCAATTGCCGCGTCCTCCAGGACTCTCAGGCTACGAAGAAATTATCCCGAGCGTTACGCGCATCGCCCATTGGGGCGGATGTAGCTGATTGGGATCGCCTCAAAGAACAGTGGCGCCATCATTGCAGTGCGTCGGGCAGAGGACTTTGCACCCGTATGTCGAAAGATGCGTCATTGTTAATCCAGAAGATACGCATTGCCAATCGAGATCCCAGTCCTTCCACTGTAATGAGGGCATGGCAAGAGAAGCTCGTTGAACGGTACCAACGTATAATGCGCGCTTTTTCAATCTCGGCTGCAGCTTGGCGCTGTAGACGGGCACCGTGTGCGCACCCTGAGGTGCTAAGGTATGCACGCAGAGCTCTGCTTCGTCCACCAGGCTCGCCTGCCCACTCACTGAACTCTCCCGCTCCAGCTGCTGCGGGTACGCGCGACTTTCAGGAATTCACTCAAGACTTTCAGTCAATAGCTCAATCTGGTGCTAATGTCTGTTACCCAGGATTCGTTTCTTCGCATCCTCTGCTAGAAGATTTACCTCATGATTCCAACATGTCAAATGACGTCCTGCTATCACCGCCATCCGATGACGAAATCAAGGGCGCATTAGACGCAATGAAGAAAGGATCGGCCCCAGGGCCTGACGGACTCCTTGCAGAGTTTTATGTACAATTCTGGCCTATCATTGGTCCAACTATGTCACGCGTCATTCGCAAGTGTTTCCAAGATATTACACTTCCAACCTCTTTCCACAACGGCCGTATAATACTAGTTCCCAAGAAAGACCCAATGTCCACGCGACCAGAAGATTGGCGCCCTATTACCCTGCTCAATGTAGATTACAAGCTCTTGGCCAACATTTTGGTGCGCCGAATCAGTCCATCTCTTGCAACATTAATCGCTCCCCACCAGGTCTGTTCTGTTCCGGGCCGAGAAATAAACACCCATACGTGGTTAACGCGTGACATCATTCAATACACCACTAGCCGATGTGCGCAAGGACTGTTGGTTTAATTAGATCAAGAGAAAGCTTTTGATTTTATAGAACATGGCTACATACTAAATGTTTTACATACATACAGATTCCCGGATAAGTTCATTGACCTCATCCATGCGATCTACACTAATTCAGAAAGTACCCTTTACTTAGATTCCCGTGAGAGTCACGCATTTGGAGTCACGCATGGGGTCCGTCAAGGGTGTCCCCTCTCCCCAGTGTTATTTATCCTTGCATTAGAACCTTTCTTAAGGGCCGTTGAACATCACCCGCAGATTCGTGGCTTACCTCTACCCGGTAACACTCAAGTAAAGGTCACTGCATATGCAGATGATATTACTCTATATATACATAATGAACAGTCACTGCAACATGCCCTTGATACATTCCATGAGTTCGGTATTATCTCCGGTGCAAGGTTAAACTTTTCTGAAAGCCAGTATTTTTTTATTGGCAACCCCAGCAGTCGTATCAACATCACGTCGCCTTTACAGTGGTCTCCTGAGATTTCAATACTTGGAGTTACTTTCACTGCATTTGGTATACAGGATAGCATCTGGTCATCCGTTGTACAAACTCTTCTAAGTGATATCCAAGCAGCCAGGTGCTTCGAATTCCCCCTCTTGGAACGCCGATACTTAACTCAAACGGTGTACCTAGGAAAATTTTGGTACCTTTGCCATTCTGTTAAACCACCGCTCCACGTCTGCAGGAAAGTGCAAAGCAGCATCAGTTCATTTTTTGGGTCTGGTGGCACAGAATTGTTATCGCGTCCAGCGTTAGCTGAACCGCGACATCAAGGCGGTTTTGCATTCCCCGACGTTTCCGTCACGGCTTCTACATTGTGCCTCCGCACTCTATTGTGAATACTAAGCAATGATGGCATGCCCGCTCAGACACTGGCTCGCTACCATCTGGGGCCATCCCTACGTGTCTTCTTGCCGGATAGCCAAATAAACCAAGGTCCCCAATCAACTGAATTCACCGACGTTTTGAAGCTACGTGCCCAGAAATAGAGGTGGCCGATTCTAAAGTTGTGGACACAATGGCCGCCCTTCTACTGCCCTTGGTGCCCCAGCATCGTCAATCTGTAATGAACCGCGTTTGGAAACCAATAACTGCCGCAGTGTTGCCAGGGCATCTCAGAGACTTTGTCTGGAAGTTGGGCTGGGGCTTGCTCCCCACGCGAGATCGGTTGCAGCGATGGCAGGTGGTTCGCACTTCCACTTGCCCCAACTGCGTCATGGTAGAGACCAATCGGCATGCGACGTTTCAATGTGTGGTTTCCCGCCTTTTTTGGCGTGCGGTTAATACTGGTTTTCGGGAACAGGGTGTGCGAACTTTCGTGTCCAACGGCCGATTTCCACGTGGCTGCTTCTCCGCTCTGTCAATAGTTGCGGTGCTGTTCAGCCTTTGGAGAAACCGATGTGAGGCCGTAGCTGCCAATTGCCGCCGGCGTGCTTTGTGGCCGATACTGGGGAGAATGAGACGAGAGATCCTCGCGTTCCTCTCCGAGGAGCTATTCTTCCTCGGGGAGCACGGGTTTCTGCGGCATCGGTCATGCCTTTTCGTCAAGGTGGAACACGAAAGGATACAACTCATTTTTCGACCGACTTGGTGCTAAGCAGCGCCCGTTGAGTTGCTTTATATGATTTCATTTGTTACATATCGTGTTTTATTGCATCTATTGTATCGTTATACCATTGTATCATGATATCGCATTGAGTTCTTGTGTACATATATGCCAACATTGTCATGTATATTAGAGCAAATGTCTTCACTGTAACGTATGTTAGTCGTGAAACATAGATGTACCGAAGTGTATGTGCCCCGTTACTGGAATGGTATGAAGCCTTTGTGTTCTGTACATGCTGTAAATAAACTTTTTCTAAACACATAATAATAATAATAATAATAATAATAATATTAATAATAATAATAATAATAATAATAATAATAATAATAATAATTAATAGTTACCGTGCTTCGCTGCAAAGAGCGTCGAAAGACGATAGTTTTCTGTCTGATGGTGCTACCTGAGATATGGCGCCATCTGGCAGTAATGTGAAGAAACGAAAGTTTTTTATAACGCAGAGCCACAGGTAGAGGACAATCAAATTTTTCAAACCACCTTGGTGACAACACCGGGTCGCTTTAGGCTCCAGTAATAGTGAAAGCCCCTGATTTTTATAGCGAAGCGTTGTGAACAACCGCTTTTAAATGCGACGCATTTATTAGCGAACTTTGGCGAGTTTGACCGTATCTATCTATCTATCTATCTATCTATCTATCTATCTATCTATCTATCTATCTATCTATCTATCTATCTATCTATCTATCTATCTATCTATCTATCTATCTATCTATCTATCTATCAAGCCGCCTACGACTTTCAGCTGTCGCGACCACATGGATAATGGGATCCTTACCAAATTTGGTATGGTATAAAATGACTGTATGATGAGCATAAATGACTAGTCATAACATGAAAGTCATGGCATGTTCGTAATTAATGTCATGATTTACATGTGATAGTCTTGCTGCTCCTAAGTTGGTTTCGTTCACATGACATATCACAAAATTAGTATAGTATGACATGAGTTCATGACGAACATAAGTGACAGGCCCTCACGTGGAAATGATGACATGCGTTAATGTAAGAACATGACTACATACCACGCTCATGATGCGTTCACGGTCGTTTCGCTTGCTTCTCATACGCCAAATTCGGTATTACATGACGTGAATGGGTGATGAAGGTATATGAGTGGTGCAAACATAATCATGACATGAGTGTCATGTAAAAACATGACTACATGCCATGCTAATGATGCGCTCATGGTCGTTTCGCTGGCTTCACATACACCGAATTCGGTATAACGGGAAGTAAATGGATGTTGAAGGTATAAGACTGGTGCAAACATGATAATCATGACATGCGTATCATATAAGAACATAAATACATACCACGCTCATGATGTGCTCGCGGCCGTTTCGCTACCTTCACATATACCAAATTTGGTATCACGTGACGTGAATAGGCGACGAAGGTAAATGACACGTCTAAACATGATAATCATTATATGCTTGTCATGTAAAGCAAACTATATGCTACGCTAATAGCGCGCTCGCGGCAGTTTTACAAGCTTAAAATATACCAAATTTGGTATTATGTGACGTGAATGGATGGTGAACAAAAATACCAGGCGCAAAAATGATAATTATCACATGGATGTCATGAACGGCATAATTTACGTCCGCCTCGTAACGTTGTGCTTATTTTAATGTGACATATCAACCTTCCTCATTCGTGCTTCGCATATGATCGATTTTCACGGTACCTAGGATCTGCCATTTTAGGGGCGAAGCTCCTTATAGCGGCACCCGTTCGTCCCTCGTAGCCGTTGTAGTATGTAATGAGTATAACATTTTGACCTCCAAGGTGGTGCCGATGAGAGATTTCTACTGTGCGTTGTTGAACAATAAAAAAATAGTGCTCAATAGACATGCCAATGACTGCTAATGCGGAATGAGAGACAGGAGCATTCGCCTTTTAGTTAACGCGCACGCTGCGATCCCCATTAGCAGCCATTGGCATGTACATTGAGCGCTATCTGCAAGAAAGGGTTGCTACGTTATACTCGCTGGGTGTAACCTCCTTAGTTTTAGAAAGGTTTAGCGAGCGTTGAGCCGCAGTGCCGTGAATACAATGAACTAGTATATACCATGAATGAACTCGAAGTGGTTAAAGGTGGGAAGTAGATACGAAGCGCAAGCCGTAAGAAAGTAAAAGCCGAATTCTCCTGTCTCTCGAGGGTCTGCCGCTAGGGGGCCGAGCCACTCGGACGCCTCTCGAATGGGTTCTGCCACTTTTTCATTTTCGCGGCTGAATAAGGACAACCACGGGATTCAAGACCATCACAGTTGTCGCCAGACGATCATCCGATTCGTCCAATGCCAGGATATACCAGGTGGGCCTACTTTTTTTTTTTATTGCCGTGACACTTCTTTTATGTTCCCACAACAGCGTCGCCCTAGCTACGCCATCGCAGTGCCAACGCAGTGCCATCGACGCGCTGGCAACTAGCCTGCGAAATGGATGTTGTGGAAATTGAGGGGGAGACGCTGTCTCCCGAGGAGTACATCGACACTCAAGGATGGGTTGTGGCCCATGAACGACGCAAGCAGGCAAAAGACAAGAGAAACGCGGTACCAGCCACGAACGCGGGAGGTGCGTCCAAGAAGGCGTCTCGGAGACTGGAGGATTTTTTGCATTGCCGGCCAGTGCCAAAAGAACTGCAACTACCAGAAGACGATTACAACGTTGTAATACGCCCAGGAGGTGGTCTGGACTTGACGCGACAGAGTCTAGCACGCATAAGAGACTGTGTTCTACAAGCGGCAAAAGTACAGCCTGACATTGCTGGGGAAGATACTCTCAGAATCAACATGCGACAAAATACCATGATCATGAGCACACCTAGTCTGGCCAATGCGAAGGAATACAGCAACATCAAGGAAGTTATGATCCATGACAAGAGTTACGCTACAGCCGCTTATGTAACAGCACCAGAAAACATATTCAAAGGGGTTATCCACGGAATACCGAAGTATGATAATCAAGAAGACATAGAAAAAAGCTTGGTCAATCAGAGGAACCCGACGATTCTACATGCACGACGTATGGGACTTATGGACTCAGTGGTCATTGTTTTCAAAGAGTTGTTTGTGCCGTATTTCGTATACTACCGTGGTGCCGAATATAGGTGCTTCATATACAAGAAGCAATATGAAACATGCACTACTTGTGGACGAATTGGACATCGGGCGGATGTCTGCCCACAGCCTGACAGCAAGAAATGTCGTGGTTGTGGGGTGCTCAATCCAACTGAAAACCACCAGTGTGACCCTAGGTGCAGCCTTTGCGGGAAAGGTCATCTTACAGGGGACAAAAAATGCAAAGAACGGTTTAGGACCCCGTACCTTTTGAAGAAAAGATGGTGGGAAAAGGAACAACGACAAGGTGATGAACAAAGAGAAATGAAGATTTTGACGAACACTAGAGCAACACAGGCATGGAGGGAAGAGTATTCACCAGAAAATCCAACGGAGGAGAATGGCAACGCCACCCAGAACAAAGGAGGACGACGCAGAGATTGTTCCAGCTCCTTCCCGTGACTCGCGGAAAGGGAAAGAGAAGGGACTCAACATGAACCCAGATCCACATCCAGATCAAGGTCCACTCGTCAACACAGATCCAGGTCACGGGCCAAATCCAAGACAAGGGCAACGACATCACCTCAAGGACAGTCCCACGAGGGTCCTGACGGCAGTCGGGGCAGTCGACAAACGGTGAGCTGGGTGGGCGAGCTATCAGGGGAGTCTCTCCGGTCTGGGAGTTTGCCTGTAGTTGTGGCAGAAGGATCCACCCTAGGTCAAGAGCTAAACCATATTAAGAAAATGCTAGAGCAACTCTGAAAACGCGAAACATAGGGACGAAATAAAACAACTAAAGGAAGAGAACGCTAAACTCAGGCAAAATCAGCTGCGCGAGTCAACTAGCTCCATAGCATCGTGTAGTCGAATTTTAACTCCAGCGCCTGCACTGGAGTCAGGAGTGCACGCAGCGAAACGAAGAGCAGAGGAAATATCTCCTGTAGAAAATGAAGACCTCTCAAAACCCCTGGAAAAGAAAGTCGAGAATATGCTCGGAGAACTTACTAAGGTAATGCAACAACGATTCGCAGGATTGCAGCTGCAGCTCATAGAAATAAAACAAAGAATAGATAGCATAGAAAATCGACTAACGCGGGTGGAGAACACGCAAACAGATTTGAGGTCTATAGGAACAGGCCCGGTTAAAACTACTACTAAACCCTACAACCGGCCGACTACGACCGAAGTAATCAAAATCGCAGGGCAAGGGACCATTCCTAGACATGGCACGACTTAATCAGTATAAAATTTGGCAGTGGAACTGTCGTGGGTATCGCCGGAAACGGGGTAACTTACAACAGTTCCTCAACGGAAAGGAGGCACGAGACGTCATCGCCTTACAGGAAACTGGAGGAATGGCTAAATTGTCGAATTACAAATCCTATGGTACCCCTGATGAAAAAACGTCCGTAACAACCCTCGTGCGAAGAAATCTCACGGTGATAGAACATGATACAGAAATCTGCGATGTCGATCATGTTCTTGTTGAGTTAGTTCCATCGCAGAAGAGTGGTGAAAGTCTATTCATATTAAATGTCTATAGCAGCCCTAGACAAAAAACCAAATTTAGGTCACTTTTTAGAAAAACGATCAGCATTACTAAAAAGCACGCACTGGTTATAGTAGGAGATTTCAACGCGTTGCATGCGGCATGGGGTTATGACAAAGAAAACATCAAAGGTAGAAATCTCTGGATCGACGCCCAACAGGAGGGCCTTATACGTTAATAACCGACCCCCTTTTCCCAACTGGGATTGGAAACAGCGTATCCAAAGACACGTCTTCTGACCACACGTTTACTAAGAATATCATCGAACCTTATTAGCTTAACACACAAGAAAATATGGGCAGTGACCACTATATAATTGAGACCACGTTTAAAGCAGGTCCACGTAAAAGAGAAGGCAAAGAATTAAGGATGGTTGAATTGGATAGTTTTAGAAAAATCAGAGAGAAAGAAGCATGCGATGTCATCGAAGACTTAGATGAACGGCTAGGGAACCTTAAGCAAAATATTCAAATGGCAACTAAGACCATACCAAAAACTGAAGGACTAGAAAGCACAGACAGTAAGCTCCTACATATGTGGGAGGCAAAAAAGAGCCTAGAAAAACGTTGGAAAACACAAAAACACAACAAACGCCTTAGAAAAAAGATAGCCACCCTCAGTAAAGACATTGAGAAGTACGCGAAGCAACTATGCAGACAACAATGGGAGGAAAATTGTGATGCGATGGAAAAACAAATAAGTCTCTCTAAAACATGGGACCTGTTAAGATGTCTGATAGACTCGGAAGCGAGCAAGACAGCACAACAACAAAACTTTATTAGACTTGTCCGTAAATACGTACTGTATGTATAATTTGCTTGTGCCTAGTTGTTTGTACTCTAATTCCCAGCCAAAGCGTTTCTTTTGTGTGTTATTTGATTCATTTTTGTTAACATTTTTGACCAAACTACCATATTAGAACTGTACTGTTTATAATAATTTGTTCAACTTGAATTATACACACTCACAGCGTATTTTTTGTCCCCCCTTATGTAATGCCCTCGGGCCTTTAAGGATGCAATAAATGAAATGAAATACAAAGGCACGGAGGAAGAACTGATTGAAGAAATCAGACAGAGATACATTGGGGATACAACCAAAAAGCAATTAAGCTCGTACAGAGGTAAAGAAAATGATTCCCTAGACCAACCCATATTAGAGGCCGAGGTACGATCGGAACTAATGAAACTGAGCACAACATCCGCCCCGGGCCCCGATGGGATCACGAATAAAACGCTCAGAAACGACAAATCTATCACAGCCCTCACCGAATATATGAACAAGTGTTGGGAAAAGGGTAAGATACCCAAGCAATGGAAAAAAGCAACAATCATAATGATTCCCAAGCCAGGCAAGACACTAGATCTTGATAATCTTATAGGCCTATTTCCCTGACATCCTGCATATAGAAAAGTTATCAGAGCATGTCATCCTAACTCGCCTGTCAAATTTTATGGAAGACAATGAGCTCTTTCCTCATACGATGGTAGGCTTCAGAGCGAAACTGTCTACCCAGGACATTATGCTTAAGATTCAACACCAAATAATTGATTCGGGTCTCAATACACACGACACTAAGGTCATAGTTGGCCTAGATCTTAAAAAGGCATTCGGTAATACATCACATAAAGCTATGCTTATGTGATAGGGGTAGGAAAAAGAGTATACGATTATATAAAAGACTTTTTAACTTACCAGACTGCAAGAATAATACTAGGCGAAGCAGAATCCCAAGGGTTTGGTCTGGGCAGCAGATGTACGCCGCAAGGCTCAGTCCTATCCCCCTTTCTTTTTAATGTGGCCATGATAGGTCTCCCTACCAGACTGAATGAAATTCCAGGACTCCACCATAGCCTCTATGCATATGACATTACCTTATAGGTAGCAGAGGGTGGTGACGGATACACAGAGGAAACTTTACAAACCGCAGTGAATGTTGTAGAAGAATATGCCACCCATACAGGATTACAATGTTCACCAGAAAAGACGGAACTTCTCTTCTATAACCCGACATGTAGAGGTCGGAAAAGTATCCCGGAAAAACCTAACATTAAAGTCTTTGTTGGAAAAACGCAAATACCTACAGTCGAAAGCATAAGAATTCTGGGACTCCGAATCAGCTCAAACGGGCATAACGGAGAGGCGATTAGATTACTTGAAGCCAGTGTGCAGCAAAATTATGCGTCTACTTAAACGAATTGCAAACCGGCACTATGGTATGAAGGAAAATAATATGATAAGACTGGTACAAGCTTTTCTCATCAGTCGTATTGTATGTGTGATTTCGTACCTCAGACTGCAAGTGGCCGAGAGAGAAAAGATTGACAGAATCATTAGACGAGTTTTCAAACAGGCTATCGGACTTCCAATAACTACCTTTTATGATAAATTACTTCAATTAGGGCTTCACAACATATCAGCTCAAAGAATCGCACATTATGAAAGACTAACGCAGAGTAAAACAGGCAGAGTCATACTAGATGAACTGGGTATAAACTACGCAAATCAATTTGGCGCCAAAAAGGATATCCCGTATAAAATCAGGAAATGTTTAGTAATCTTACTGATTCCAAAAAACATGCACCCCGAATATCACAAAGCAAGGAGAGCTGAAAGAGCGAGAAATATACATAACAACGTAAAAGATTTACCGGAAACAACTTACGTAGACGCGGCCAAATACAAAGGAAATGACAACATGACTATAGCAGTAGTGGACTACAAAGGAAATCATAAGGTCAGCGGCTCGGTGAGAACGAGCTTTGCAGAAGAGGCGGAGGAAGCAGCTATTGCAATGGCCATAGCATCCACCTCGACTTCACTAATTATTAGCGACTCGCAGACGGCTGTGAGAAACTTTGCACGAGGGCGAATATCCCAAATAGCTTTAAGAATATTGGCTGGATGCAAAGACCAACGAACAATAGATATAGTCTGGGCACCCGCTCACTCCTCCTTACCCGGCAATGAGGCTGCACACCAGACAGCTCGAGGACTTACAGACCGAGCCTCTGGATTGCCCTGGTCGAACGGGGAGGACGATGAGAGATTTGAGCGGATGACCGCTTACAGAGATATTACGCAGTATTACAGGCTAAGCAGGAAAATTTATCCTCCCGCACACTCGTCATTGAACAAAGAACAGGCGGTGGCGTGGCGCCTACTCCAGACCCACACGTTTCCTAGTCCGGTAACAATGAACCGCTGCGTGCCGGAACTTCATTCGGACAAGTGTAAATTTTGCCACAACAGGGCGGACTTGAGCCACATTTTATGGGCATGCCCGCAGGCCCCCATGAGAGGCGAATTTCCAGACGGGAGTGGATGGGATACCGCGCTCCTCAGCTCTGACTCTCAATTACAAGCCCGCTTAATACGGCAGGCCGAAGACGCTGCCAGGGCCCATGGGATCATGGCCGTCGTCTAGGTTTGGTCCTCCCTTCTCCTCTCGCACCTGAAAAGGGAGGATGACCTTTATGCTAATTAAATAAAGTTTGTTCATCATCTTCCTGTCTCTTATTTCCCATTAGCAGCCATTGGCATGTACATTGAGCACTACCTGACAGGAAAAGGTTGCTACGTTATACTCGCTAGGCGTAACCTCCTTGGTTTTAGAAAAGTTTAACGAGCGTTGGGCCACAGTGCCATGAATACAGTGAACTAGTATATACCATGAACTCGAGGTGGTTAAAGGTGGGAAGTAGACCCGAAGCGCAAGCCGTAAGAAAGTGTGCGCGTGCCACCTCTCGTTTAGTCCTTGGAATATCCGCTGGATGGCGGTGCTTGTATATGGGCAATATATGAAGGAAATATGCGAGATTGTGGTACTTGGAGTGTTGAATAGATGGACGAACGGACACACAGACAGATGCATGGATGGACGCATAAACGGACGCAGGGGCGGATGCATGGACAAACGCAGGGACGGACGCACAAACAGACGCACGCACGGACGGGCGGATAGACGCATGGACGGGCACACAGACGGACGCATGGACGGACGGAAGCAAGAACGAATGGACGGATGAATGCTTCGCCCCACTCTTTATCATTCACTCCGTGGATGTGCTGCCAATTTTTTTTTTCGTTCACAGAATCGCATTGTCAGCGCACCTTAATAAACACTTCTGTCTGAAGTATTACGTATCTATGCATTTTCTAAATAAAAAGACGCGCTGCCATAACACCTGTGTCTTGATGATTTGCCTCAAATTTGTTTAATATTTGCCTTTTGATCGACAATGTCAGCACTTAGGAAATCAGGAACCAGATCAAGAGGGCTGGTCATTGAAGAAGAAGTTAAACTTTCGCTATGTTACTGTTCCGGAGCGCATAAGCAATGGAAATAGAAATGAGCTGCTCACTCCTTAACACTTACGTAGTTAACCGCGCTCTGCACAGAATTGTAGTTTACTTGTTACAGGGACGGCTCTAGCTCTCCCATAGTAGAGTACCTGGTACTCTAAATCGTTACTAACTTTTTGTAACATCCCCCCCCCCTCACATTAAAGCATGATATGACGTAAACGTGAAAAAACAATTCGAAATCGCAAGGGACGGCTCAGTGCTCTCCCATAGTTGAGTACGAAGTACTCAAAAACGTTAAACATGGGTTCTAAACACATATCATCAAGGGTTTGACGTAAAACGCTTTTTCTAAACTCACATTAAAGCGTATACCGTCACGGGACGGCTTTCAGCTCTCCCATAGTAGAGTACCAAGTACTCTAAATCGTTAACCACGTTTCCCCCCCCCCCCCCCCCCCCCCCAAAAAAAAGAACAGACATGTGTTAGGGACACCATACGGACTTGGGCTTTTTTGTTTATATGTGCTATGTATTTTGTGCGTTGTGTTTTGATTGTTATTGTGCTTGTTGTATAGACGCTCGTTCCATAGGTTTGTTGCGTCCCATGATAGAATAAACTTTTTCTAAACAGACCAAAGTTTTTCTGCGTTGAAGTATCCCAAGAAAGACTATCATTTTTAAAATAATAATTTAGGCTTTACCTTCAAAGACTGCGATATCATTGCGAAGGCAGCCGCACTGAAGGCTTCAGTAACTTTGACCACTTGATGTTCTTTAACGTTCCCCGAAGTCTGAGTACAGGGGCCCCTAGCATTTCGGGTCCATCGTGGCCGTGGGGAACCCGTGTAAATGAGGCAAATTGTGTTTGTGTGCACGTTCTCTATTTCTCTCTATCTGTCTGCCTGTCTGTCTATCTGTATACAAGGTGGGACCTCGTGTTACACAGGGTGGAAGCTCATTCAATTATACATAATACCTCAAAGGTCCCACATGTCACATTACATTATGAGGCACTTCATCGATCACCACTGTCGACGCGATAGGAGCGTTTATAATGAAACTAGCATTATTGTTCCAATAAGTTTACCCACTGTTGCGAGGTTGTGCCACAATACGCCGTATGCGAACACGATAAACACAAGGGCAATTAGAGACCTGCTATTTCGGGGAACCCAAGTGCTTAGCCATGGCGATAAATCAGCACAGGAGCGATTATTTCCGACATCATGAGGATTACGCGGGAAAATATCCGGATGCTATTCAGTACAGTGTAATGGACTTCTGCATGATATTCACTCAGCAAGACCACTAAAAAGCATTCCCTTTTCAGAGACGTGGGTTTTAAAGGCGGATGGAATTATGAACTAGCCAGTGGCTCAAACGAGCGAGTACATATAGATATTACTTATTATTAAGTAGTTACTGAGAAATTATTAACGAGATGAAGCGTAGATTGTTACAGGCATAGACAATAGCACGATGTGGAGATAATGACTTCGAGACAGACTACATAACTATAGAAGCGAAATGCTAAACTGCTTTAGATGTAGAAGCTGGCTAGCTCAAAAGGACTCGGTGAGTGTTTAGAAGGGGATGCCACGAATGTCAGCAGCTTGGAGCCGCACGAGAGCAGCTATAAGCTGGAAATGACGTCGCGAATAACCCTCGGTGGAAATATATTACTTTTGGAGGAGGAACTACCGCATGTACTCAGCATTATCTGCATCCAGGCGTCGTTATCAGTCGCTTAAGAGCGAACGCCGTCTGTAGCGAGCCTCTGAGGAAAAGTGGTAGTCATTGGCTCAAGGTGAACAATTGATTGTGTAGGTGTTTCATAGTTGATTGATTGATATGTGTGGTTTAACGTCCCAAACCCACCATATGATTATGAGAGACGCCGTCGTGGAGGGCTCCGGAACTTTTGACCACATGGGGTTCTTTAACGTGTGTCCAAATCTGAGCACACGGGCCTACAACATGTCCACCTCCATCGGAAATGCAGCCACCGCAGCCGGGATTCGATCCCGCGACCTGTGGGTCAGCAGCTGAGTACCTTAGCCACTAGACCACCGCGGTGGGGCAAGTGTTTCATAGTCGAGGAGTATAGTAAAGTGTGATCGATAGTAAAGCATGCATAGTAAAGTGTTGATTGATTTGATTGATTTGTGGGGTTTAACGTCCCAAAACCACCATATGATTATGAGAGACGCCGTAGTGGAGGGCTCCGGAAATTTCGACCACCTGGGGTTCTTTAACGTGCACCGAAATCTGGGTACACGGGCCTACAACATTTCCGCCTCCATCGGAAATGGAGCCACCACAGCCGGGCTTTGATCCCGCGACCTGCGGGTCAGTAGCCGAGTACCTTAGCCACTAGACCACCGTGGCGGGGCCATAGTAAAGTGTCATCGATAGTAAAGCATGCATAGTAAAGTGTTATCGATAGTAAAGCATGCATAGTAAAGTGTCATCGATAGTAAAGCATGCAGATAGACGGACGGACGGACGGACGGATGGATGGATGGATGGATGGATGGATGGATGGATGGATGGACGGACGGACGGACGGACGGACGGACGGACGGACGGACGGACGGACGGACGGACGGACGGATGTATGTATGTATGTATGTATGTATGTATGTATGTATGTATGTATGTATGTATGTATGTATGTATGTATGTATGTATGTATGTATGTATGTATGTATGTATGTATGTATGTATGTATGTATGTATGTATGTATGTAGCTGTATAGCTTGCTCTTCAGAGCACGCCCGCTTGTCCTGTGAACTGCCCCGGAGGCGTTTCTCCTTCCTCCACTTGCCTTAAAACATGTTCTGCCAAGAATGTAAAAATATAATCTGTATGTTGACAACAATGCGCAGAGTTTGAACGTTCTTGAACACTTAAAGTGATGGATTTCGAAAACATCTATTAAGTGGCCCGACATGGCGAAAAAAAAAGATGTCCGGAAAACAACAACAAAAAATATAGAACTAAGTGCACGTTCGTCACGTTTGCCGCCCTTGTCGGCGAGTTGCAAGGTCACAAGCTCACGACCAGTGCGGGCCGTCTATTGTTCTTGCTCCCTTGGGACTCTGCCGGGCTTGTAGAACAATGCGCCTCGTGTGCTCGCTCTGCCCCGATAAAACTCTTCGTTCGAATCCTTTATCGATACGCGCGCCAAGTTCCGCGATAAGCGTCTGCTGACGCCTGCTGCAGGTATTAGCGATCGCTCTACTCGGGCTCCCATCCCATGCGACGCGGAACGCTCATGTGCGCCCAATCGGTACACGCGCAGGAAGGGGCGTATTGTGTCACACTCTGAAAAGAAGAGCAGCAGCAGCAACGTAGAAGTGCGTGTGTGCGAATGAAAGTACAAAAGAGCAAGTGCCAGAGATATTCTCCCTCCTTTTTGAGACATCGAGCTGGGCTCGAGTGTATGTCGCCATTCCTGACCATCATTGTGTGTCCACGCTCTCGGCAGGAACCGCGGAGGTAGCTGTACGTGAGCCGTAGCTGTATAGCTTGTTTGTCAGAGCACGCGCGCTTGTCCTGTGAACTCCCCCGGAGGCTTTCCTCCGCCCTCCACAGACCTCAGCTTAGAACCGTTGTCTCTGGGGTATACAAAAACAAAAACTCACAGGGTTCTCTTCACATTCGCTTAAGACTGGCTTCTTTTTTTCGTCTCAGTCAATCTATTGATAATTTTGATGTAAAATTAACAGCACAAACACACAATATGTCCTACATAAAAAAATTGGCCGTGTATCTGCGTGCTTCGCTGCACACTTTTGCTGCCGTCCTTATCTCCTGCATAACGTCGCATTTTCAGCGCAAGGAAAGAAGCACTGTTTTCATTAGAATAACGCATCTATATACTTTATAATAAAGGAACACACCACCTAATACTTACGTATTGACGCTGTGCCTCAGATATGTGTAATTTTTGCTTTTAAGGGGTGAAGCTCCTTAAAGCGGCACCCGTTCGTCCCTCGTAGTAGTGCGTAACCTCCATGTTTTACACTTTGACCTGCAAGGTGGTACCGATGGGAGATTTTCTCCTGTGTGTTGCTAAACAATAAAAAATTCGCAGCGTGCGCGTTAACTAAAAACCAAATTCTCCTGTCTCTCATTCCCCATTAGCAGCCATTGGCATGTACACTGAGCACCATCTGACAGGAAAATGTTGCTACGTTATACTCGCTGGGCGTAACCTCCTTGGTTTTAGAAAGGTTTAGCGAGCGTTAGGCCGCAGTGTCATGAATACAGTGAACTATAGTATATACCATGAGCTCGAGGTGGTTAAAGGTGGGAATTAAACACGAAGCGCAAGCAGTAAGAAAGTGTGCGCGTGCCACCTCTCGTTTAGTCCTCGGAATATCCGCTGGATGGCGGTGCTTCTATATGGGCAATATATGAACAAAACATGCGAGATTGTGGTACTTGGAGTGTTGAATAGATGGACGAACGGACACACAGACAGATGCATGGATGGACGCACGGATGGCTGCACGGACGGATGGACGCATGGACGGACGCAGGGGAGGATGCATGAACGAACGCAGAGATGGACGCCCGGATGGACGTGCGGACGCACGAACAGAAGTACGCACGGACGGGCGGATGGACGCATGGACGGTCACGCAGACGAACGCATGGACGGACGGAAGCAAGAACGAATGGGCGGACGGATGTTTCGCCCCACTCTCCATCATTCACCCCGCGGATATGCTGCCATTTTTTAAATCTACTATGTTAACAAATGTTAACGCAGCCAGTTCAAAATGGCTGGGCGTTCAGCAAATGCTTAAACTTTGGCCAGGTGGCTTAATCATCTTGTGGGCAGACAGACAGGCTAAATTTTCTTTGCGTTCGAGTATTCCCCTATTGATGCAGTGTTGCACTGCATCTATTTTATTGTTATACCATTAATTGTATCATGATATCTCATGGTGTGCTTGTGTACATGTTTGTCAACATTGCCACGTATTTTGAGCATCTATGTCTTCACCTGCAACGTAGTGATGCTTTCATGGTACATAGATGTGCCGAAGTGTATGTGCCCTTATTACTGAATGGTTATGGAACATTTTTATTCTATGCATAGTGTAAATAAACATAATCTAAACAGTGCCCCAAGAAATTCTATCGTCTTTTAAAATTAAACGACACACGCGAGCACTGTGAGTGTCTTGTTCTTACTATGTGGAGCGTCTTGTGTCGGGAATATGCGCCAATTAGGCCCAAATGAAGTTCTATTGATCCTACCCCGCTTCCTCCGATAGCTTTCTGCACCTCACCTGGTTTTGCACAGCCTCCTTGATAAGACCACCACTGACAAAGCGACGATGACACGTGATGAAGCCATCGAATAACATCTCGTCAAGTGACGTCCTAATGACGTCACAAATTGTCGCGATCTTAGATGTCGTGATGACATCGTGTAGTGGTGATAGAGATCCCCCCGAAATCACGTGATGATGATGTTTTTGGCAGGCTGTTGACGTCGCCATCCCCCGTGTGATGAAGCATCTAAGGTTTCTTCCATTTTAATGTGTATGTGCATACAATGCAGAAGAACATTACTAAAGTCGATTACAAACAAACAATAAGCTCAAGCTACGCCCTCATAATTACGGCTCTCCTTGCACTCATCTGTACGTGAGTGATGATTGGTGGTTTCCGTTGTAACCGTAAGTTTCGCGGCTAACGTAAACACTACGCATAGTAATTATTAAAAGTTCGTCATGTCAATGTAAAATCTTTGCTGAAATCTGCCACGAAGGTACACTTTCCAACCGTAAACCAGTGGCACGAATGTGTATGTGTAAGAAAACTTCTGACTTGATATACGCGTGGTGTGGTTGATGTCACGGGAATGAGCATAGGCAACTGGCTAGGGCACCTCTGCAAAAGTGTTGCATCAGAAGGGACAATCAGGTGAGTTGGTGTACTTTCATCTTAAACGAATATTAGCGCGATGAAAATGGGGACGGGAAAGGAAAGACAAACTACAGCGCTGTAGTTTGTCTTTTCTTTCCCGTCTCTGTTATCGTCGCGCTAATATTGGTTTAAGATGGATCTGCAGAAGTTCTCTGGTTGGGTAAACGAAACGATTTCTGGGGCCGAAGAGGTGAGAAGGAGTAATAGAGAAGGAAACTCGTGGAGGTTAACCAGTTTATGACAACCAGTTAGCTATCTACCTATAAGAACATGATTGGGCAGATTAAAAGATGGAGAGTATAGATTTAGAAATAGAAACACAGCCCTCATCTATTTATCTATCTGTCTATCCATCTATCCACCTATAAAAAAAATATTACCTAGCTTATATGAATGACTGAAATGGCGTATTCTTATTCCTTCTAAAAGAAAGAAAAAAAGAAAGAAAGAAAGAAAAAAGAAAGAAAGAAAGAAAGAAAGAAAGAAAGAAAGAAAGAAAGAAAGAAAGAAAGAAAGAAAGAAAGAAAGAAAGAAAGAAAGAAAACACTCGATCCTTGCTGTGCAAACGTCACTGCTTTGCCTTGGCTACTGTTTTCAAGTGGAGCCCTCATTAGTGCTATGGCTTTCTTTATTGTTGCTGCTTTTTTGAACCTCTCTGCTCTGTGCTGATAAGATAACGGTTGACTGTGCAACGACGACACGCTGTAAGGCTGCAACTAACAGATAGACGAAAGTCGAATGAACATCCCAGACAAACCATGCACTTCCGACCAGAGCCTCTGCGGAATTGGCCACTCGTGCACAAAATGGCCACGTTCGCGTTTGCTGTCTGCTTTAGGACTTGATATCAAGTCACGTGTCCAGACCGAGTCAGCTAACTGAAACAGATAAGACTTTTTTTCCCCTTTTATTCTTTATGGTCTAGGCTTGTCCGTTGTGCATTGTCAGTACTGACGATGATGAAGCTGATGAGTCGGAGTGATGACAATGCAAGGCACCCACTATACGTCATGACGCTGATGCTGATGACGATAGCAAATAAGTGCGTTCCAGACCACACATTTTCTTTCTGCTATGGATAAAAACGAACGTGAATGTAATCTCGCACGGAAAAGGCAGTGCCGACGCAGACAACAAGCTACTCCGCACGTGAGAGCTCGCGATGTGGCGTCAGAGCGGCAATGCCTACATCAAGCTCCACAGTAACAGCTTGATCACTTTTTCTAAACACTATAATGTACTATATAGTACGCTAAAAAGAACCCCATGGCAATTCGCGGGTCAATACATAGAATCGAGCCTGAAACACCGCTACAGTTTCACAGAGCTGGCAAAGGCTTAAAAAGAACAGTAGAATGAATCAATATGGCCATGCAGTCCTCGCCGGAGGTCAGTGAAGTGGGGAAAGGTACCACACTTCACAAAGACGAAGAAAAATAATCTTACGAATATTATAATAGTCAGGCCCGTAGCAAGGATTTTTTTTTTGGGGGGGGGGGGGGGGGGGGGTGAGAGGACAGTTGCTGGAGGCCTGTATTATTTATTATAAGAGCATCTGTTTTGAGGAAAGTAACTATCTGAAGAAGCAGCATCATAGTAAAGAGGTACATGGGCTCCTAAACCCCTCTTTACCAGGCTACAAGATTGATCGAGGGTTGATTAGGCACGTCGACTACTTTAACACGCTATGGGTATCCTGTGTTACAAGGTAATGGTGCACGGTACTCATATTTGGGCACTGGTATCAATTTCCTCGAAGTGAACTGCACACTACGGCGCGACGATGTGCATATCACAATTCAAAAGTTTTCACCAAATTCCTCCGAGTTATGAAATGGTTAACCACACCTTGGCCGCTCACAGAAGTTAATATGTAATGTTTATTACATTGTTGCAAAATCATATAATAAATACAAAATCCACAATAGACGTTGGGGCTACATGACACCATTATAGTTGTTTTTCGTAAGCTGTTTCAAGCACTTACGTAGCTCTTGGTAAAATGCTCGAGTGCCATGCAGAATACCTCGGCTTAATTCCGGCTCTATAGGTGAGATTTGTGTTTTCAATTCCTTCGTTTTTTTTTCTCACTTACAATACTGCCGATCCCTACCCTCATTTTCTACCACGCATGCTGCATAACGCGATTGCGTAGAGCTTATCTAAGTTCTGTAGTCGCCATTCCTTGCTTCATACAAACGTCCAATCACCTGTGACTCATACCCACAATCCGAAGAAGCCCTTGTAGTCGAAATTTCCAGAGCCTTCTAATACGGCGTTTTTCATAATCATATGGTGGTTTGGGGACGTTCAACTCCACATATCATCGTACCCACAATCCGAGGGCTGTGGTATGCGGCAGGGGCGTAGCCAGGGGGTGGCACACCGGGCACTAGTCCCCCCCCCCTCTAAAATCATAAACAGCGACAGCATAGAGAGCGAAAATGGCCATTTTAAGGGGGCGCCCCTTTCGAAATCAAAGCGGTGCACCCCCCCCTCCCCCGAAAAAACTTTCTGGCTACGCCTCTGGTATGCGGAGTATATGCCACACGTGACTGAAAAAAATGGTTTCATGTACGCGTCGCGAATCTCCGGCGGCTGATGCAATGACCTGTTCATCTAGTTCTCCATCTCTCCAGACAGACAGACAGACAGACAGACAAACAGACTATCTATCTATCTGATAGATAGATAAAGAGATTGATTGATTGATTGATTGATTGATTGATTGATTGATTGATTGATTGATTGATTGATTGATTGATTGATTGATTGATTGATTGATTGATTGAATAGATAGATAGATAGATAGATAGATAGATAGATAGATAGATAGGTAGATAGATAGATAGATAGATAGATAGATAGATAGATAGATAGATAGATAGATAGATAGATAGATAGATAGATAGATAGATAGATAGATAGATAGATAGATAGATAGATAGATAGATAGATAGATAGATAGATAGATAGATAGATAGATAGATAGATAGATAGATAGATAGATAGATAGATAGATAGATAGACGGACGGACGGACGGACGGACGGACGGACGGACGGATGGACGGATGGACGGATGGACGGATGGATGGATGGATGGATGGATGGATGGATACGCTCGAAGTGTCTGCATTTCGCTAAACATACATCGCATTTAAAGAGTGAAGCTTGCTCAAGAAATATATTTTGAGCTTCAGCCTCACTTTTACTCAGGCTCACCAATATTTTCCTCCGGCTGGACTCAAACTCAAACCCACCAAAATATTTCTCGCCCAGGCTCACTCGGACTCAGACTCGCGGCTCGATCTGAGTGTGAGCGAGTCTGTTTCAGTCGACTAATGAGCGAGTTTGCCGACACATTATAAGTGCATAGGTGTCATGTACGTGTGATATATGTGCCATGATTACCTGTGATGACCGTGATTATGGCAAATTGTCGTAAGAGCCCACGAAACAGCCGCCAATGCCCGTAAGGCACGAACAAATTTCACGCGTGCCACCAGCACAGTTATTAACGCCAAAGCCTTAGATGCGTCATCAAACAGGATAAGTAACCACCAGTGTGAACACAAGTGTTGGGGAAACTTGTGTGATGACGTCAGGACGCTGCGCGATCCTGACATCTCGGATTTACAAATTTGAGACGTCATCGTAACGCCACCATGCGTGCGTCACAGAACGTAAACGTCACGTGGTGAAATCATCACGCGACAGCGTATCTTGTTTCTATACGTGTGCAGATGCCGGAGGCACGTGAGGTACGGAAAACTTGCAATGCGTCCCATACCGGTGCATGGTAGTGCAAAACTACGTTAGGTGCTGAAAGATTTCGTGGACCGCGAGGGCCATCACATTGGATTGAGGAGAAACAGAAAAAAAAAGGACGCTGTGTAAATTCCAGACTGTAGTTAGTGACTCCTAAACTGCCATACGTAACTTCAGTGCAGGTCGTATCTCACCGACTGCCCTTTCAGTTCTTAAGAAACATCCTCCCACGCAAGACGTTGCTCTTATGTAGACGCCGCGCATGCGGGGTTGAGTGGTAATGAGGCGGCTCATACCTGTGCTCGAGGAATGACCAGCCGAGCGCAGGCCTCTATAGCGCCTTGGACCAAGCGGCCTTTTTGAGTGCGAGAGAACGTCTTTTGACCTTCCACGATATAGCAAATCACTACCTCCGACAACGCACTATATACCCCCCCCCCCCTACCTCATGGAGCTTTGCGCTACCATGAAATCTATGGCACCAGTTACAGACCCGGCCGTTTCTTGCCCCGTCCATATTATACACCCTGCGATATACCCCTCCCCTTTGTGCATTTTCTGTCAAAAAAGAGCTAATCTAGACCATATCATGTGGGGGTGTACTCGAAACCCACCACCCAATTCTCTACACATTAATAGTAAGGAGCTGTGGGAGGCTGCGATGTGCAGCTCGGCGCCCGAGGTCCAGGATCACATCTTGGATTGGGCCAAGAGGGTAGCGTAGACCTACGCTGGGTAGGCTCCTCTGACACTCCACCACTGCACCTTCCCTCCTGGGATACATAAAGTTTTCTCCTCCTCCTCCAGAGTGTATTCGGCCAACGCCTGTGGAAGGGGTTGGTCCGAATGGACTGAGGCGATGCGCGCGTCTCCCTTTTTGCGTGAGCGGGTACGTTGGACCACGGTGTAAGATACAAAGAATTGTTTGTATCTTACAAAGATACAAACAATAGATACAAACAATACAAATATGGAAAGGTACAAAAAGATACAAACAATTGTTTGTATCTTACACCGTGCGTTGAGCACAGCGACCATACGCAAGCAAAGCGCGAGCGCTGTGGAGTTCGACGCGAGGCGCGACCTACGCGATCCAGCGTCCGTTGGCGCGTCATGGCGGCCACCAGGCACCGTGCCAGGGCACAGACGGAAAGATGGATGTTAGTATGAGACATGAAAGGCTTTTGCCTTAAAAGAAGGTGGCTTTTGTCTTCGAATCATCTTACGCGAATGCATACTCTGCATTTTTTCCCGTTATGGTTCTCGCTAGAGCAAAAGACAATTAAATTAGTATTTTCTGTCTCTTGAGATGCAAGCTGGTATCACAAGCCTTAGTTTAGGGTTGACGCCGAAGACAAAGCTTTCAATCACGGTTTCACTTCCGACTTAAGTATAAGTAGTGTAATGAATTACGAACTAACGAACTATTTCATGTGATTGGAGTAGAATGAACGGCTATTCGTTGTGAGACGCAGCTAGCACCATTGAAAAAACTCTGCTCCACAGACAGTAAACGGTTCGATGAGGTTCAGGCTGCCCTGGGAACTCTTTTAGTCGGAACAACTTACAGCTCCCCAATAGTCTAGTAGATCGTACTCTAATCGTCGACCATTTGTTCTAAACACACCCGACGACGTTGTCATCTCCTGACATCCCTCTGGATGGGGATCTGCTCTCCCCATAGTAGAGTAACGAGTACTCTAAATCATCGAACACTTTCAGGAGCGAAGCTCTTTAAGCCGTGGGTCGTGCGTTCGCGATGTATGTAGTAGTAGTAGAAGTAGTCGTATTATTAGTAAGTAGCCACCTCTCGTTTAGTCTTTGGAATGTCCGCTGGATGCGGCACTTATATATGATGAATATATGATGAAAAGATGTGAGATGGTGGTACTTAGAGCGTTCACTAGGTGGACGGACGGACACATGGACGGGCAGACAAGCAGACAGACAGATGGACGGACGCGCAGACGGACAGACATGCAGATGTACGGGCGGAGGGACGGATTGACGCACGGATGGACGCACAGATGGACGGACGGACGCACGGAAAGTCGCATGGACGTATGCATGTACGGACGACAGATGAATGCTTCGCTCCACTCACCATCATTCACTCCGTGCATATGCTATGATTTTTTTTCCCTAAACGCATAGTTCCTATTTCGGGCAATGTTCGGCTTCAACTCGGCCGGATGTTCACTGAGCTTACATCGGGACAGTTTACGGCTGTCCTATAGTAGATTATAGAGCTTCCTAAGGCATTCAAAATTTATTCTAAACACAGCAGATTGGCCCTGATGTGGACATTGTAGAAAATTGTGGGGTAAATAAGATGGCGACCTTGATGCTCTTTCTGGTTCCTCCAGCCCGTCTAGCACGATGGGCGTGTCTCGTGGAGCGCCATACACGGCATCTTTTTTGCCTGGCCATCTCCATGACTTCATGTGGCATCTAGCTAGCATGAAGAGTACTCCCAACACGCGACAGGCTGGAGAGGTGGGGCATGGTCCCATCTTTCACTTGTCCTATAACTGCACGCTACAGGAGGCTAACTAGCACGAACTGCAGCAATGTGTCATTGCAAATGTATTTTGGAAGGCCGTTAACGCTGGTTTCCGTGCCTAGGTGTTAATCGCTTTCTCACACGAAGTCGTTGCTCGCGTAGTCGCTTTGCACACCTTCTAAAAGCGGCGGGAGCATTTTGTTCGTGGCGTAATTGGTACGAGGCTGTTACAACCAGGTCACCATCGGCGTGCTCTTTTTCCGATTCTAGAGTGCTTATACTCTGAACTTCTGTCGCTTCTGTCGAAGGAATTGTTCTTCCTTGGAGTGGAGGAATTTCTACGACAGTGGCCGTGCCATGATTCCTGTCGGTAGTTGTTGAACGTGTGCGACTATAGTTTTCCATCTGTCCTGGTTCTTATAGCCAGGTCATCAGACAGTGACTGATTACTGTGTGTAATCCATATGTGCGTAATATTTGTGTGTGTATGTCTCGTATGCATGTGGGTTTTCGTATATGTGCACTCCATTCTAACACTGTAAATTATGTATATTACATGTAACATGATATCTATTACACATATTTGCTGACATTTTAACCAAGTCTCGTATATTCTCTATATACACCATCATACACATTGTATACATTGTGATACGCGTGTTTATGTTAGTCTTTAGTGCCATCCGTTAGGGACACGTGGACTTGGACATTTTTGTTAAGGGTGTCATGTATATTGTGATTGTGCTTAGTTATTAGTTTACGTTATTGTGATTGTTGTATAGATACTATCTTCATTTGTTTGTAGGGTCCCACGATAGAACTTTTTTTTTTCTAAACACCACATGATAGGGATGTTTGTCGTGGCACATAGCTATGCCGATATGTATGTATCCCTGATTACCGGACTGTTATGAACTTTTTGTTTTTGTACATAGTATAAATACACTTTTTCTGAACAGCAATCCTCTGTCTCTGGGTAGATTATAAATGTATATGAATTGTATACATTTCTTTCTGAACACAGTTTCTAAGTAGGGTTCGTTATCAATCCTAAATAATCTTAGGGACTACTTGCCTATCTGTCGTAGTTTGTCAAGCCCATGGTGATCTAAACGACATATAATTTTAATGCTCAGGTATTTCTATGCCGGCTTCACGAGCTGTACAGTCGGCCTTTCTCATTTAGAACAACCGTCGTCATAAAGAAAACAGATGTATGAGAAAAAGATAAACGTTTGTTGGCGGTGCTGGTTTTGAACGAAAACGCCCCCGCTCCGAAGGCGAGTGTCTCAGTCACACATCCACGATTCCCGAACGCGAATACGTCTGAACCACACAAATGCGTTGTCCCCGCGGTGCGGAACAAATGTGAAAAAAAAACAGTTTTGTACAGAGGCTTCGGTGCATTTCGTGGTAGTGTATGGAATGAATGCCTTAAGGCAACGCGTAAAGACCACACGAAGGAGTGTTCACATCACGAAAATCCCGACTTCGCTAACACTCGACGCTATACCGACTTTTGCAGGTAGCGGTATGCGACTGATCGTGAGTCGTTATCTCGAAATATGAGAGCCACTCCTAAAAACAGCGTTTAAAAAAAGTCGCAGCTTACAGTACAGCTCTGCGCTTAAGCATCGTTTTTACAACTCCCAAGAGTGACTGCGTGTATATATTTATTTTGCTTGCACTATAGCACCGATCGAATAGCACTCTTGTTTCCCTTTCAGGAACTTCAGGTCAAGGACATACTTCCCGTTCAGCTAACATTTAGCACATGACTTTAAAGAAATAGAAATCGATGGTTATGATTCAAGTATATATAGTTACATGGAATACATTGTTATGGTTCAAGTTTGGAGATACACCGGATACGTATACGTCTTATTTAAAGAAATTGAAGGTATGATTATTATTACAGCACTTAACTAAATATCGGTCTTATTTGAAGAAATTGAAAGTATTATTATTACTTATTTTACTTACTGGACCCCTACATTTTATAGTGAGACATTAATTACAATCGAGAATTTTATTACCAAACTAAAAAAAGAAGCATTTTTTTCTATATTTTGAATGCTTCATCGGTTCTACCGATTCGTGGCCAATATTCCGGGGTGATTCTGAGTCAACAACTCTTGAGCATACGTCTACACCTACACCTACAGCTGCAACTTAATGTGTTCTCATGCAGAGCGGAGGTGTTTACCAAATGTCTTCAATTTCTTCCGCGTTGTGGGAATTGTGTTTCTCTTACCTCTTGCCCCTGCGAAGTTCGCAATTTCGTCGCTTCACTCAACTCTCTGCCCTCTTCGGACCCATTTTCCCATCTCTCGGCATCCACTATATACGTCGATGTTACTGACCGCCGTTTGTCGTGCTTTGAACATGACTTGCCCATATCCACGTACGTTTCGCTAATTTAGACTATATGTAACGTAGACAGCTCCAGCGTAGGGTGCACAAAGCTTTGGGCTGGCAAGTTCTTCTTGGTCGAGTTGCTTAACACACAAGGACGTTGCTGTAGCGCGAATGAAGACTGCAGCAGTGGAAAGGACAGGACGCAAAACGGGCAGGACGCCACGAGCGCTCGTGGCGTCCTGCTGTGTTCTTTCCCGCTACAGTGACTTGTTTTGTGTTAGCGTTAGTCGCCACTGCGCATGTGTCATACAGTATCATCTTGGGTACTCACGTTTAGTTACCAAAATGGCGTATCGTAACCAACGAACCCTAACGCTGCACGAACTCAGTTCCAAAGCTATTCATTATCGGCTATACCCATGTTTCTCCTCTAATCCACTTTGCTGTCTTGCTGTCTATTTGTGGCACGCCTTGATGCCGTTTCAGTGCACGCCGATTTATAATAATATATCTGTCTACTTAAACTCTCAAATACATCAATTCCGTCCTGATGTGCTTTCGACGCCAACTTGAGCGGCTTCCTATGGATACGTTTACTGCACCGCACCCATTTCCTTTAAATAATGGGAGGCATACCTTGAAACTAATCTTCCACTGAGCCGCATTGGCACCGTGGTGGTGCAAGGGAAGTCGCGTCAAACATCACCCAAGTTCCACGCCCCAGACGAACGTGTAAACCAACAAACCTCAATCCGCGATAGCAGCGCCGTCTGCGAGAGACACCATTTACCAGACGACAGTTTTCAGCTGCCAACATGTTCTGAGAATCAGAGTGCAAAACGACGGAAAACCAGACAATGAGAGATGCTTGCGAGACGCTACGTGTGCAGTGTGCGTGCGTCCGTACACGAGGCGGTTGTGCTGCATCAGTTTTGCACCAACTCGACGAGAGTTTCGGTAATTTTTTGCATCGTCTTCGCTACCCAGTGAAATCTCCGCAGTAAAAGTTGCCTTGTGCGAGCACGGCCAGACGATGTACAGCTCACGCACGTTTTACCTCCTGTCCGACCATGTTCTACGACAGCGTCAGCTGCAAATTACGCCTGCGCTGCGGTGCAACGTAACCGCGTCGTCTGCCAGCGTGCGCAGAACGTTGGGATTGGACCACACTCTACCGCACGTTCACTACTTCAGTCGAAAACGCCAGATTCTCACAATTCGTCAGTACTACAGTTCCATAATAGAACACCGTATTCTCTTACGAGACACACACAACTAAATAACGCCACAGATCCTGATGGCCTTCTCTTCTGCACATCGTCCAACCCGTTCGACACACTCCCAGTGGAGAAATGTACGTACAAATGCGCTAAACATCCCAACAGAATTCCACAAATCGTGCCGCGAATTTGGGGATAATAACCACTTTTGTTGACAGCCTATGCGTCAATGCCTATAGTGTCACAATACTAAAACACTCGGCACAACGCGATTTCTTTGTGCTTAAATATAAAGCTGGCAAGGAGTCATTTCTGCAGCGTGCTGCCACGTATAAAACGCGTGGCACATTTCTAAATTTGTAGCTTACCCGGCATAGCTGTCCGAGCCAATATCCGAGAACATCATATAGGGTTTACCGTTCCTGTTTTCCTATTGCGAGACTGGTCTGCAGAGCACGTCTTCAGGGACGGTCTTCTGTCCAACTGCTCAAACATTGAAGCCGAACCATGGCACGTACACACTACGCTACAAACTTTGTTCTAGAGCAACGTACGTACCACGACACGTTCGCCTCTGCATCTCCTCGCCAGCGCCATTTTCGGGGCGTTGACGCGCGAACTGCACCTTCACCGCGGCACTTTGCACATCCACTTCACTTTTGCTCTACAATATGACACTTCGCACGGGTCAACATTAACTGTGAAACGTGTATAGTGCTCAAGGTACGAGTCGTGTTTCGGTTCGTAGACAGAGAAGCAAGCGTAGCCTTTGCATGCGGCATGCGATCGATATGCGTTCTTCGTCCACGTCGACCTGCGACGAATACCCGTTCCCTCAAGTCGCAGTGCTGTGCGGCCACTATCCGGGATAACGCCATCGCACACACGCGAAAATAAAGATATACACCTTCCCTTCGTGAGCATATCTTAGCGGAACAGATGTTTGCGCGGCGCAAGATACGGCCGGTGCCGCGTGGGCATAACCATAGGTAACATTGATAAACCATGCCCGCCCCTATAGCGCCCAATATAAGGTGCCCCACTCTGAGATAAGATCAGTGATATCCCCGCTGATTATAATTCCGGCCAGCCCGACCGGTTCCCCTGAATGCCCGATGCCGCCGACGGACCAGTGAGCGCCGGCTCCACAAGAAGCCATTAAGTCCGTAATCTTTCGGTTCTGATTATCCGTATCAGGACTTAACTCACCAGCTGTTAGACTGCTCGGCCGGGCTCAGTGCGGCCTGGTGGCCCGTCGGTCCTGGGATGGCAGAGTGCTGCTGCTGCTGAGTCTGCGTCGGAGACTGTTCTTCCATGACGAAGTCGTTCCTGGTTCTTGCGCGAAGACGACGGCAAGCAAGTGAAGGAGACCGGAGGAGAAGTTGGTTGTGGAAAGAGGGTGGAGGGGACGGACGTCTGGTGACAGCAGCTGGAGCCGGGAAAGGCGCCCGTGGACCAAGCCCAAGACCCACTGTGGTCCGCTATGGCGGCCCGCAAGGAGAGTCTTCGTGGACGTTCCCGAGGTTGTCCAATATGGCCGACGGCTACCGCGGCGGCTGCGCGCTTGTCGCTGATTGGCGCTCGCCGGAACGGCGTCGTGGTGTGTGTGTACTCGTGATACGAGTGGTCCGCGGGGAGGGGGGGAGGGGGTTGCAGCGGCGCGCTGCCGTTATCGCGGACTTTTGGACTCGGCGAGAAAGTCTCCAGTGTTTGCATGGCCGGCCGGCCGGTCATGCTCGTTGTCATGGCGACCGCTCGCGGATCCCCCTGATAAGAGAGACCCGAGCTCCTCTCGGTTTGTGCGTGAATCGAGAAGTGACGATGCCGACTGCTGGCTGCTGTGGACTCTTTGTTAAAACAGAAAATAGCGTGCGTGTGTGCGTGTGTGTGTGTGCGTGCTCGCATGGCGACGAGAGGACATCTTCGACAAGTTCGCCGAGCGGCGGAGGGTAGACGCAGGAGAGCTGTTGTGCTCCCTCGATGGGGACATGTGTCCTATAGGAAAAACTGCGAATGCTCTTCGGACCCGCCCGGCACGCCGGCTGCCGGTCGCATCTGCGAACAAAGTCCACGCTAGCACGCGAGTCAACATGCATCGGTGTGTCAGCGCGTGGCATGTCGCTCGTTAGCGTACAGAAGGCTACGTGCTTGGTAAAGACGAGGGCTGTTTGAAGGACGAAGTGCGCGGTATCAATGTCTAATGAGCTCGAAGATGATTAGAGCGAAATCGGGGCAAGAAGTAATCAAGACGAAGCGATAGCTACAACTCGTGATATATAGCTAATCATCGTGATCGTGATATATAGCTAATCATGTGCTAATCGCACTAAACTTCTCATTCGTGAGTGCGTCTTCCCGTTGGTCATCCGGCTTCGCTGATAATGTGTCCCGCGTTGTCATTGGTTCAAGTATTCTCTTGTGAAAAAATGTTTCAGCGACTGAAGTTCTCATGTCCTGTATCATATCATCAAAAGACATTCGGTAAACGCTTATCGGTTCTGCCTTCGCCAGCGTCATGTTGCTGAGTGTGTGTCGGGATATACCAGCTGGGTGCGTTAGCAAGTACCTAAACCTTGCGTAGCAAACGAAAATATACCTAACAAGTCGTCCACGTATTTCAATTACGAAATTCATTTTGTTACTACGTGTCTTAATTAAGTCCGAGAACAATGTTCGTAACAATATTAGAGGGAAATTGTTACTAAGGAAGAGAAGCTATGTTTTGTATGCGCAAGAGGAATATATGAGGAACTGAAGAAAATAACGCGGATAGCTCGACGGGCTTTGCTGACAGACGTTTCCAAATATAAGCGTGTACGTGAGGGGTATACGCAATATTTCTATAGTTTGGAATAATATGAGCACTCTGAAAAAGTTTATTCGGCCAATGCGTGAGTATTAGTGCTAGATGGTGCGACATTTCATGTTATATATGTGCTGATGCTTAGATAAGAAACATATGATGACTAAAAATACATCTGTGAGTGTCTTAATTCATCATCGCTGCTGTCTTGTCATGTTCATGCCATGTTTGTTTCTTTTGCTCAGCATCAACACCTCATTCACCTTCAAATATATGCAATTTGGTTTCGATATTGAAAGCAAGATACTTTTCACGAACAATATTAATGCCTAGCAACCACCCATGCAAGCATGTGCATATTCTTATTTTGAAACTTTGTGGAATCACGTAATACGACATGTGCATCTGTAACTTTATGGTTGAATATAGGAATAGTCTCTTCTTCTTCTTTGATTCCAGGCTTATGCCAAACTGACGCTCACTAGACATGCATGACTCGTTTACAAACAATGTCACACTACACTTTATGCATTTTTCAAAGACGAGTCGAAGGTTAAAGCCCTTTTATTTTATTCTCAGCCGACGATATTGACCTGCCCGCTTCGCCCTCACCTACCCCGACAACTTTTTTGCACCCAACCTGATTCTGCATTGCCTTTGAGATCGGAGGCACTAGGAACCTTTGTGCCCCTCTCGAGCTTTCAAGCTACGACGTCATGTGATGACGTCATTATGTGACGTTGCGATGACACCACCGATTTTAGCGATCTGCGTAGGATGACGTTATGACATCGCGATAATTTTTTGCATCGCTCACGTTGACGCCTACGTCCAGCTTACACATTTGATAAGTGATCTATTGGAGCTTTCACTGTACTTAAAAAAAATATAACGTGCAGGCTGCATAGTCTTGATTGGTATGTTACTTGACCTGAATCTTCAGGGGTCAATCTTTTAGTATTTAATAGCGGTGAAGTATACAACACAGGGAAGTTTACTCTCGCTCCTGATATTTCATCGCTATTTTGTTGCCTCGAATTCGTAGGACGATGCCGTAGCGGCATGATAAGCCTTAGCACCCCTGAATTACGACGGCCTGTCGTGTAGTTCAGGCTTTTTCACCAGCATCAAAGACGTCTCTGAACGTGCATCCCCTTGCAGCCACGAGCAGCGACAACGAGCGCTCAATTATACGGCGCACAGCCTGTTTTTATTGTCCGCAGCAGCGTCATAAAGAGAGCTGCAAGAGAGGTTTCCCGTGGCGCTCATTTGAAGAAAAGCGCAGCGCCTTCGTACCATTCGCTACCGACGGGGCGTCAAGGCAGTTGGGTCGGGAATCGGCTGCCACTCTCTTTAGCATCTCGCTTTATATGATGTTCCCGAGGGGTCCAATAAAAGCGCTCGCTTTGTTGCTTCGTCGCGTAGCCTGCCGAGTTATAGTCACGGTATCCCGTGTAACACGTCGTTGTTTTAGGTGGGAGACGCAAAGTCGCCGTATAAAGTGTGATGCTCAGCGAAGCAAGCTGGTGTTCCGGTGTTCTGTATCAAGTTAAAAAAGAGTTCATATATAGCTGAAGTATAAATTAGTGACGTTCCATTGAGATAATCTTTCGTACCTCGCCTCGAAGCGATCGTTGTTATTGGTTACTCTTAAATTTCACTGATCAACGAGTGGTCTTCCTTTCTACACACCGTTTGTAAATAAATATTAAACATGATAATCAACTCCCTTGGTGCACCAGTAAACTCTTCTTCTTGCATCCTTCCATCCATCTGCTATCTATCCGTCTGATAGCACCCAAGAAATCGTCTGTCTGTCTGTCTGTCTGTCTGTCTGTCTGTCTGTCTGTCTGTCTGTCTGTCTGTCTGTCTGTCTGTCTGTCTGTCTGTCTGTCTGTCTGTCTGTCTGTCTTGTACGTCTAGTCTATTATCTAAGTATAATATTGTAGTATAATATTCGCCGTATGTTGTATCCGGGTTTATGTCAACCGCTTCCACTTCAGCTACCACGAAGCTTTAATCCTGACCATTGATATCAGGTGCCGCGTTAGAGATGTGCCACCCGGCGTCAAGGCAGGCGAGTCAGTAGAAATTGTGCAATCTGCCATTTATAAATGTACAATTAACATCGAACTACTTTTTTGAGGACATAGTTCACTTTGGATTTACACCCATTCTTATCACGGAAGGATCAACCACGACTTTTTTTTTTTTCCTTTGCACTACCACCATCGGCAAATCGGGTGCAGCCTGGTCAACCTCTGTTCTTTTCTTCTTGACGGCCGTGATGCACAAGACCGACTTGTCCTGGGAATGAGAAAAAATTCCGCCATATCCACGAAGTGAATGATGATGAGTGGGCGAAGCTCCGGAGGTAAACCTGGTAAACCATGAATCCTCTGTACATTTTGCCCACTCGATTTTATTACATCGCTCCCCCTAGCGTACGTCGCCGCACTAAATCGAACGATTGCCTTCAACCAATGACACGTGCCATATGTGACATCATTCCTATTTTATAAGATCTCGCGTCTTTCATCAACTACAAGTACCGCTTTCTAGTTTATAACATCTTTGCATCTTTTCATCATCAGCTACAAGTACCACCATCTAGTAAACACTACAAGAACTAAACGATAGGTGGCTACATACAGGAGACGGTACCGCCATCTAGTGAACACTGCAAGAACTAAACTAGAGGTGGCTACATACAGGGGACGGTACCGCCATCTAGTGAACACTGCAAGAACTAAACTAGAGGTGGCTACATACAGGCTACAGGGGACGCACAGCCCACGCCCTAAGGAGCTTCGCCCCTAAAAACCTATCGGGAACGTAAAGGGAACGACATAACTTTTCAGTTGCTTTCAGGCCCCTGTGGCATCGACGGTAACGACCATGTATATATGTGTGCAAGGAACTCTTTCGAAAGAGGCGTGAAGTAAGCCATTATACTATAAAGAACCGATGCAGCACCGAACATCCACTCGCTCACGCGTGATATAACGCCTTCAGTTTGCAATACGACCGGTTTCCTGCATACTCGCCGTCTGGATCTGTTTCTTCCGGAATATATCCCTTGGCGAAACAACAGTCCTGTGACGCCTGTGGCTTGGAGTATCGTTCACGAATATCTATTGCGTGCCGAATCGGAATGACTGAAAGTAAAATGCCGATGATCACTGTGGCTGTAAGGAAACCATTGCGCACGTCCTGTGTCATTTCCCGAACTACTGATTCCACAGACAACAGCTCTTAGCAACCTTACCACGTCTCGATGATCGACCGCTTTCCGAACAATCATTTTCGGAGTGCCGGAACGATCGAGGTTCTGAACAGAAAGCCACGAAGGCATTGCGGAAGTTTTTGCGGTCAAATGGAATCGCTAAATGGCTATGACACTCCTGTGCTTGAGTGTGCATGTGCGCTTTTTTTCACTATTTTTTGTGCATTTTCTCAATTTCTTTACTTCCTTACCTATCGGTTTCCCCTTACCCCTTCCCCATAGCAGGGTTACCGAAGCCGAAAATCTTTTTTTCGTGTTCACCTCCTCCCTGCCAAATTTCACCTAAACTTTCAATTTTTTTTTCTCTCTTTCTATCTGACTTTCTTTCGCTTTCTTCCTCTCTCGTGAATAAATACGTAGGCATACACGTACCTTCTGAATATTGACACACCTCGATGGGCGCATGAAGAGGAAGAGGTGGAAGCGGTCTGGCTCACGGGCAGCTCGGTCGCCGGTTTTCTGGCTCTGAGCTGTACCGATCTCAACCATTTCCTGTAAATAAACGCGTTCCTTCGTCACAGTTGTGGTGGAAGGTGCTGGGTAAGCCAGCTACTGTCAAGCGAGACCGGAGAGCAGCCGTCTACTAACGACGGAACCGCAAGAGCACGAGCTTCGCCGCAGCCGTCGACTAGCGGGCTTGCCACCACTACCTCAAGATATGAACTTGGACGGAGACATCCAGCAGCCGGTCGCGAGGGCGCCGTCTTTCCACTACCGAGAGCCACGCACATTTACAGGAAAACCTGGCGATGACGTTGAAGAATGGCTCAGCCACTATCAACGGGTGAGCCGAGCCAATGGCTGGAATGCGGCCAGCCAGTTGTCCCACGTGGGTCTATTTCTCGATGGCAGTGCTTTAGTGTGGTTCGAGAATCACGAAGACACCTTGACAACATGGGACCAGTTTATGGAGGAGATCAAGAAGTGCTTTGGCGACCCTGCGACGAAGAAGAAACGTGCAGAGCAAATGTTGTCGCAGAGAGCTCAAGCTTGTGGTGAGACATGCAGAACCTACATTGAGGAGGTACTGAAACTGTGCAAATGTGTGGACACCAACATGACGGAAGAGGACAAGGTGGGCCACATTCTCAAAGGAATTGCGGAAGACGTCTACCACTTCCTTATCGGCAAGGAGAGTCTTGAGTCTGTGGCCGATGTGATTGGGCACTGCCGAACGTTTGAGGCCCTGAAGACTCGCCGCATCACTACGAAGTTCGGACGCCTTGCCAATGTTACGACCGTCGCCACTGTCGATGTGTGCCAAGACTCCGTGCCTACCGACCTTTCGTCAACGATTCGACCTAACAAGTCGTCCACGTATTTCAATTACGAAATTCATTTTGTTACTACGTGTCTTATTTAAGTCCGAGAACAATATTCGTAACGATATTAGAGGGAAATTGTTACTAAGGAAGAGAAGCTATGTTTTGTATGCACAAGAGGAATGTATGGGGAACTGAAGAAGATAACGCGGATAGCTCGACGGGCTTTGCTGATAGACGTTTCCAAATATAAGCTTGTACGTGAGGGGTATACGCAATATTTCTATAGTTTGGAAGAATATGATGATTGATTTGTGGGGTTTAACGTCCCAAAACCACCATTTGATTATGAGAGACGCCGTAGTGGAGGACTCCGGAAATTTTGACCACCTGGGGTTCTTTAACGTGCACCCAAATCTGAGTACACGGGCCTACAACATTTCCGCCTTCATCGGAAATGCAGCCGCCGCAGCCGGGAATAGAACCCGCGACCTGCGGGTCAGCAGCCGAGTACCTTAGCCACTAGACCACCGCGGCGGGGCTTGGAAGAATATGAGCCCTTTGAAAAAGTTTATTCAGCCAATGCATAAGTATTATTGCTAGATGGTGCGACATTTCATGTTATATATGTGCTGATGCTTAGATAAGAAACATATACTGACTGGAAATACATCTGTGAGTGTCTTAATTCATCATCGCTGCTGTCTTGTCATGTTCATGCCATGTTTGTTTCTTTTGCTCAGCATCAACACCTCATTCACCTTCGAAATGTATGCGATTTGGTTTCGAGATTGAACGCAACATACTTTTCAGGAACAATATTAATGCCTAGCAACCACCCATGCAAGCATGTGCATTTTCTTATTTTGAAACTTTGTGGAATCACGTAATACGACATGTGCATCTGTCACTTTATGGTCGAACATAGGGATAGTTTCTTCTTCTTCTTTGATTCCAGGCTTATCCGAAACTGACGCTCACTAGCCATGCATGACTCGTTTAAAAACAATGTCACACTACACTTTATGCATTTTTCAAAGACGAGTCGAAGGTTAAAGCCATTTTATTTTGTTCTCAGCCGACGATATTGTCCTGCCCGCTTCGCCCTCCCCTACCCCCGACAACTTTTTTGCACCCAACCTGGTTCTGCATTGCCTTTGAGATCGGAGGCATTGGAACCTTTGTGCACCTCTCGAGCTTTCACCAAGCGACGACGTCATGTGATGACGTCATCATGTGACGTTGCGATGACACCACCAATTTTAGCGATCTGCATAGGATGACGTTATGACATCGCGATAATTTTTTGCATCGCTCACGTTGACGCCGACGTCCAGCTTACACATTTGATGAGTGGTCTATACGGGATTTCACTGTGCTTAGAAAAATATAGCGTGCATGCTGCATAGTCTTGATTGTTATATTACTTGACCTGAATCTTCAGGGGGCAATCTTTTAGTATTTAATAGTGGTGAAGTATACAACACAGGGAAGTTTACTCTCGCTCCTGATATTTCATCGCTATTTTGTTGCTTCGAATTCGTAGGACGATGCCGTAGCGGCATGATAAGCCTTAGCACCTCTGAATTACGACGGCCTGTCGTGTAGTTCTGGCTCTTTCACCAGCATCAAAGACGTCTCTGAACGTACATGCCTTGCAGCCACGAGCAGCGACAACGAGCACTCAATTATACGGCGCGCAGCCTGTTTTTATTGTCCGCAGCAGTGTCATAAAGAGAGCTGCAAGAGAGGTTTCCCGTGGCGCTCATTTGAAGAAAAACATAGCGCCTTCGTACCATTCGCTCCAGTCGGGTCGCAAATTGGCTGCCACTCTCTTTAGCATCTCGCTTATATGATGTTCCCGAGGGGTCCAATGAAAGCGCGCGCTTTGTTGCTTCGTCACGTAGCCTGCCGAGTCACGGTATCCCGTGTAACACGTCACTGTTTTAGGTGGGAGACGCAAAGTCGCCGTATCAAGTGTGATTCTCAGCGAAGCAAACCGGTGTTCTGGTGTTCTGTATCAAGTTAAAGAAGAGTTCATAGTTGAATTATAAATAAATGAGGTCCCCTTGAGATTATCTTTCGTACCTCGCCTCCAAGCGGTCCCTGCTATTGGTTACTCTTAAATTTCACTGATCAACGAGTGGTCTTCCTTTCTACACACCATTTGTAAATAAATATAAAACATGATAATCGACTCCCTTGGTGCACCAGTGAACTCTTCTTCTTGCATCCTTCCATCCATCTGCCAACTATCCGTCTGATATCAGCCAAGAAATCGTCCGTCTGTCCGTCCATCCGTCTGTCTGTCTGTCTGTCTGTCTGTCTGTCTGTCTGTCTGTCTGTCTGTCTGTCTGTCTGTCTGTCTGTCTGTCTGTCTGTCTGTCTGTCTGTCTGTCTGTCTGTCTTGTACGTCTAGTCTATTATCTAAGTATAACATTGTAGTATAATATTCGCCGTATGTTGTATCCGGGTTTCTGTCAACCGCTTCCACTTCAGCTACCACGAAGCTTTAATCTTGACCATTGATATCAGGTGCCGCGTTAGAGATGTGCCACCCGGCGTCAAGGCAGGCGAGTCAGTAGACATTGTGCAATCTGCCATTTATAAATGTACAATTAACATCGAACTACTTTTTGAGGACATAGTTCACTTTGGAGTTATACCCATTCTTATCACGGAAGGATCAACCACGACTTTTTTTATTCCTTTGCACTACCACCATCGGCAAATCGGGTGCAGCCTGGTTAACCTCTGTTATTTTCTTCTTGACGGCCGTGATTCACAAGACCGACTTGTCCTGGGAATGAGAAAAAAACCTATCGGGAACGTAAAGGGAACGACACAACTTTTCAGTTGCTTTCAGGCCCCTATGACATCGACGGTAACGACCATGTAGATATGTGTGCAAGGAACTCTTATGAAAGAGGCGTGAAATAAGCCATTATACTATAAAGAACCGATGCAGCACCGAACATCCACTCGCTCACGCGTGATATAACGCCTTCAGTTTGCGATACTACCGGTTTCCTGCATACTCGCCGTCCAGATCCGTTTCTTCCGGAATATATCCCTAGGCGAAACAACAGTCCTGTGCCGCCTGTGGCTTGGAGTGTCGTTCACGAATATCTATTGCGTACCGAATCGGAATGACTGAAAGTAAAATGCCGATGATCACTGTGGCAGCGAGGAAACCGCTGCGCACGTCCTGTGTCATTTCCCGAACTACCGATTCCACAGACAACAGCTCTTAGCAACCTTAGCACGTCTCGATGATCAACCGCTTTCCGAACAATCAATTTCGGAGTGCCGGAACGATCGAGGTTCTGAACAGAAAGCCACGAAGGTGTAGCGGAAGTTTCTGCGGTCAAATGGAATCGCTAAACGTCTATGACACTCCTGTGCTTGAGTGTGCATGTGCGCTTTTTTTTTCACTAATTTTTGTGCATTTTCTCAATTTCTTTACTTCCTTACCTATCGGTTTCCCCTTACCCCTTCCCCATAGCAGGGTTACCGAAGCCGAAAATCTTTTGTCATGTTCACCTCCCTGCCAAATTTCACCTAAACTTTCTATTTTTTTTCTCTCTCTTTCAATCTGACTTTCGCTTTCTTCCTCTCTGGTGAATAAATACGCAGGCATACACGTACCTTCTGAATATGTCTAACTTAACGGCACCTTATAGTTCGGGGATTTGAAGGCGGCGTCTTCCATCGTGTTCTCTTAATCTTACGCGCTTTCGTGGCTAACAGAGTGTCCACTCCTGCCAAAAATAATCACTCTTGACGTGGTAGGAGTGTACGTACTTTTAGTACAGAGATGAAGGGATTTACCAGTACGAGAAAAAAAATGACAGCATATCCACGGAGGGAATGATGGATAGTGGGGCGAAGCATCCGCCCATCCATTCGTTCTTGCTCCCGTCCATCCATGCGTGCGTCTGTGTGGCCGCCCGTGCGTCCATCCGCCCGTCCGTGCGTGCGTCTGTTCGTGCATCCACACGTTCATCTGTGCGTTCGTCCCTGCTTTCGTCCATGCATCCGCTCCTGCGTCCGTCCATGCGTCCATCCGTCTGTGCAGCCATCCGTGCGTCCGTCCATGCAACTGTCTGTGTGTCCGTTCGTCCACCTATTCAACACTCCAAGTACCACCATCTCGCATCTTTTCATCATATATTCCTCATATAGAAGCACCGCCATCCAGCGGACATTCCAAGGACTGAACGAGAGGAGGCACACGCACACTTTCTTACGGCTTGCGCTTCGTGTCTACTTCCCACCTTTAACCACCTCGAGTTCATGGTATATACTAGTTAACTGTATTCATGGCACTGCGGCCCAACGCTCGCTAAACCTTTCTAAAACCTAGAAGGTTACGCCAAACGAGTATAACGTATCAACCCTTTCTTGTCTTCTGTGCGTTGTTGAACAATAAAAAATTCGCAGCATGCGCGTTAACTAAAAGCCAAATTCTCCTGTCTCTCATTCCCCCTTAGCAGCCATCGGCATGTACATTGAGCATTATCTTTTATTGTTCAACAACGCACAGAAGAAATCTCTCACCGGCACCACCTTGGAGGTAAAAATGTTATACTTGTTACACGCTACTACAGCGGCTACGAGGGACGAACGGGTGCCGCTATATCTTAGAGCTTGCTCCTAAAATCTCTCTTTTTTTTTCTCTCGAACGTTCCTTTAGGCGCTGTACGGCGAAGAAGAAATGGGACGATGATTCTATTGCCGCCGTCACTTGGTGGCTAGCAAGATAGGTAGCCTGATTTGCCTCAGCGTTTTGCGTGAGGACCTTGAACAAACAACGACAGTTGGCCGTCTTCGCACCGTCGACGTAGCGGTGAGAAACTATTCGCGCGAAGGGACCAATGCCACCTGCGAACAGTGAAAATCTTCCATTGTACGCTAAAGGTAGTGACAATTACGTGTGACAAGTCGTGGAGTGCGTAGGCCCGGATTTTCGTGACGATTACGATGGTGACATTAACAATAGGGAGTTTTTGAATAGGGGCCCCGAAGAAATAGCGTCAAGGCCACTGCGCATGCGGAAAATCCAAACCATGTTTGGGTTTTGGGTTAGGGACGTTATATTTCTCGAATTTAGCGGGAGACCCAAAGCCTGCCCCAAAAGTTTTGGGTCGTACAAACGTGACGACACCCACTGAAGTGACGGCTCTCGACCAAAACTAGAGTGACATGGAATATGGGCAGTGTCCAAAGCGCCGCTGACCCTATTCGAAAACTCATCGCTTCTCCTTGTGTGCATATTCAAAGGGCTTTAAGGCTCCAAACTTTTGGGGCACCTGTTCGAAAACTCCCTAATAACTTATGCTTGCTGGACGGCATCTCCTTGAAACGTAAGGGTCACAGGTATCGAGCCTGCAGGGTAAATCATTTCCGCGAAGGCCTGCGAGAGGAATGTATTAGTTATAATATAATTATTGTTGCAACTTGAAGCCACAAAATGATGACTATGATTACGAAGTACATCGTATGGAGGTCTCGGGAAATGTTGACCAACTGGTGTTGTTTAAAGGGCCACTCACCAGGTTTGACAATTATGAGCTGACAAGCGCGCTGTGTACCCGGGGCGTTCACCGCCACGTCTGCCAAAATTTGCAACACTACGCGCGGTGGAAATGGGTCAGATTTCAAGATGAACACTGCTCGCTCTTCCTTTCGCGGGCGCGCGCCCAAAGATTGAGGGCATGGTGTGCACGCATGAATATCCCTACGTACATGGCAGTGCAGTGACGTCGGTCCTCTTCGTGTACACGACTGTGCACTGCATCGAGTTTCCTACTGTACACTAGAGGGAACTCTGGCGCTAGTGTATATGGGAGCTGCAACGCGCACGGCGCTTCAGAGAGCTTGTGAATGATGGGCAGTACACGCATTTGTCTGATTTTCGTACTTCTGGCCTGCTTCTGGCTCCGTTTGTGTTCGTGTGGCTTAGAGCTGTTTTTTCACAAAAAATAAATTAGCAAATTTTCAACGTTTGCGCTTCATGCACAACTTATTTTTTCAGGCTTATCATTTTGGATCGAGTCACCAAGTTCAAAAGGGTGAGTTTTTTTCCTTCAAAACAAAAGCGTAACCAGCAATAAACGAAGCCGCAAGTACGATTCGCCACCCGCAAGTACGAAGACTAGGCAAATGTGTGTACTACCCATAATTCCCATAGTCGCTGAACGATCGCAGCGCCACAGTGCCATCTAGTTAATTTTGAGAAACTCTATGGTGCACTGACGTTGACAACAGTGGCACGTGACATAATGAAAATTATTTTTAACACGACATTCGTAGTTTATGAAATTTATTGCTTGAAGAGATTAATAAAACTTAAGATAAATAATTACTGAGACGCAATAAAGAAATGCGTGCGTCAACGAGATGTGGGGCCAATGTGCCTGCGTTTCGCATGCTTTCGTGTCCCCGCAGTTAGCGCATCAAGCAGACGCCTGTCCTGGAAAGTAAATTAATGCTCCTGCGCGTTCGGGCACTTATCGTGCTCATATATTCTACAGCGTGTAAGCCAGTGTTTCCAAACCATCCCGCAGGAACAGGCAGTAGACCATAAAATGATGCTGGTCAACAAAACAACGCCACTCGCGTGCTCGAAGGTTGGGCTTGTTCGGTCACGTCATGCGCACGTGACCACTTGGTCGGATCATAAAAGTTTCATACGTATTATTGTATGAAACCCCATGGGTTGGATGCCGGAGAGGGTGGGGAAGAGATTTGGCTTGCGAAGGCTACGCGGGGAAGCAGCTAGGGTTTTGAGCTCGCTTCCTCTCATCCTCGCTTCATGCCACTTCAAAAAAAAAAAAAAGGCGGATCTAACACTCAGTGGGAATCGATCATATGCGAAGCATGAATGATAAATGTTGAGATGTCAATTTAAAATCAGCACAACGTTGCGAGGTGGAAGTAAATGATGCCGTACAGGACTTCCGTGTCATGATTATTATGTTTGGATGTGTCGTTTACCTTCGTCATCTATTCATGTACCAAATTTAGTATATGTGGAGCTAGCGAAACGGCTGCGAGCACGCTATGACCGTGGTATGTTGTCATTTTCTTACATTACACGCGTGTCAGGATTATCATGTTTCCACCAGTCATATCTTTCGTCATCCATTGACGTCACGTAACACCAAAATTGGTATATGTGGAGCTAGCAAAATGGCCGCGAGCGCATCGTTAAGAGAGAGATAGACTTTATTAATTTCCGGCAGATTGCTGGGATGGGCTCCCACCTAGGGGCCAACGGAGAGACCGTGTCTCCCGGCAGCTTCCTTGGCCTGCTGGATCGCCCAAAGTTGTTTGTCCAGGCCCGAACTGAGCAGCGCAGTCCGCCAACGCGCCCGAAGGTCTTCATTGGAGGCCGCGACCCCAGAATTTCTGAATAATGCTGGACCAGAGCCACTCTCGACCATAGTATATGGTCGAGAGTGGCTCTGGTGGTACAGTACTGGCATAGATTAGAACTATAGACGTCAGGATATATGTGGTGCATGATGACAGGGTTCGTGTATGTGCGTGTTTGTAGCTGTCGCCACTAAACGGACTGGGCCCGATTTAGCTTGCCTTTGCAGTCGATAGTGTTGAATTATGTCATTAAATTTAGTGAGCCGATCGTTCCATTCCCACACCGGCGCAGAAAGGTCCGTTTGGGTGGCCGCTTCGTCTGACGTGACTCGGAACGTAAGACCTCGAGCCACGTTGTGCGCCACTTCATTCGGATTGGCCTCCGCGTTACCTAGTGGTGTGTGGGCAGGGAACCACAAGATGTGTACGTATTTGTCCGCCTCGTGACTTTTGCCTGTATTAAGAATCCGCAATGCCTCGGGGGAGATTCTGCCGCTGGCGTAGTTTCGAACGGCTGTCTGCGAGTCGCTGATTACGCATGAGGCGTTAGTGTGGGCTATGGCCATCGCGATAGCCACTTCCTCTGCCGTTTCTACGTTCCGTGTTATGATTGACGCGCTGCTTTTGCATTGTTGTGTGTGGTCTACGACAGCAGCCACGAAGTGGTGACGCTCCTGGTAGCGTGCTGCGTCGACAAAGACTGCCTCATGGTTGCGCCCAAACATCTTTGACATGGTCCTGGCTCTACTGACACGTCTGCCCTTGTTGTGTTCAGGGTGCATGTTTCTTGGTATGGGTGGTACTGTTAGCTTAGCACGGATAGTGCGTGGTATGTCGTGTTTGTCTCCGTGTTGAGTGTGGTAAGTAATACCGAGATTACATAGAATCTGGCGGCCTGGCTTAGTCTTGGCTAAACGCTCGAATTGGGAGATTTGTTGCGCCTCAATAAGTTCCTCAAGGGTATTGTGTAAACCAAGTTGAAGGAGTAGATCGGTGCTGGTGTTTTGAGGCAAACCTAGCGCTTGTTTGTAAATTTCCTAATTAGGCAATTGAGTTTTGACTTTTCCGCGGTGAACCATCGGTGGTACGCCGCTGTATAGGTGATGTGAGTTAGAACAAACGCTTGGATCAAACGGATGATGCTGGCCTCTTTCATGCCTTTGTGTTTATTGGTAATGCGCCTAATGAGGCGCATCGTGTTAGACACTCTGGCTTCAATGTTGCGAACTGTCTCTCCGTTGGTACCCTTACTTTTTATGATCAAACCTAGCACTCTGATTTTGTCGACGGTTGGTATGGCATGACCATCGCTTGTAGTGAGTTTTATATCAGCGTGTGCCTGCGCTTGGGGATGTTGTTTGGGTGGCCGACCTCTAAGTGTAGGGCGATATAGCAGTAGCTGAGATTTCTCCGCCGAGCAGGGTAGTCCAGTTCCTTGTAAATACCGTTCGACTGTGTCAATCCCCTCCTGTAATCTCTGTTCAATGGAACCGTCACTGCCGTCGCACACCCAGAGGGTGATGTCGTCGGCGTAAATGGTGTGATGAAGTCCTTGGATGGTTTGAAGTTTTGAAGGAAGACCAATGAGGGTGAGGTTAAACAACATGGGAGATATCACGGAACCCTGCGGGGTGCCCGCACTTCCTATGGTTATTTCGGACGACCTGAGTGCTCCCCGCATCGTTAAGAGCCCAATATTATACTCCAATGTAGCGTTGACGCGTGCGCACGCTGGGCACAGCGACGCTATACGTTAGCAAAACGCGAGCACTCTATAGTGAGATGCAGGGCGCGATTAGCGTCCGTCAGCGCAGCCCGACGGCAACCAGCGCGAAATACAACATGCTGCATTTCGCACCGATGTGTACCCAGACAACACTGCGTCTCCCTCTTTTTGCGACGGAGTGACGCCGGACGTGCTGGAACGCGCATGCGTCAAAGCAACGCAGCGCGGCGCGCGCCTGCGAGTGTATGGCAGGACGGGCGCTTGGCGTGGCAACGCCACCATGACGCGACGAAATGAACGCCGGCGAGCACGCACACCGCGTCACGTCGAAACGTATTGGCCTCTTGACTGTGGCATGTAGTCATGATCTCACATGATACGCATCTCATGATTATCATGTTTGCACCAGTCGCGTACCTTCGTCATCGATTGGCTTCGCGTAATACTGAGTTTCGTACATGTGAAGCTATAGCGAAACGGCCTCGAGCGCATCATGAGCGTAGCATGTAGTCATGTTGTTACATGACACGCATCTCATGTTTATCATGTTTGCACCAGTATCGTATCTTTGTCATCTATTCACGTCCCGTAATACCAAATTTCGTATTTGTGACGCTAGCGAAACGGTCGCGAGCGCATCATGAGCGTGGAACGTAGTCATGTTGTTACATGACACACATGTCATGATTTTCGTGTCAGGGTCTGTCGCTTGTGTTCTCCATGAAATCATGCCATATCATACCAGTTTTGCAACATGCCATGTGATACGTGGGGTATAACGTCCCAAAGCCACTATATGATTATGAGAGACACCGTATAGTGGAGGGCTACGAAAATTTCGACCACCTGGGGTTCTTTAACGTGCACCCAAGTCTGAGCACACGGGCCTACAACATTTCCGCCTCCATCGGAAAGCAGCCGCCGCAGCCGGGATTCCAGCCCGCGACCTGCGGGTCAGCAGCCGGGTACCTTAGCCACTAGACCACCGCGGCGGGGCAACATGCCATGTAAACATGCCATGTGAACCAAACCACCGCAGGAGCTGCAGGACCATGAAATGCAAATCATGACATTCATAACATACATGTCATAATTTTCATGTTATGACTAGTTAAGTATGTTCTTCATACAGTCATGTTATGCCACACCAAGTTTGGTATCGATACCATTATCGAAACGGCCAGGAGTCCTTGGCAGATCAGCTCTGGGCTGTCCACCAAGCCCGCGAGGCGGCTGAGGAGCTTGGCATCTCAGTCCCCACGTGGGAGCTGCCCGCAACACAGTGATCTGTGTTTTGGAGGACCAAATAAAAGTTTATCCAATCCAATCCAGGAGAGCTAAACGTAGTAGGCGGCAAGATAGATGGATACATAGATAGGCTCAATGCCGCTGAAGTTCGTTAAGAAATGCTTCGCATTTAGAACAGTTTTCTCAGCTCGTAATGAACCGATTGAAAAAAATATTTGTGGCATAATGCTCCTCATCAGACGCACAATAACTTCCACGGTGTAATTAAAATTTGGTTGGGGCCTGGTGAATGGCCCTTTAAGGTGCACCTTAAATATGTGGGTCTCTAGCTTTACGCCTCCATCCTAATGTGGCCATCGCTGCCGGGATTCGATCCCACGTTGTGTGGGTTGGCCGTCGAGCACCATAACAATTAAGGTGGGTGGGAAGCAAAGTTCATAAATGACACTAATTTTTCCTCCGCCGGGTATTAGCACAGGTTTATATACAAAAAAAAATGATACGAATTCCTCATCTTTCAAAATGCAAGAGCCTCACCTGCATGAACTAGCTACCTATGTAACAAACATAGCAATCCCGCCGAAACAATCTACCTCTCCGTTCATAATCTCCATTTTAAGCACTTGAAATCTCCATGTTCCCCCGAACGGCCGGTGCGCAAAAATCGGTGCGATACTGATTTTCCCGCCCCGCGGATTCGATTTCCGCTTCAAGGCTCTGGCTGCGCTAGATCAAACCACATGATCAAACAAGCCAGCTGCATATTCCAAATGGCGGCAAAACTCAAACTCATACTTAAACTTCTTTCTTATTGGTGAGTCGTGATTCAACACCCGGGCTTGGTGAGAAAAAAAAAATCACCACCGGTTACGATACTACCTATGATGCTAATTCTGAGTGCAGCGGAGGTCAGACTTTAGAGGCGGCGGGTACCTCTGAATCCTGGCATCAGATTCGCTAAGCATTTGTTCGGGCAGCTCGCCTAGCACCAGGGGCCGACGAAGTGCTTCCATCAGTTCCGTAGCTCATGTTTCAGAAAGAACTGACTCGGACTGTTTTGTGTGTAGGTGCATACATTGTTTACATTAATGAGAGAACGCCTTGAGTAGCGTAACTGGTGCGGACCTTGGTGCAGCTCACTTCACATCAACCGGCGCAAATGGACAGCCTCGCTAGCTGGGAGACCGCGGACCTTGCATGGTGTAGCTCACTTCACATCAACCGGCGCAGATGGAGCGTAGCACGACAGCCTCGCTAGCTGGGAGACCGCGGAGAGCAGCACGCGGGTGCGTTCCGCAACAGCCGCTCCAGACGTATACCGCCGTTGATACAGCGCTTTATTTCCACTAAGGGCGCGTTCACACTTGGCCTCGAAGAGAGCGAAACCAGGGAAATTTTCCGCCCGAAACTGGCTCGTTTCGCTGCCCAAGTGGCCGGAAAACCACGCCGCATGGTCGGCGCGCAAGAATCGCTCCGAGACCGATGTTTCCGCCACGTGAAACCGGATCCGGTTTCCGCTTCACAGCCTTGTCTGCGCTAGATCAAACCACGTGACCTAACCAGGCGGCCGCAGATTCAACATGGCGGCACAGGCGTCTGTGGTGGCTCGCATCGGCTCAAAACACAAACTACCCGTGCAGCACGACGAAGCTTCATCGCGTCAACGAGGACGCGTTCATCGAGAGCCAGACTTGGATTACGATCGCCGAGAACTCTGGAAGTAGACGGTGCAGCGGCAGCGAGTCAGCACGCCCCAACATGTCTCGCTTTTGTGTACAGCCGGTTGAAACCGTGCCACCGCTGCCGGTGCGTTAGCTTGTGTCTGTTCTGTTCTGTTCTGTTCTGTTTTAACTGTTTTGTTGTGGAGAGGTTGAGGTGCCTATTGCCTCGGCTACTCCATATCACAAAGTTCTGCCGCGAAAAATAAAATAATAATACAGAACGGTACCCAAAAATAATAATTCAATAATTATGATAAGAATTTTAGTTCTCTGAAAGCAGGCAAAATCGAATTATTTGTCAATGTAGCGACGGCAGCCGCTGCGGGATGGGGCTGCAGAATGAATGCGAACGTCTTCGACCCACGCGGCCGGGGTTTTCCGGTCGCTCTGGCGTTTTCGTTTCTCTTCACTTCTCAAGTGAATGCGCCATAAAGGCACGTTCACACTTGGCCTTGAAGAGAGTGAAGGCGGGGAAACTCTCCGGAAACTGGCTCGTTTCGCCGCCCAAGTGGCCGTAAAACCACGCCACACGGCCGGTGCGCAAAATTCGGTGCGATACCGATTTTCCCGCCCCGCGGATTCGGTTTCCGCTTCAAGGCTTTGGCTGCGCTAGATCAAACCACGTGATCTAACAAGCCAGCCGCATATTCGAAATGGCGGCAAAAGCGTCGGCGGTGGCCCCCATCGGCTCAAATCACAAACTATACCCGTGCAGCACGACGAAGTTTGACGGCCTCAACAAGGGTACCTTGATCGAGAGCCTGGTTTGGATTACGATCACCGAGAACTCATAAATTAGTGTTAGTTCACACTGAAGCATCCGCTTTCTACAGCAACCGAAATTCTCCTGCCGCCGAAACGCAGCGTCGTTCGCGCTGGATGCACCCCGCGCCGCCGAATATGCCATCAACCATGGGGTGAACGCGAGATGTATGCGCTGTCACCCGGTTGTTGTCGTGGTTCGCAAATGCCGCAGGGCTATCCGACGGTCTCGTCTTCGATGATTCTTGTACGCAGAAAGCAAGAAGAGACAGTACTGCTTACTTTGCTGACAAGTGGTTGTCTTGCAATGCACGAAAAGCAGAAAAAATCACCGACGCCATTGGCGTTGTTGGATTCGTTTTGCTCTGCGAGACCACAACAAGCTCGGTCACGCCAACGACAAGCTCGGTCACCTCTTCCACGAAATAGGGACGTGAAGTAGGCACAGAGTATAGGTTAAACTCCCGCAGGTTACAACATTCGGTTACGTGGACTGCGACATAACAAATGAGTAGGGCTTGGCGGCCATTTTTCGAAACCCTTTAACAAGCGCTCCTATTGGTCCGCGGCGACCGATTCGGCGGCAGACGCCGCAAAAATCAGTCCGAGAGCGATAGGCGCAGATGGGCCCTTTCGGCGGATCTCGCCGCCGCCGAACCAGATTCGGAGCACTTTTGGCGGCCGGAATGCTCAGTGTGAACGCGGCCTTAGATGGGGCACCAGCAGCGAGTTGGCATGCCCCAACGTGTTTCGCATTTGTGTACAGCCAGCTGAATCCGCCGCCGCCGCCACTGCCGGTGCGTTCGGTCGTGTCGTTTCTGCTGGCTTATCTCCCGAAACAACGTTTGAAAGGGTGCGATCTGTTTGTTTTCATAACTTTGCGTTAATAACTAGAATTCGGTATGAACTTTAGTTATCAGAGAGCAGGCAAAATCGAATTAATTGTCGAAGTATCGATGGCAGCGGCGGCGGGATAGGCCAGAACAAATGCGAACATGTTCGAGGCGCGCGGTGGTGGTTTTCCGGCTGCTCTGGCATTTTCGTTTTCTCTTCACTTCCCAAGTGTGAACGCGCCATTACGCCGACTCGCTTTCGAACATGTACTGCGCTGTGTCAAATCAAACAGGTCAACACGTGATCGTCTGTGCCTATACGTTTAGACGGCGGCCAGAGCCAAAACACGTGATCAACGCGTCGTCGTCTACTGCAGGCGACGCGTTCGTCGTTGGTAGACGTGAGAAACATTCGATTGTTCGACGTCGGGTCGAGGACGGTGAAGCGCGTTATCGGTTGCGAGACGACGTGGCCGCTTAGCGGCGTGATTTAAGACCAGCCCCACGTCTCGATAGCATTGTTACACGCCCAGCGCCGAGTCGCATCCGCCGAACGTGCCGTCGGGAGCGCTTGTGGTGCTTTCAGCGCGCGACAATAAACCAAATTGTCGCATGCGTTTCGGCTCACATGCTTGTGGCATCTCGGAAGGGGGTCTGTTAAAAAGCTTCAGAACACCAAAGGGAAGACGGTAAAAGTTCGATCACGATCTCTCTTATAACCAAATATTAATAATATCTGTGGTTTTACGTGCTAAAACCAAGATATTAATATGAGGTACACCGTAATAGAGGCCCTCGGAAACATAGCTTATTTGGTGTTCTTCAACGTGCGAGCACACTACACAGGCCATTCCGCCTCCATCTAAATGCGACTGCCGCGGCTGGGATCGAACCCGCGACCTTCGGGTCAGCAGATGAGCACCGTAAACACTACACCTTCCTTCCAGCGGACTTACAATGATATAAAAATAAGAAAGCAAATAAAAAGAATGCACCATCTGCCGTTAAAGTGGCACTGTAACACTGCACAAGAGAAGCCTGGGGAGGCTCAAAACACGCAGAGACGTCTTTCATACTAGAACATGCCATTCGCTGCTAATGGGAAATGTTAGACAGAAGACTCAGAGTGGACACAGAGACCCGCAGTCCACTTTTAGTTAAAGCGCACGCAGTGTATCTTCGTTGTCCAACGACGCGCAGGAGAAATCTCTCACCGGCACTATCTTGGAGGTCAAGATTTATCTCCCTCTAAAGGGAATCATGTGTAGATGCAAAGCAGTGGGCGTTGACGCTGCGCAGGAGATAAACCTGGCGTTTGAACCACGGAACTTTGTATATGCTCATGTAGTGGCTTTTAGGGACGGCTCACCGCTCTCCCATAGTTGAGTACGAAGTACTCAAAATCGTTAACCACGTGATTTTTTCTAAACAAACCTGGGGAGGTGCAGAGCACGTCCTTTCTTGAATGGACTTTAATCGGGACTGCTCATGGCTGTTCCATCGTCGAGTACGAAGTGCTCGAAATCGTTTTAAACTTTCTCCTAAAGTGCGCTGTGATGGTCCGGTGTTTCCTACAGGAACGTCGCAATGTGTTCGATTAGACACTGAGACCTGCAATCCGCTCTTCGTTTGCGCGCACGCTGCCTATTTTAGGGGCGATGCTCCTCGTAGTCTAACCTTGTCTTGCGTGTGGCGTTACCGAGAGAAGAAGAGACGAGAAAAAAAAAAGAAAGTCAATATCTCTCAAACAGTATAATGAACGGCGCTGTCTCATAAAATTACATGCAAACTGCAGTATAGCGAGGATATTCTACGTGGTGCTGTTCCACTGCTCTCCGATTGGCTGCAGCGCGGGCCGTGCCTGCGTACGCGGAGAACGAGTGCCTCTCTCATGAGGTCTCCTGGATAGTCGCCGTACGTGGTGGATCGTTGGTGGGGGCCGTGGGGCATGGACGGAGCAGAGTGGTGGGCGCGTTGAAGACGCTTGCACTCGGCTTCCTTTGCTCGCGTCTCGTCGGAGTTACCCGCGCGCCGTCTGCATGCTCGAACGGGATCGGACGCATGCATGGGCAGACAGATACACGGACGCTTCGCCCCACTCATCATCATTCACTTCGTGGATATGCTGTGATTTTGGACAGAATCACGCGCACACTTTTGGTAAACACGTCAAGTCTACAGGCAATTGAGCCAATCTGTTGAATTTATACGTTCCCCAATGCACGCTATATTATTATTATTATTATTATTATTATTATTATTATTATTATTATTATTATTATTATTATTATTAATATACCTGGTTTTACATCCCGAAACCACGATATGAATATGGATTCCGACCATCGGGTGTTCTTTATTTTCAATGACATCACACAATACACGGGCCTCTAGCACATCGCGTCCTTTGAAATGCACCCACCGTGGTCAGTATCAAAACTACGATCTTCGGGTGAGCAGCTAGTGCGCGGTATAGCGAACCAGATGGGTGACTGGCTGGCATCTCCCTGTATCTCTCTCTCGTATATTTAGGGGCGAAGCTCTTTAAAGCGGCACCCGTTCGTTCCTCGTCGTAGTACGTAACATGTATTACGCTTTGACCTGCTAGGTGGTGCCGGTGGGAGATTTCTCCTGTGCGTTGTTGAACGATAAAAAATCCGCAGCGTGCGCGTTAACTAAAAGCCGAATTCTCCTGTCTCTCATTCCCCATTAGCAGCCATTGGCATGTAGATTGAGCACTATCTGACAAGAAAGGGTTGCTACGTTATACTCGCTGGGCGTAACTTCCTTGGTTTTAGAAAGGTTTAGCCAGCGTTGGGCCGCAGTGACATGAATACAGTGAACTAGTATATATCATGAACTCGAGGTGGTTAAAGGTGGCAAGTAGACACGAAGCGCAAGCCGTAAGAAAGTGTGCGTGTGCCTCCTCTCGTTCAGTCCATGGAATGTCCGCTGGATGGCGGTGCTTCTATATGGGAAATATATGATGAAAAGATGCGAGATGGTGGTACTTGGAGTGTTGAATAGATGGACGAACGGACACACAGACAGATGCATGGATGGACGCATGAACGGACGCAGGGGCGGATGCATGGACGAACGCAGGGACGGACGCACGAACAGACGCACGCACGGACGAGCGGATGGACGCATGGACGGACGGAAGCAAGAACGAATGGACGGACGAATGCTTCGCCCCACTCTCCATCATTCACTCCGTGGATATGCTGCCAATTTTTTTCGTCCACAGCATCGCATCGTAAGCACACCTTAATAAACACTTCGGTCTGAAGTATTACGTATCTATGCATTTCTTAAATAAAAAGACACACTACCATAACACCTGTGTATTGATGATGTGCCTCGAATTTGCTTAATATTTGCCTTTTGATCGAGAATGTCAGCACTTAAGAACTCAGAAACCAGATCAAGAGGGTTGGTCGTTGAGGAAGGAGTTAAGCTTTCGGAGTGCACAAGCAATCGAAATCACAAATGAGCTCTCACACTTGTAACCATTGGGATAGTATTCTGTGATATCCTCGGGATGGCTTTAAGCTCTCCCATAGTAGAGTACCCTGTGCTCTAAATCGTTACTCCCTTTTTTCTAACACACTCCCCCCCTCTCTCACACTGGTGGCGCTCTCCAATAGTAGAGTACATCGTACTCTTAATCCTTAACAACGTTTTCAACAAAAAAAAAACAGACATGTGTTAGGGACAGCCTACGGACTTAGACACATTTGTTGAACTGTGTTCTGTATTTTGTGCTTTGTCATTTGATTGTTATTGTGCTTGCTGTATAGACGCTCGTTTCATAGGTTTGTTGCGTCCCATGATAGAATAAACTTTTTCAAAACAGACCAAAATTTTTCTGCGTTGAAGTATCGCAAGAAAGACTATCGTTTTTAAAATAATAATTTAGGCTTTACCTTCACAGACTACGATATCATTGCGAAGGTATAGCCGCACTGAAGGCTTCAGTAACTTTGACCACTTGATGTTCTTTAACGTTCCCCGAAGTCTGAGTACAGGGGCCCCTAGCATTTCGGGTCCATCGTGGCCATGGGGAACACGTGTAAATGAGGCCAATTGTGTTCGTGTGCACGTTATCTATCTGCGTGTTTCTATTTCTGCCTATATCTGTCTATCTATCTATTTCTATCTATCTGTCTGACTGTCTGTCTATCTGTATACACCACACACGCCAGAAGGTGGGACCTCCTGTTACACAGGGTGCAAGCTCAATCATGACGGTTATCTCTTCACTCTGCCCTCAAATTGCCCCTCCTCCCAATTTTTATTTTTCAATTTCACACGTGTATATAATAGAGAGGTACGCACACAAACACACCCACTAGCATAACATAAAGGTAGGTTATCCTACTCCCTCGTCCGGTCAGCAGAAAAATATCTGGCAACGCCACTTGTGCATGGTGAAGCATCGTGTTCATTTTACATTCCTATCATAAAAATTGCAAGCAACAAAATCATCACGGTGGTGGTGGCAGTGGTTAGAAGAGGAGGAAGGCACCTGGTTTCTGCAGCCCCATAGGGAGAGCACGGCGCAGGGCCCAGCATCACTGAAGAAGGCAGCGCTGCACACTGTACCGCTCGTACCACGTCGTTCCCCTATGCCACCTCTCTCTCTTTCCCAAACCTCTCACCACTTTATTTTAGATGGCTAAGTGACCGTGACACCTGGCTGCCAATCCCGAGGTCTCCGGTTCGTTTCAGCGTCGTCTCCCGGGAGACACGTTCCGATAAGGAAACTGAAACGCCGCGGTGTATATTTCGCGCGGCGTGTCTGCAAGAGCAACCGCGATGGCCCACTTTGATCGGCGCTGCTGCACCATGAACGGCGCGCCCACGTCGGGATCCGGGTGAAGCTTTTCGGAGAGTGCATGCGCAGACATCAATCAGCGAGGAACGCCGGCATCGTTATCATCTTCAGGCAGGGTACAGGCAGTTCTTCATTAGGGGCGAGTGGGGCGAGGGGGCAATGGGACCTCCTTTCCTCTATTGGTCTAGTCCGTAAAAAAAAAACAAACCCCGTCAGAAATGCAAAAAGTTCGCCATGCAAAATGACGATCTGCTTATAATGAGTTCGTAGACTTTGGTTGGTACGCGAGGTTTAACGTTCCATAACCACCGTACGATTATGAGAGACGCTGTAGTGGAGGGCTCCGGAAATTTCGACCACCCGGGGTCCCTTAACGTGCACCCGAATCTGAGCACACGGGCCTGCAGCGTTTTTCGCGTCCACCAAAAATGAAGCCGCCACAGCCGGGATTCAATCCCGCGACCTGCGGGTCAACAGCCGAGTACCTTAGCCACTAGACTACTGCGGCGGGGCAGCTTGTAAATTATAGTACTGTTCTTTGAATATGTATAATACGTATCGGTTATGTATGATGTACAAAATTCGAAATTAACACCTTGTTTGTATTGGACCCATCACTAGCCACTTTAGCTATGAGCAAGGATATGTATCTAAAGATGAGGGAAAAAAGATGAAAATTAATGAAAGTTAAACGATGTAGTGCTTCTCACAACGACCTGTGGTTGACCCCAGCGTTTAGACCGTAACTTAGGAAGTAACTAAACCATCCTTTGAATGCAACAGGAGGATTCCTCTCTCACAATTATCGTTTAAAATATGGGAGCCCGAACCGTATATGCATTTTTAAAAAATGACGCGAAAGGTCCGACTACTTAAAGGTATGGCCCAGAATTAGCGCCCCTTTAGATTTTCAGGGGTGGGTGGCCCCTCCCTCCGCTCCTATCGTGCGCATGCCTGTGGATACGAATATTGTTACCAGCAAAAAAAAAAAAGTGAACGAGATTAGTTCTGTCTGTCGTCATGCGAGGCAGTGACGCATTCCCACTATGCCGGGTTTGAAACAAACATGTACGAAGCTAAGTTGAGGAAAGTGAGAGGACAGGAAGAGGAGGAGGAAGGGCGAGGAGCTGTTCAAGGAGAAGAAGGGGAGCGTGCAACACACACACACTTCTTTCGGGAAATCCCCCACGTATAAAAAACCGAAGTAGAGCCACCACGTTCTTATAGCCAGCTCGCCCGTTGATTCTAATGGATCCCTGCTTTCCAATCGGAGAATATGCGAAGGAGAGAGGCAGAAGGCGGAGGGGGGGGGGGATGATCTCGCGTTTTTTTGGGGTTTCGAGGTCAGCCAGTGCCTCCAAATGGAAGGAAGCACTGGCGCGAAGAAAATAATAATAATAATGTCCGAAAACGGCCGTAGCACGATGTCTGCTTCTTTCCCTTTCAATGTGTCTCGCCTCTTTTACGTTATTCCTTCGCCCGTTTCACGTTCGGTCCTTTATTTTGTCCTTGTTTTGCTGTACTTTCGGTGGCAGAAAGCGGCAGTGGCGGCGGTGCCCACCGGTGCCAGCGTCCGAGACGAGAACGTCGGGAGAAAGCGGCGGGGCACAGGCTGAAGCGCTCGTGCGCGCCTGTGTGAGTCTTCTGTGGCCGAACAGTGCAGACTTCGGCGCGAATATACTTTGCCGTGCGCTTTCCCTGGTCCACGTATAGGGTCTAGTCGTTCTTCTCTCTCTCGGACACCGTCGGCTTCTTCAACCAAGACCAGCGGGACCGCGCGACGTCGGCGGACAGCGACAGATTCGTTAGTGGCCTGTGGTCCCATTCTATTCGCGGCTTGGTCTTGTCAGGTAAGTGAAGGTGGCTACACGACGCTGTTTTATGTGCAAGATTTTCGACGCTTTAAGCTAGATCAATCTTGTTTGTTCGATTGATATGTGGTGTTTAACGTCCCAAAACCACCACACGATTGTGAGAGACGTCGTAGTGGAGGGCTGCGGCAAGTTCGACCACCTGCAGGTTCTTTAACGTTCACCCAAATATGAACGCACTGGCCTACAGCACTTCCGCCTCCATCGAAAATGCAGCTGCCGCAGCCGGGATTCAATCCCGCGACCTGCGGGCCAGTATCCGAGTACCTTAACCACTAAGCCACCGCGGCGGGGCTAGATCAATCTTGTAGATGTCGACTTTGGATACGTTCTGTACTAAGTTCCTGAGGGCAGATGTGGTTGTTGTTGGTGGTGGTCAAACATTTAATGACCATTAAATGGTTACAGAGAGGTGATCGGGCTGGGGCCTTATTGACCTCCTCCCCTCACAGCGTAGAACCCCTATTCCGGAGCTCCATTTGCAAGCAATGCCGCCCGCGTCCGTTGAAACAGGGCCTTTTGGGCCTTCAGGTCCTGACAGCCGAGCAGCGAGCTGAAGACATGCTTGAAGAATGTACCGCATACGAATAGGATATAGCTTAAGAAGTTCGTCTATTGGACAGCAAATGCATCTCCCATCTCTTAGCTTATATGAAAGCTGTAATTACATTCTTAGAGCGTCTACAGCATTTCTACTTAAAGAAGGTTGTCGAGCCATTGTCTTTAGTCTACCGCTTTGTAAGTGTGTGCGCTTGTGTGGGCTGCCTGAGCAGCAGTTGAGCCGTTCGGAATTCGTAGGGAGGCTCAATAACGAGCCCAGTTTTTCTTGAAGCAACCCCACGAGACGTCTTAACTACACAACTCAACCATCCAACAGCTTTCGTCAGCAACTGCGCATGAAAATCTCCAGGAAGTTCGCACGCGGCAAGTCAATCGTTGCACGTACGTACGCGTTGTTGATTGTGTCTCTACGCTTAATTGGTCAATTATCCTGTGATCGTTGCCTTGGATGTTCGCACTCCGTCTGCTGCCGTTGAAAACAAGAACGGTAGCGTTGTCCTTCACGAAAAAGGCGGTTTCAACTTCAACGCAAACGTCTAGTTACGGCGCAAATACGTTTGTTTGATTTTCAGTTCACCACTTTGTTGCTATCACTCTCATCTAAACTTTCATCTGCTGTTCTTCGTCGATGCGGTGACATGCGACGGAGACTTCCTCTTCCTAATTTTCAATGACATCTAACGTGCTCGCACCTACAAAAACATCTCTTACGTTACAAATACATACATACATACATACATACATACATACATACATACATACATACATACATACATACATACATACATACATACATACATACATACATACATACATACATACATACATACATACATACATACATACATACATACATACATACATACATACATACATACATACATACATACATACATACATACATGCATGCATGCATGCATGCATGCATACATACATACATACATACATACATACATACATACATACATACATACATACATACATACATACATACATACATACATACATACATACATACATACATGCATGCATGCATGCATGCATACATTTTTTTTTTTTATTCAAGTACCCTAAAGGCCTGGGTAGGCATTACATAGGGGAGTTGTAGCACAATAAAGCTGTTACAATTACAGTGTATAATTTGAATAACAAATACAAACGATTGATATAAATATGCACATACATATGTAGAGATATTATTACTTAACAGTACAGAGATGCTACGTGGAAAAAAAAAAAAAAAAAAACTCTAAGGAAAATTTTCGCAGTGTTCAAAACAACAAAAGGATGCAAAGAAAGGATAATTCACGTTCATTGAAATACCGCGTACAAGAACAACGACAACAATTACAACAAAACAGATATGCACAGGAACAATATTAACTTTCATTAAAATAACTTTTAAGTTTATTCATGAAATCTTCATGATTTTGGGAAGAAACGACGTCGGCAGGTAGCTTGTTCCAGTGATATATTGCGAGAAAGAGGGGGGATTTACTTAAGAATTTTGTTCGAGCAAAAACGGGTTGTACTTTAAAGGGGTGATCCAGGCGCGGAAAGATACGATGGGCGGCCGTGATGTGGCGTACGCAGAACGATGATGATGAGTGATAAAGTTTGTGGAAATGAGATAGAAGTGCTATGATTCTTCTATTCTCTAGGGTGCTTAGATTCAGAGATTTTTTTAGGTTAGTTATGCTTGATGTTCGTGAATAATCTTTGGTAATGAAGCGGGTTGCTTTATTTTGAATTGCTTCGAGTTTGTTGATGAGATAAGACTGGTGCGGGTTCCAAATAAAAGATGCATATTCTAGTTTTGCGCGAACCAACGTCGCATAGGCCAATAATTTAGTAGACTTGTTTGCCAAATAAAGGTTACGCCTGATAAAACCAAGAGTTTTGCATGCACTGCTACAGATTGCTTCGATGTGGTCACTCCATGAAATGTTAGAAGATAAATGAACTCCCAAGTATTTTATTGTATGCGCACGCGCGATGACTGAGTCATTTATCAAATAATGAGTAAGCTTAGGATTAGACACTCTAGTGAAGGCTACAGCCTTAGTTTTCGAAGTATTTATCTCCATTTGCCACTGTTCACACCAATCTGCAATTTTCGCAAGGTCAGATTGCAAAGCGTCACTATCAGAGGTGGTAGTTATTCGTCTATAAATTACGCAGTCATCTGCGAATAATCGAACTGTAGATGAAATGCTATTGCTGATGTCATTTACATACAACAGGAATAAAATAGGCCCCAATACAGAGCCCTGAGGCACCCCTGACTTGACCAGTGATCGTGAGGAAGAAAATTTATTGGCAGTTACAAATTGGTACCTGTCGGTTAAGAAATTCCTTATCCAATTCACAACCTGACTATGTATATTAAAATAGCGAAGTTTTTGTAATAAACGGTTATGAGCAACCTTATCGAACGCCTTGGCGAAGTCGATAAATATGGCATCTATTTGCGATGAGTCATTAACAGCTTCGTAAATGTCAGAGACCAGCTCGAATAACTGCGTCTCGCAGGAGCGACCCTGTTGAAAGCCGTGCTGGTTGCTGAAAAGATGGTTGTGCTTTGTTAGGTACTTCATGATTGCCGATGATATGATATGCTCTAATAATTTACATGGTATACTGGTCAGCGAGATTGGTCTGTAGTTGGTGACAGATGACGGGTCTCCGGATTTAAAAATTGGCACTATTTTAGAAACTTTCCATCCGTCAGGAACGCATCCTGACTGAATCGATTGCTGGAAAAGGCATGCAAAAATGGGAGAAATAACAGGTTTAGTTAACTTTAGCAGTTTAGGACAAATACCATCTGGACCAGGAGCAGAGCTGCTAGAAAGACGATCAATAGCAGCTTCGATTCCCTTTTCAGTGATCACGATGTCCTCCATGATGGAGGTAACGGAGCCGAGGTGAATATTGTCGGTAATAGGAAGCTCACGAGAAAAAACAGAACAAAAGAAGGAATTGAACGCAGTAGCGACTTCAGAGGGCGGGAGGAACTCGTTGCCTTGCATTATCGATATGAAACATGAAGACGACGGCTTGGGGTTTATTACTTTCCAGAATTTTTTTGTGTTGACAGTTAACATGTTGGAGATGTCATGGTTGAAAAATTTGTCTTTTGCTGCCTCAATTTCGGTTTTGCATAACTGCGACTGTTCGCGATAAGCCTTCCAGGCATCGTCAGATTGCAAGGTTTTAGCTCTTGAATAAAAGCGCTTCTTCTTGTTAATGCATCGCTTCACGTGGGAGGTAAACCAAGCGCTCCCTGTAGACACAGATATGTGTATTTTTGGAATGTATTTTTCTTTGAGTTCGATTAGCTTGTGACAGACGATCATCCAGTTCTCATTGCTGTCGCGATGCTGCATGCCGTTGAAAAATTCTACGCAAAAGGACGAGAGTTCGCTATAGATCATTTCAACATCTGCACGTGCGTAATCATAAATTGTTTTCTTTTCATTCACGCTTTCTTTACGCGTTAACTCGAATTCACAATGGATGACATTATGGTCACTGATGCAGTCTAACACATTAACAGACATGTTTGACGGTTCGGTGGTAAGCACAAGATCCAAGATAGCATCCCCCCGTGTTGGCATAGAAACTATTTGGCTTAAACCGTAAGACGAAATCACGTCAAGAAAGTCCTTACATTCAGCTATCCTTGCGCCGCTATCGGCTGTGCCCGTCCGCCAGTTTATTCCAGGATAGTTAAAGTCGCCCGCGAGAATCACAGGAGAGCCAGGAAATCTGTCATATACGAGGCTCAATGATTCGTTTAGGCAATTAACGAAGGTTTCTTTTGAGTCAGGCGGACGGTAACAAACCCCAACGGCACAAGTTACACATGAAAGCTGGACCAATACCCACAAAATTTCAATACAGGAACCCGTATCAAGCAGACGCGCTTGAAGTTCTTTTTTTACTGCAATCATAACACCACCTCCTCGTGTTTCCGTTCTGTCCTTTCGAAACAGGATAAAGTTTTTAGTAAAAGACAATTCATGGTTACACACGTCACTTGTCAGCCATGTTTCAGTTCCCACTATGATGTCTGCCGAGCAGGATTCGACAAACGCACAAAGGTGATCTTGTTTTCGAAAAATACTTCTAAAATTAGCTATAATAATAGATAGCTTTTAACTTCGGTTTCAATGGGGCGTCATTCATGAATCGCGGGAGCGTCTTGTCTCGGGATGGGGACCACTTTATTGCTCGAGGAATCGACGGTGAAAATTACGTTGCCCATTATAAGCTTGTCAAACTGCAACTTATACTTCTCATTTTTCTGTCGCTTCGCACGCGCGAAATCACGAAGCGTTTTTCTAATTAGCTGCACACGAGGTGAAAAATCCTCCTCGATCCACACTCGCGGGGTTGCCAGGTCTTTCAGCTTGAACGCATTTTTCAGAATATTGCTTTTGTCCTTGAAGTTTAGGAATTTGACAACAACAGGTCGAGTGCGATCGGGTTTGCGTTGCCCGACCCGATGGGCTCGCTCAATTTCACCTGGTTGAATTCCCAAGTTTTCCGTGACGAATTCATGAATGAGTTTTTCTGTATCGCTCCATTTTTCAGCGGCTTGCTCAGGAACACCCTTGAACACGAGATTATTGCGCCTCATTCGATTGTTCAGGTCATCTACAACAAGGTTGGCTTGATGGGTCTGTTTTTGCTCAATGGTTTTCAACTGTTCCTGAGACTCTTGCACAACAGAGCCGACAGCCTTGACGCTTTCACTTAAGTTGTCAACGCTCTCAAGACGCTCCTCTATTTTGGAGAGCCGCCTTTTGAGGTCTGTTACAGTAGTGTGAATGTCTTTTAGCTTGTTCGTCACTTCCTTTTGAAAACGTTCATTTGAAGCAGTGAATTCCTTTACCAGTGCCACCACTTGGTCAACCTTGTCAGGACCTGGATTACGCTCAACGTCGCCCGCACAAATGAGCAAATGAGCAAGCGAAAAAAACACAAGCACTAGGCGTCCACCCAGCAAGTGATGCGAAATATGTACATACATACATACATACAAATACATTACATACATACATACATACATACATACATACATACATACATACATACATACATACATACATACATACATACATACATACATACATACATACATACATACATACTACATACATACATATTCCAAAAATAAGGAAGTAACAATTAGATTACGTCATCTTGCGATCTATAGGTAATCAAAATTGTCTTTGCCGCCCAACGTCTTTTACTCAATATTTTTTTGTGACCGAAAAGCCGCTCATTCAACGACTGAAAAAGTATGAAACTTAGACGAGGTTTTGTCAGACCCTAGACGTTATTACGTTATTTTGTAACTTATGGAATACCGCTTTGTTGTTCACAAGAATATGTGATAACATTTTGCCTGTAGCCCCTACCACGACACGGACTAATTTAATAACTCAGTTGCTTCTTCCTCGTGTAAGCGAGTACTGCTTGTATGGCACATGATTTGTAAATGCCCCACCACATCAATGCGGATGAAGTGCAATGGGCTAAAAGTAGCACTCTATCACGACACGTTGCGTGTGCGTTAACTATGCACAACGACGTCGCAAGCGTGTACATCAGCGAGGCACTACACGTGGTCCACAGAGATTGGCTGTAGATTGGCTGCAGTTTACTTCCGATACATATTTCGCATCATCGAGTGCTGCAGAACTAGTCGATCTCCGAGCTGCTCTTATTGAACAGCTTTCACGAGCATGATTCATCTTCTCTGACGCCAAGGCACCTCTTCAATGCCGTATGTCGCAATTCAGTTATGAAGCTATTTAGCAGTTAACTTCAACGCAAAGTCATCTTGGTCATCACGTACACTTGGTCATCAAGTACTTGGTCATCAAGTACTTGGTTCCTTGGTCATCACTTGGTCATCAAGTCACTTGGTCATCAAGTACAATACTTGATGACCACCACGCGGTGGAGCAGTGCGTAACAGTGGATACAGGGCTCTTGCAGTATATACGGTAACTACAGTTCCTGATCTGCGCATGCAACGACACCAGAACCGACGCAGCCGCGTGTGGTCATTCGCTCGCCCTTGAACTCTGCCTTGCACAGTGGAACTCGGTGGAGTTCGCCAACGCTCGTCTGCCCATTTTGTGTCCCAATCTCCAGCTCTGTCTTCCTTCGGGAATATCTCGAACTGCGCTTTTGTGCCACCGGTAGCTTGGCGTGGCCTGCACAGATACCTACCCTTTTCGGTTTGGAATGGCTCAGGACCCTACATGTGATAACGGCAATATTTTTTAATGTTTTGCTCATATAAGCTAATTGTTTTTGCGCTTGTTCAAGAAGCTCCTTGTGTGTTGCGTGTTAAATCGAACCAAATCGAACAGGATATGCAAAGAAAGTTACCCACCGGGATCTCGAGGGTGACATTTTTAGACAGCGTGCACGCTATATAGATGCATGGTGCCAGCTCTGCTCCGCAGCGATCGACGTATAGTACGTGGTACCTGATGGGCAACTTGAAACCCGCGGTTCTTGTTCGAGAAAGTTCAACTGGATCCCGTGAAGCTTTGTTCGGTCAGTGAAGGAAGTAACAGGAAAGAAAGGAAAGGCATGGATGTTAGCCAGTCTAAAAGAATTGATTTGTGACCCTACACAGGGAAAATGGGCGGAGGAGTATTAAAGATGGAGAAAGAGGGAGTGAGGAGAAAGCACGCACATGAAGTCGCACTTCACTGTCACCATAGTACAACAGTAAGTTCATAATCGCTGATGCAAGTCTGTTGCCTTCAGGGAGTTCAGCACCGCCTTCGTCGCCTTCAACCGCGATGTCCTCTCAGGTCGCCATTTCAGAATTGTTTCTGCCGTCAACAGTCTCTGATCTATGCCCGCTAGAGGGACTGCTAGAGATGTTCCCTGTGTATTGTAGCGAGGAAAGTCGCAGATGTGCTCTAATGCTTCCTCGCTACCACAGTTGTTGCAAAAAGTGTTGTCAGCCATTCCAATCAGAAAGGAGAATGACTTCGTGAAGGTCACTCTCAGCCATAAACGGCAAAACGGAGCGGCGTCATTTCGGTGTAGTTCAGTAAGTGTCTGAAGACCGAAGTGTTCGGGCAGTGCACGGTGTTGGTTGCGCAGTCTACTTGCTGTATTCCTATTGGAGAAAGTGACTTGTGCAGCATCGTTCCTCGATAGAAGTATTGTCTCGACCATGTCCCTTCGAAGACCTTCAAGCGGCAATGTCAGCATGTTCGTTGCCTATCACGCCGCAGTGACTTCGAAGCCCCTGAAACGTCACGTGGTGTCTTTTCTCGAACGTAGTATGGAGAGATGCCTAACCTAAAAGACCAACTGCTCGCTTGCATGGTCCATGGCGCAGGGCTGACAACAAAAGATTGCAGAGCTGCCTTCGAATTGCTGAAATGAACCATTGTTGAGGCTGTTCGCGGTTTACTACCTAAAAAGCCGCGCGAAGAGCAGCAAGTCCTGCAGTTGTCAATGTCTTTGGGTGGTTTGTCTTGAAACTGACGGTAATAGCCTTCGCTGGGACTACCACTGCCCCGGACGAACACTGGATAGTAGGTGATCTGTCGGTATATATATGCGTGTGTTCAGCGTACTTCTCGTGAAGGAGAATGAGAGAACTGCTTCAGTACTAGTGATGAGAGCTCATATTTCTTTTGTTTTCTGATTACCGGTACATTAAAGTGCACATCAGGTCGAATGTAGCACCAAGGGGGTAAAGCTGATGGTGCTGAAACCTGATGGAAGATGTGCTGCGCAGTTTGAGAGGACAAGTGCGCCAGTATGCTAACACATATAATAGGCCTCACCTTGCTACAACTAGTCATTTCAGCCGCGCCTTTTCTTAAAGTGTTAGCGCTTCGGAGCTCCTTCCTGATTTTTCCGCCATCGTGTTAGCAGTGTGGTCTGAAAATCCGGTTTGACTTGTTAATCAACGGCGAATTAATTATGTAAGAATCAGGATGGAGTCAAGTAACTCAAGTGTGAATCAGCGTACACTAAAGCGAATCAAAAGTAATTGAACATGCAATAAAGTAAATCAAGATGGAATAAACGAACAGCAACGTGAATGAAGTTCCTCAAAAGCTAATCAAATGAATGAAGAGTTCCTCGCAGAGTGCAGCGTCTAGCATATGACTTGTCGATTCGTAACCGGACACCTTCTTAACGCTCAGTTAAAGTGTCAGAGAAGATTTTCACATGATCCTCTTAGTTTTGGCTAAAGAAAGCCGCGGTGTCGTTTCGGTAGAGCGCCTTCTGTGTAAAATGGGCTGCCGTCATATCGGTCGCGTGACGCAGCATCAACCAAACTGCATTGCTATACGCACGAAAAACAGTTGGTCGAAATCCCGCAATGCAGTTACGCCTCATATCTCCCTTCGTGACTTGTTCGCCACCGCGTCACGTTAACCTTGCATGCAGATGGTGTATGACGTCCCGGCATGCCTAGCTGTATGTTTAAAGATCCCGCGAGCGCTCGAGCATTCGGGGTTCTTTATTCTATGAGAACGCTGAACGAATGATAATTGAAAACCGTGACAACGTCAGAACTGGGTCTCAAACACGAGGTCCGCGGACCTCTCGCTAGTGAGTTGGCCCGCACATGACTGTCTTGGTCCCAAATGTTCTTTTCATTGTAGTTATGACTTCTACAGACTTGTCTGGTCCAAAGCTTTTTTTTTTCGTGAGGCAGGCCCCCCACGGGGTGACTTAGCGTTCAGACATGGCCGTGGAACAAAAACTATGTATTTCAGTACCGGCGTCCACACCATAGTCATTCGGGAGGTCGATAACGACATGTTTCTCGAATACTGACGTCAAATATCTGTCAGATATGGCCCAGAAATGCCCAGAATTCATTCCCATACAAGGGATGTGGGAACGTATTCCTTCGGATAGCAACGTCATCAGACATCTCGTGAAAGCTACCTCTTCCCACTTGCTCCAACCTTCTTCCATGTCCTCTCCCTTTCGGGACTAAATTTTATGACTGTGACCTGCTAGCTGAGTTGAGGCCCCCAATGCAAGACAGCCATGACACAGTGTTTCGCGTAAAGAAACCGGACCTATGACCTCACAAGTGATTCGGAAAGCCTGAGGTATGCAGTGAGAATGCCCATAGTCTACCGCTATAATGAGCCACCGCTTAAGCTTCTTTCACCGTGCAAACGCTGCTTGAGATTCGTGCACACACTTTTAGGGGCGAAGCTCCTATAAAGCCGTGGGTCTGTCCCTCCTAGCTCGCACGTGACCGCTCAGTTCAGTGGCTCACTCAGTAGGTGCAAACAAACGGACGGACGGACGGACACAAAGACGAACGGATGTGCGGACAGCCAGACGGACGATTCACGGTTTACGTATAAAACCCTCCGAAGCTCCCCCCCCCCCCCCTCATCATCATTCACTGCGTGGATATGCCGTGATTTTTTTTTTTCCGTCAGCCGTCGACCACTCGCAACAATCTCTTCCGGTCTGCTTTTCGTGGTGGTCATTCATGCGTGTCTGGAAACCACGAGCCCGGCACGAATACGACTGAGGGTCACGGAAGTCTTCGGCAGCTTAATAAAGAACGCAGCGACAGAAAAAATGAAACGCGAAGAAAGAAAAAAAATAACGGTTAGCGCTTCCTAAAGCAGAGAAGATTATCTCGGATCATCGCCGCTCATGGCATCCGCTTCCGCATGTAAATGCCGGAACTTTCTTCCTTCCGGGCAGTGCGGCAGAGGTATGGAAAAAAGAAACAATGGTACGACTAACTTGAACGTCTTCCTCAATAGAGCCAGTTTTTTTTTTTCTTGTGTAAACGTTTCTGACTTGTACAATCCCGCACACTTCAGCGAGCACACTGTCTTTTTCTCTCCCAAATATCTTCGTCTCTCTCACTTTCATATTTCTATTCCCTTTCCCTGACCCACAGTGTAAGGTATGGTAAGCTTTTGTGGTTGACTGCCTTACTCTTTTCTTCCTCGCCCCGTCAGTCTCACCCTTGGTCTCCTCATCACTCTTTTGCACCTTCTTTGACTTCCCATTTTGTTGTGGTTGGTTAATTCCGAACTATGTGGCTGTGATAAATGTCGACACATTACGTCAGCGCATGTGAAAGGGGATGTGGAGGAGGCGTGCAGAAATACATACAACCTTTCGTCAGCGCCCTAACCGTTAATGTTTTCGTTTGGACAGCAAGCTTTTGACGACCCCCCGCGCGTTATGAGTGAGGGAGTGAATGAATGAATAAGTGAGTGAGTGAGTGAGTGAGTGAGTGAGTTAGAGTTTTCTGGATCTCTCCACTAAGGCGGGCTTCCAATTAAATCATTGTTTGACCACGCACTAACTCCATATGTTGGAGAGTTTCAGCGCCGACGTCCCCAAGAGGCTTGCGTAGCTAGGACTTAGCATTTTTGTACTCTATTTGGGCGCAGTAGGCGGACAGAAGAAGTGATGACCTTGTGCATAACCTGTGTTGACGCCGCCGACATCGGTGGTCAAATTTCGTGTTTTACGAAACATATAAAGCTTTCGCTTGAAAAAAAAAAAAAGCTTTCGGAGTTCAGCACCCACGTTTACGATCGTGTGCTTTATAGCAGCGCAAAATATCCCCGAAGTAGAGCTGTAATGAGTCATTTCATTTTTTTTTATCTCGTTACAGGTTGTGCTTTGACTTCACCGACCACACAAGAACGTGTCAGACTTGGCTACAAGAAATTGGGTCATGGCTCGAATTGTTGTGGTAAGTGTTCCTACGCCACTTCATTGATGATGATGATGATGATGATGATGATGATGGTGGTGGTGGTGGTGGTGGTGGTGGTGGTGGTGGTGGTGGTGGTGGTGGTGGTGGTGGTGGTGGTGGCGGCGGCGGCGGCGGCGGCGATGATGATTACGATGATGATTACGATGATGATTACAATGATGATGATGATGATGATGATGATGATGATTTCGGAAGAATCGCACTACCCACCACGAGGGATTGGCCACGAGGCGTGCGGCAGTATATTTTTTTTTGTAAAACAAAAGTAAAATAAAATCAAATTTATTATAAAAATGGAGAAAATTAGAAAAAGGAGAGGGGAGAATATGCGAAAAAAGATAATCTTAATAGGGACAAAACTATTCGTGATAATATTTGTATCTTTCAATGCAATGCTGCTTACAGGTAAAAATATGAACAAATTAATTGATATAATTATCCTGAAAGAATATATGAACCATATTGTTTTAGATGCCCTGCTAGATTTAACGTGGCATTCTCTTTGATTCTTTTAAATAATTACATATAGCCTCGTAAATGATCCTGTCACAGTGCCCTAGTGCCGACGACCCCGGTGAGAGCAATGCCGATGTAGAAAGCTCAAAGCCCTTTTTTTTGAAAAGGCGGTTTTAGAGACCTTTGCTTTAGGTACCGAAATTTTCGACACTCCAAGAAGAAGTCTTCGATCGTTTCTGCTGATAGTACGGAAAACACGCCTTTCTTCTCCTCTTTCTCTCTCTCTCTCTTCTTTTTAAGGGCGAAGCTGTGTAGCAAGTCAGTTCGTCCGGCGAACCAGGAAACTTGGTCGGGTATGCGCGCCACATGAATTGAGAAGCCCCGCTACCGCGTAAAAACGAAATCAAATTTCTGTGAGAGGAGAAACTCCGTCGGTCGTATGAAAATTAGCGATCATCATGAGTGCAATGACTCGTGTCTTGTTCTCGTTCGCCTATTGCTCGTGGGGGCTTACCCACTGTGAGGGATAGGCCAAGAATTAAGTGGTTTTGTAAAATAATGTGCGGTTTCAGAATAATGAAGGTTGTATAATAGAAAGAGTACAGATGACCCAGAAAATTGAGGTGCTTAATCTAAAGAATACAATTATTTAAATTAATACAATAAAATTAGAACAATTATCTTATTTTTTATACGTACATTATGTTGTAGACACAACAACTCGTCCGGCACGCACTCTTTCCGCCCTCCCCTTCATCTTCTGCTTAGCTCTCAGAACGAGTGCGCCATTTTGCTCGGTGTGGCATGCAATAATTCGGATGGGCGATAGAACGAATACAAAGAAAGAGCGGAAGAAAGAGAGAAGCAGTTACTTGGTGCTTATCTCCTGAATGTAGGCTTTTACCTCGAATGGGTGGTTGCTCCTGCCTTCTGGTTCAACTTCATCGCCGTAACAATCATCATTGTTACGATCGTTGTCCACCTATTCGTGATGATGTGACGCGGGCGAGTTATATTCCTAGCATTCGGGACTTGGGCCACCCGGCCCTGCGCGCCTCGCCTCTGCGGCTGCCCTTTGCACGGCGACTTAGAACACAGCTTCGCCTTAGAAGTCATGGCCTGGCAATACGCGTGTATCATTCTGGTGATTGCGTGTCTCGTCACGATCTTGTCTTCTCTGCCCCCCGTCAAGGATGAGGCCGCCGTGCAAGCCATTTTCGGCAGAGGCGACGGCGGAAACAGCTCGCGACTGCCACCCCTGTTCGCCCACCGCGGTGCTGCGCGCTACGCGCCGGAATACACCCTGGGCGCCATACAGGCGGCGCGCGAGAAAAAGGCCGACGGCATCGAGCTAGACCTGTCCTTCACGCGCGACAACGTCGGAGTCCTCTTCTACGACGACAGCCTCGAGCGCACGACGAGCGGCGATGGAGTCCTGGCGCACACGTCTTTCGCGGACCTGCGACAGCTGGACGCCGCCACGAAGAACCCGTACGCCAAGAACTGCCGCGGCTGCGCTCACGTTCCAACGCTCGAAGAAGGCATCCAGGAGTGCCTTCGCCAAGGCCTGCGGTTCATCGTCCACGTCAAAAGGTACGACGACCGCGCCGTGACGCTGCTTGCCGTACTGTTCAGCCAGCGACCCGAACTGTACAGCCAAGGGCTCGTCTCCTCGCCCAACCCGTTTTTCATTTACGCCCTGAGGCTTCAAAACCCTGACATCGTTACGGCGCTGACCTGGCGACCCGGGTTACTGGCCTACAAGGACGCTAGAAAGTTGCGTCCTCGCTACGACACGAACGTGACGCATTACGAGGCGGTCTTCGCCGACTGGATTTTCGAACAGGCTCTCAACTGGGGCCTGCTTCATTACGTGACCGGTGCCTCCGCCGTGCTTGTGTGGAAGGATAACCTGAACGTCGACAGCGTGCGCATGTGGCGTGACCGCGGCGTGCACGTGATCGCCTGGACGCCGAACAAGCGTTTAGAGCAGGACTACTTCCGACGCGTTCTACGAGTGCCCATCGTGACGGACTCGCTGGGGCGAGGAGGTAGGCGTAAGGCGATAGCTACGGCTTCTTCTTGGTGGCCCGGCTCTCATCCGTTGTCGGCGATCTGGACCCGAACCATCCCAGACCAGTACCAATGCGTGGCATGAAAATTATTTTGATTCTAACGTATCTAAATCTGCACGTTCTACTGACAAGACTCTATGGCAACTCAACGCGCCGTGCGCCGCTCAGTTCTGTACATATATACTAATAATAGGCTTACGTGCGTTGTAGGTATGAAGGTGATGTTTCACGCCCACTTCACGAATGTCTCACACCGGTCGTTTAAGAAAGACGGAGCCGACGAAATTGCGTTATATCCACATCCATAAATGCATAGCGCTTCGTAATACACCGTGCAGTCGAGTTTTCCTGTGTGACTGCAGCGCCAGAACGCACTGCAATATTCTGTTCCTAGGGCGTGCTTAAAACGCTATAATGTATGAAATATTTCCGAACTTGCTATGCACCCCCTACGTGGCCTTTAAGGGGGCAGTAGCGTGTGTGCCTTTTGTAGAGGGTGACTTACTTTCAACTATCAAGCCACTATGACAATTCCGTGCTCTGACGCCCGGTGGCAATGTACGCTTGTACGACGCATTACGGCAATAGTTCATGGCGTATTGTGAAGTATGTATACAGGACGTGTGTGTTTTGTAAAACATGAAAGTTCTTTTCACTGCATTTCCAAGCTATTTTCACTGTATTCACAAGCAGAGGCATGGCTGTATGGTAGAACACCCGCTTGCCACGCAAATGACCTTGCTTCGATCTCCACTCGGACCCTGTATTTTTATTATTTATTTAATTTGCATTTTTTTAATTTTTTGGTCCCGCAAAGTTGATTTTTCGCTCACGACCAACGACGCCGACACCACCACCAACGCCGGAATTTCTGTGAAACGAGCTCTTTAACGCTTTAACGCCATTTAAGCGTTGCACGTGTGTGGTGCAGGGGGGGGGGGGTGATTTTTGAAAGAGGGAAAAGAAAAAAGTGAGCCCCTTAGCTGTCTCTCAGGGGGAGGATACCTCAACAGTAGCTCATGAAGGACGGGGTAAGGACGGATTAAAAGGATAGGGAGGAATTAAAGGTATAAAGACAGAGAGATGCGCAGGGACAGAAAGACCTCATGCGGAAATAAGGAGAAGATAGGAAAGATGGACACGGTCGCAGGAGACCGAGGACGGGGCACCACTCAGCAAGTGCTCTTGACGGCGTCAGGAGATGGAGTAAGGCGAGCCAGTCGGCCAGAACTGCGCTGTCGTCGGAGATCGCGGGGGCACAACCGGCCGGCACGAAATCTAGCGAGCGAGTCATGAGGGATGCAGAGAAAAGTCTTTTTTACTATATTTACTTGTGTTTCCTTGCACATTTTTGTTTTACTTTCTCTTTCTCTCTCGACGAGAGTTGTGTACATACTGTATGAATAATTGAGTCTTCGTGATGGGTCCGTGCCGAAGAGACGTCTTGACTCTGTGTCGTAGTCCTTTACAGCAAGTTTTTTTTTCTTTTTTTTTGCCTCCCTGCTATTCCGCTACAACAAGCAGTGGGCGTAGACGGTGACGTCTCTCTCTCCCTCGCCTGCCACGCGATCGCCGCGTGTCGGCTCTTTCTCGCTTCACCTTCTCCACCACTCGCTACGCTCGAGCCCACTCCTCACGAGGCACTGTCTCGTGCTCCCGACCGGGTCGCAGAAATTAGGTGCCTTTTCTCATCTTCTAACCACTACCACCAACACGTGGGCATCATCTCACCCGCGCCACTCACGCCATCTGTCGGCGAGAAAAAGCCTCGAGCCGGCGGGTGCGCGCGCCTCGCGGCGTCGACCATGTGGACCACCTTTCCTTCCTCGTGCCGCCGGCAGCCGATCGCGGAGGCCACGCCTTCCTCCGTGATGTGGCAGTGCGCCGCTGCTTGCCGCGCGATCGCGCCGACGGGCGGGACGCAGTCGCGGCATGCTTCCCGCTAGTGCGCGCGCGCCTTTCCCGGCTGTTGCCGGCGTTGCGAGGGTTAGCGAAGCCGATCGCGGTCTCAAATGGCGACGCCAACACCGACGAGGCGCGAGCCAGGGAAGCCGAACGCAAGCGTTGAAGACCAGCAAGACCGACGAGGTGCGACCGACGAAGCAGTGGAAGACCAGCAAGACCGACGAGGTGTGAGTCAAGAACACCGATCGCGTTCGAGAATACAGACGGCGCGCTGGTAAAACCGACGAGACACGAGCCAAGGAATACGAGTGCAAGCGTCTTCAACGCGTCCCACATCCCGTGTCTTTGCTTTTCAAACGGACGTTTACTCGAGTAAACGCTACACCGAGTTTCGCTTCAAACAGTTCTTCCAGCACCCGCGTCGACGGCCGTTTCAGCCGGGTGAACGCCGTGCGCACTGCTGCTGCTTCGCATCTCTCAGGGTTCCCTGCAGCGAAATGGTCCATACTTTTTTCGACACTGCCCAACATGATCGGCAAGACGACATGAGTGCATTATTTTCATGAAAACCGCATTGTGTTACATTCCCACAATTTCACATTAGTGTGCCTGTATATAATTCGACTCTCTGGTTTGTATTTCTGCACTGTATATTCTTGCCGTCTTTGTATTTTTTTTTCTTCTTTAGCATTGTATCTTAATAAATAAAATAAATATTAAATAATTAAATCGGCATTGCCTGTAGCAGCCAGCCTATAGCAGCCAGTTATCATGAACACATTCTCGTGTAGCAGTCCTTATACTTTAGGAAAAATGGTGGCAACGTGCATGAGAGACGCAAGGCTGAGTCACAGCGGGGCCGGTGGTATTCTATAGTAGTTACTCATTGGCTGCATCTTACAATTAGAAGTGTCTAAATTAAAAGTAGTAGGAGTAATTAAATAGCACTATTAGGCCACATGAAGCTCAAGTCTTAGGCGGGTCTGGTTCGATTGTGCACACACAGCTTAATAAGTATTTGTCTTAATAAGCAGTACTCATTAGGCCTAATTGTGATAAATAACGTTTGAATTAGTAATTGGTATCTTCCCTAGCTTGACTTTTTTTTAGCACCACTGGTAATCAGATTTGGATTGCCCACTTGCTGCGGCTCATTGGCGATGATATTTGCTTGGTGGCGCGAACCGGCATAAGGAAAGCATTACTGATTCTCCATTAGAATACCACATGGATACCCATATTGATATATGTGTATGTATATCCACATTTATACCAACATAGATATTCACATGGATACGAATGTCCATGTGGATAGCCATATGGATATCTTTATGAATATCAATATGGCTGTCGATATGGATATGGATATCCATATCGACAACGGAGCGCCAACGGAGACTGAATATGGCTCAACCCTAAATAGCTTCGCCTCTAAGAAAAGAAGAAAAAACATAAGCGGTGTCGCGTTTCAATCCTCGAGTAACGTACCTTTCCTTCCTTTTTTATCTCTCACGGTGCCATGCGTGCGAATCACGTGACATGTGTGGTGTGACGTGCAGATGGCCGCAGTTTGCTGTCTGGTGGGCGTGGCCATTATGCTGCTCGTTGAGCAGCCCACGGGGGTGTCGGCCGTCAAATTGACCTACGTGGGCAACAGTACCGCCTGCGACATATGCGATGAGGACGTGGACTTCTCCGGTCGCAACTTCATCTGCTGCCTAACGAAGAGCAAATGCTGCGGGTGAGTGCACCGCTCTCAGGTAACTTATCCGCAACCCAGGCTATATGTGTTAATTATTCTATGCGACTTTACGAAGGCTGCTATAGTGTCGCCGAAGAACTTCGTGGTGGGCTATGTCAAGATTTAAGAGCCTTAATGCAGCTCCCTTAATTAATGCCATGTATTTTCAGTTGGCGTCAAAATTCTGTTGGCCAAGAGTTTCGAAGCCGAGACAGGTTACATAACGTCATTGTTTACAGGCAGCTCGCCCGTAAAGCTCGCAAGTGCAGCATATTTTTATTATGGTGCCATGTATACATTTGAAATCGTGAAGAAACGGACATGGGTTGGGCACTTAGTGCGTATAGGCAGGATAATCTCTTATTATTACGGGTATACCTGCCTAGTTTCCAAGAGAACGCAAACACGCGAGGGGGAGACAGATAGATAACTGGGCAGATGAGGCTGGAAAGTTTTCAGGTATAACGTGGCAGCAGAAAGCACAGGACCGGGTTGATAGGTGCAATATGGGAGAGGCCTTTGCCCTGCAGGGGTCGCAGTCAGGCTGATGATGATGATTGCGAGGCATCCATTTGCATTACCGAGAAGGATATGAAGGGCTTCAAATCTTACAGCATTTTTGTAAGTGGCGCCCGTGCCGAATCGTTTTTATGATGGCGACTTTTGCAATAAGGGCACTTCAAGTTTTCTTTTTTTCTGTCCCTTTTCATCAACTTGATTAGAATTTCCACAAAGCATCACTCTTTTATGTTACTAGCTATCCGTGCCAAGCATTGTGTGTGCGCGCATTCAAGTGATAGAAACCATCGCGCTTAGTGCCACGAGACGCCATGCCAGAAAGGAACAGACAACACAGGCTTATATATAAGCTGCGCGGACGCACTGTCACAACCACTAATGCAAGTTTAAAACAGAAAAGAAAATTCAAGCAAAGTGCGAAAGAAAATTGAAATAAGTATTGTACAGCGAAATGGAAGTGCCGCTTCCGCACTCCTTACCTGATTTCCGGGTAAAAAAAAAATGAGCTTCGACGTTTCTTTTTTTTTTTTTTGCCTACTTCCTAGTATTGCTTGCTTTCGACTCGTGTCCTGTCTCGTTGTGCTAATCGCGATGGTTCCTATGTACAAACGTGAATTCGTCGAACAGTCGATCAACTCCTTTAATTGCATTAAATGGTTCGACCCTCTTTGTTTTTCCTCGCAGGCCCGACAGCCTCGACAGGAAAAGGCGGAGCTTGTGAGATGACGTCGGCAAACCACTCCAGACGCACCTGCGCAGAAAAAGAAAAACAGTACACCCTGCTTGGCCACATGCAGACATTGAGTGGTTATTGAACTATACACGAATTCCTACACACAGTACTCGGACCAAAAGCAGTGAAAAGCAAAAAAAAAAGTAACGAGTGTTTAACAAACATTGTACAGCTAAACAGTGAAGTATGATTTTGAAAGCATCTTCACATCTTTTTTTTCTATTTCTTATTCACAAATGGTAGAAAAGAGACCGGGTCCACGCGTTTTCACGGCTAAGTGCGTTTGAGCTCTTTCTGGTGTCGTGCATATAGCGTTGGCCTGTTCTTACGATCCTATAGCTAGTGATTATATTGCGTTTAGTATTACGGTGACTGCGTAGCAGGAAGCCAACAAAGCAACAATATCGCGCAATTTACCAACACGCTAATAGTGTTAATGCTAAGAGAGAGGGAGGGTACACATCTTTGCGGAAAGTATGAAAACAGTTGGTGATTCGGACCATGCACGTTTAGTTTTATTTTTATAGTTTTGTCATTGCAACACTGAACGCGATACAATCGTTAACGTCTACCAACAACCCCAGTTTTTTTTTTTTTTTGCTTTTATAAATGTGTAAACGGGGTGAAAAGTAAGAAGCCGATATGGGCTCGTAGTTTTGCATTGATATACGTGTGCCGCTGAATGGCGTGCTACGCACGCGAAGAATTCGTTGCGGTTCGTTTCTTTTTGCACGTTATTTTTTTCTTCTTGTCATGCAGCTTTTTTTTTTTTTCTTAGATGCAACTAACACATCTTTAGTAGCTACCCCGAACATTTTTACATCATATTCGCTCCGTGCTAGCCACAAATAAAGATTCTTGTAAACGAAGAATGTGCCTTGTTAAGGCTGTTTTCTCTAACAGAGGAGTCGGCGATAACTACCAGTAGCCGTGACTATGCAACGCGTCGTTGCTACGCGTCCCTTGCGATTCGGTGGGTTTATAAATAACAGATGGGCAATTTCGTAAGCGCCTTAAAAGGACCCTGAAATGGTTTTTTGAAGCTTTGTCAACGTTTCGCCAAAAGCACCATCAAATCGTTCGCACCACATACTTGGTGACAGCAGTGTACCAATTAAGGCCGCTAAGGACCATTATACCATACCCTCCTTTTCACCTCTGCCTGGTCTCCTCAACTCATGAGGCACGCTGGTATCGCAGGCGATCGGAGAGCTGTTATGAGCGCGCTCGACCTATTTGAGGTTTTACCAGTCTAGACCTCCGAAATGGCACGCCAACAGGTTGCGCGCAGTCTCGGAGGCCATAAAATAGTGCGCCCGGCAGCGCGCACGCCGTCTGGCAACAACGACAAAAATTACGGAGTGGTTCATATCTGCTTTGACAGGTAGCGCCACCCTACCAGCCGATCTTCCACACATTTCCGCCCATGATCAGCAGCTACGGTGGCGTGGCTGCTAACGTGCTCTGGCCTCATCAAGTAGCCAGAGCATGTCGCTTTGTGAATGGGTGGTTCAAAAAGCGTTTGGCCAAGTCGCAACAATCTGCACCAATCTGCAGTGATTCGGAGCTTTGAAGCGCTGTAACAAATTAACATGGTTTACACAGAGAGCTCAAATCTGTCACTGAATAACCCTTGGGACTTGGTCTATACCGGCCCAATGTGTTTGTGCAGAATCGCCAAACCATTTCAGGGTTCGTTTATTAAACACTGAGGTGGCGACCTTAGGTCTAAGCGTCTGCCGCACTCGTAGCATCCATCCATTAAAAAAAAAATAGCTGTGGCTTAGCTCAGCCAGGCCCGCTTATGCAAACGAAAGTTTGTTATACTCTGTTGCTGAGCCGGGTTTGGCGTGTTTTGCATTGTTTTGAAACTACAAGTTCTGTATTGTTTTTATTGTTTATTCGAATTAGGTTTTATGGTAGCTTCAGACGCCGTCACCGAAGTCGAACGAGACGCGTCTCCTTTGTCACCCCTGAACTTCGACCACATCGTACCCGTTGCATCAGCGTGTGGCTTCATGACGCAGCGCCATTTTCTCTCCCAATGGAGAGGGAACGAGCGGCACAACGCCGACTAAATCGAGTTCCCTCTCCAAAACACGCTGACGCGGGGGGACGTGTACGTGTGGTCAGGCCTTTAGCGAGCGAATCGACACGCACAGGATGGTCAGACGCGACTTGCCGTTTTCGCAGTTGCGAACGTGACACAACTTCGCCACAGATGGACCAGCGTATCCATTTTCTCCTTCCATGGCACAAAGACCATGACACAAAGACTGAACAGAAGCAATTGAAGCGCTGTCTGAAGTGGCAAAGTGAACGGTGAGTCACGAGGTTAGTCAAGTGGACACCACTGGCAGGCTGCGGGGGTGAGTCTTGCAGCGGTAGTCATTCGAACCCTACTGAAACGTTCCGTATGCGATGTCCAATGATTCCGTATGTTTCCGTAAGAATCTTACGTAAATATATGGAAAATATATAGGAAACATATGTATTCTTTATGGAAACATATGGAATTATTGGACTCGCATACAGAACGTTTCAGTAGGGTAATGCAGCGCTGCGACTAAATTTCACGCTCGCGCTGTTTTTCGTGTTGTTAGCCACGATGAATCTGCATGAATTCGCCCAGTTTTCAGTTTTACTAAATTTTACCCGCTCGTCCTTCACTTGAAGGCCACGCGGAGGTAGCAAAACTCGTCCACCTATATAAGCCAGTAAAGCTTTCACTTTTAAATGGCTCTGCGGCGAGCGCATGCCACACCTGACCGTAACTCCGCATTTTCCGCCTATGCTCGCACAGAGAAAAATCGCGACCGGGATAAAGGGCAGACGTGACGCGCGTCGCGTTTCCCTCTTATCTAGTCTGGTTGTGGCGACCGTAGCCCAAGCTCCACGTCCAATCAGCGATGTTCTTCTGGTTCTCACGTCGCTTTGTCTGATTACGCTAGCAACGTATTTTAAGTGTGAATACACTTAATAAGCGACCCCAAACCATCCACCGCCGTCGGCGGCGTCCGCAGTCTTCTCTCTATCTTTAAAAGAAAGAGGACTTGGCGGGCCGCAGCGCGACGCTCTACCGAATAAGCCACGGACGGTGGCGGTGGTAGTGGTTACAATGAAGAGGAAAAAGGCACCTAATTTCTGTCTGCCTTCAGGCGACACGGCGCAGTGCCTTATAGGGGTGGGGGGAAGGAGGGATAAAAAGAATAGAAGGAAAATAGATGGAGAAGAAGCCAGCCAAGCGAGAGAAAAAAGAAGGAGATAGGAAAGTGGGGATCCGGTCGAAGCAGTCCAAGGGCGGGGCACCACAATGCGAGAGCTGCACGGCTTCAGGAGACCGCGGAGGGCGAACCGTCGGCGGGAGCTACGCTGAAGTCGGAGATCGCGAGGGCACAACCGTCCAGCTTGAAATCCTGCGAGCGAATCCCCACGGTGGTGGTTGTGGTGGTAGTGGTTAGAAGATGAGAAAAGGCACCTAATTTCTGCAACCCGGTCGGGAGCACGGCGCAGTGCCTGCGGGGAAGGGAAAAGGGAGAAAAGTGGAAAGAAGAGGAAAGATTAATTGAGCAGTGGAACGGTCGTCATCAACAGAAGCAGCAGTCCAGAAGCAAGGGTAGGGGTGGCAAGGGCCCCATCCTCAGCGGTAGGCCACGGACGCGACGCTGATATCGGTGTCAGTAACGCGCCTTATACCCCCTCCCCCTTCGCTCGCTCCTCCGCTCTCCTCGCTCGCTGCAGCTGCGCGCGCACCCCTCTCTCTCGCGCGCCCGCCTTCTCTCTCAGTCTCCCGTCGAGAGCGGGTCGTGAGGGGGGGGGGGGGGGAGGGAGTTAAAATCCGTTGGCATTCGCCAGTGAGTTAACGTAAACTCCCCCGTGTGATCAAATTGCGATTCCCAGGAACCATTACACCATAAAGGCACCATAGTGTGATTAATAAATATAATAGTGCGAATTAATAAATACCCCTCCTAGCATCACCCCGTGTATTCGCACTTAACCATGTTCACCCTCGGGGAAATGCTTGGGAGTTTTTTTTTTTAATTATTTGTCATGGTAGCCGTCGGGTTGGAAATACGCCACCAAGAGCCGACGTGGGTGCAGCCATGTAGCTGCCATGAGGTTGTGCTAGCTCACTTATATAAAAGTACATTAAACATTCAGCTACACTTATGTATAATGACACGCTTTACTTTCGTGTTATACCGATTCTTGTGACGCAGGGTTCAATCGTGTTTCTGGGAGCATTGTTTTGGGTAACTGAATTTAATTCATCTATACCCTATTAATAGCCGTTAAAAAAATGGCCGCGTGTCTTCGTGATGCGCTGCAAATATCGTCGAAAGACGATCAGTCTTCTGCCGGCCCCTTCGCAGGACCCTTTTCTTTATTCCAGTGTTTTTAGATGCAAAACAGCTCTTCGACTGACCTGTGTAACGCTGTCCCTCCATGTGTCCGTACAAACGTACCGCGAGGTGCTCCCCTCACCGCACATCTTGGTAAGACCATGGCAATGAAGCCGTGCAAAGCTATAACCGTGCTAACTAGACCTTACTACTGCGATGAATATTAGGAGGATGCTAATAAGCATTACATTAAATAGCTCGATACTAATGATGATTTTTGCTAATTGCACCCCAGATAGTTATTGCCGTTTTGATTGAACAAGACAACACTGTTCAGTGTTATGTTCAGTATTTCCTAGGTAATTAAAGTATTCAAAATTAAGATAGAGTGATGCGGCATTCACTTCGAAGCAGACCAATCAGATGATAAGACGACGGAATTGAAAAGCTATAGAAGAAGCTAGATTATCATTAGCTCCTCTAGGGCAGTGCAAGATTACCAAATTATTGCATAAGCAAAGAAGCTGCTGCACAGTGTACACCGTACCAAACGCTTATTGACAGTCACACAGGCACCATGACAGTCATAAGTTGAATTGGGGCCTTCTCAGAATCAACGAGTTTGTATCCGAGTTCACGCGCCAATCAGTTTGACTGACACAAGCCCGCGGCGAAAATTGGGTCCGACCACCACTTATGCTCCAAGCAGCCGTGCTCGCGCCGTAACGCCAGTGAGCGACATGATTCATCTATCAGCTTTATCACGCAATCTATGCACACACGCACGCAGAAGTAAAAGTTATATCATCCCATGGCTACTCCCTATCGCATTCAATTTCACCAGGCTCACGACAGACGCGTCGCCGCCTAGATGAATGAGTGGATGGATGTATCCGGCTGTGCCCTTTCGAATGGACGGTGGCTCACGCCACCTAGCCATAAAGTTGAGTAATAATGTTATGCGTTTAAGGATTGAATTTCACACGCGTCTTGATTGTAGCCACCGATCAGTTAGCCTTCTCCTCGTTATTTTTACCAGTTTAAAGTCCATTTTGCCTTCACTGTCTCTAAACCCCAAAATTCCTCACTGTCAGTCGCGACCGCCACCACACGGCGATTGCTCAAAACTGAAGGCCGACCGACTTCACTGAGCGCACAAGCCACTTCGTCAGGCATCTTATTAAAGGAGGCAATGCCTCGTCAAGGCTGGCGCGTATGTGCAGACTACCTACTCAGATAAGCCCAAGAATAACTGAGCGTAAGTGACTTTTGAAAGGGGAAAAGGAAAGAATAAGCGCAGTTCCGTTACTACCTCTCTCTCAATGGATGGCACCTTCACAGTTATCTGCGCAGGGGATGGGGGTAAGGAGGGCTTAAAAAGGATAGGGAGTAATTAAAGGTATAGCGATAGAGAGAGGCGCAGGAACAGCCACACACGGAAGCAAGGAGAAGATAGGAAAGACGGACATGGTCGCAGAAGTCCGAGGACGGGGCACCACTCAGCAAGAGCTCTTGTCGGCGTCAGGAGATGATGTAGGGTGAGCCAGTCGGCCAGAGCTGCGCTGTCGTCAGAGATAGCGGGGGCACAACCGGTCGGCACGAAATCCAACGAGCGAGTCCTGAGTAGTAGTAGCACGGCCACTGGATGAAAGAGCGCACCATGCGCTTTTTCATCCAGCGGCCGGGGTGGTAGTAGTAGTAGTAGTAGTAGTAGTAGTAGTAGTAGTAGTAGTAGTAGTAGTAGTAGTAGTAGTAGTAGTAGTAGTGATTCTTGAAGGAAAAAAGAGCAAATTTCTGTCTGCCTAATTAGAGACACGGCTAAGCTCCTTCTATAGGTAAAAGCAGGAGATGACAAGAATAGTAGAAAGAGAAAATAAGGAAGACAGAGAACTCGCAGTCGCACATGAACGAAGAGGAGAGAAAAGACAGGAAAGGTGGGTGGATGACACGGTGCGCTGAAAGTTGCCGAAGTGCGCTGGGACATGTGTTGCTTTTGTGTTGCAATGTGTTGAAATACCACGAATGCGCTCCGTGTTGCCGGAGCCCTGAGCGTTATAAATACATACGACTGTGAATTTGCGCCAAATGACCATTCACCGAACACCCACAGAAACAAACGTAAAAGCACCAAATACTGTTGCTCCCGAGATCGGACGCCTTTTAATAATGCAGCCGCTAAGGGGCTCGTTTAGGTGGCACTGCCAAATTAGTGGAAAGTGGACTTGGCTTCAACCTCTCTTTCATCAAACAAGGAAAACTCATTGAACAGGCACCACCAGCATTGATGTACGCAGAGGATGTATGTGCTAATGGCCGACAACAAGGAATATTTGCAGAGATTAATGTACATCTGCGATAATGAGGGAGATAGGTTGGATTTCATATTCAGTAAGAAAAAATCAGCAGTCATGATTTTTAATGATAATAAAGGTAGTGAGCTTAGGATACAGGAGGTCACGCTAGAGATAAGAGATAAATACAAATATCTCTGGGCGTATGGATAAGCAATGGGACCGAGTACCTAAGGGAACACGAAATATACGTGACGACTAAAGGTAACAGGAGTGCAGCAGTGATGAAAAGTAGGGCACTGTGGAATTACAATAGGTATGATGTTGTGAGAGGAATATGAAAAGGGGTCATGGTTCCTGGCCTGACGTTCGGCAATGCGGTCGTGTGCATGAAATCAGAAGTTCAAGCAAGATTAGAAATTAAGCAACGTGTAATAGGTAGGCTTGCTTTAGGAGCTCACTGGAATACACCAAATCAGGGAGTACAAGGTCATATGGGATGGACATCATTCGAGGGCAGGGAAGCTAGCAGCAAGATAAAATTTGAGAAGCGATTGGGAGAAATGGGGCAGGAGCGTTGAACTAAAAAGGTTAAAATTTCAGCTGCTTGTACATGAGGAATGTCGATACAAAATGGAGGAAGCGAACCAGACAATTGTCGGGTAAGTACTTAGAAAAGAGCAGGGGGCCAACCAAAAGAACTATTGGTTAAGAAGAAGGTGAAGGAAACGGCGACCGATATGTGGAGAATCGGCATGATTAAGAAGTCCGCACTAGAGATCTATCGAACTTTTAAGCAGGAAATTGCCAAGGAAAGGATTTATGATAGTACTCGGGGTAGTTTTTTACTGTTTGAGGCCAGGACGGGAGTATTGCGAACCGAGACTTATCGGGCCAAATACGAGAGAGAGAGAGAGAGAGAGAGAGAGAAAGAGAGAGAGCTTCAGGAAAGGAAAAGACGCAAATTCTGCAGCCCTAATTGGGAGCACGGCTCAGCGCCTGTAGGGAGGTGGGGATGGAAGAGGACAATAAAGATGTGAAGAAGAAAGAAGAAGAAGAGAAATGGCATCCGTGACCGAGGACATTCGATCAGTTGTTTTATTTATTTATTTATTTATTTATTTATTCAAAATACCGTATAGACCCAACAGGGCATTGTGTAAGGGGAGCATAAAATAAATACATACACGAATTCGTACAATTTTCATACAAACAATAACATCAACTAATTGTCAATTATTATACAAGTCCTAACAGGAATAACAATGAGAAAATATTATTAATAATTTTAATAGGAATAGAATGGCAATGAGCATCAGATGAGTATACGCGTGAGATAATGACGTAAAACAAGATTTAAAAAAACAAGCACAAATTGTGAAAAGACTTTCCATTATTCAAAATAAAACATCACTGAATAAAACACAACGGAACTGAATGGCATGTTAGTATTCAAACAATCAAACAAAATAGGTTTACAGTAAGAGAAAAAAATGACTTTTTTGTATGTATAGACTTTTTTGTGTGTGTTTATTATGTTATCATTTTCAAGTTTTTTTTTCATTTAGAAATTCAGTACCTTTAAATTATTACCTATATTACTTAATGAATTCAACCCTTCTTTTCAAGAAGTGAATCAACTTAAAAAGCAAGGCACCGTCCCATTCATGGCCTATCCCCCTAGGGTGGGTTGCCCCAAGTTGTTGAGGAACCAACCAACCAACCAACGTGGCAGGCGGCTTCTTGTCTAGTCCAGTGTCCTCAAAAAAGCGAAGAACCACCTTGAAGACCTGAGTGTGGTGCCGTGCAGGAAAGAGAAGGTCCCTCTGTGTAGCCGTGGGCAGACAGTGGTGACGGAGTGCGGCGAGTAAGGCGCCGTGCTCTGTGTGAAGCGCTGGGATAACACACAACAGGTGCTCGATGGTTTTATCTGCCCGCACGCAGTGCACGCCGGGGACGAGGCTCTGCCAAGCCGATGACGCCGGGCCGCAGGCCAGGAGCAGCCGATGCGTAAGCGAAGTAGCAGGGGCCTCTCCCTCCTGGTGAAACCCCGGTAAAGCAGCCGGGCTGATAGTTCCATCCTTGCTACCAACGATCGTCAGAGTGGCAGCGTAGCAACAGCCTCCTCAATGTGAGCCTCGAGATCTGAGGCGGCCACGGTACGGCACACAGGGACGGCGGAGTGATGTGATTCTTTCGTCAGGGCGTCAGCCTGCTCGTTTCCCTGGATTCCCACATGAAATGAGACCCAGTGCAGAGAAACATCGACGCCACTTGCAAGGAGCACATGCAGTTTGGTGACGAGCACCTGGGTTGCGAAGCCTGGCCGTTCCGGCTTTGCCAAGGCCAGCAACGCAGCTCTTGAGTCGCACGCGAAAGGCTGGACACGGAATGCAGTGCGTGTGGAGAGGAGGAAGAAACTGCCAAACACCTGATAATGTGCTGCAAAGGGCTTCACCCTGTAGTTCAGGATGATGGCGCAGAGTTTTTGGAAGCACTGGGGCTTAGGTGAAGTTCCTGGGACAGGGAGGGCAAAATAGACTTTAAGCGGATGGAATTAACTAGAAGGAGGTTGTTTGATTGGTGGCTAAAATCAAGGCATGAGTGAAAATCAAATCCTTCACTACAGAGTACCAGTCCTCAACTTCACTATTTAAAGGGGAAAAAAAAACCGATATATCTAATTGTTGTTTCACCAAATACTACGGCTAGGTGGCGCTAGCCGCCACCCAATCTAAAGAGTACAGCCATATCAATCCATTTATTTATTCATCCATATCCAGCTTCGCTTAAAGTTCTTTCGGGAACGTCGAACATCCCTCTATTGTTGTATCGATTGCGGTGCATTTGTGCATGGCGTTGAACTTGTGTACTCTTTGAGCCTTAAAATCTTCAACAATGAAGATAGAAGAAGTTAAGAGTAACACGAAGACTCAGCGTATCGCAGCCCACAGTCATGTCAAAGGACTCGGGATTGACGAAAATGGCATGGCAATTCCTGTTGCCTGCGGCTTGGTCGGCCAGGAACAAGCGCGGGAGGTGAGCTGCCGTCGCGTGGTCTCGACACGCCGCAACGCGCACATCATCGCATCTTGCAGAAATGCAGTGTTTTCGACCCTCAAGCACGTTTTGACGCATATATTGCACAATCGCCCCCTCACAATAACGTTGCATGCCTTCCGCGTTGTGTTTCTACTTAATCAAGTTGTGGTAAACCCATCCCAACTACTACTACTAAATGTAAACGCACGAGTTTTGACGGGTTTTACTATCGACTCACTGTGTTAAAGTGCCAGTGGTGATCCGTTCTGCCGTCACGTGTGAGATTTTCAGCGCGTGTATCGCGTTGTCGGTTACGTTCAAGACTGTATTACTGTATGTGCGTGGCAGCGTTTCTAGTTAAGAGCTGCACCCGTGCTCGTTTGTGGGCTAATCGAAAACTCGTGGCTTTCGGTGGGTCTAGAGGTCCAAAATGCCAGTTGACCCATTTTACGTGTATGTGCTTTTTTACTGTCGCGATTTGCTTATCGGCTGTGATTGAAATGTAGTCGTTGCAATCATTGTGCTCGGTTTGATGGCACTAGTTTTGTCAGCTGCCGCATTTTTCGTCGAACAGGCGGCGGGAATCGTTGTGGAGATGATAAAGTCTAAGAAGATGGCTGGCAGGGCCGTTCTTCTGGCAGGACCTCCAGGCACTGGAAAGGTGAGGTTTTTTAAAACGTATATAGTACTGCAAGACTTACAAGCATAGGTCGACACTTTGAGAGACTACTCACTCACCACAATTTTTTCAGCCTTCACTCTCACTCATGTTCAAACTCACTTCTACTCACACTGAAAGTACTCACTCACGTTCATACTCACTCCTACTCACACTCATGAGTACTCACTCACGTTCAAACTTACGCCAACTCACACTCTAGGCCCTCACTCACGTTCATACGACTACTCACACTGATGAGTACTCACTCATTTCATACTCACGACTACTGACACTTGTGAGTACTCACTCACGTTCATACTCATACCAGCTAGCACTCATAGGCCCTCACTCACGTTCATACTCACGACTACTCACAATGATGAGTACTCACTTATGTTCATACTCACGCCATCTCACAGTCACTCACGTTCATACTCACGACTACTCACACTCTTAGAGAAACACGGACTGCTGGGAGAATTGGTAATTCATTTTAACTGAGGTGCGCGAAAAATTGAAGTGCAAAAGGAAGACACCTCGAGACAGAGTGCCCTGTCCAGGTGTCTGTCTCCTTTTTGTACTTCAAATTTTCGTGCACCTCAATTAAGACTCATAGTTACTCACTCACCTTCATACTCACACCTGCTCAAGATCATAGGCCCTCACTCACCTCCGCACTCAGATAAGAATTCACCTTCATACTTACGCCTACCTATACTCAGGCGCACTCACTCACGTACCTTTACATTCACATAATCATAAGCAGGACAAAGGCCTCTCCCCTGTTCCGCCAATCAACTGGGTCCTTTGCTTGCTGTTGCCATTTCATACCCGCAAACTTCCTAATCTCATCTGCCCACCAAACTTTGTCTCGCCTTTTTCCGGCTTTCTTTCTCTTGGAATCTACAAAATAACCGGCAGAAAACGAAAGTAATCAACAACGACCTCGAAAGAAAACAGCTCTTCGAGATAGGTGGCAGTGTACTTGAAGTTGGAAAAGGTATATACGTCTACTTAGGACAGGTAGTACCTGCGGAGCTGAGCCACAAAACTGAAGTAACTAGAAGAATATAAGAGTGGGGTGGAGAAGATTGGGAAAGGATTCTCAGCTCATGGCTGGTAGATTGTCACTATCCCCTCAAGACGAAGGTATATAACAGCTGCATCTTGCCGGTACTTACCTACTGAGCAGAAACCTGGAGGCTTACAAAGAGGGTTCAGCTTAAATTGAGGACGACACAGAGAGCGATGGAAAAGAAAATAGTAGTTCTAACCTGAAGAGTCAAGAAGAGAGCAGAGTGGATCAGGGAACAAACCGGGGTTAAGGATATCGAAGTTGAAATCAAGAAGAAGAAATGGACATGGGCCGGGCATGTAGCGCGTAGGCAGGATAACAGCTGGTCATTAAGCATAACTGACTGGATTTCCAGAGAAAGCAAACTGGTTAGGTGGAGACAGTAAGTTAGGTGGGCAGATTAGATTAGGAAGTTCGCGGGTACATAAATGGCAGAAGCAAACACAGGACCGAGCTTAGTGGCGGATCATGGGAGAGGCCTTTGTCCTGCAGTGGACATTGTCAGGCCGATGATGAATAATAACATTGAGGTACCGTTACGTGTACTAAGGTTACTCAAGAAACAATCGAGCTGAACAATTGTCGCTTTCTTTAAGGGTCGGTAGGCTCTACAAACAGGCAATGACTCAGCGCAATTACGATGCACCTGTACATTCATTTGTGTGCCATGATGCGTAGGAGACGCTGAGACATCGTTTAGAATCTCAGTAATGTGTTACAAGCACTCAAAACGCGCTTTCGTAGGCTACGACGCATGCGCGCGAAATAGAGACGCTCTCGACAGCTTCAGTATATTACACGGCCGCCGCTATGATTACCCGCCAGAACCCAAGACGTTGCCATGCCATCCGGCTCGGCCGCTTCGTTCGTTCCACTGCCCATAGCCCCTTCTGACTGCACTAGTGGGACAGGCGGGCCTCGGCGCCGCGGCCACTGGTAGGTGTCCTGTGGCCCGGCGCGACCGTCGAGATGGCGCCTCCCCTCTCTGCCTAGCCTTTAGATGGAATGCGTTGCGTACGGCAGTTTTGCATTCGAGAAATTGTGCGCATCTTCAGAGATGTTTTCCTTCCTCTGTGGGTCGCGTTCACGTGGAGACTTCGTTGGCTCCGTGCCGGCACTGACGATTGCAGGGGGCCTTATTTATGGATCTGCAGACGCGGTTAACGTTCATTGGCAGTATGTGTATGCAGGGTTATCGCGGACAGCCTAATGAAATGGTAATTAAATAGTTGCGTTATGTGTGTTTTTGTACTAGCCCGCGTTATGTGCATTATAGAATTAATTATCAAGGGTGATTGGGCACTTATTGCACATTGTGTCTGCACTGCTGAAGGCATAATAAGCCGTCGAAAAGTAAAGCGATTGTATAGGTTGAAACGGCGATGCGAACAAGGTCCAATTACGCTATCGCATACTATACTATTGATGGCGAAACTCAACCATCCTCCAAGCTTTCATTTTTTTTTTTTTCTTGATGGGGCACTGAGAAGGCGAAGTTTGCACACAGCTTCCTGCTTGAGAAATCATGAGATCACTTAAGATTTTCGTTCAAGGCAACCTTCACTTGAAGGACAAGGCAGAGATAGAAACTGCAAAATCACTGCGCACACAATGTGCGTTGGGCACACAATGTGCTTTCTCTCGCGAGCCATTTCGGCGTTTTCTTTTCTTTCTTTTTTTTTTTTTTTTGCCGTTTGCGCAGTGCATTTCTTTTTTCTGAACCGGCTCGCGCGGCGATTTTTGTTAAAGGGCTTCTCAAGACCTTGTTGTTTTATATGTATTATCAGCGTGTTGCGTAGACTGAAGGCACAAGAGGTAAGTGCAGCAAGAACGGTAGCTATAGGGACAGGCACTTTGAAAGTTATTCAGCCTAGAAAATTCAAATTACAATAAAATGGACGGCTACCCTCAACTCGATTTGCTGTGCGGTCACCTCGCCCCCCCCCATCTGTTGTAGGATGGCTCCCCCAGTTTCCAAACTAACTGAAGGCTTTTACGTACAGGAAGCTTGCATGCCATAGTGTCCGTTATTTCCAACGTATTGAGGACGCCGTTGCGATGGTTCTAAATATTCATCACACTCATAGTAACTAACTCATGTTCCTACTCGTTGCTGCTCACACTCACAGCAATTCACTCACCTTCGCAGTCAAGTCTACTCACACTCATGAGTACTCACCCACGTTCGTACTTACTCCTACTCACATTCATGAGCTTTCACTCACTGCTAATCACACTCATGAATACTCGCTCACGTTCAAACTAACGAATACTCACACTCATCAGTACTCACTCATGTTCAAACTCACTTCTACTCACACTCATGAGTACTCACTCACGTTCAAACTAACGAATACTCACACTCATCAGTACTCACTCACGTTCAAACTCACTTCTACTCACACTCATGAGTACTCACTCACGTTAATACTCTCTCCTTCTCACACTCAGTGTACTCCCTCACGTTCATACTCACTCCTACTCACACTCACAAGCTCTCACTCATTCCTACTCACACTGATGAATACTCACTCACGTTCATACTCACGGATACTCACCCTGATGACTACTCACTCACGTTCAAATTCACATCTACTCACACTCATGAGTACTCACTCACGTTCAAATTCACTCATACTCACACTCAAAGTACTCACTCACATTCATACTCACTCTTACTCATACTAACAATACTCACTCACGTTCATACTCAATTCTACTCACACTCAGAGTACTCACTCACATTCATACTCACTTATACTCACACTCAGAGTAGTCACTCATGTTCATACTCACTCCTATTCACACTCAGAATACTCATTCACGTTCATACTCACACTCATGAGCACCCACTCACGTTCATACTCACTTCTACTCACACTGAAAGTACTCATTCACGTCCATACTCACTCTTACTCACACTCACCATGTTCAAATGAGTATGAATGAGTGTGAGTGAGTGTACTCATGAGTGAGTATGCCGAGCTATGCTTACGAGAGGCGAAGTTTGCGTGTGTTCACGCCTTTAGTCGAAGGAGCACGTTCGAAAGTCCACACTTGCACACTTGGACATCAAAGTTCTCCAGATGAGGTCGTGTACCTGCACCATTTATGTGAAAGTAATGTGCGAGGTTGTTTTTATGGAGTCGCGCACTAATTTCCAATACCAGTCTTATGACATAAGTGGCTGTGCTCCACTGGGACATAGAAAAATACAAAATTACACAAATTCAGGTGCTCTGTATTGTCGTATATTTTCGAATTATAGCTCCACTAGTTCCCGTTACAGGCACCCAAAGTGGCATGTAGCGAGTAGTTCACATGACAATGTGCTTAATTTACAGTCATCTATACTCAGCAACTGTTTGTCAAACTTGAATATTCCTCAGAATTTAAATAGTGGTGTTCTTGTGATACACAGCAATCTGGCCATGTTAGGGGCTCTGCACGTCTTGTCTAGGATACCACGTTTTGACAATAATATGACAGTGGGAGTTGCATGAAATGTTCTGTATTTTAAATGTTATTTAGACATTGTTTTTTAAGCTAGCATCAATAAACTTAGGATGCGATTTGCACTGTTGACATTTACAATGCTGTCGCATATCAGCAGTCGCATATCGGCTGTAACATATCATCATAAGCAAGCTTTGACAAGGTTATTATGTGTTTTGTAGCTACTCAAGCAACTGCTTGTGCATTTGTTTCAGTTGTGAGGCAACAAAAGAATAGTTCAAAAACCGTGTAGCCCCAGTAAGGCTAATTCTTGTTGCATGTCACTCTATCAAGTGATTTCCCGGGAGTCTGGCTTTTGTGGAATGGTGTGCGTTGCTTTCACTGATCACCTCAATATACTGTTGCCCGCCTGAAATTATTCACGCGAAGACAACTCGACCGGCTTGTCCTGCGGCCTTTTTCTGCGGAGAGGGGAATGTTGCTCATATGAAAGTAGACAATGAAGACCACGGCGAGCGTGCTTGCCACTTCAGGTTAGAAGGGAAAAAGAGGATCAAGTGGATCTTTAACTAGTCCGGCACTCCTGAGCTCCCCCTCAAGATGTAATAAACGGCCACTCTCAGCCTTTGATGGTCTGCCTCAAGCGTAACAATACATTCCGTTCCCGATGTGTTAACGTTTACCTAGCATGGATTCCTCATGGTGCCAAGTCACTCTTCCCAACAAAGAGCCTAGTAAAAATTCTAACTAGCGACCTAATGTGATATCTCTCACATTTGATGCACATTCTACATTAGAAGATCCTTGCGGCCTTCTTAAGTGACATGTTTGCTTCTTAATAGGCAGATTCCAGCAATTTAGCTTTAATAAATTTTAGTCTGCAGAGATTCACTCGCCGTGGTAGCTTGCCAGGTAAGGTGTTTCTCTGCTAAGTTCAAGGATGTGGGAGGGATTCCCTGTTGCAGCTGCCAAAGTTTGATAAGGGAATGCAAGAACGTAAACTTATTTCCACGTTAAAAAACCTCAGGTGGTCAGAATCAGTCTGGAGTTTCCCATTACGGGTGCCTTACAAACAGTTTGTGGCTTCGGAACAAGTTACAACCAGAAATTATTTCTTCAGATAATGATGCTTAAAGAAATAAATCAAGATTGGAAAAAAAAAGCTTTGCGAGCTAATGAATAGCACAAATGTAACTTGTATTGTGTGTAAGTATGCTAGCTCCTAATAAAGATAACTTCTCGACGTCCAGATGTCCGATTCTTCAATGCTGTGCGTTTAAGCATGCATGAGCAGATGAATAAGCATGCCTGAATGAGTTTCGGACACTTATTACTGTTGTTTTCAGACCGCCATTGCCCTTGCAATATCCCAAGAGCTGGGAAACAAAGTGCCATTCTGTCCTATGGTTGGCAGCGAAGTGTATTCATCCGAGGTGAAGAAAACTGAAGTGCTGATGGAAAACTTCAGACGGGCCATCGGTAAGTACGAACATTTCCTTAAAGCAACAGCTTTTGTGTGGCAACCTCACAGAGGTCAGTATGCAATGCATTCCACTTTTTAAAGAAAACACATTCACAGTACAGTCAATCCCCGATATATCGCACTCGAAGGGGATCCCGAAATAGTTTGATATATCAAGAATTTGAAATAATAAATAGGCATATTTAAGGCCTAAATTGAAGAATTTCGGGCCTCAGAAATCGTTACAAGAGCTAACATAACGATTCGCTCAAAAACAAGGTGCGAACCGCAGGTTACCCCACTTTATTTAGGCCACAAACTTGCCTTGCTTCTTGCACGCCGCCAACTTCCAGTCATCCTTAATATCATTGAAACTTTTCAAATGAGCGAACTTAGCTCCTTTGGCCACAACGTTCATTGATGCAGAACGCCGGCCGGTGCAAGCTTTCTAGCGGGGCAAAAGCTTGGTTAGTGGCATAAGCGAAGACGTTGACACATTCATAGCCGCACGGCTACACTTCCACGGCATCGGCAACGGCAGCCAAAAAAACTCAGCATCGATGCAGTCAGAAACGTCTTCATCTGTACTGATTAAGTCGCTACCGTCTGAGATGGTGCCCGGAAACGCTGATAAGTCGCAGAATTAACTGAGGCATCGTACGCCGTTGTCAGCGGTCATGATGCACCCGAAGTCGCGGTCATGATGCACCCGAAGTCGTCACCTGGCCTGCAAGGAACGTTTACGACAGTGTTTTACTTGACGTCGCTCAAAGCGCCAGTCATAATTTTTATCACTACCTGCGGGTCACTGTTCAGTTCAACTCCCGAATGAGGAACGAGGTGATGTAGGGGGCCTGCCCAGAGGATCGGAGCCAGCCACCAAAGTCTCTGGGAGATGTCGAGGAGAGGAGCCCGGAGCTGTTAACAGTAACGTTTAATTACATTATTTACAGGTAGCGTGTTGCTACATGATGGGGTTGGCATCATGGAAGCCTTCGAGCTTCTGTGAGCTTGTGAGAGCTTGTCAGGAGCACCTCGGCGCTCGCGTTTTATGTCCTGGCCTTCCCAGGATTCGCTGCAGGAAAAAAACAATGGGGGCCAGGACAGTCCAATGAAGTTTGTCATCTTCACCTCCACCCCCGAAAGGGGAAGGTGAAACGCCACCTCTTTCCGAACCTACGAAAGGGGGAAGAGGCACGCTTAGTTCAGCCCATGGCGAGGGAGAAAACACTGCGCACAGGACAACACGAAGACTTTGAGTCTGTTGACGTCAATTTCGTAGTCTGTTGCAGTGATAGGTATGCGGCGCCAGGCAGACCACAAATTGTGGAAACAGCGGCATCAAGGCACCATGGAGAACGTAAAAAATGCATCCGCAGACGATTCTCAGACGCTGGGCCTTTTGCCCGGGGGCACCTTGACGACAATGCAAGCCCCCTCGACAGCCAACAACTCTTCCTACGGTCGAAACCCGCAATAGCGAAACCCCGCGAGTACGAAATCCCCGCGGCAACGAAATATTTCCGGATCCCCGGCGAACGATCATAGAAGTCCATGTATTATGTATCTCGCGGCAACGAAATGTTTTTGGACAGTGATCCCGCATTAACGAATTTTCTACCACGGTGTGGGCCTTATTTTACCCTCCCGTCAAAGGTTAGCTGTCGAAAATATGCTCTTATGCGTGTTATGCGCACTCAAAATTTGTAAACATCTGCTTTTGCTGCACTAGCATGGGTACCGCCGTTTTTGTTCACTTAGATCGGGGATGGTGTCTGTGTCAGGCAACATGCCTGGCCACGCTGCAGCAGGCGATGGCAAATGATCATGCTGCGATGGCAAATGATCACGCGGACTTCACCACCACCATGCAAGCATCACGCACGGATTGCACTTCGGCCTCACCAGACGAAGATTTGGACAAAGGCGCACTTGACGGCGAGAGTGGTGGCAGTGCAGTGCCTCTATCCCTGATAAACGTTTGGGGGGGAACTTCGAGCCATTGACATAGTCATCCTAGATGAACTGACCGTTGATGCGTTCGTTCGCACCGATGATGACGTAGTCATGTACGAGGAAGTGACCGACGAGGCCGTTATCGAAAGCGTGCGCGAAGCTGACGACACCGAGGACCAAGAAGAGACGCACGTGGAGAAACCCAACCCGTGGGTTGTTTTGGATGCGCTGGATACCCTTCGCTCCTTCTCCGGCGCACATGACGACGACGTAGCAATGGACCACTTTTTCCAGTTCGAAGGGAGAGCTTTGAAGTTGTTGCATGGCAAGGGTCGGCAAAGTAAGTTGACCGACTTCTGGCAATAAATTATTGTTCTGCTGGCCATATCACTGTTTTTATGTCTCACACTCGCGGCAAAGAAATTCTCGCGAAAACAAAATTTTTGGTTTCCCCGGCGATTTCGTTATTGCGGGTTTCGACTGTAATCCGTCAGTCCGTCAGGCATGTCCAAAGGGTTTTACGAGGGCGCCGACAACCTGGGATAACCAGAAGAAGGATTTCTCTGCTGTCGCCACTCTTGGTGCATCTCTGGGAGCGCTGACTTGGAAGAAATCAGGGTAGGCTCAGCAACAATGTCTGATGCGTCAAAGCGGCGTCAAGCCAGGCAGGCCGATAATAACAGCGTGTTCACCGCCACAGAAGGTCTCTAAGGGGTTGCAGCACCAAAGCACTCCGCAGAGACCATAGATCTGCTCCCTTGTAGACGTTGACGCAGGCTGTACCAATCTCTGTACTTGAGCCATGGCCAGCAAACACCAGATACAAACCACGCAAGACCCGAGGCCCAACAAACAGAGAGCACTCAACAGACCTCGAGTAATGCCAGGTTACAGTTGTGGTAAAACTCCTTAAAAAATTCTATTGGTGCGCTCACTCGTGAAAATCAAGAATTACATAACTAAGCCATAGCAAACTCAGACCTACTACGTGCGAAGCAAATCAACAGCCTAACGTTTTGTTTCATTTCCTAGTGAGATTCACAGCGTTTCAGGCACGCAGGTGCTACGGGGGAAACAAAAACGAAAGGAAGGAATTAATCGAAAACGCTTCTCACGGCATAAGTAAATCTCATAATCAAACTCGCATGTATATTATAAAACGGGGAAACAAAAAACCTACACTACACTGGTGTGCATACCAACAAGTATGCTGCAAAATACACAAGGTTTATACAGAGGCTTTTACATTCAGCCTAAATCTCCTATTAAAATCAACTTGCACGTCAGGCATAAAATAAACAGAGAAAGAAAAACATATACTACATTGCAAAAACAGGTTTATACAGAGGCTTTTAGTCAGCCTTCTTCTCTGTTTAACTCAGTGCAAAAGCCCTCTTCCTGAGCGCAAGTATTTGCTAAATGTAAGCAAACCAATAAATCTCGCATTATCTGCTGTTAAGATGAGGAGGAAAATAAAACTTTCGAAAATTGACATACTCCTTGTTCATCGGCAGACATACAACCATTAAAAGTAAAACAATTCAAAACTGGATACAAGAGAAATCCTTGGCATCCTTACACTGTCCGAAACATGGGGAACCCTTTGAGATGGACTCAGGGCGGACACGCATACGACAGCTGTCGATAAGCCAGATCCCTACGGAGGGACATATAGCCAGCCAGTCCGAAACTACCGAAGCACTCAGTGGCGGCGACCTTTGTTTCGCGGCCCCCTAACTCGGACAAAGAGGCATACGAACGCTTTAGATTCCTTGTTGTAGGCCTCCGAGAAAAGTGGTCACTTTTTCACGAAGGTGGGGGACGGCTTCTGTCGTTAGAGCTGCGTATGCCCCACCTCGCTTCGCTCCTACAGATAGTCAGCACAACATATGATGAAACCGGGCGACCACTTTGGCGTCTCAATTTCCTTGCCTGCTTGACACGCTTCATGCCAAATCTCGCTTTCAGGGGGACCGTCAACTTTTGACTTGCAGCCCGCTTTCTCAGGATTTCTAGCCTCCGCTCGAGGCAACTTCAACCCTTTGCGTTCCTTCTACGTTTTCGCCGGCGCCTTTTTTCGGGGCGGCACTGAACGCTCACTGACCCGGCAGTAATACTCGGAAGTACACTGCTCAAAACTCCAGGCGGCTCGACTGGTTTATCCTCGGCGTTATTTCTAGCTGTGTGCTGTTTGCACTTTCGAAAGAACGCTACAATTGACACTTGCTAAAGCAGACGGCTCGCCATCAGATGTCTCTCCTTGATGAGAGTCATCACCTCGCGCTAATCTAAGCACTTTATCACCTCGCGCTATGTTAAACACCTCTCCCTCTCGTGATAAGCTAGGCGCTTCATCATCTAGACTATTACAGTCTACTTTCCACGAATTCACGCTTTCTGCTGCCTGAATCTCAGGAGCCGACTCAGAGGCCATCGGGTGCGTCAGAGCTGTCGCTGATTCCTCACCAAAACAAAGGCCTCTCAAAAGCATATCCTCGTCATTCTGAGAAGGATAATGCCTAGGCAGGTTTTGGGACACCACAGTTTCCGTTCCGAGCAGTCTGTACGGTCCCTCACTCTCAAATCGGGCTAATGGCAAGCACACACTTTTATTTTCAAGTACTTGCCGTGCACACTCGCGTTCTCCAGTGGCCACCTCATTTTTCACGGAGTAGGGATCAACATCATTGAGTGCTGTGGCTGAGTCCCGCGGTACGTTTTCCTGAACTAATTCTTGAATATGGGGTTTCAATTGCTCCCGCTTACTGTCGCTGCTGTCCACCATAAAGAGAACACTCTTAGGCTTACGGCAGCCAATCGCTATGTGACGAGGCTCTTTGAAACGGTGGCATACGACCGGGCTCTCTAGCCTTAAGCATCTCCCGTTTATAGGGATGTTCTGAGCGGCTCACTGTAGATGTTGACTTGGCAGGACTGCATTTTCTTGTTGGAGGATGCTATCCCATTAATCAGGTTGTTTGAGGCCTGATAAATTGCTAAAGCCAATCGTAGTTTCTCGTTTATCCTGTCTTCTTCAGCCCATCTTTAGTTCTTTTCAACCTCCTCCCAGCTTTTCTCAATTTCATCACTCTCCGCACTGCATTCCTCAATAGCCTTAATCAGCTGCGACTCTCTCTCTTCTCTCCCAACCTTAATTCCCTGCTCTTCACACAGTAGTAAGAGGTCTGGTTTCTGTAGCTTCGTTACCAAATCCATGGTATTCACGAGTGAGGACCGTCTATTCGCCGTGACGTTAGGTAGCAAACAAGCGAAGTCTAGACGCACGGTAATACTGCTACCAGCTTTAGATTATGAAAGCTAAAATTTTGGTGAAAAGCTGCAACGTATGGTAGCGGTACAACGAAGCCTATACGCACAGAAGATTACTCACAAATTTAGAAAACTTCAAAAGCTAAAATCTGGCAAAACTCTAAAGAAAGTCAGGCACTCACCATATTGCTGAGGCCCGAGTCAAGCATGGGCCATCCCATTGCTGCTAACCAGTTGATGTGTTCCGGTTGTCAGCAGCATCACACCGCTGCCATCCAGTCGATGTAGTCGGGGGTGTGCCCATAGGAACGGAGCCAGCCAGAGTCTCGGGAAGATGTCGAGGAGAGGAGCCCGGAGCTGTTAACAGTAACTTTTAATTACATAACAGGTGGCGTGTTGCTACATGATGGGGCTAGCATCATGGAAGCCCTCGAGCTTCTGTGAGCTTGTGAGAACTTGTCAGGAGCGCCTCGGCGCTCGCGTTTTATGTCCTGGCCTTCCCAGGATTCGCTGCAGGAAAAAATAATGGAGGCCAGGACAGTCCAATGAAGTTTGTCATCTTCACCTCCGCCCTCGAAAGGGAAAGGTGAACCGCCGCCTCCTTCCTAACCCACGAAAGGAGGAAGAGGTACGCCCAGTTCAGCCCATGGCGAGGGAAAAAACACTGCACACTGCGCACGACACAGGACAGCACGAAGACTTCGAGTCTGTTGATGTCAATTTCGTAGTCTGTTGCAGTGATTGGTATGCGGCACCAGGCAGACCACAAATTGTGGAAACAGCGGCATGAAGGCGCCACGGAGAATGTGGAAAATGCATCCGCAGACGATTCTCAGACGCTGGGCCTTTTGCCCGGGGCACCTTGACGACAAAGCAAGCCGCCTCAACGGCTAACAACTCTTCTTAATCCGTCAGTCGGTCAGGCGTGTCCAAAGGGTTTTACGAGGCGCCGACAACCTGGGATAACTAGAAGAACGATTTCTCTGTTGTCGCTGCTCTTGGTGCACCTCTGGGAGCGCTGACTCGGAAGAAATCAGGGTAGGCTCAGCCACAATGTCTCGTACGTCAAAGCGGCGTCAAGCCAGGGAGGCCGATCATAACAGAGGTGAGAAGGCAAAAGACGCAACGCCGAGTTCGTCGGAGTTCTCACTGTCGGCATGTTGGCGATATCGATGTCACTGCGACTTTGTAGCTGGCAGCTGCTGCTTTTAGCGTCTTTGATGCAAAAGGATATAAAAAAAAACGTAGCCTCCGAGACGCGCATTGTTGCACAAGGTTTACACATCTTGAAGGCCACGCTTTTCAGTCTTGCATGCCATTGTGCGCTAACAAACAAGGATGGGAATGCGAACCACATGCGACACCGAGTCACCTCGTATTCTTTCAGTGCCCTCGGCAATGGGTCTTTCGGAAAACACCATGCCCACGCAGTAAGACCTGTAGATCATGCATAAAACGCACCGATGTACACGCAAGTGCCGCTCAACGAACCAGATCAGTGTAATAAAATGACACTGTTTTTTCGTCGCCTGCGCGCGAAGAAGGATCTGAGCTTGTTAGAATGTGGCCTAAAATTGATCAATATTTGCTAAAAAAATGCACTTTCAGGGCTTCGGCGCAGCGTTCGATATAGCAGATGTCTCGCTGTGCGGGAGTTCGATATACGGGCGCACCGGTCCGATACTTTTGCATGGGAAATTCAAGGGGATTTCTCAACTGTTCGATGTAGCCAATAATTCTATATATCCGAGTTTGATATATGCGGGATCAACTGTATCACATCATCAATCACAGCTGAAATGTGGCGCAAGTCCAGCTGACAATTTTTTTCCACGGTGACAGCTGTAATCAACTCGCTTCCCTGGACCCTATAAGATTTGTTGGGGCAGAACGTGAGAGGACTATTGCGGTGCTTTGCAACAATTCTGTGAAGTTTCTATAATTCATGATGATTAAAAATCCTAGCCCTAGATTGACAATCAAAATGTTCAACTTTCATATCTATTCATCATATGCCACAATATAAGTGGGGTACTATGCCTGCCCTCTTGAGTACTACTCAATGAAATGGTGGGCTAGTACTCGTCTTGGTAGCTTGTCACTCAACCATCACTACGGCAGACAAACTTCAAGTCGGAATATGTGTGTCGGGTAAAACTTAAATGCCTCATCGGAGATGTAGTCAGTGAAATTGGCGATCATCTCCCGCTCGGACCATGATGCAGCGGTAGCGTGGAGCTCGAACAGGTCAAACCAGTCCTGTACAGGTCCATCGTCTGCTGCTCCGGTGTACTTGGGGATGGGAAGGTCAGTCGATGGTTTTCTTATGATGCCGGTAACTGCATGCGCCTGAGATCACCTCTTCTGTGGTCGATATTCAGGTGAGGCGTATTGCCGTTCGCTTCGTGAATGATTTGAGGCTGATGAGTGCCGGCCAAGTCTTCATCCTGTCGACTCGTGTGACGCTATGATGAATGGAAGACTTGGGCCGGCTCATACGCCATGTTTATTCCATTCTGCACTTCTTCCTTCTCTGCTTCTACGAACCATCGCTTCATATGTCACACACACACACACACACACACACACACACAATTGCGCTATTGCGTCACAAAAAATTAATAACCTGAGTCAGGATTTTGATAGTGAAAGGCACTTCATAAACGAATTGAACTAAACGTATACTATTCTCACGAACCTGTAGATACTCAGATGAATTTTGTTTCCCACAAAGCTAATTACTTAATTATATTTAATTACCAATTTTTCAAAATTATTCGTTAAAAAACGAGAATATACCCATTGAGCTGTAGAGCACTGTCAGAAACCACCGGCTCAATTGTTTTCTGTACGATATACGTGTCCCGCTGTTATTAATATTGGTTTTTTTTGGCGTTGTAAAGAAGACACGATAAAGCTGAAAATCCGCGTGACGGATGGCGAGCATGCTTTTGGTGGCTTTTTCACAACATGGAAAAAATAACAGCGTAACACATATCATGCAGGAAACGATGGAGTCGGTGGTTTCTGAAAGGGTCCTACAGCTCAGACATCATATTTTAGGGTTTCAGTAAATAATTAATTTTTGGTAATTAATTAATTAGCTTAGAGGAAAATAAAAAATAGTCCAAGTATCTACAGGCTAGTGCGAATAGTATACATTCGATTCAGTTCGCCTCTGAAATGCCTTTAATTTTCAAAATCTTGGCTCAAGTTGCAGCACAGACTATATATATGAAGTGTTACTATGAATCCATTTTTGGTGCCATCGAATAACGTTATATTTTTCGTGTACAAAGAGCAATGCACATATCTCTCGTATCTTCGAATTTTCTTTGAAAGGTATTTTCTCAGAATAGCCGTTCCATCTCTGTGACTAAGTTGTCTATATGGTGACGAAGCAGATCACAGGATTTCAGAGATAAAACAATGGAAGCCACACCCGGAACGCACGTTATCTATTCTAGAAAAACTGCTTTTTACGGCATATTCAGTTGTTAATTGTGGTGAGATGATTCCGTCTACAATTAATAAATCTAGTAAATTGTAAATACGATTGTGGTATTTTGTGTCAAAGGAAGGATGCATTCCAACATAAAACATAACTGTTTAACATAAAACAAAACTGTAGCAAGTGGCCGTGTCACGCTGGGCTAGATAGTGACGAGACGGAGGCTGCGCAAGATTGTGCGCAGTGGTTGCCACATCATCCCCCGCGGAGTGCAGAGGTCGCAGGGTCTGTAGAAATCAGGGAGGCGTACCAGTTTTCCAGAGCGTGTCGAAGAAAAGAGCAGGCTGTGACGTCAGCGGCTGCAGAAGGAAGGAATGGCACTGCCCAGTTTGTTCGCAGCAAAGTATGCGTGCTTGAGCCGGTCAATCGAGACTGTTCATGTGCAGAGGGAAGTTCTTGTCGTCGCGATGGACGACTGCCTTGAAAACGAGCTGGTTTGGTCGTGCGCTGCACGTGTTTTGTACGTGTTTTTGCAGGTGTCATGGCACACGAGGCGTGCTAAGAAGATCCACCTAATTGAGGGCTCCTTTCTTTTCTGCATTTTGGTGAAGAAGCAGCGCATACTCAGCCTTGTGGGAGATGGGGAATAGGTGATAGCAGACGGGGAGTGGCATTCAAAACGCCGAAGAACAAGAGGCCGAATTATTACAAGGCCGAATGTCAGAATGACGAAAAATTGGAATGTCAAAAAATATAAATGCAGAAAACTTAAAATGCTGAAAAATCGAAATGCCAAAACATCAACACACCGAAAATACCAGCACCTTGCTATAGTAGAAGATAGTGTTTAGCCGTGATTGAGCATCCCCTGGCTTGTGTGCTTTTGCTCTCGCTTTCATCCTCTTTTCTAATGGCCATGAACTCCCTTCGCATATGGGTCAAGCCTTCGAAAACAAGAAAAATATATTCCCTTGTTTATTCAATTTCATACAGATAAATTTAGTGCAATGCCTCGCAGAAAACTTAGAGCATCCACAATCTTCCGATTGGGCAGCGCAGCTACCAAACGATCTTGGACAACTGATGTTTCATCACTTCTGCGAAGATTAATCGCCAAAGAGATATTATTGGAAAAGTGGATGACGGAACCTTTATGTTGCCCATATACTTTATCTTCCACCATAGCTAGGCGATGGGGTCTTCATGTTTCGGCATTTTAACGTTTCGGGGTTGCGATTTTTCAGTATTTAAATTTTCGGCACCTAAATTTTTCGGCGTTCTTACGTTCGCCTTCTAATGATTCGGCGTCTTGATTTTCGGCGTTTTGATAGGGACGCTAGCAGACGACATCATCCTGTTCTTGCCCCGCCGTGGTGGTTGGCTGCTGGCCTGCAGGTCGCGGCTGCTCACCACTACGGCGGGGCAAGGTACTCGGCTGCTGACCCGCAAGTCGCGGGATCAAATCTCTGCTGCGGCAGCTGCATTTCCAATGAAGGTGGAAATGTTGTAGGCCCGTGTGCTCAGATTTCGGTGCACGTTAAAGAACCCCAGGTGGTCGAAATTTCCTGAGCCCTCCACAATGGCGTCTCTCATAATCATATGGTGGTTTTGGGACGTTAAACCCCACATATCAATCAATCAATCAATCGTCCTGTTCTTGATGAAGTACTTTTGCATAACGAAATGTTTGTGGTGGAACTGAGAACGAGGAAGAAAAACGAAAGAAAGCAGGGCAGGGAATTAGACTGGCTACATTTATCCTAAGAGACAGGTTTGAGCTGTTTCCCATAAAGTATGTTTGCTATAAATCCTTGTCGCCTCTGCTGGCTGCCGTGCATTTCCATCGGCACTGCCCAAATAGACAAAATATATCACCGTACAACAGAAACTCGACACCTGTGCACACGCTTTTCGATAGCGCATTCTCAATGATACAAAATAATGGCAGTAGTCTAAATATGGGATGGTACATACTTAGTCAACTAACATATATCAGATTTCTTTCGTTTATACAGCATAATGAAAACCAACGGATAAAAGCCATGGAAGATACAGAGGATGTAAATTTTACTGTTTTAACTGCATTGTAGTAATTGTGATATATATTGAAAAAAAGTATAATGTACGAAAACACAATTAAAAAGCTTTCCTTTCGTAGAAGACAGGCAGACGAATTTTAAAATAAGTTTATTAATTTATTCTATCATCCAGTTTACTGTTTTCACATTTGGATCGCAATGACTGCGATACAGGGAAAGCTGTACAATTCAAGCCCATTCCACATTCCTTGGCTTCACCTGTTCGTTTTTATTGAAGTAACATTTTAAGTAGGCATATATTATATATGGAAGCACGAAAACTTTAGTGTCTATTAATATGACCAATTGTGTCACTTAGCATCACCATCTGGAATTCTATCAACAAATTGAATTATGTAAGTTGGCTCTGCGCCACACTGTATATAGTTTATTTTTAGTTAAAAAAGAGGGGAAGTTGAATGCACTGTAGTAATTTCTCGGGCGTGTATCACCCAGTAACTCGATTGATCAGCACAGTTGTAAACAGGAATGAACTATGGTTATGTTCAGTGCCTCGTACAGATACTCATTTTTGCTGCACACTGACCTTTGACCACGCACTGCTAGCTCAGCGTACATCAGATATCCGCCCAGTCATCTGGCATTTATTCGAGTGTAAACAGAATTTTACTGGTGGAATCAATCGCTTCGTGTTTACAATACTGCTCTAGCATTTCAACAAGTCCCCTGTCGGGGTGAATTCACAGAACGAAGAGTGTTCCGAGCAGTGACCTTGTCCACCATGCATTCGTCATACCAGAACTGAAGGCGCTGATCCTTGTCCCCATAGCCTGAGGAAGCAAATAGCACCTTCTTTCATCTTCTTGAAAAGGCTGCTGAAAATGTGGGACAACCTCTCAGGCAGCAGACAGCTGTCAAGGCACATAATTGGCTTTGTTGAAGCTACAGGTGTGGTGTGACAAAAGCGAGAAATCAAAGGATCGCCAGGCTGTAAATAGTTTTGACCCCGCGGCATCATTCGCTACGGTTCAGGCAGAAAAATTTGGAATGTTCTCAGACAAAGTGGTCACCGCGTTATCAAGTAGTGCCTGCCGGGCAAGTTTTCAGCAACGGTACTTTCACATGCGGAGTGACATTTCATTGTCCTGGTTAGATTTAGACACCTAGAGCGTGCTCAAACTTCCCACTTTCTTATAGTGTGTAAGTGCTGTCATCTATCAACACAAAAAAATCAAATCTGACTTTTGCTGGTGACTCCCCTTAACGCACAAAAAAAAAACTTCCTTTTGTTGAAAAGTGGACTCCAAAGGTTACGAATCATTGTGCATAATAATTTGCTCCCACCATCTCATTCTGGCTCCAAATTAAAAACATGGGCATGTCTATAAAGCCTGCTATCAGCAGTTTATTTTTTATAAATATGAATAAACATTGAATTATGTTTTACTTGTTCACTGCCACTAATGGAGTTCGCTTCTGGGAGAGAACAGTATTGTATAGCTTGCTTTGATTTTAATTCACTTCTTAATATCAATGTTTAACAACAATGTAACTGTGCCATACATACTATATGTTACTGTTTATATTAACTGAATGAACTTGTTACAGGTTTACGGATCAAGGAAACCAAGGAAGTGTACGAAGGTGAAGTAACAGAACTGACACCGTGCGAGACTGAGAATCCTATGGGCGGTAGGTTATTTTCAGCACCTGATCCTTATTGGTGCTTAGAAATTATCGATAGTGGTTCTGAATAGGTGTGCGATTGGCCGGGACAAGTCATTTGTTCTGAGCAAAAAGTCCTGACATACACAGAGACAACTAGTCCATCAACAAGCAGTTAAATTATAGATGAACGTCAACGCCACTTCTGGGCACGCACTTAATGAAAAAAAGATAAGGAAACATCATTTTCGATATTCTGTATACTCAAATAGACAATGACACCCAATGTTTGATCGTAATGGGGGCTGTGTTGGTTGATCCTTGCGCGTTCACAATCAAGCTGGCTAAATTTCAATGAATTAGCTCGAGCACTTAATCAAGAACTGCATATATTTGTGTAAGCAAGCAAGGGTCGGCCAACACTGGCCCTCTTAGAAACCGCGACATAGTGCAAGTCTGCTTGCTGTGCAGGCATGCGAATTCTGGTGAACGATTTTGCTACATGGTTTGTTGCTTGTTCATTTGAGCTATTTCAGCTTTGTTCAACTTTCCGTTGGAAATACAGTTTTTAGCAGCTGAAACGATTCCACCGCAGCGCAGCAGTAATGCGTTGACTTAGCTCATTTGGTAGAAGACAATGACTCTGCTCCATGGAGTGAATGGTGTCACGCATGCCATGGCAAAACAGCTATTGCCTGCGATGGGTGGGGTTTAGAGCCGGTGACTTATAGGGCTTATTTTGCACTGAAATATTCTTTTTCAATCCATTTATATACATGCATGGCCATAATAGACCTTCTATTTCTATTTTTCGCTGAAAGCCGCAAGTTATTATTTGATCGTGTCGTGTAACTTTTAAAGAAAAATTTCCCACGTATCTGAATTGCTTCGTTACGTTCCTGAGTTGTTTTCCGTCTCCTCTTCAGGTTATGGCAAGACTGTCAGTCACGTCATAATTGGCCTCAAGACTGCCAAGGGCACCAAGCAGCTGAAGTTGGACCCTACAATTTACGAGAGTCTGCAGCGCGAGAAGGTTGAGGTCGGCGATGTCATCTACATTGAGGCTAACAGCGGGGCTGTCAAGGTGAGGTTCAATGCCTAACGGGATGTCCAGTTTTCTTGTTGGTCTATTTGTTGAGTTCTTGTTTCTCTAGGATCTCTGTGACTTTTTTTTGGTATAGCAGCAGCGTGAGAATATCCTCCCAGGTGGTACCATGGTTATGACGTCCAGCCATAATCCCAGCCGGAGTGGTCCTATTCCAGTGTAGGCGAAACACGAGGCCCATGTACTGTGTGAAGTCGGTGCACATTAAAGAACGCCAGATGGTCCCAGATTTCCGGAACCCTTCACTACGGTGCTCCTCATAGTCATATTGTAGTTTTGGCATGCAAAACACAAGATATTATTACAAAATCAGCATGACAAAAGCTCTATTCAAAAACATAAGTAGTAACTGCGAACCCCAGTCGAAGGTGCAGTGGACTGGTGCTAAGAAGACGCAGTAACGCTTTATTGGTGCAGATGCTGTTTGCCCTTCAGCCTGTTACCACCATACGTGTGGAAAATTCAAATTTTTGAACTGGTTTCTCTCTAAGTGTCAGCAGCCGATGATATTGCTGCTCTATTCTAGCACTGCAGAGCGAATGATTAGAGTGCCTCATTGTCAAAAACCAACAAATCTTGAAATTCATGAGCCTTGGCACCTATCACCAAGAGTCATTAAATTGGCTTTGTGCCTCTCCCGCTTGCCAATCTTCCAATCTCGGTATAAATTTATTTCACTTCAAAAATTTATACTTTCATAAAGTTTATTTGGCATAGATTTATTAACAGTATCCTCAAGTTTATTAAAGTCCCATGCTTTTCATTTTCAATGCTAGCACCATGGGCACCCTACCCTAATTTATAGGTTCAAACTAAGAGGGCTGCTTTGCATTCTGCATCTTTGCAGCTGCAATAATTTCTTATTAAATGCTTACACATTAGTCTGGTAACCATACTTGATACGCTTTACAAGTTAATTTCTTAAACTTAAGTTTCGGGTCACCGTGTACAGTGCAGGACTAGATTTCATAGCATTCCCCCCTCTGAAACGTTTAACTTTTCATCAGGGTTTGTTATTGTAGATGATCTGATTAACAGACAATATTACACTAGGAACTGCAGTGTCACTATTAAATGAGACATTATTATAATTGAAATTAAGCTCATTAGTGATTTTATTAGTGTAATTCATATTGGAAAGAATGAATAGTTATTGGGTTTTTAACATTTTCCGCTGCGGGATAGTTCGTGTAGTTTTTGTCAAATTAAGTCCATTGGTGAAAGGGTTTTATTTATTTTTTCCCAGCATGTGAAAGACACCTGATCCTTGTGATTGCATCTTTGCCCATATTCTGTGTGCACCATAGATGAGAGCCAGGGCTCACGCTTGCTGTAGTGTTCCCGTCTTGAAGAAGGAGTTTCGTGTTCCAGCTTCTGGATGCCACACTGAAGTCTACACATAGCCAATTACCAACCGGCCGGCATCGTATCGTTAAAATATATTTGCACGTCAGGGTGCCTCTAGAGTGTTCAAGAGGGAGCGACCACAACAGAAAAAGCCGCAGTGGCTCTAAGAAAGACTTTTCGCAAAGATAATCAATATTGTTAGATGAAGCAGGCCACGCAAAGCACCCAGTTTTTGCCACGTAGCCGACGAGCCAGTGTAGGAGACGAGTTCTCACATTTTGCAGCTGTAATCAATTTCTAGCAGCAGTTTTCGTAAACAGGACAGAAAACCGACAAAAATCTTGTGCTTTTCTCGGTATTTAACCACGACATGGCTTGTCGGAACCATTTTTTGCTTTGCACTGCTTCTAACAAAGTGCGCACCAGCAAACACATGCCGACAACTGTGGTTGGCGTGACTGTCAGTGCCTAACACAAAATTAAGTGTCCGACAACAGTACCATCACACTTTAATTATGTTGGAGCACTGTGATAGGTTTATAGGCTTAGTGTGAAGATGTGAGAGCACACATTCGCAGTCAGAAGTGATCATAACTTTAATTAGACCATCAACACTTTTTTATTTACCCCATTAAAGGGATGTTTCAGCTTGTCCTAGCAGTGTTTGCCGGGCTAAGCTTTTAACTCTATGCTCACCAATTCCTACGCTTCTGCTTTCCACTTTCAGAGACAAGGAAGATCTGATGCTTATGCTACAGAGTTTGATCTTGAGGTGAGTTGGACAAATTCATTTTATGCTTAGTTTTACCGTAGTGCCACCACAAAGCATCATTACTGCATCTTTCTTACTTGTGAAATTATGGTGATCATTGCAACACTGTCTTACCCATATAATGTATGTCAATGATGTCATGCCTAACGACTCGAGAGACAGTTTTCATGTAAAGTATGTAATGTTAGACTAGACAGATGTCCATTCACTGTACAGTGGCACAAAAACTATAATTAGATATCTACTTGATGGCATTTACTTAGTGAACAGCTGTCCGGCTGCTTGCTGGTTGGATGGTTTGTGTATGTTTTCAACATGCCTCTAAGTACTCGCATTTATTGTCACCGCAGCTTTGTTTAATTATGGGAATGTTAGTTCCAGCCTTGCATTCAAATATTGTAGTGTTTTTTTTTTGTGTGTGTGTATGTTGCAAATATTAATAGACATTTGGTATCGAAATAGTTACAGTGAAGGAAGAACATAGACAGTTGAAGCACTGTTGCCTTTCATGTCCTCTATTCTGTCTTTTTTTTTTTTTTTTTTGCTGTAACTGTTTCAACGTAAACAATCAGCTCGCCCAAAGAATTGCTCTCCAAATCTATTTTATTTGTGACATTGCAGGCTGCTGGATGTGATTATGAACATTACATTTACCTTACTGGATAAATTGTCTGTAGGGCACAGGCTGCATAAAATTTTTCTACTGGCAGGAAAAACATGAGCACACAGTGAATGGCGGTAGTCTTGTGACACCTAGTCCTCTGCGTGCACCTGTAGTGAATAGCCTGACAGCAGCCAATTCGACAGTTAGTCCGCTTTCTGCTGAAGATTAAAAACTGTGTGATCCACAAAAAGCTACAGCATGGTCGCACTTCAGCATAAATGTGGCTCGGCATTTTGCTTTATATATTTCACAGCCCGTAGATACCAAGCTTAGGCAGAGGAATGAGACCAAATGTGTGCATTTGTTGTTTATAGTGCTGCCATTTCTCTAGTGAAATCTTTCAAGGATTCCGCTTGCAGTCGCTGCCTTTGGGATCCTTGTCTGCATGTTTTTTTGTATCGATCGTTGTAAGTTGAACTGTAATGATCGAAAACTGAAACCTAGAACACGACTACAATTATCATTAGCAGCATGTGATGATCATTCTTGGTTCTTCTTTCAAACTAGGTATGTGTGTCTGATGTTATTATTAGCAGAAACAATGTACTCGTGGCCCTTAAAAAAGTGAGCCTGCAGAAATGCATCTCCCGCATAATCATTGTGATGCCAATATCGGCCCTGAACTTCTTAGTGAGGTGTTGGTTCTTTGGTGTGGGTGTGGTATTTCACTCGTGAAAATTGATGCTTTCGTGACAGTGTATCTAGTTGCTCATAGTTATCATGACACCTCTTCAAATCAGCAGCCATGACTTAGGCTGCCTAGCCATGCGTATTGCGGCCACCAGTGTGTTGATACCATCTGTACTCTATTACTACTTAGGCAAAAGATGTTAGCTCTGCACACAGCCATCGCTGTGCTTCCCACGGGAGAATTTACACAGGTATCACTTAGTCGTTTTTGTGACGTGGAGCACTCGGATGTTACAGATAGCCGACTTTTCCATGAAGAGACAGGATTGTGTTGAATGCTTTAGATTAGAAACTTGAATGTCCTGTTAAACATCTACAGCGATTTTGACATCACTTCTCACCCAAACATAATGTTTTAGATTGTAACGCAGAACCTGTAACGAAAAACACGGCGCAGAGCGCTTTTCCTGTGTCCCCCTCGTTTCTTGCGCCGTGTTTTTTACTGTGGTTTGCTAACGGGCCCAAATTCACGCTATTGTAAAAAATGTTTGACTATTAATGTGCATGCTGCGGCTTTCTGTGGGTAAAGTTGCCATTTTTTTCTTAGTTTGTATCTGAGCAATGTTGCCTTATGTTCACGTACAGTTCTTGCATTCCACAGGGCTACACAAAAGCGTCTGTTGTGAATGAGAGCTTTGTTGTAAGCTTTGTAATCCCTACCAGAGAAATAAAGTAACAAGAGAAAGCAGAGCACCATTGTTGCCACTGCTGTCAGCAGGCGTAATTCTGATGGGCCAGAAGCGGCAGTTTTTATTGCGAACCCCACTTTATGAACAGCCATCGCAACCATATTTTCGGTGTAACCATTGCAGGCAGAAGAGTACGTGCCACTACCCAAGGGAGACGTTCACAAGAAGAAGGACGTCATACAGGATGTGACGTTGCACGACCTGGATGTTGCCAACGCCAGGCCCCAGGGTGGCCAGGATATCTTGTCCATGATGGGCCAACTGATCAAGCCTCGCAAGACAGAAATCACTGGTGCGCGAGTTTGAACATATCGCTGCTTTTCGTGTGCGTGTTTTCGAGGCCCGCACATTGATTTTTTCGACACTTGAGATATGAGAGTGTAACTCGCATTGCGGCCATCACGAATCACCATCTCGCCAAACTGGCCGTCCTGTCATTTGGTTGATTTGCTTACAATGTAGTAGCAGTGACATTGCACGACACGGTTCGGCATTGTTTAATGCTGCTAACTTTCATACCACATTTCGCTGAAATGCATCCTAAGGCGGAAATGGGTTTTTCAACTCGAGCCTACTCTGTGTAAAACAAGCTTCAATGTTTTCATAAGCCGAAAATTCGCAGCAGAGCAAGAACACTCAAACTTCAAGCAAATGCTAGCTGACACAGCTCTCTTGTATACATGAATTTTATGTGCACCATAGTCTTGTGGGCAGAGCTTGTATCGAATTCTTAGGGTAATGATCAAGTACAGTTATCTGATGTCTCGTAAAAGTTAGTAGATATTCCCGAACCGATAAAGAATGAGCTAAATGTATAAGGTTCCAGAAGATTAGTTTAGCATTAGCAAACTGTGATGTGAGCACGACGAACACTGTTTTTTCAATTGCCACGGGCCATTTCTTGCCTGCAGATAAGCTGCGCAAGGAGATCAACAAGGTGGTGAACAAGTACATCGATCAGGGCATCGCTGAGTTGGTGCCTGGAGTGCTCTTTGTGGACGAGGTCCACATGTTGGACATTGAGTGCTTCACCTACCTCCACCGGGCCCTCGAGTCCTCCATAGCACCCATTGTCATCTTTGCAACCAACCGTGGCCGTTGCACTATTCGGTAAGCCGGGTGCTTTTTTTTTGTTACAAGCAAGATTGCTGTAGTTGTCTTTTTTTTCTCTCTTTTAAACAGTCTGGTTCTAAATCTGCTGTTAAATTTTAAGTGCAGTTTTGTTATTACAGCTATGCAATGAGAAAAAAATTGAGAGCATAGCAAGAACGCTCAAACTTGAAGCAGACACCAGCTGACACAACTCTCTTGTGTACAGGAGGAATATAACAGAAAAAGTCACTGCGTGCACTGGCCTGTAGAATTCTTTCAGTTTAGTGCTTGTTTTTTGACCTGGTGCGTCACTATTACGGTAAGAAAAAGCAGATAGCAGCTGTAGTGCTGTTGTTATCTATGTTGTACGCAGAATTGATTTAATGCAAATTGTTTATGCTTGACGTGTAGTGTTCTGTTGTATGCTATGGCTTGAAGAAGGGCACACTAGAAACTACAGTCGAACCCTCGTGTAGCAGCTCCACTTAAAATTAACTTTCACTTAAAATGAAATATTACTGTGTCACCATAGAAATATACATTAGGTATTTCATGAATGGCACAAAATCGCTCTGACAACGAACCTCTCTGAGCACCACCAGTCAGTTGGCGAATGGAGCACCACCACAATGCGATTCTTTGACCTTTGCGCGGGCAGGCCACTCTGCCAGGTTTTCCTACACCTGAGTTGCGTGTTTTGTAGACCTTTCAAGCATGCTACCCTGCCTGCATTTTTCCCACGTGTTTTGGTCTTCAAGGTCGCCTCCCCGCTGCCCTACACTTCTCTCTCTTCACTCTATCACAAGTCCTTCGCCTGCCTCTTGCAGGTCTGCTCTTCTTCACAGTCCCTACCACTCCGCGGCGCCAGCCACGCTGGCTCGAATTCAGAAGTTTGTTTTTCTGGCTAGAAACTGGCTCAAAGGATTTCCACACATCCTGGCATGTATTTTGCGCATGCGCGTTTTACTCGCTGTTGGTGCAAGCGTGGGATCAGGATGGCAGACGGGAGGCCTTTTACGCCTTTTCCTGCCGCTAAAACAACGTCGAATGTGCAACCGCACGGCTTATTATAGGCGCCATGTTGTGTAGCGCTTGCTCATAACTCTACACCGCCCAGTAGCCAACTTGCCGCTTTGGGTGTCACTGTATTCAGCTGTGGAGCTGGTGAAGACTTCTTGGGTGGAGGTAATGGCTACATGTGTGCACAACTGTTCTCGCCAGGGTGACTTGTCGACGTCGGACCCCATGCCGAGCCTGAAGCTTCTGAACAGGACCACTCTGGCAACAATTCGTGGCAGCGCGTCGTACACTCTGACATGAGAGGGCTGGACATATTCTGGGTTGATATCATTACTGCTGATGATACCGGCACTGCAGTACCGGTTGATGGATGAGGGCATTGTGAATGAAATGTGCAGCAAGAGCAATTAGGAAGAATCGGATGACGACGATGACAAAACTTTGGAGCCAGTGCCCACGAGCGTGCTTGTAGCAACAGGCTACGCTTATAGCCTCAGGCAGCTCGTATATGCCAAAGGCCTCGGAAAAGAGCACATAGCCACTTTAAATAAACTGAAGACCTCTATTGCCAAAAAAGAAAAATTTGTTTTCGCTTGCAACCTGTGTTTCATTTACTATAAACTTCGGCATGCAGCGAACGGGTGCCACGTCGCGCTCAGGTTCATTATAAGTGTGCTCGGCTGTATAAGTGGATCACCAATAAAAGATGGGTTGGAAGTGCATGGCTTTAGTGCGGCATAAAAGCAACTGCTTGTCTTGATTTCAAACATGCACTCATATTGGAATAAAAAGCCTTGCCAAAACATACTATTTTGAGTACATTGTATTTTTTTTCTATTCGACTCATTCATGCTAAATTGTTCCAAAAGTCAAGTGAATTCATGATTCCAAATGATTTACTCTGATTTAACACAGGAAGTCAGAGTAAAGTAACTAAATAAGCGGATGTTTCACCACTTGTGCAGGTGGCAAAACATCTTCCTTATTTTGTTAGTACTTTTAAGTTGGACGAAATCTTGTCGAATCTAAACTCATAGTGTATGTCTACTGAGCTGCAGTGGGTGGTGTAAATTAGTAAGCTGCCACAGTTTAAGAAGCAATGGTACAGCATGCAGTTGTTTAATTTCGCAGATAAAATCTGTCTTTCATGGCCCTAGCCAAGAGTCAAGAAACTTGAAAAGCACTGACTGTGCTCTGAGCACAGTCATCACAAATAAGAAAAAAGAGAGACAGTGGAGAAGCACAACATTTTGACAAGCAGGTGTTGTCTGCAAGAGGAACCTGGTTGGATAAACAACCAAAAAATCTAGGGCATTTTGTTTAAAAGTAAACACTGTACGTTACCCAGAAGCAATATCTTGCCTGCACTGAAATGCTGCTATTCAAGTTTGTTATAGATTGTACAGATTCGGTGTACAAGCTTTTTTTTTTTTTTTTTTTTCCTTCCTTGGGTACCGAGATGTTTGTGGCCAAAATTTTTAGCACATTACAGTGATAACTCTGGTATCGTATGGCGTTGTGCTGAAATGTTCGCTGCTCACGTTCCAGGGGAACTGAAGACGTCGTTTCACCCCATGGTATCCCCTTGGACTTATTGGATCGGCTGTTGATTGTGAGGACAATGCCGTACACGAGAGAAGAAATGGTTCAGGTTAGATTAGTTTTTTTTTTTTACTTCCCTTTTTGACCGCGACTGTCGTGGCATCAAATTCTTTCGCTCAATGCTCTTTCTCACTTACAGATTCTCAGGATAAGGGCACAGACAGAAGGCATAGAGATTGACGAGGAGTCCCTGCAGGAACTGGGAGAAATCGGAACACGCACAACACTCAGGTACACGTCGCTTGACGTCATCATATCTGTGTTAGATGATGTGTGAAGGCAGAGAAGTGAAAAGGAATGTGTCAGTATCAAAACTTCGGTGTCGATGCACCGATGTCAGAAATAACCCATAATATGCTTAGTGCCATCTACTACCTTCTCCTCCTTAGCCTTACACAAATCGCTCGTGCACAAGATTTGATTCTTTTCACATAAAAAATAGAACATGACTGACTGCAGAATATATCTATTTATAATTTCACACTAATCATGATTTTTCACTTGAACTTGCACAAAGCAGCATCTAAACTCCTTTCTTGGATGGAATATGGGAATGTAATATCGGGGGGGGGGGGGGGGGGGGGGGGGGGGGGGGGTCGGAATTGTGCTCTGATAATCGGACGCATTTGAACACACACTCAGTCATATTTCATGCCTGAGGCCCACTGCACGGTAACTGTAAATAGGGACACATTGATCCAAGCATCCTACCTGTTTCCTGTCAACGATTCAACAATGGAAGCTCTCTGTGGCTATCTGCAGGATGTCGCCAGGAGATGGCCGTTTGTAGTTGCACTGCAGCTCTCTATTCAAAAAGGTGGTACTGGTACAACACTGTGCTCTCCTTGCGAATGTCGCAAGTTGAGCATGGCCTCAATGTTTACTCGAAGAGGTTCACAGCTCCATTTTTGTCTGTGGAATGCGATTTCGGCAGTTATAACTCAACCTGTAACAAATAAGTTGTGTTGTGTTTCTAAGCAGTTGTAGCATTGAAAGAAAACATGCTTTCGTCGGAAGGCTCAGCTGCCCTCGGCAAGTGACTCAAACTGCCCATTACTGAATTCTCAGAGTTCATTTTGAGTAATGGTGCGGTCTAGACCCTGCGTCGAGAAATGGCCCAAAGAGGCGTACTGTATAGAAGAAAACTGGATTTTGTATGGAGGCTTAAAATGCTGTAGGCCCATGTGCTCGGATTTGGCCGCACGTTTAAAAAACCCCAGGTAGTCAAAATTTCCGGAGCCTTCCATATGGTGGTTTTGGGACGTTAAACCCCACATATCTATCTATCTACTTGCATAGAACCTTTCTATAGAATTGTGCTCAAAACGTTTCAAACATTACACATTCGTAGCACCACTTGATACCAACATTGTGAAAAACTCTCATTATTGCAGATATGCAGCGCAGCTCCTGAGTCCGTCAAGCCTACTCGCCAAGGTAAATGGTCGGACATCCATCCGAAAAGACGACGTCAAGGAGGTCAACGACCTCTTCCACGATGCCAAGTCCTCCGCCAAGATTCTGGCAGAAAACAACGACAAATACATGAAGTGAAGAGCCCGTCACAGCGTTTGATGCTCTGCGAGCACCGTCAGCACTACCACCACCGTTTCTTGTGTTTAAAGCCATTAAAACCTGCATCACCTCCTCATCTGCTTGCAAATGTTTAGTCCCCAGAAATGCAGGTATCGTGGTGAGATGCATGCCTTCGCAGATGCCCATTTGGCATTTCAAGTTTAAATCCGTAAATACGCTTTGTGCTGTTCATAACTGTACAGCAAGTACTGTCAGCAATAACGAGTCGCTTTCTAAAACTCCTCAGATGTAGGAAACTCTTGCACTTTGTTTGTGAGCATTGAAAAGTATTAAAAAGAGCCCTTGAAACCATATAAATGTTTCCTTAGATAGTAGAAAGATGCTCACTTTATATAGTTCATAGCCGCTGTTTGTTTTCCATTGGACTGCAAATTTTACTCATAGCAGGTATTAGACATCTAATGACATAGTCGCTTAAAAACATGCTTAAACGTTCAATTTTTATGTTACTTTGTGGGAAAAAAAAAAAGGTGGTTGCAAAATAAATTGCGAAGTAAGATGAAAATTAAGATGAAGAGGTGCGAACACTTCGTTTCAGCACAAGTTAGTCTCTGGAGTCTAGATATCCATGCCACGTCTGTCTGTGGCTTAACTCGAACTTCCCTGCACTGAGAAATGACTTAATATCACCTAGCTAAAGCATAGCTACAACCTAGAAGCAACAAAATTACATTTCAGAATCGTCTGTTTTGTTGTTGAAAAGCTTGTGCGATTTAGTACAAGCTTTGCTCCCCCCCCCCCCCTTTTTTCGTCACATCGCAATAATATGAATAAACGGCCGAATGTAAAAATTCACATCTACTCAAGAACACGGGGGCAACCGCTGGTTTCTGGTATACAATTTCAATACCTATTCTTATTGCATGGTTCTCAGCTCCAGAGCAATGTTGTATTGAAATGCGTTTTGCAGTGATTCGATTGTGCTATGTCCCCTTATTATTGACTGTAGGCTATGCAAAACATTTTTTTTAGCTGCAGCAGCTGAAGCTTTCCTTTTGCAAGCCTGCTCTGACAGCCCAGTGTCAGTGGTCTGCAACAAAACACATGGTTGAAGGTTCGTATTCCAACCACATTGGCTTCATTCTAGGAGGGCCAGAATGATGAAAAATCGCAGCATATCCACAAACTGAATGATGATGAGTGGAGCTAAGCTTCCGTTCATGCGTTTGTCCATTCATCTAGCTGTCCGTTCTTGTTTCAGTCTGTCCGCCAGTTCACACCTGCTGAGTGAGTCATCGAACTAGGCAGTCACAAACCACGATGAGCTAGGAGGGACAAAGCCATGGCTCAAGGAGCTTCGCCCCTAAAAATTCACGCAAAATTGTTTTAGGGATTTGTCTTAAATTATGCATAAGCATATGTGTTTATCACACGAAAGTTCGTGGGCGCAGTTTCTCCTGGAATACTTTTTTTGAGCAGCATTGGTGTATGGAAGGCCCATCATTCTTCAGTGTCTGGAAGGCCCAATCAAAAGCATCCAATTTTTGCAGTCAGACTTCCGTAATATATGTACGTAGAAAGATCCACTGAGCTTTGCGTTTTCCTTCAAAGGGCTTTCGTTTCACCACGTTTCACCACGTAATAATTTAATGCAGCCTTCATATAAAATGTTCTTTAACATTTGCCTTTATTTGTATTGCTCCTACAACACATTGATTTGGTTGATATAAGACATTCTTGAGGCGCCAGTGTGTAGCCTAATTGGCAAGACACGCTTCTTGAAAAATGTGGGGCCCTCATTTTCAAATTTAGTTTTGCTAAGAATCTGCCTTTTCCATTAGCTTTTGTTACGCTCTGGCGTTTTGGTAGGGGCCAGGAGAACCGTTATTGCTAGAACGAAGGCCTCCAAGATCAGGAGTCATTTTGTGAGTGACTTTTCCGATAGGGAAAAGTGCATGAGTTGCGGCATCGTGGAAAAGGATGGATTGTTTTTGCTATGTAGTTCTTTTATACACAGAGACAGTTTTCTCGTAGCGTTTCCTAGGAAATGCTTAAGCTTTCTTAAAAGTTGTCATGATTAGCTGCCTGAGATTGAAACCAATCTGGAGCCTGTAATTACAGAATCTTGCAAAATCACATGCCTTATGCGCTTGGTTTGGAAAGTTATTCTTTAATTTTATTATTTTTATTATTTAAGTTCATTATTTGATTTCATTGAATGCAATGTATTTTAAGTCGTCCAGCTTTCTGGGTGCTGGGCCAAGTCTCATCTGTACAGTGCATGCACAAAGGAGCCCTGGAATATTTTTTAAGCATGGTCAGAAAACTCCGATCGGTAGGTTGAGGCAGTAGAGGCTCCTGAGGACATGTGAGCCAAATGTGCTGCACTTGACCTGGCACTTGCAATTAATTTTCCAAGTCTGCTAGAAATTGTTCCCTTTTCTTTCTACAAAAGAAGCCATATACCTAAATGATCACGCCATATCCCCTTGAGGCACAAATTATGATGCATTTTCTATGAAATTTGTCAAACTCGTGTACCATATTTGTGAGGCACTCATTATTACAACCCAAGAAAAAAAGAGAAACAGTGTTTTTTTTTTCTGGGAGTTTCGGTAATTGTAATTAGCATGTAATCAAAAGTCATTATTCAACAGTCCATTGTGCTCCATTTCGATATGAAAAAATGTAATCATAGGCTCCAAATGTACGCACAATTAGTTTTTTGTTTGCATTCGCAATGAGGAAAGAAAAGTGATGCTGTTCACGTTGTAGTGTCTTCGACAAAGTGGACGGCTACAGTCATACGCAGCACACTGAGTCAGGTCAAGACATAGACTACACTGAAGGTTAAATTTGTCCAATGACAATTGTATATTGCTCTCCTTTGGCCACAAGTTGAAACAGCTAGCATAAAAAATTGTACACTAGCATAGCCACCGAAGGGGATGTTGCACTGAAGAGGATATTCGGCAACTAGCCTTTATTGTTTTTTTGCTTACTTTCATTTTTGTCATTATTTATTCATTGCCATTTAGGAAGCAGTATGGAATATACTGAGGTAGCAGCGCGCAAACCTCATTATCAAGCTCTCGGGTGCCATCTATGTTTTTGAAATGTGCTCATCTGAAATGTCTGTTGACAAGCTACATTTACATTGAATTCCAATGACAGATCGCAAGCGTTCGGCTGAATCGTGTAGATCCGAGCGAGATTGCTATCGCAAAATCTGCGTTTGGGTCTCATACGCCTCGACCGGAGCAGTCTGTACACAGAAATCTTGCGAAGGGCATTGGAGGAGAGGGGCGAAGCATTGTTCTACTAGTCCATGGCTGCCCGTGACTTCAAACACCTAGTCATGAGGGGGTGAAAGGCGGGCGCATAGACTACGTCACGCAACTTCCAGTAAAATCTTCCGGTTTCGGCAAAGCACAAGAATGCTTGCTCCACGGAGCGATCCGAAATCTGTGGTTGCTCACAACATGCCATTGGAACACAGAATTTGGGCTCCCATTCTGCCACTGGAATATGATTGCTCCACTCGGAGCAGAAGAAGTGGATCTGGATCTGCCATTGGAATTCAACATTGGAAAGTGTGTTTCGTGAATCACTTTCAGGGATAAGAACCAGTCACTCGGAAGGATATGTCCCTCTTACACTACATTTCACCATGTTGAAATACCCCTTAAAGTTTATGGCAGGGAATACAGGCTTCAATTTATAGCTGCAGTGCTTTCCAATCTCAAAATTATTGTGGGAAGATTGTTCCTCCTCTGTTTATTTACATTGCATTTACAGGACAAGCATTGACCATTGATATTTTTCATTGGAGCAATAAATATAAAGTGGAAAACACAATCGAATAACTGTGCAGGTGCACATATGTTGCAAAGCCCATCTATGCCAGATTAGAGGACTTTTCATCAAGTTAGGTGATCGACTATGCGCTCACTCACGTACCGGTTTTTTGTGCTGCTGGTATGAACATATACAACCTTGTCTGTACCGTAACACATCTACAGTGATAGACTCCGATTAAATAAAAGGTCACGTGTGCTTTTAATGTTCTTCTCCTACGGCTAGGATTCAAACCCATTTTTTTTAATACCTTAGATGTGTTCTTACATCTTAGTCTGCTAATATATCAGTTTGCACTAGCCTACTATAAATTTGTAGTTATTAATTTGGGCAAATTGGTCGCCCAATATATTGAACGAGCCATTGAGAGGTTATTAATGCAACTACATGCAATAATTTTAGCAGCACAAGCTCCTTTAGATATCAAAGTACGTCTCTCGGAAGATAACCAGTGCGAAACCTCTGCAAAAGGTCATAACCCGGTCATCCAAAACGATCGCCGGGCAGTCTCGGGAATGATGGTGCCTAGTGCGTTGCTACAGTAGATGATGTCTGCAAAATATATTGTGTTCAAACTTAAAGGCAAATAAGTTGACACGCATTGTTAAAATGTTCCATAAATTGTTTGTTTTTTTGCCAAAAAAATGCTTAGGTTGAAACACAATCGCACCTTATACAATGGCTCATCAGCACAATTCAAACCGCCTGCCTACAAAAATGGTGTTGCATGTGCTATACCTGCGCCTTATTCACTTCACTACCAGACAGCCGGAGCTGTAGCACTGTAGAGCAAAACCATGGCAAACACGAAATTTGTGTCATTCTGGGTAATATCAAGTTCCTTCATGCGTAAATAAAACTGAAATGCACTAGTTGCTTCTTTTTCAGTTTTGTAACGTACTTTTCTATTGTGGGTGGCTCGGATACTTGTGATTGGATGGACTGAGACCCTGCTATGTCATCGGGACAGTGAGTCAGAACGTCCCACTCACTGCGCAAATAATGTCTTACATTTACCTTAATTTCTCGATTACAAAACACTACTGTGTATAACACTAGACGTTCCGAAGCACCGACCCCTCACTCCGAGACCACTTGTTATTTGCCTTGAGTGTCTGAACTTTATAATGTACCTTTTTCAGTGCACGAAGTTTCCAATACGCTCTTATAGATATAGTAATCACACGCACACAATAATTCACATAAGGATGTGTGGAATTCTTTGTTACAACTATTTACAAAATGGGAAGGGTGCATCGAACATGGCCCTGCAGATGATCACCAAGGTAGGCTACAGCAACTCAGAAAGTAAGGTCCTGTAGAAAGGAAGAAAACATTTGATTAAAGCACATAACATCCCAGAACTTGGCACAAAGTGTCGAAGTGTGCTACAGGCACTTGCCTGGTTTCCAGGAAAAGTCGTGAAAATGACGTTCTGTTGTGTTGTCGGCTCCTGGGCAAGGATGTTGGCTGCAAGCACCAAGATATGTTTGTGCATTAAAAGAAAGTTTATTTACTCACACTAAGTAAAGAGGAAAGAAAATGTACGTAACACTATCGTACACAATCCATTCACCATCTTTCACATCACATGTTTCAGTTTGCAAGGTTACAGTGCAGCGATGTGTTATAAAATGTGTTAATTCCTACTGTAAAAGTTGAATCTACTAGTTCTAAACTATATTGTACTACACTTGTCTATAGTACAAGTACATTAGCATGCTCAGGACTACAGTGCTTTCAATGTAATGATAGCTAAAACAAGCAAAGCAGCATAGCATCTACTGTAAAAGCTGAATCTAGTGCAGCCATTACAAGGTCATTATAATCCTACGGAGTCTTTGCTACCCGTATAGTTTCTCTGGATGTAATGGTGCTCAACGTCATCACAGAAGCTGAAGAATAGATGTAGTGCTACAAAAAAAAAGGAAAAGAAAGTGCTCAAGGCATCCAAAAAATCCCTCAAACTTCATCACACTCAAACTTCATCATAACAAAGTTGCATCTTACACGAAAGCAAGTTAATTAAATATAAAAATTTGTTATTAAGGTTTATTCTTGACACTATGCCTATTGCGATATTCATTTACTTATTTATAACCGATTTTTTTTGCTATACCTGGGTTCGTTATATAGAGTTTTGAGTGTTCTTGAAGGATTGTCAACATTTTTGCGGCACTCAATTCATGAGGTAATATTAACCCCTGTAATGAAGTCATTTGATGATCACTTGAAAATGTGTTGCAAGGTTTCTTTATGTCTTCCAGTGTGAACAGTAAAGCTCCGTAACAGACAGGCACTCACGGAATGTGTCATCTGCAAGCTCCTCCAACGAGGTTTCAGATGCAGATGCAGTTCCAAGGTTCTTCTCCCCTTTCATGGCCTGTGCAATAAAAGCAGATGAACAGGACACATCAGTGGTGTGTGTGCAATTAGGAATGGCTTCAACTCACCACCTCACGATACTTTTGTAGGTAGAGCTTCAGCGGCTCGATGTAGTTGTCAAATCCCAGGGTTGACATGGCAAAGAGGATGTCTTCTCCGTTGATGGTTTTCCTCTTCTCTTGGTGGCAACGGTCGCTGGCTCTGGTACAGCGAGCTAAGGAATTCTGTGTCTACCAAATTGTACTTGTGCAGGGCTTGCTTATGGGAACACTAAAAGAATGTCCTCAGATTGCATCGCACCATTCTCACCTTAATTAATACAACACAAAGCTCAGTGTTAAAGCTTGCTAAAACGACATACTGCAGCCCTCAAGACGCCTTGCAGTGTTACCTCTTCAAGAAAAATAAAACTTATAGGGAATAATGCTAGTATATATATTATTTAGGGGTAACATTAGCAGCCTTTCAAATTCCCACCTACCACGTGAAAATAATGTGGGAGCAGCTGCAGGTGATCAGTTCAAGAAACAGTGCTTTAAAACTGCTTAGATATTGTATTTAGCTTCTCATGGGATAATGAAAATTACAGTGTTGATAATAAAATTATTCGCTTAGTTTGAAGCTAAAATTTGAATTCACTTCGTTAGGGAGTGCAGCCAAAATACAATGGATGACATTGTGTTACACAAAGGAAGCAAATGGCATGTTAGCTGCGACTATCATATCCTACGTTTATGCAATTTCGCCCCCAAAAAGTTGAAACTCCCTACTTGGAGAAAATTATGCCTAACATTTTGTTGCAAATTACCTCAAATCCCGAGTCGAATTCATTTTTAAAAGAACGGACATGGCTTGAGTTAAATTAGTAAAATGTTAATAACCAGGCTGCCCAAATAGCATCAGCGTGAACATGGGCGTGCAAAAAAGGATACTCGCTTGTGATGAAACTGACAAACTCGGAAACGCATTCTTGTACACACTCCTTCGCATCTTTGGCAATCTGGCGAGAAAGAAAAATAGAGAACACTCAAAATGCAGAAGGTGTCCAATTGATGGAACCTCTGTTTAACAACAGCTGGTATACAAAGCGCACTGCCTACCACTGATAGTATAGTTGATATTTTACTGGTGAAACTTTAGCAGATGTTACAAGAAGCAATGTTAAGGAAAAAAAATGTAGGCACTGAACCAGTCTACGAAAATTCCAGAACATATAAATGGGAAAGACCAAAACAGCAGTGTTTCAAGAACGACTTTTCAGGAGCGCAGTAGATGAATCTTACCTTTCCGCTTTTAGGAATGGCATTCTTCATTATTCGAGCGACGTTAGCAATAGGGAGAAAGCGATCCTGCAAGTGAGACAAAACGGGACAGCCATCAAAGACTACCAATGCATGGGTTTGCACGCTCAAACGTAGTGTGAATCAAAACGTAGTGTGAATCGATGAAAGTAGCATTCGTACCTGTTCCCGTAAAGGTTCAGTGTCTTTCTGACTGTCACCTTCGTCAGAGCCATCACCAGCAATTCCAAGACCGTCCTCGCCCTCTGTGCCAGACAGGGAGCCTGATGAGGTTGAAAGACAAGCAATTCAGTGTACGAAAAAGAAAATGCTGACAAAAAGAAAACATTGCAAGAGAAGCGAGTTTTTCTAAAGCTAAAGCGCTAAACAGCTAAAGCGCCCACCAATTTTGCGCTGAACTGGTAAAGTGTTTGGTGATGCACTCTTACCAACTATTTTAGCTCATAAAATACATAAACTAGTTTCATAGTGTACTTGATCATATGACAGGTTGCTTTAGGCCTAGTTCACACTGAAACATCCGCTTTTTACAGCGACCGAAATTCCCCTGTCGTCGAAACGCAGCGTTGTTCGCACTGAACGCGCCCCGAGCCGCCGAATATGCCATCTACCACCGGGCGAACACGGGGTGGATGCGCTGTCACCCAGTTGTTATCGTGGCTCGCAAACATCACTACGATATCCGGTGGTGTATACTTCGATGATTCTCGTACGCAGGAAGCAAGAAAAGACAGTACTGCTTAAGTTGCTGGCAAGTGGCCGTCTTGTAATGCACGAAGAGCAGAAAAAACCACCGACGCCACTGGCGTTAGCGGGTTCGTTTTGCTCTGAAAGACCGCAACAAGCTCGGTCACGCCAACAGCAAGCTTGGTCACCTTTTCCACGAAATACGGACGCGAAGTAGGCACAGAGTAGGTTAAACTCTCGTTGGTTTCAACATTCAGTTATGTGCACTGCGGCATAACAAGTAAGTAGGGCTTGGCCGCCATTTTTCAAAATTCCTTGACTAGCGCTCCTATTGGTCCGAGAGCGATCAGCGCGGAGAGGGCCCTTTCGGCGGATCTCGCCGCCACCGAACCGGATTCGGAGCACTCTCGGCGGCCGGAATGCTCAGTGTGAACGCGGCCTTAGAGGTCCTTTCCAGTGCCACGAAAGCCACAGAAGCAAACTTTAAAGCCATGTTACAACAATAAAGGGATGGGCTTAGCAGTATAACTACGGGAATTAACAATAACCACTGTGGTCTTCTTTTAGGCTTTTAGTACCCAGTCTTTAAATACCTTTGCTGTGTTGTTTAATGTTTTTTTCTACTTCATGTGCTTCTATATGCGAGTGCCAAGGGTGACAGCGATGATGTCTTAGTTCATGGCTAAGTCATGGTCGCTAGCTTGTGCAACCATTATCTCGGCAAATATTTTTTTTTTTTTCTGTGCAAACAAATGACCTCAAGAAGAACACAAGACCAGGGCAGGTGCCCCTCTCTCTCATGCTTTCGTTTTGGTCGCTTGTTCGGGCACTTGGATATGTTTGCGAAGCTGCACCAACTCGCTCAACAGCAACTTCTTCTAAACTTTATATATTGTACTACACTTGTCTATAGACCAACTCGCTCAACAGCAACTTCTTCTAAACTTTATATATTGTACTACACTTGTCTATAGTACAAGCACATTAGCATCCTCAGGACTACAGTGCTGTCAGTGTAATGATAGCTAAAACAAGCAAAGTGACATGGCATCTGCTACCATACAGGGTGGTACAACGCAAAGAGGAACGTATGAAAAACTCACGATAAAGCAGAGAGGAGAATTGATGCTATCTCTGCAAAGAGGAGCACTCAGAGGTTCATTCCTAACAAGTGACAAGGTGGTCTCTCATTAGAGAATGCGTCATCCAACATATCCATTTCTGAACAAAATTGTCTGGGACGTGGTCAAGGAATCGCGCATGTATATAGTTTTCATGCATGCTTTTTTTTTATGTAGCTAGGGACAGCGGTATATACACACATACACGAGCACTCTAGTTTCACGATGAACTCTTTAGCTGCGACCAAATCTCTGGTTTTTATAACCAACCCTGTCTGGGACGTGGTCAAGGAATCGCGCATGTATATAGTTTTCATGCATGCTTTTTTTTATGTAGCTAGGGACAGCGGTATATACACACATACACGAGCACTCTAGTTTCATGATGAACTCTTTAGCTGCGACCAAATCTCTGGTTTTTATAACCAACCCTGCACTATTGCAACAGTTAAACAATAAAAATAGCTGCGAAAAAACATTCAGCACAGACAACACATGCTAGCAGATGACTATATCACACTACTTTATAGATACGTACTGCTAATTATAATATCTGGTGTTTCACATCTCAAAACCACAAGGTGATTGAGAGACGCTGTAGTGTAGGGCTCAGAAAATGTTGACGAGCTGGGCTTCTTTAGCATGCACCTAAATCATGGGCCTCGGGCATTTTGCCTTCATTGAAATGCAGCCACAGCGGCCAGGATTTGATCCCGCAACCTTCAGGTCGGCAGCCGAGTACCGTAACCGCTAGGCCTCGGGTCATAGATACGTACAGACAGGTACACTGTTAAAGGGAACACCTGCATGAGCAGGATGTTTAGATTTCGCTATCTTACGGGATCATAGCAGCTTAGATATGCATGAGACTACTGGTGGTTGAAAGTTCCGACTCCTTTAGACAGACTATTGACTTGCATGAAGAATGTTTAATCCACTTGCTCTTAGAGGGCCAGGAATATTGATGATGTGCATTCGAGTGTTCCCTTTAACCGTGGACCATACTGTACATCAAGGATGGTAATGGGGGCGCATCTGACATTTTTACTACGCGCGATTGGTTGAGGCTCATATATATGTCTCCAAAATGCGATCTAAACACAAGCCCTAGCCAATCGCATGCACCAGAAACTGTAAAGGCGAACTATCCCAGCCAAAAAGGGAGTTTTATTTGTGCTGAGTAATTGAGACATGTTGGCAAGAGGGGCCACAACTAAAATATCCTGCCATGTCCCTTCACGATTTAGGACAACAGCATGGAACAGACGGTGGTCAACTTGCCGCCAACACATTTACGCCAGCAGACGAATGGGAAAAATTCCCCATTTGCTTTCAACCGAGCATCTATACACTGCAGTCTGCAACTCTGTAACACTCCCTGGTTGCAATATCCTGTTATTCTGGGACACAGCTGCGTTAGTACGCTGATTGAAATAGTCCAAACTTCCATACCTTCTGCATGTACTATGTACTGGCCACTCTCCGTGAGGAATGAATCGGTAATGTTGCCACCATCGTTATCGCCGTTTTCCATCCTGAGAAAAAAAAAATGGTTTGGGATAAGGGCAAATTTCGCCTAAACATTATACAGCAGTAAAAGATGAGCACAATCAGTATTTACAATTTATTTTTATGCTCACATGGGGTGCCACCTCAAATAGACAGTAATGTTTGCCAGTATGTTCACCGAGACTGGCTGACAAGGTAGTGCCCAAGTGGCAGAATAAATTGGGCACTGCACTATTTGTGTGTGGATCATTACGCTGCGCAAACCAAACCCCTATGTTACAAATGTGTTAATTATGAAATTTAATGACCTAGCAGATTGGGCCAAAATATGCACAGAATGTTCACTTATGTGTGATGAAACAGTTTTAATTAAGTCAATGAGGGTGACGATTTGGGCTTGTTGGTACGGTAGCACGATAATATATGGTAGCGCAGACAAAGGACACTGACAAGGGAAGGTACATTCAAGACAACACAGCACTACGTTGTGTTGTCTTGAATGTGCCTTCTCTTGTCTGTGTCCTTTGTCTGCGCTACCATGTACTATCAGTTCTAATGAAGCTCACAAAATCTACGTGCTTAAAAGGTGCGGACTGTAACCATTGCTTCCAGGCAAGTTTTATGATGCAATGAATTATGTGATGCATACTTTAAAAAGAGTGCTTAATTGTTCGATGTTGAGTAGAGCCTTATGCGGTAATTTAAGATATCCGAGTTATGTTAATCAGGTTTGCCCAATAAATATAAAGGTACTTGATGATGCCTAAAGAGGTGTCAGTCACACAAACACACACCAAGAGAGAGACAAACCTGACAACGCTAAATCTCATCTCCGTGCATTTATTACCGATCCGCGTGCAGCACCAAATAGGGAGCTTTCGAATAGGGGCCCCAAAGAAATAGCGTCAAGGCCACTGCGCAAGCGCAACACCCAAACCGCGTTTGGGATGCTACTTCTCAAATTTAGCAGGAGCCCCAAAGCCTGCCTCAAAAACTTTGCGCCACAAAGACGTGATGGCATCCACTGCAGTGACATGACCGAGACTTCGGAGAGTATCCAAAACGCCGCAGACCCTATTCGAAAACTCTTCGTTCCTGCTTGACGCAGAGCGTGCATACGCAAAATGCAAAAAAAAAAAAAAAAAAAAACTCATAACGTCGCGCGGTGATGATCACGCCATCAAAGCTCACTTGCTTTGAAGTTTCTCCAAGATTACGCCAATCTAGACGAGATTGAGTGCATATCTTCTTGTCTGTCTCTATATTAATTTTTTGTTTTGTTTTTTCCCTCAGCTGGAGATCCATTATCAGCCTGTTGAGGTACAAGTGTAGCACGCGCTATCAATGATTCGTTTTACTCCTTCCGCATTGCAAATCGCGATACATAATCACGCCTGGTCAAGCACAGTCGAACAAGATGTGCACATGACACGAAGCTTTACTCGGGGAATTTGACAGTTCGAGCTTAAAATAGATCCCGGAAGAATGAGCGCGGTAACCCAGCAAAAGGGGGCCAGCAGTATGCGAATGAACCCTGCCATTGTAGCAGTGCAGTGCGCAAAACAACGAAAAAAAAAAAGGGGGGGGGGGGGGGGCTTTCTTAAAAAGCAGCCCACCGACGACATGGCTAGGCCTTTTTCCTTCGTCTCCGTACCAAATCCTCGTAAAAATCGCTACAAGTCCGGGAACAAATACCTCGATTAAGGAGGTATAATCGAAAACAACGTCGACAACTGCCCGCAAATGCCCCGCGTCGGCAAATGCTAACAGCCTAGTTCGCCTCGACATTTTATGCGCTGCTCCACGAAAGATCGCAAGCTGGCATGATGACGAAGAAAAAAAAAATTTCGTTGAATTCGCAGCAGTTTGCGTATCGCATCGCACGTGCTTCGAAGGTATCGCGGGCGATGTTTTAATTCGTCAGCTTCGAATGACGAACCCAGAGAGAACCTATTGGTCAAAGTGACGATAAAAAAGGACAAACCTGGGAAGCGACAGCCACTTGGTTGGTCAGCGCAGAACCAGTAAGCGACGAGCGCACAAAGGCTTCGTTAGAACTTGGCTAATCGCAAGGGACGGCACCGTCGACGCTCGTGAGACGGCCACATGGAACTATTATTTTTTCGTCTTGCAAAACACACCGCTAACTGCAGTGCCGCGTCTCAAAATTTTGCCGCAAGCACGACCGCTACGCAGCAATAAACAAATTCTCCGCACGACGCACCAATGCAATGGCTACTGCTGCCGCAAGTGGAATTGTGAGAAGGAGAGTAAACGCAATCAGTTTCGAAACCAGTCTTTTTTTTTTTGTTTAACTTGTTTTTAATATTGCAAACCCATCACTACAACTACTCTACATTTTAAGAAATCTCGGTTTTAAGAATTTTATAATTATAGCACACCAGTGACAACGTTGACGTGTTGTGTTTTTTTAATGATATTCTTGGCAGCATCAGTTTACACAACGTCGGCTGCAAAACGCACGCATGCTCTGCACAATGTGCGGCTGCAACGTCATGCGCAACGCTGGCGACGTGGTCAGTTCTTTTGCTCCGGTGTACGCTACGCTATCCGGTTGTTAGCTGCCGCTGGCAGCCGTGTGCGTGTGTGTGGTTGGACAGTTCGTCGTAGTCGGCCGTCGCATACACTACTCGGCGAGTGGTCTCTCAAGTGAACAACATGGGGAGTAAGTAGAGCGATTTCGCAGCATTTTTATTACATAGCCCGGCGTGCTAGGCAGTGTTTACAACAGCCGATCCAACGTTCGATCGTTGGGATTGACGCGACAGTGGAAAAGGTTTTGACGCGGATTTTTCATGCCGGCATTCTTGGGTGTTCGCGTTGGTTGGCTTCCGTAGGGGCACCACTCGACGTCTTTCAGTGGATGTCTCACGAATTGGAGATTTGTACACGAGCACTGCTTTTGTCATTCGTTCCGTACGATGATCCAGCGGGGTTTTTTCGGCAGTGGGGATTGCGTCGAAGTTGGCTGGTTTTTCTTTCGGGGTCACCGTGAAAGCCGCCTTGAGTGTCAACCTGGTGACGTTGACACGTTGTCAGGGACGTAACAGCCGGTCCTACGTGACTTGTTCACAAACAGTTTTCATACTTGAGTGTTATTTTACTGTACTATCACCCAAAGCCTCGTTCGTGGCATATCCCATCTAGGTCATTATACGGAGGGTCATCAGTTCATGTTCATGACCGTGAAAGTTCCGGGCGCGAGCGAGCGCTAGTCACTTGTGGTTCGTTCCTCGCGAAATGTTTAAAAGTTCTCAAGCAGCTAAAGTTACCGCTACATTCCGCATCCTATCGCTTGTGCACTAGTGTCGCATGTATCTGCACAATTTTCCTTCTCGGGACGTGCATAGATATCCAACCAGTCTTGCAAAGTCTAATCATCAAAAGTGTCTTACCTCTTTCTCATTACAATGCGGTCACCTTGGTGTGACGACGAAGCCCGCTGAAACTTCGTTAACATATGATGTATGAATTGGTGTTGCTGATGTGGCGAGCTTGCTGTCATATAATGTTATCGTGTTTTTATCTTTGCAGTAAAATTCTTAGAAGTTATCAAACCATTTTGTGGAATCCTCCCCGAAGTCGCAAAGCCAGAACGAAAAGTAAGCAATACGTTGGGTATTTCTGTCGTAAACATGTCTAGGCTCCCTGTTTCTTACAGTCAAACTATACTTATGGCACTACCTTCTATGTTCTCCTGTAATTCCAGATTCAGTTTCGAGAAAAGGTGCTATGGACTGCGATCACCCTATTCATCTTCCTCGTTTGTTGCCAGGTAAGACTAAAAGCACCTACTTGACCTCGATACATTTCAAGTGGGTTGTGCTGCTTAACGAATGGCATCGGATGGAGAGTAGATGCTCACTTGCAGCATATGGATTAGCGCTTACTAAGAATCGTGTTTGTTGGCAGCATCAAAAGGCAGAATTAACCCAAAAAGAAGTTACTGTTCTAGGCATGTTTCGTGCTGTTTGTTTGACAGGTGGAGTTTGGTCGGTTTTGCAGTATGTGAATAAACGGGGGGGTTTGCGCAGATAGCAGAAACATATGATGATATTGTTTCGTTTGTTTGTGTAATTGAACAGTACAGTGGTGTCCGTGGTTATGAAACGGTGCAACGAAAAACGCACAACACTGACGAGGAACACAAGCACCGGACTCTCAACTGGCCCAACTATTAGTGTTACTGAACACGAGTTTCATAGAGCTTAGCCAGACAGTGCTGATGCATTGTTAATTCTGAGACTTGGAACTCCAAAGGTACAGAACATGGCAAAAAAGCAAGAACTGATTATAGGACCGCCGAAACGTGCGAAGCTGCCCTAGCTCGATAATGGGGTAGTTGTTTATTTATATAGGCACCAGCTGCAATGTCATACCCCTGATCTGGCCACTATGATCGTCACTGTCGTGTCATAACGTTGGGTTTTAATGCATCTCACATTCAAAGAAATAAGCAAGACTGCATCTGACGTTTGATTACTTGAGTGAGATGTCCAGTTGCAAGTAGTTATGGGCGAATGTATTTGGACCTTTAATGGAAGCATCTGTGAATTAACACCCCAATCTCATGTAAAGCGGCAAATGTAGAGAAGAATTTTTTTTTTTTTCTGGTAAGGACGTCAATGTCCATTGTGACTCTCGTTATCAGTGCAGGTGCATTCATGTAATGGAAATCTTTAATTTGATTTCTCATTATATTGGAGATGAGAATATATTGCACATCTTAACCAGTCATAAGCACATTACCTGTAAAATACACAGTGGTGTACAGTACAGTTACACGGAGCCAGAGAGTAGTATACTAAGGTTACTGTAGGTCAGATATTGTTATTTTGCTGCTTCTGTAAAACAGCAAATGGCACTACTAAGTACTGTGTTTAAATTTATGTGGCAAAAAAATTCCAGCTTTCTGTAATAAACTCCTGTGTCAGCTTTATCTAGCCCAATTTATTTAGCACATTGTCAATCATATGCGTTTCAGTAGTTGTGATAGTGTAATGTTACTGTCGTATATATAACAGTGCTTCGGTTAAAAGTTGCTCGAACTAAAAAGCAACAAGTTACAGGTTGAAGTTACCTATCATAAAAGCTGCCTCGTAAAGTGCTTCTACTAAGTGACATTTTTTTCTCGCGCTCTCTCTCTCTGCAGATCCCACTTTTTGGGATTATGTCTTCAGACTCTGCAGACCCTTTCTACTGGATGCGAGTCATTCTTGCCTCAAACCGAGGCACCCTCATGGAGCTGGGCATCTCGCCCATCGTCACATCAGGTCTCATCATGCAGCTTCTTGCGGGCGCGAAGATCATTGAGGTTGGGGACACACCAAAAGACAGGGCACTCTTCAACGGAGCACAGAAGCGTAAGTGTCGCAAAGCGTTGCGCGAAGTGCATTTTGCAGGGTTCTAAAAGGATACACATACTATGATGAGATGTCAAAGCGAATGAAAATGTTATCGAAAAATAGGTAGTCGAGCTCATATATGTGTGAGTATGAATTTACGAGGACAATTAGGCAAAGAAAACACGAAATGCTATGCCATTACTTGGAGAGCACCGTGAAACGAAAAATGCTATATAACCTGCTGATCATGTGACTGTATAAGTTTTCTGAGGTATACAGGGAATTTATGTCAATATTTTTGGGGTAGAATTTAGTGTTTAAAAAAATTAAAAAAGACTTGCATATGCTAAAGCTACAATTCACAAACAAACGTCCCTTTGAAGAAGAAATGAAACGCAAGCATTTATTCGTTTGCCAGGGCATTTTACCAACTTGCACAGTTTTTAATGTTGCATCATGTTCAATTCGCATTACTTTTTCTTTTTGAACTTGGCTTGAACAAAACTTTATTTCCGTAATCAGGTTGATTTTGTTGTTGTAGAGTAACTTCAGGGCTAGATTTAGAATTGGCTACTCTCCCACAATTCCTGCAAGGCTAGATTCATTGTTCATCAAACACCAACTCGCAATTTTCAAACAAGGTGCAACGCATGGGAGGATGTCTTTACAATCCGAAGACACCCATAGGTGCTGTCGTTTCACCGAATCATTGCCTTCCATATTGTTTTGCAGTGTTCGGTATGGTGATCACAATCGGCCAGGCAATCGTGTACGTCATGACGGGCATGTACGGTGACCCTGCCGACATCGGCGCTGGCGTCTGCTTCCTCATCATCATCCAGTTGTTTGTGGCGGGTCTCATCGTGCTCTTGTTGGACGAGCTGCTACAGAAGGGCTATGGATTGGGCTCCGGTATTTCCCTCTTCATTGCCACCAACATCTGTGAGACCATCGTCTGGAAGGCCTTCAGTCCGGCAACTGTCAACACTGGCCGAGGTAAGTGGTGAGAAAAATGTGTGCTTGGTTTGGTGCGGAGGGTGGCAGCGAGTTTTGTTGTTTCACTCTGGCCTCCCTAGAACGACGTCTCATGTGATACAGAAATAGCTTCTCTGTATTTGAAAGTTTTTATAAGGGTATATTGTAACACTGTACACTCAAACCACATTATAAGCAAGGTGCATCTTACATAAAAATAAATGTTATATCCCACAATTTGTTATAAAGATTGCAAGACTATTCTTCATTTACATTGTTATAACCGATATTTCATTAAATCTGGGTGCGTTTTATCAAAATTTGAGTACTATGACAAGATCATTGTTCTTTTTATTTGTTATAAGTGATGATATTTCGTTACATTGAGGTTCAAGTGTATCAGTTTATGCCCCCATATGTGTTTTGCTGATGGGTCATGTTCCGATGTAATAAACAGCAACACTTCTCGTCAAGTTGGCGACCGATCCTGATTATGGTTGTAATTTTGACTACCTTATTTACATTATTGTAGGTGGACCCGTTTTATCTGAATTTCAAATCTGAAGTTGGGTGGGGGGACGACGTAAAATTAAAATCTAGTTTCAGTTGTCTCTCTAAAAAAAATTCTCGCGTAATCTTGCAAAGCTAGTTTTTCTGCATGGCTTTTAAGCACTGCCATGAAGCCACCTTAGCACACCGGTACTAGATAGTTTTTTTCAGAGACTTCATAAGTAAATTTTTTAATGAAATGGGCTCATGCTCCTGAAACTCATTGAAGTGCTATAGAGGGGCTTTCACGGGTTGCTCCGTGCAGGCACTGAATTTGAGGGTGCCATCATCGCGCTCTTCCACCTGCTGGCCACCCGGTCGGACAAGGTGCGCGCCCTGCGAGAGGCCTTCTACCGTGCCAACCTGCCGAACCTCATGAACCTGCTGGCCACAGTGCTAGTCTTCGCCATAGTCATATACTTTCAGGTACAGTGCTCGCTGACTTCTTGTCATTGCTAGTTATCCTTAATAAGCCTTGCCGTGTTGTGAAAGGGCTGCTGAACAACCTGGGAAATCCAGAAGTCTGTTCACACGACTTTGTGAGAAAGCGAGCTCTCCGTTAGGCCGTATGCGTGAAATATCTGTTGTGAAGGGTTTCCTACCCTACTTTGCCATGTAGACAGACACAAGCCTTTTCTGGCCTGTCTCGCATGGCTATTATGTGCAATCAACCACTTCCGCTTCTTTTTTGTGCTTTTTCGACTGCGCAAGCGGAGATGACTGCATGTACTCAAGAAGCGCAAAAGCCTGATTGGCTCAACACTTAGTGCTGATGTTTTTCTACGTTTTTAATATTGTAATAAGTGATGAGGAGGAGTAATACCTGTTAGGAGGGTAGTGAATGTGGGAAAAAAAGCACGTTCTTGTCTTGGAAGTCAAAGGCGTTTAGAGATCTCAATGAGAAATGTTAAAAATTAGTAGACAATTCATTAGACTGACGCAAAATCTTCTCTCTTCAGGGCTTCCGTGTGGATCTTCCCATCAAGTCTGCCCGCTACCGTGGGCAGTACAGCTCATACCCCATCAAGCTCTTCTACACGTCCAACATCCCCATCATTCTGCAGTCCGCACTCGTCTCCAACCTCTACGTCATCTCTCAGGTGAGCCAACTGTGCGATCCCTTTTCACGGGCCATCGTGGTTCAAGTGCCTGTTTAGCATGCACTGATGTCGTACCTTGCGAGCTCAATTCTTGGCTGCCACTCTCTTGTTTCAGTCTGAAGCACTGTATAGGAAAGTGAAAAGATTAGAATTGATGCTTGTGTCATGCTTGTGACGTTACTGTCGTTTTCTTGAGACCTCAGGTGTAAAAATTTTGCTTATATGCAAACTCGTCTACCTGTAGGTTTGACTATCATGACTACCGTGAATGCATCCGTTTCGTTATCAACCTAAATGCGTGCTACACTATTGAGAAAGTTGCTTAGTCAGAGCATACTGTGTAAATTAAGCTTAAAATACTGTTATGTGTCCTTTATGTAATACAATTCATTGCATATAGTACAGAGCCCTGTGGCAAGGAGTTGCTCATACGCTGGCTTCCTGCAATGCAATATGGGCCTTTAAGCAGTAAAGCAGTACTCTCAGTACAGTTCATGTGTGCGTTTCATGCGTGCATGAATATGTCTCTTTGTTTTTTTAAGTGCACTTCTTCATCAATATTGATGCCTTGTCATTAGCATGCTAAAAATATTCAAAAGAACTTATAAGAAGTGTCGAATGTTCTGTTCTTTAAGTATGTATGTTCTAATTTCACTTCCTACCTTTCGTACTTTTTTTCCCCCCCAGATGCTTGCTGTGAAGTTCAGTGGAAATGTTTTCGTCAACCTTTTGGGAGTCTGGGCGGTGAGTGTCTCTACAGATTTGTCCGTCTTTCATGGACACCCGTGCATTCATTGGCGTGACAGGTGTTTTTCGCTTGCTGTTGTTCAGCAGAGACATTTGTGCTGTCGCCGACCCTTTACTCAGACTCTACTAGAACCGTCGAAAAATCTGAATGATTGGTAGTACGAAAAAAAAGGATGGACTCGAAAAAAAAAAGCACCTTTATTGGCCTAGTGGCTGGAAAAAGCTATTCATGTTCATCTGCACACACTCGCACTTATCTGCGACCAAGTCCACCTGTATGTCGGCGTATAATAAGCGGGGTTTAACGAAGCTCTAGCTACTTTTAAAAAGTTGTTGTAAAATTCATTTCTACCTCGCTGGAATACAGTGACACAATTATAAAAGGATCCACATTCTCTTTCACGAATTTTGGCGAATCTGCTGTTCTTGTATTTGCTCGTTTCTCTGTTTAGGACGTCGGCGGTGCGGGTCCAGCCAGGGCGTACCCCATTGGAGGCCTATGTTACTACCTCTCGCCGCCCGAGAACTTGGCTCACATATTGGAAGATCCCGTTCACGCGGTGCTGTACATTGTGTTCATGCTGGGCTCCTGCGCTTTCTTCTCCAAGACGTGGATCGAGGTGTCTGGCTCTAGTGCCAAGGATGTAAGTGAACAATGTTCTCGGTGTTCAGCTGTGCTTTTAGGCCAACAAAGGGGGTAAATTTCTCTTTAGAAGTTTTTTTTTTTTTTATCTGTGATGAAATTTGCCGAGTTTTACTTTTGTTTGCCGATTTCAACGATGCGACTATTTTTCTATTTACTATTTTTCTATTTTCTATTTACTATTTTTCTGCTGCATCAGGTCGATTTTGGAATATTGAACACTTCGTGTGTGTGTGTGTGTGTTTTTTTGTTTTTTTTTTTTTTTTTTGAGAGCAAGATTTTCTCCTGAACCAAGGAAGTTGCGAAGTTAACATTCAATAATCTGAAGGAAAACTGTATGCAATAGGCCAAAAGTGGGTGTTTTTGATCTGTTGATCGAAAGTTGTGACAGCTCTAAACATGATCGAGTGAGTTAATGTCAAGTTGAAATCTAAATCGTGAATGCTCAACATACCATAACTTCGATCAAACTGACTTAGAAAGTTACTTATTGTTTTCTTGCATGCAGTTCTCATTTGAGATAATTTCGATATGCTCGTTTACTTTGTGACTTTGTCAGTGCTGAAAAAAAATCTTAGATTCGTGGATATTTTATAAATTGCACATTGCATTAGAAAAGCAACTGCATATTTGAAAACAGTACATAAATTTACATATTCTAAGCAAGCTTTAAAGTGGAGTGTACCTCTTAAATGGAAAAACAAAAGAGTTCGTTAAGAGACACCCTGCGATGCTTCCAAGCGCACTTCTTGCACAGTGAAGGTGGCAGCATTATGGCGCGACAATCTTACGCTCGGTTTTGTGATGGACGCTGCGTACAATTGCATCTCTTGTCTTTCAGGTTGCCAAGCAGCTAAAGGAACAACAGATGGTCATGCGTGGTCACAGAGAGAAGTCTATGATTCACGAGCTGAACAGGTACATCCCCACCGCAGCTGCATTCGGGGGCTTGTGCATCGGGGCCCTGTCAGTGCTGGCCGACTTCCTGGGTGAGTAGCAAGAGTCATCTTCTCCAAATGCAGTACTAGACTCTATGATAGAATACACATGCTGTATCCTCTTCCAGGCACAAGTTACTATTTCTTGTCGACTAATGCATTGCAATTACAATTTATTGCATGGTGCTGGCTAATTGCATGGAGTTTCTAAGAACTCATTGTGAGGCACTGAGACTGTTGCTAGAAGCTGTTAGAACAGTTTGTGTCGCATTCAGCACGTTGAACACCAAAATGTGTTCATTGAACACATTTTCGTGCACAGTGATCATTAAAGGGTAATCAAGTTGCTACTTATTGTGCTGTCAGTCACGTTGAATTTTTGCATAATATAACTGCATCACTAACTAAAAGCATGTATGCAAGGTATTAGCTTCAAGTCGAAGATAATGAGGGAGAAATTTTTCTTTAACATTTGCAGTAATTAGGACTACATCAAATGTGAAGCATCTCTGCAAATGATCAAAATGGGTGCGGAGGCGGGTCAGAAACATTTGTTGATAGTGTGAATACTGGCTGTTTGCTTTAAATATTTGGTCAACTAGAATACTGTTCAATATTTGAATATTGATAATTGACAATCAACCACTCTGGAGTACAAAGCCGAAAGAAAATCTATTAGAATTCTCGGGGAAAAAAGCCTCTGCAGAGAAAAATTTGCCCTCATTCAGGAATTGAATCCGAGACCAAGTCCTCTCTGGGGTAGTCTTCCTACCAATTCAGCTTGCCAGGATTCTAGCAATCGGTAGCATGAGGGCAACTAGCCAAAAACTTGAAGCATATGGGTGCAGCATACTGAAGATAGGTCCTGCGGAATATTGCAAGGTGGCATGGCAGAACGTTTGTGAAAGGGTAGTACTTGACTAGCTGGCTTATAGTTGAAAAGATTGAATTGCTGCACAAACTTGAAGAAAAAAATAAGAGAGACAGGAAAGAGCGCAGGTGCGCTCTTTCCTGTCTCTCTTGTTTTTTTCTTCAAGTTTGTGCAGCAATTCAATCTTTTTAAGTATGAACCAACTAGTCTGCAAAAAAGTATTGCTGGCTTATAGGTTTGTTGAACTAACACATCCTGTATTGCAAGCATTATGTCTCCCTCTGAGCCTTGGCATTGCCTCCCTTCACGCAGGTGCCATCGGAAGCGGCACTGGTATTCTCCTCGCAGTCACAATCATCTATCAGTACTTCGAGATCTTCATCAAGGAACAGGGAGACATGGGTGGCATGAGCACACTGCTCTTCTAGGCTGTTCGAATGTTCTCTCTCCTGCGTTGTTGTTGTTTCTTTTCCTTTCCATTTTTTTTTTTAATCAGTGTACATGTATTTAAGGACATTCAAAGACTACCACCTTGTCAAGATGGCTGCAAGGCAAGTTCCCAAAACCTGGTGACATGGACGTCAGAAGAGTGTTGGGGTTGTGATGGCTTGCCTTACAAGAGAACTCAAGATGGAATGACTTGAAATGACAGATGCGTGCGTCTGTGACACCTGTGTTCCGCTAAGAAGTCTGCAAACGACATGGTCAAGAGCGAGTTCTTTCACGTGATTTTTTTTTTGCGTTAGCAGCTTCCACCTACGTCACAGCAAGCCTCCCTTTTTTTTCTCCTGTACTTACTGTCTTTCATGTATAACATGTGAAGACAGCATAGGGTGGATTTTTATTGTACATACTTACATTGTATTGTATATTTTTCTTTGAAAATGTCACACATGCATAAGCGTCTTGTCTCAAGTGCTTTTTGTTGGCGCTGTCCATTTGCTGCTGTATTGTTGCCACTACAATACAATTCAATGTTCACGGCATGAAGGGTAGCCACTGTCTCTTTTTCTTTTATTGCTAGGAAACATGGAAGATGTCATGCACACACCGGAGCTTTGTGAACATTTTTGTATGAACAATACCCAAACTGACCTTTTTTTGGCAGGTCATGGTAACATTTTGGATTGGCGAATCGATTTGTCGTGTATCATACATGTGTGACTTGCGCAAGAGGAAAAAAAAATAAAATAAAGGACCCTTCAGCAATAGTGGTGCTTTGTTGTATGTTTCGAGGGCTGATAAACGGGCTTGTGGCTCTTCATTCTGTTTACCTCCTTACAAGCTCACCCATTCATACAGAAGGCCGTAGCAATCGTGTTTTGTATCAAGTGCCACACAGATGCTTCATTTTGAAATAGCTCCACTAAAGAGCCTATATGCATTCTAACTTCATTAAAATAAAGAAGCATTGGCCATGAAAGTACTTTGTCATATCCAAAAAGTCATTATACTTAACATATATTCTTAACGCTGTATCAATGACAGACCTGTTCTTCACTTACTTCCTTATACCGTGGTTTGAGTGTATACGGGGTGGCAGGTTAACTGTTGTGCAGCGCGAGCAGTAATTTCTATTGCGATAGCAATGATATGAACAGTCTCTGCTGGTTTTTGCCGTCGCCGCCACCGTCATTACCGTGTATATATATATCGATGCGCTAGCCTTCTCTTTCTGTGGTGCGAACATTGCCTTTACGGCCGAAGGTCGTCTGCGCGTGCGCTTATCTCGTGAGCGAAAGGGGGGGGGGGGGCGCTTATGGTTGCCGCGGTAGCGCGGCTCTTGCCCCCACAGCAGGCGGGAGCTTCTACGGCCTGCGCTCTCAGCACACACACAAGAAGGTTCAAAAGGTGTATTAGAAGCTACACGTAACAAACTGCCACCAGCGGCCACACACGACGTATAGCCCTTGGTACCAGCACGCGCTGCCCATGAGAGGCGTTTTATCAACGCCGTCATTATGCACGAGCCTTGTGGTCATCTACTGTGGCCGCGCCGCAAGAAACTTGGTTACTTATCAAGCGCATGTATACTACATTTAATAATACTCCTAAAAGTGCTAGCCTTGCTTTGTAAAACATTCGAATATGTTGCTATAATATTCATTGCTCCGTCTTTCTGGTAAAACTGTGATTTTTTTTTTATTAGAGAAACTAGCAGACACTGCGAGGATTCAGGAGATGTGCGCAAAGCGAAATGAACCGTCGCAACAGCAGACAATGCACACAGCAACACTAAGGTGCCCCTAAAATTGTGCACCTGTCCTACTTCTCTTCGCCCGCTCATAGACAACATTGCGGTGCTCCGAGCCGTTTAATTGCTTGAACTATGAAATTGCTCCTTGGCCCTGTGGTGGTGCAGTTTTGGTCGCTCAAATGTTGAAAGTACATAATCATTTAAGAAGTTCACCATCAGCGTTTGTAGCCTCGCAATTTGTTTGCTGCACGAATCTGTAAGATTTGTCGAGTATGAGCAAAGTTGCCGACCCATGCATTTAGGTGCACCTTCTTCTTTCATCATATGAAACAAAGCTACGCAAGTGCGATGACGAAGAGGCAAGCAGCCGTGTCAGCAATCATTATAGGACCTTGTGCACTTTTACCTTCCTTTATTCGAACACATCAGCCCTTTTTTTCGGTGGGATCATGAGCACAATGACGCTTTCCTGTGCTGCATAGTTCTAGCACTAGAGTGCAGCACGGCCACGTGGCAGCCATAGTAGCTATGCTATGGTGGCTAGTTATGCAGCACCCAAATGCTCTACTTGGCAAATGTCACTCCCTCCACCCGTCATGTTGTAGTGGGGCCTGTCTATATCGTATGCAATTCGCTAAGACTACTGTGAGCATTCTCTAGCTGTCTTTGAAACATAATTGCAAGTTCCTAATCGCATGCAGTGCTGTGACATCTACCTCACATTTTGAGAGATCTCGACTACTGACCTGCAGCGTTTTCTGACCATGGTCAAAGAGGGCTTTGGGGGTACACAGTACATTACCAAAGAAATTAAGAGGCTGTCGATGATTTTGTGTCCATCTACTAACCAAAACAAGACAAAAAAGCTCGATATAGCTTGCACTAGATATAGCAGGACTGTACAACCTAATAAGCACATATATGATTAAATATACAGATGTAGACCGCTTATAACGTAACTTGCAAATATCCGCACTATAACCAAACCAACTTTTTTCAAGCGTGGCACGTGCGCAAAATTGTGTTAAGCATGCAGCCTTGCGTTTCCGAGAATCAAAGCATACGATGCGTGGTGTGCTCACAGCGATTTCGGAATGTTAAAAAAGAAATTAAAGTTCAAACACCCGCGTTGCCAACGAAATAAATGGGATAAGAGTGGGGGGGGGGGGGGGGGGGAGGGTTACCAAATGTAAGCACCATTCGCGAAAAATCGTCGACTTCTCAGACCACCTCGATTATGCACATTACAGAGAAGCTATGTAACATCACGTCTGAAATTTCACGCGCTGAAAGACGCCATTGCTCAATTCCACGGTGCGCGCGTACCGGATTTCAACACATCGCAATCGAATCGCGAACCATGCGTCACTCTCGTTTTCATTAATGATATATGTATCCCCTTTTTTCCAAGTGGAGCCGTCGCAAAGAGTCTCGTTGATTCCGAACCAAGCCACACCTTAGCACGCTATACCACTACTATAGTGTACTAGAACATTCTAGTACACCATATCACTACTGAAATGCAACAAAGAACCAACTCTGATTAGGCCTAGGCCGCTGTAATTGGTACGTTGTCACGGGGAGTTTGGCCAACGAGCGTCGAAAAGATCACACTCAAGCGTTCGCGGCCGTGAGATCAGTCACGACGAAACCCGCCAAGCGTATGTAAGAACGCGCACTGGCAGCAAAGGCGAAAGCTCGCATCATAAAGGCATAAATGTATTTAAATTTACGAACGAGGTAGCAAGCTCGATAACGACGATGCTTTTAACAAGGAACTTCTAAGCGAAACAAGGGATCGCATGTGCAGTGGCTTACCAACTCTTTCGCGATTGAGCTGTAAACGACAATTTGAGTTGAATGAAAAACTAAATAGCCCGACTCTCAGTTAGGCCTGCATAGAGATAAAAATAATGGTCTTTCACCTTCTCCCTGGTCCGGTGAACCAGGGAGCGGGTCTGGTGAGTCCACTGCCTTATACGTCGCCACTTAGCAAACTGCTGCCACCGCTCCTAGTTACCATAAGGAAGGCTGATCAGGTCTGTCAGAAACAAGAGCGGGAAGCATTTTTTTTTTTTTTGCGCTTCAGTACGGCAAAACTAAAACATTGAAAAAGATTTCGTCAGAATTATCGGCTCACAGCAGCTTCGACAAAAAATTAAGCAAGGTGATTAAAGAAAATGATTTCCCTCAAGAAGTAAACGCTCTGATTGGTCCATAAAACGATTGCTCATTCCTCTCCATAACAAAACGGTGTGCACGTGAGTGACGCAGCGCCCCTTCGTCACTTTCGAAATGCGCCACCGCCATGCCCGGGTACCTACCGACTCCATCGCCTACCGCTGCCGTGCTGTCTCCTCGTGCTTGCGCCCATTTAGTTTTGCCTCACGATGCAAGTTTGAGGGCTGCTAGTGCGGCAAGTTGATTAAGTAGTCCCCAAAGAAGGAGCAGAGCTTCGGGGTGTTTCTTCGGGAGGGGGGGTGGGGGTGGGGGGACGCTGCTATTTTGGTGGCATGGGCCACAGCTGTATATTAATATTAATATTATATATCTTGTAAACTTGCCTAGCTCTGTAAAACTCGTTTTCGATGGGAGCTGCTGCGCTTCGCTCATCGACTCTTAAAATTGCGGCTCGAGAGACTTTGGGCTTTCACTTGTTCTTGGGCCACGCAATTTGTGGTGTTTGTAGTGAAAGCGAGACAACGGGCCCTCGTAGGTCGTGGCGGGCAGCCGGTGTACGCGGTGGCTGGTATCCGTGCCGCACATCTTGATTTTCTGGTCTTGCATCGAGTGAACAAACGAGGCCTTCCTGATTCGATGAGCTCGTTAAAGTACGACAACAAAAAAAAAAACCACAATGCTTCTCGTTCAACACCGTACACAGCAACAGATAACGAGCCCCCCACAAACCACACCGCAGCACGCGAACTGCCGTAGGTACCCAGGGAGGTACCCAGACATGGCGGGAGAGGGCGACAACGGCGGAAGTGACATCACATGAACACTCTGTATACGCTTTCGCGCCTTGTACTGTAGCCTGCTTTGCAATGCTACAGTAGAAGGCGCGAAAGCGTCGCATAGGCGGCCCACAAGGCAAAGAGCCTTGAAGGACAATCGTTACAGCAGAAATGTTGGAAAGATTTCACTATATTAAAGCATTCCCTGGTAACATTCGCATTTCTTCGTAACAATATAATTGAGCGATTACTGTGGCGAAGGAAAATTTCGTGTTAGTTGCTGGTTTCCCCAGCGTGCAGCCGACAGTGACCACTATCTAAAGTGGGGGGGGGGGGGGGGTGCTCAGACCCACCCCCCAACTTTTCTCATTGAAAAGGCTTTTTTTTTTTTTTTTTGGTATTCAAGATGCAGCACAGGAACGTTGTTCTCGTCGGTTTTCTTGCCGCCAACGAACTGCCGTGAGCAGAGACATGACAATGGCAACACTCAGAGGTTCTCTCGATGTTCTGACGACACCCACTGCTTCCCCAATGCAGGCGACAACGAAATGCGATTTAGCGCTAACATATCACACCAGTACTCATCGCGTGTTGTACTGTGCTGCACACACGATGCCATCCAAATTCTTTTTCTTCTTGCACTGATTGTTCGTGTACCCATACACTACACAGCGAGGTAAGAGTTAGATGGTTTGGTCTTCGAACATGCACACTTTCCTGCCACAACAGCCAATTTTTATCGGAGAGAGGCGTCTATTTCACGTACTACATCCAAGCATGCCATGTGTACAGGTATGGAATGTGCAGCCCAAGGCACGATGGCAACAGTGAGAGCATACCCCCGACCCCTGCAGGTGATCGATTCGAGAGTGCTCCTGTGAAAAGCGGTATTGACCCAAAAACATGGTTTTAATCTCCAGCAGTTATAGGTCAAAATGACAATGAATGGGTTCATGTGCTACGTCTGGGAACATGAACCTACTGACGATGATCGGGACACAATGGTATGAAAAGTGAAGCATGTGTCAAGCCCCTCTACAGCTTTCATCTTAATTGACATTACCAAATCATGAAAGGCAAAAAAGCGACACGGAAGCAAACACGAAAAAGGTTTGCTGTAAACGTGTACCACATTTTACTCACTGTTCCTACAACTGTAGAGGTACAAGTCATTTACGGCACACAATCTCTGACTGGTTACAAATTTTAAAGGAGAACAGAAACTGAACACAAAATACAACGGGCATTGATCACATTGCTAGTGCAGTTACAGCTATGGTTCAGCACAGTTGAAAGCATCCATTTCAATGGCTGGAAAGAACAACTATCTTTGGTTTTCACCACAGGAAATACTGTTTACAGTAACAGTCTAGTAGGCCAACCTGTATCAAACACTGTCACATGCAACTACACCAGCTGTACTTGGGCCTAAAGTACTAACAGCACAAAATTGAATGAAACATTGATAATGCTACAAAACGAACATTCTACACTTGCTGCATTTTCATGCCCCCTTGCAATATGTTGGCTGTGGTGGCTATGGGCCAACCGGGAGCCTCGTAGCATGTGAGCAGTGCCTAGGAGCATTGTTTGTCTTAAAAATGGCACGTAACTCGCCACTGATTGCGAAGTCCTGCTCATTTTAGTTGATAAAGTTCACGGGAGCCAGAAAGTTGCCTTCACACTCGGTATGCAATGTTTTTCAGCATTTTTCAGAGCAATCAGTCACGACGGTGATAACAATATGTTTAGCCAGCTTAGCTTCACTGCATCAGTTACTCAATTTACCCGGCTAGTCATTGGTGGAAGCGTGATTAAATACTTTCCAAGCTTTCTCACAATGCTCAGCAGCCGGAGCAAATGGCAATGAGCAAGACTGCTAGTCTGCATGCAAAGTGGATAGTAGACTGCACATATGTAGCACCACATGTTTGTTTCGTGCTGATGCAAATAACTGTATAATTAGACTAGTATGTAACGAAGACAACATGTAAATAAAAGCTTTTGTAGTAAATATACTGCATTGAGGCCAAAAAAGTGATATTTGCACAAGTTTAGAAAAAGCTTGGTGAGGAGGGAGCGAGAGCATTCAGCTACTGTTGTATGCTTGAGTCATCAGCAGCGTTCATGTTTTGAATAGATACACCATTTTTTTTTTACAATTTCTAATCTACTGCTTTCTCGATGTCAAATGAACAGAGCTTTCTAATTCCTGTTTCATATGTGCAGCACAGTCTGTTGTTGCTTCGAGTTTGTAGAAATTTTAGGACGTCGTGCCAGAAAATACAAAGTGGCAGGAGTAGTTTAAAATTCGTGGGCTCAAAGATTTTGCAGCCCTTGTGACATGCCATGGCACACACACCGTCTTAACATCTCCAAGGTCACGTACAGCGGGTGGTGCCTCTTGGATTAAAATTAAGTGCAAGAAATCACAAACAGCTTTTAAGAAAGGCCCATAATTTCTGCTAATTCTATGCCATCAATGAATTATGACACAAATATAAAGCAAATACAAGCACGAGTGAGGATGTAATGGGTTGCACAATGCATGACGAACCGAAGCTACACCTGGCATGCATTTCCGAACAACGTGCTGAGGCTCGTAGCCAAGGCTAAGCTACCAACTGACTGTGCTACAATATAATGTACACATCAGCGAACTGAGGCTCTTTCTCTGCATTATAGATTATCAGCAGTGAACTGCACAAAAAAAATCAAACTATGGCATTATAAAGGCACATATAAACACGAGCACGGAGTATAATAGCAGCAGATCGCAAACCTTCAAGTAAAAAGGTACATCAGTGGTTAGGAAAAATACTAGACAATTACCATCCATCATGAATCAAAGGAGCAAACAATAAGTGACCCATATTTATTTAAACTTAGTTGATCTATGTTAAGTCTTTGATTTCAAGCCAAGAGCATAAACTTTCATTATGTAGATTATGATAACATTTGTAAGTAGAATGTTCAAGTTAATATAACTCATAAAACTTACTTGCATGAATGTAAACTTGCCTAACTTCAAACTGAATAAACACACAAAAATTTTAGGACTGACTCGCTTCCAGAGAGGACATGGCATAACTCTGTTTTGCAGAAATTTGGCCACGATGATGTCAATATATGAGAACAAGAGAAAGTACATGAAGATAAAATAACTTTACTGGGGAATGGGAAAGAAGAATTTATTGACTACATGTACTGCAAAGCACTGTAAAAACAATACACTAGCATTCTCGTAAGATAGTTTGGAAAAACTAAACGCCGACAGCAGCAGCGTTTGAGTAGGCACAGAGCCATACGTGCATGTGGTGCTTACAAACAGTAAACATGCAATTCTGGTGACCGCTCTGCCAGGCGATCATTCGTCAAACAAAAAACGCCATTTGTGGGTCAACTAAATATACACAACAGATCATACATTCTGTGTTATGTTAACATAGTTGCCTTTTCATTGTCATACTGTGTGTGCAAAAAGTTGTTCCTTTAAATCTTGTCATGGAAAGGGCCCGAACGGCACCATTAGAAAGACAAAGAGAACAGAATAGGTCAATACAAAGAGACCTCAAAGTGCGCATGAAGTACTTAATCTTCCAGCTTGCGCTTTGGCTTCTTCGGATTCCTGGAACGACTCTTTGCTTTGCAGAGAGGGCAGATGGGTGCGTTGCGATGGATTTGCTGGTGACAGGACAAGCACGCCTGCAATACAAGATACATACCAGATATAAACCTTGTAGGAGCTTCCCTTACAACACAGTGCTTAAGTTCATCTGCATCCTTATGGGCGTTCGTGATGGCCAAGATTGAGGCATCGTCTTCTGGTGCACAGCTCAGATGAATGCAGCAACTGCTATCATAAACCGTGTGTTAAATTGCTGTATGTGCAAATTTACAACAGCGGCGTAAATGCAAAGGCTGAGTTAGGAATTCAGCGACTGTCTTTCAGTACATACATTGAAACTTTACTGATACATTCCCGTTTGCTACTTTCAAGGCACATGCAATGAAGCACCAGTCTCGCAACTGTAACAGAAACTGTATTGTTTGAAACTGTACAGTGACTTATTGTTTTCCCAGACTATTGGCTCTTCTGTAGCCCGTTGAGGAATGTAATAAAGGAGCTCCACTGTCTAAAAAAAGTTTGCGTCTTCTGGGGCATACAAGATGCATTATTTTATCATAATAGAAAATAATGAAGCAGTGGCCCACAAGCATTAGAGAAAGGAAAGCATGTTTTGACGAATAAGCATTGTTTGTAGACAACATAATGCTTCGAATGGCATAGAAAGTGCCAGAGGCACTGGCCTTCATGGGCGGCGGCTGCTGGCGGAAGGCCGAGGGCTGTGGGCGTTCGGCGAGAGCCTTGCTCCTCCCCGGCTGCTGCATCTGCTGCACGGCCGCGGCCAGGGACGGGGGCAGGGCTGCTTCGGTCAGGTCGCTCTGGTGCCACTCGGTCTTCTGCTTCTCGAAAAACCTGCATAATAGCACCAACACCAAGCTTAGTCAACATTCCTCAAGTCCCACACCGCATTTCTGCAGGAGCCGACACAACGCTTTTTTGACTGTACTGTCACGGCACTTTTCCATTTCCTAAATAGGTCAATTGCAGAAATTTTCGTTCATTACCAGTGTCTACACGAGATGACTAGTTTACTTGCCAAGCCTCAGAGTTGTTGCGAAGGTTCCTGCAAAAACTTGTGCTGATGTTGCAGGTTTCAACGCCATCTCCAAGGGCCTACATAATTATTTATCACTAAAAATTGTTACACTGTCTTCTAAGGGAATGAAAGACTCAGCATGACAACCTTTAAGTACTTTACTGAGCCAACATGCCAAAATTGCACGGCTAAAAAAAAAGTTTGAAGTTTGTAACACACCCACCGATTTTCATGTACCAAAGTAGTGCCATGAAAATTCAATACGGAGACTGAATTTTTCTACTAACAATGAATCTGTGTTCCAAGTTAATGAAGATAAGGTTCTCAGTAATGTATCGGTCTCAACTTCTTTGGGGTTTCACTTTGAGTGATTAAGAGAGCACGGAGACTCCACTGACTCTGGCTTGAAGGTTTGGTCCTCCTCGTGCAGCTCTGGCAGCTTGGAGAGGCCGATCTCCAACCGGAGCTTGTCGACCAGATCTTTGAGTGGCTTGTACTCGTGGTGCATTTGCTTAGCCCCGTCGAGGTGCTTGTTCCTGTCCTCCTCAGACTGCTTGATTACCGTCTCCATCTGAGAGGAGAAAATTTAGTAAGAAAAACTGAAGATGCCACTGCAATACTGCATTTACGACACATAACAGAACCGACAGCCATGCTACATGGTCATGATACATCTTTGAAGTCACTTGTAAAGTGCGACAAGATGGATGACAGAAGCAGTGCTCTCAATGTGTGCCTCTCTGCTGCCAGTGTTGTATATTGAACTGTACAACACAATTCAAACATAAATTACTGACACTACTGCTAAAACAAAATTTAAGCAGTTAGTTGCCCTAAGCAGGCACAATGTACAAACCCATGAAAAACTAACACCGATGTAGAGGTGTGCAACACCATGCATGTCCCAATGCAAAACTTGTGTTAGACACAACCTAATCGAATCAACCGACAATAAACCTAAGAAACATTACTTGCATGCTTTTAACTATAGTATAATAAGTATGACATAAATGGAAAGTAAATACTATAGTCCAGCTAGAACTATATGCCAGTAATGTCCCCTATAAGTTCCTTAGCATCATTTTTGGTTTTATAAGGTTGTGCCCAGGCCTGCAGCCAGAAATTTTTTTCGCGTGGAGGGAGAGCTTGCTGAAGGCATAGATTACTTGACAAGAACACTTACTTTAATTATTTATTTTTGATAGAGCACCCCCTCCATCAGGATTTCAAGAAGGGGGAGGGGGCTATGGCCTCCCCTGCTACGAGCCTGGTTGCGTGTCAAACACACACACACAAAAAAACAGCCCGTGATTAATTCCCCTCTTTCGTTCAGTGCAAGATTTTTTCACATGGTAGAATATGCACAGTGCTGTCTATGTAGAGTTCTACCAACAGAACCGCTCAAGCGTGGCATTGTCAGGTTGTGAGTTACTGCAGGGACTGAATCAAAATCCAAAGCTACCACCTACCACGTTGATGTCCGCATGGATCTGCCTCAGCTCTTCAACGTGGGCCATCTTCTCCCGAAGCAAAAGTTCCATCTCGTGTCTGTACTCTTGGAGGCAGCGTTCTTCGCTCTCCGTCGCTTCTATTTCACCGCGAAGCCTTGATTTGAGCTTTTCCATCTGAACCGTGCGGGCCCTTGGATAGAGAGCGAAGTTTCATTAATAAAACCGTGGAAAAGCAAATGCACGCTCTCACACAGTTTTACCTTAAGTCAAGTTAGGTGCAAATAATCGAGATGGTTAGAGATACCTTTTCCACTATAGTCAGCCTCATTTGAGGGCGAGCATCTTTGATTGTGCCTAGTAAGAGCGAGTGTTTTTGCGCAAATGCATAGCTCCTACATGCTAAACAGAATTGTCAACACTATAGTTAATGCATGAGCCCTCCTTTTACCTTTACTCCTGAATCTTGTAATTGCTTCTTCATTTTGAAAGTACTTCCTGACACTTTTAGTTGAATTCGACAAAGAACAACATTAAGAATACAGTAAATGTCGAAGGCAGGGAAACGTCTCGTCAGGCGATAATAAAATTTTTTTCTGTTATTTCTTAGGGCACTTTATCAAGGAACAAACGCGAGCGTTAGTTTGAGGCACCTAGATACAGTGCCTCCGGAGTCAACATCACGGGTAAAATTTTCAATAGTGAAATGCCGGCCGACATGAACTACTGCATCGTGCGCTACACTTGCAGGCGTTGTATTTTCTTGACGACGGTGCGCAAATAGCAAAGCCAGGCTAACACGCCGTTAAAAAACCGCAAACCATCTGGTGATGTCGCAGACGACGCTTTCCGATGTAAACGTCACATCACGGCCAATCCAGAAGCATCAGGACAGTAGCTAAACTAACGCTGCTTTCGATTTGATTGCACAGACCGCGCGTAGTTGAACGAAACATATGACCACAGATTGCACGCGTGCAATTAACGGGGAAATCAAGCGGAGCATAGTTTACAGCGCAAAAAGGTGTTGGCGTCCCGACTATGGAAACTCGTAAACACTTCGCATTGAAAGCCGTTCTTCGTGTCTTTAACCGCGAAGTAATCGAGCGCTTCAGGTTAAAAAGGAATGGACGATTCTTGCAAACGAGTGAAAACAATGAGCGCTTACCTTATTTCCTTGAGGCACTCCAGTTTTCCCATGATCGTAGCTTCATCCGTCATGGTCTTTCAGCGCGTAGCGATTGAGGGCCGTCGGTAGATCGCAGCAGTTGATGACAAATTCCGGTACTCGGTGCGGTCAGCAGCATAAACACCTGCTAATGTGCGCGATTGTATTCGCGATGTGTCGTACGTCGAGCAAGCAGTCGGCGTAGCGATCTCCAGCAACTTTCCAAGCTCAAGCAAGGCTGCGCCCTGTAAAGTGCGCTTCGCCTCTCAGAGAGAATAAAAGAAATATTTGAAAAAAATATAACGGCATGGCCGCTGTGACGCAATATAAATGCTCGCTTTGTTTAAAACATATCCTTTAAATTTTGTATTTATTTTGTCAACTTGCAACGTATTTAAATAACGCGTGTTATAGCTGTATTTGTTGTTTCTTTTAGTTGACAAATATTTAAGACGGGTATAACCAACAGGCGGTGATTGCATCATCATCATCATCAAACTGGTAGGTGTTCTGTGGCGCGTACTTGGCCGTTGTTATAGAAAACCAACGGTGGTAATTCAACTTACGAATCGCGTTTACACCGTGAAAACTTCGAAAATTATAGCGCAGGGCCGAGAAAACAGTACCGCAGGGTTACTACGTTTACGATAATTCGCTTTTTTTATTAGCCTTCTACCCATTTCTTTCGCGTTTTGTCGCATTTCCGACGAGTACTGTTGCGGGAACTGTTCAGCGTGAAGATTCAACCCCCTCGATTCAAAACCGCGGCTGATCGCCCGCTGTTTCGACTTCCTCTTCTCTCAGCAGTGCCCGTAGTGTTGAAAGGTCCACGATGGCGGATAACAACATCGCAGAGAACCACGAAGAAGAACTGGAGGATGACGACGAAGAGGGGGGTTTCCGTAAGTTGCCATTATTGCAATGCTCATTCATAGGTTACGCTACGCTTTCGTGGCCACTCCCACAGAGTGGGTATGTGCCATAGTATACAGAAATTAAATCAAAACCAAGTAGACATTCGCACGTTTTTTTCGCGGAAGCGTGCGTAAAGGAAGTCATGCACTCACCTCTACCAGTGACTACTGTGGAATTTCGACTGTGTATGAGTTATGTTCAGAAGAAAACTATCACGGCTTCTTAATTTTGTGTAGCGCTGAAGAACGTTTTTTTTTTTTTGCCGCTTTACCTCCCTCAATTTTTTCTTGCATAAATCAGGTTTATTGAAATGCCCTATGTGCATCGACTGTAATCAGGAGGAAATGATGTCATTTTTTGAAATTTTCACCGGTTAAATTTATTCACGAACAGTACACCAGCCCCACCTCTTCGAAAACTGGGCCTGCAATTCAGAGAACCTGACTTCACTGATGCAGCCTCAGGGATACTTTATTTGCGGCTCAGGAATATATCACTGTGACAAATTGTTACCTTGCTAAATTGTGCGTGCATTGCATACTTTCAAACTGGCAATTGGCACTTCAAATCATTAACTATCAAGCGTTCCTAGAAATGAAGCAATGCAAAAGTATCAGGAAAATTCACTTTCTACTCTACCAATCCCCTCCATTGGGCATGTGCCATGTCCAGAAAAAAAAACAACAACGTTCAACACATGGCTTTCGCCCATAGTGGGTATGCGCCACTGTGAGCAGGTGAACAAGAACACAGTTTGTCGCCATAGCAGTTCAGTTTTAATTGATCAATTTGTATCCGTTTCTCACTGCCTGCAGGCATTGACGACATTTACGTCCCACCACCACCACCTGCATCATGTACGTTTGATCCGACGGGGCCCCGGCTCATGATACAGAAGATCGAGAACATCAATTTCAAATCGTATGCAGGCAAAAAGATCATTGGACCGTTTCACAAGGTAAGCGTATGGGCAGTTTGCCAATTCTCTGTATTTTTTCAGTGAAATAAATAGAAATGTTTGCTTTACGAGAACTACGTTGCGAATGATAGTCGGAACAGCTCTTGGAAGCCTTAATGTGAAAATATCGTGTTTGTAATCTTTGATTCCTTTATTAGGCCGCAAATACTGCCAGCCTTGCACAGGCTATCTCAGGGAGTTGGTATAAATGCGCGTCTAAGCTTACCCAATACAACAATCACACATGCAACAGACAAATCGATAATGCATGTCAAATGGTACCACTATGTAGCTGGTTACTAAGCAGGTTAACTTGCAGATGGATAAAAAGTGTATGTGTCATTATTCTTGCTATGTAAGGAAGTGCGATTTCAGTTTTTCCACAGAAGTTGTCGACACTGTTTTGTTTTGCCAACTTTCTCCCGCAACATTTTCTATACCTGTAGGTCTCAAGGGAAAGGAAGGAGCGAACGTGGATGTGCGTCTCAGCCTGTGGCATACTGCCCTAGGAACTCATCCTGACAGTTTCTACTTGAACAATGAAGGGGCTGTTTCAGATGCTTGCGTTCAGCTACACTACCTTAAGCGAAGTAAAACATGAGAAACAGATATTGCAGCAGCTTGTAATACACTAGCAAGTTTACACTTTAAGCAGTGCTTTTATTACCACAAATGGAAATATTTCAGAGTAAATGAACTGCAGCCCTTTACTTTGGGTGCTTTCCAACGTACCTTTAAGGTAAACATGATGAAAATCCCAACTTAAGCAACTTTACTAGAAAGCTGGTCGCACTAACGTTTTGTAAAGGTGCCTGTTTTGTGTCCTATATTGAAATCCTAAGTGTAATAGTGTCTCAACTTTCTGGTGCAGAATTTTACAGCCATTGTTGGGCCCAACGGGAGTGGCAAGTCGAACGTCATCGACTCTATGCTCTTTGTCTTCGGTTACCGGGCGCAAAAAATCCGGTCCAAGAAAGTCGGTGTTCTCATCCACAACAGCACGAGCCATAATAACCTGGACAGCTGCACCGTGAATGTCTACTTTCAGAAAATCGTCGACACGGTATGTTGCAACATCTCTTTGCTCAAACCACTGTGATGGCTTAGCAATTATGGTATTGCGCTTCTAACATGAGGGGATGAGCTTGATTTTCATGCGTGGTGGCTTAGTTTCAACGAGGGTGAAATGCTACACCTGCTGGGTGCTTAGGCTTAATTACAGTGCACATGGAGTGAAGTGCAACATTCTAGGCCTAGGTGGGGCACCCGTGCTTTCGTTTCCGTCATAGTCTTTTCCTATGCCATCATTGTAATATTGGCTTGAACATTAGTATATGAGTTGACACCATCTCTAATGGCCATATTCGAAGCAACATAGCGTGGTTATCCCGAGCAAGTGCACTTGTTAGCTATTATGCTCAAAGTTTTGATCTGTTTTAATCTCTGAGCACTGGACACATTAAAGAATCCAGGTGGCCAAATTAATCTAGTCTTGCACAGCAAACTCGAGCCCTCAACGTTCTCTTGGTTGTGCACAACAGCGATACCGCTTGGGTATCGGCGCTGAAGCATGGTGTAATTTAAGCATTGCAATCTGCAACTCAGCCTAGCAAAAGCTGTTGGCCTGATTCTCTTGTGGCATCATTTATAGCATGAGCAGGGGTGGAACAGCTGCACCGATTGCGCCAATTTGATACAGTTCTTGATTGTTGCGCCGAGCTGTGTCAAACTCATGAAATTTGCTGAAATTGCACTGCGCTGCGTCAAAATGCTCAGCCAGCCTCAAAATTTTTCACAGGCGTGCTGCTTTCGGCGAGAAATGCAGGCTACGTTGGCCACTTGCAGTTCGCGCCATCAGTCGAAACTTTGCAGACCCGAACTATAATGCCTAGAATATACTTAAAATATTCTAGGCACCAGCCATACGCTCGCGAGACGCGATCGACCAGATAAAGTAACAATGCTGCGCGCCCATCAGTCGGCTGTCCTCAGCGAGTACCTATCGATGGGGCGATGGAATTTCAAGACAAAAATGCGTTGCTGTAGCCACTAACTTTTCACGGGAGATGTAGATTTCTTAGCCTGAAGCAACGGCTATGGCTTGTAAAGAGCTGTAGCTAAAAGCGTGTGCTGCATTTTCTTCACGCGAACAAGCTGGACGTGCTGCGAAAGCTGGCGTTGCCGGCAGTCACGTTGATTGCTTTAGCAATAGCACATGAAACATTTATTTTTGCCTTGAATTGCATCATCCCTGCCACGGTCCCAGCAATAGATATCTGGTATTGTCGTCGGGCCAACGGGCGCACGTGGTTGTTACTTTACCTGGTCAAACGTGCCTTGCAAGGGAGCCGAAGCGGTACCTAACCCCACGATGAAAAAAAAAAGAAAGGGTGGGAAGTGGGGTGTTGGTGTAGCAGTTAGAAAATTTCTTGCCTTTGGTTGTAACCATAGAGTTTCATACAATAATACCTAGAGAGGAATCTGGAACTGCGATTGTGTGCCCTCATGAGAATTATGCGAAGTACAGGCTTCGGATTGGATCGCGTTAGTCAGTGAACAGTCTACGGATTTTTTTCTACAGTTTCAGTTTCATTTTTCGCGTAGAGTGGCTAGTGTGGTGAGTGCAAAGGACTGAAGCTGCACCTTTGTTTTTAAAGAAGTTGAAAACTGCTAGGCCTTTCAATTCACTGTAATGCTGGAGCTGTATAAGTTGTGTTTGACAGTTTAAGCGAAGCATTGTTCACTCACCGCTGCGCATATATGTAGCATCCCATGCCAGTGCAAGATATTAGATACATCGAGTTCACGTTTGTTGTTAGTGCGTCTTACCAAAACTCGTTGAAATCAACTGCGAAACGGCGGCGACGCGAAATAGACGCACCGCCATGCTCTTCTGACTCGACTTCACAACAAAACGACAGGTGCGTTGGGGGCAGACCACTTGAACAGACGCACCCGACATCGCAGCAGACGAAACGTTAAGTTTTTCTCACTTAATACTATGCTGTTATTTCCATAAATAGATGTTGCATACTTTCAAGGGCAGAACAAGAAGTTTTGTTTTGAAATGTAAAGAATAATTCATTACATCTTGATGCCAAATCTGAAACGCAATGCCAGAGCATTGCCAAACCTGGCGCTTAAATTTGTCCAGGTTTCACTTCTACTGCCTTGTCACAAAAACCTTTTGCAATAAAGTTTGTGTACAAAAAAATGAAACAAGTTTAAATTAGACGTAACTTCGTGTCATTTTGTTTTACACTAAGCAAACGGGCGTCGCGAATCTCAAGAACGTGATCCATCCGAAGCAGATCTGAAGCCTGTACTTCCCATAATTCTCATAGGGGTACAAGTGCCGCTGAAGGAACCCACGTAGACCCACTAGTGCCAGATTCCCCTCATGGTATTATTGTATGAAACTCTATGGCTATATGAGACACCTTCGCTTCAGTACACTGGTGCTCTGCAGAAAAGCGTGTTGAGATTTAGAAGTGGCTGTTAGCGCTAGTGGAACACTGCACTTTTTGCTCAGCCACTCATGCGTGTGTAGGCCGCACAATTACCAGTATAATCACTGACATCTGAATAAGCTACTGGCAATCATTTGAAGCAGTGTATAACACTTCTGCTTCAATAAAAAAAAACTAAATTGTGTGCCAGTTTTTTTTTTCGCCACCCCTACTTCTCGGTTTTACGAATCTCCCAATTTCAAGGGCGCCAGCTTGGCAGATTGATATTTGAATGTCAAATGATTTGACAGATGCAGCAAATGCTAATATGGACTATATCATTGTCTGCCCAGCAGGGTGGTTCACAATGCTACTTTCATTAAAATAGCAGTGCTCATGTTCACACTGCACGATTTAGGCAATGTTGAACGGTTGATGCATATTTTTTTTTCTAAATGTAAGCCTTCTTTTCATATACCACTCCAAATTTGGTATTTAATGATGAACAACGCATGTTTTTTTGTGCAACCTGCTCCAAATATGGCATTTAGTGCCCCAAAAGTAACATTTTGCTGCTCCAAAAACTGCTCCAAATTGTATTTCGGCTATTCCACCCCTGCATGAGTATCCGGTGTGCCAAGTTTGTATCTACTTGAGTTAGTACTAGCGCACCTAAGTGCAGCTGTGGTATATGTCAGGCCAAACAAATATAGCTGTGGCAAGCAGTAAGGCTTTCCCCTTTTTTCTTTTATATGTAATTTGCGTGCTCAAGGTTCTTTAGTCTTTTCTTTTTCTTTTTTTTATACAAATGAAATATGGTACACCTGTACAGTGCAGTTAACTGTGCTAAACATTCAGAATCTCTTGACCTGCCTATTGGGTGGCACGTTGTACCCATAACTTGGCGCTGACTATAGGCAAACGGAGCCTTTGTGAAATTCTTTGGTTGTCAGTGAGTGTAGTAATGCCACTGCTTACTTTTTTTTTCTCTTTATTTTTCTTTTACCTTTTTTTTTATTGTAGGACCAGAACACATTCGAGGTGGTTCCAAACTCGGAGTTTGTAGTCGGCAGGACGGCTCATCGAGACAACTCGTCCTACTACACTGTGAACGGCAAGCGTTGCACTTACAAGGAGGCCACAAAAACACTGCGCTCTTTTGGAATCGATCTTGACCACAACCGGTTTCTGATTCTCCAGGTCCTTGCCTTTCTCTTGGTTTGCTCGTGTTCTATAATGTAGCCTTATGCAAATAGTAAACTTTAGATTTGAAACAAATAGTGATTTGGTCGAATAATTTCGAATCGAATTTGAATAGTCTATATTGAATATTATAAAGTAAAATTGGCATATTTGTGGGGCCTTACTAACCTGCAAAATGTTTTTTTTAATTGACACAAGGCTTATGCAAATGTGATTCTTTTTCTTTCAAAGAAAGAGGAAAAAAACTTTCAAAAGTAGCAGTATTTGACTTTTTAAATCAGTGTGAGAGTAACAAGTATGTTTAACGTCTTAAGTGGGGCTGCACGGCAATGTGGATTTTTTCTTCATAGGTGTTTTCAAGACCCAGCACCCTTCACTGCAGCGAAACCACTTTTATAGGAAGTTACATGCAGATCAATATATGCATATTCATTCACTGCAAATATTTTGAAATTTGCCATAACTTAAGTTTGAATTGAAGCAAATTGGAATATTTTAATATTCAGACAAATATTTGAAGGCTTAAAATATTCACACAAGCCTGTAATTTTGCAAGTATCCTGAGCTCAAATGGCATATAGAGGTGGCTTACACTGGTGTCGAACAGTCACTTTAGATAGCGATATGGCCTGATCCAGATTGAATTTCTTGATCTTGATTGAATCCTTTGAACAAACTGCATACTTGAACAAACTTACATACTTTATGTAAGTTTGTTAATGCATTTGTATGTGTGCGTATAGATATATAATGTGCAAAATTGAAAAATTCCACAAAGGTGGGGGGAGGCATGAACCCCCACACCCCTCCCAGTTACGTTAATGGCTGTGATCCACTGGCACAGCAGAGAAGCTGGATCTTCCATTTTATTATTGCCCGCTTTCCTTTGCCAATACCTTGATAGCAACACGTGTTTTGCTTGAAATGTTGCCTGTGTTTAGTTGACCTTGATGTAGAAATGTTAGTGTTGAACAGGTTGCATCTTCTTTATCCTATTAGGGAGAAGTAGAGCAGATTGCTCTGATGAAGCCTAAGGCGCAGACTGAGCATGACCAAGGAATGCTCGAGTTTCTCGAAGACATCGTCGGTAGTTCCCGCTACAAGGAACCCATCGAGCTTTTGAATCAGCGCATTGATAAGCTTTGCGAAGAGAGGACGGAAAAGGTAAGTGGTGGGGTTGGGGTGTTCATTAAAAGAGCTTCAGTTTTGATTCAACTTAATTGGCGGCTCCTTTTAGTGTTTACAAATACTTGGCACAGTGACCGATCTTGGTGCGGTCACTATGCAGGTGTGCTTACGTCATTGTGCTTGCATTTGTGTGGCATGTTGTCATAGAGATTCACCACCAGTAGTACGTCATGAAAGCAAGGAAGTTAAAACATGGTCATTCGAACATGCTGTTCCCAATTTAACTAGAAATGTTGGTTTTATGTTGGCATGGAGAGCTGTTAAAAGCGCTATCTCACGGCAAGGTGAAGCAAAGGGTTTGTTTAGGCTATAGTCATTCATACTATTAGACATTGAGGCATGAAAAAAGAAACAATGTCTTTTTTATGCCTAGGGGCCTCTGCTAAGTTGAAACCTTGGTGCTACGAAATTAATGCACTCATATTACTGTACACAAGTAGACTGGCATCAGATCAGTTATGCCATACAGTGGGCTCTTGATAATTTAAACCCTAGGTGACTTCAGGATTTCTTTCTATATGGACTTCAGGATTTCTTTTTATATTATCAGGAGTTCGAATTATCAAAAGTCCTTATAAATATGACTCAGGGCAGCATACTAACTGGCGCTGTGATGTTCATTGTCTCCCAGTACCGTGCCAACATCATAGACAGCTCGGCATGAATTCCAGTACAGCCTTCGGTGTTGTTTGCTGGCCTTTTAAGGGTATAGAATAGGCCCCTATACCTCCTGTGTATTTAGGGCTTCTTTAAGGCCCATTTTCTTTGAAACTACTAAAGTAAAGTGCTCAGGTTAGTTTCATTTTATTTGCGGTGTCTCTTCTTGCAATGGAACTAGAACTGCGATTGTATTTCAATTCACATTTTTGTGATTTTCTTCAGCAAAGCAAGTCATTTTTGTGACATTTCATATTAAAAAACTGCGAAGGTAGCAAAAATTATTTTGGGATATTGAGAGTTAAAGAAAAAACAAGTTTATTTCATATTTTGTTCTAAAGATGGTGTACTGAGAAATTTAACAAATGGCAACGTTCCATGTAGTTATTATTACACAGGGCCGCTTTTCGCATTTTTTTCTCGTTTTCTTGGTTTCCTGACTTGTTTTGTTGTATCTTCTGTTTCTATAATTGCCAAATACACTGTCGATGGTGGTCGATCTCGCCCTACAATATAACACTGTTGCGCCTCGGTGATATGCCTAACGGCCTTGAGAATGTTTGCTTGGGCCATGCAGGTCTTTTTGAAAGTTAGAATAGTTTCAAAGGTGGCACAGTTCTGAGGATTCTCATTCAAAAAAACACGGACTATTGTTTTCTCTTCTATAGCACAATTCTTCTGCATTCTGTGCCGACACAGTTACTTGTAACCGCAGTTTGTAGAAGCTCCGAATCAAACGAAGCATAGTGAGGACAAAGCTTACTTGCTGAAGTTTCCACACGAGTGCTCCCGGTCTCGTTTCTGTAACTAGCCAAATTGTGTCTATTTCAAATGATACTGTGCTTTGTAATAACAGCCTAACCCCTTTATGAGAGACACTGGTGTAAGAGACAAATGGGTATGAGACACCAGTGTGCCTATCTTGAAATAGGTGTTAACAAGAAAATGCATACATGATACCCTGCTTATAAGGGACACCTAATATAAAAGATAAGAATCTCTCCCCGGTGCACGTTTTCTATACAGGGTCTAGGGGGTATGAGGTTTGATGGCAGGTACGGCGAGTTTCTTTATGGTAGCTGGCTTCCCACCGTCGTCCACATAGCCGATACTCGCCAGTGAGGAAACGCGTTCTTAGTGATAAAACAAAGGTTTGTTTATATTATGAGAAAGTTGAAACTGTACAGAGATTCAGTTCAGATTCCGCTCTTATTTACAAAATGTCTTCGGCTTTTATAGCCCTGTTACGTTTGGCCCGGCAATTCGTCTGGGCAGACGCCATTGTGCGTAAGCTAGTCTACTGGGGAGGCTCTCAACTCCATCAGTGCCCAGTCTGCCAGACGCTGTCGAAGATTTAAGCAATTAAGATGCATGTTTAGCATTGCCTTGGTTTTAGAGATTTACCTTGGTTAGGTGTGTGTTAGTATGCTAGCGCTCTTTGGATGAAAGTAAGACGTCATGCTAGGGCGCACAGCAAAGTCATGTGCGTTCTTTAAAAACATGGGCTGACATGAAGCTACATTCAACAAATGAGCGTGTAGTATGAGAGGTTTATTCCCTTCATTTGTTGTTTTTGTGATTACTTAGGGATCATATGATCACTTGAGCTAAGGGCATTGCGTTCACCAAATTTTGAGGCTAGAGATACATTTCTATGATTTATAAGACGCAGTTTGATCTATTGCGAGTGAGTTTTCATTGGTGTCAGGGTGTCCTACAAGTAGGTACTCACGACTATGCCTTAAATGTATGTATTGAGAGAATGAAGAATGTGCACAAGTACCTTGTCTATAGGGTCTGGCAGCATTTGTATGAAAACCATGTGTTTGTGTTTTATTAAGTTAGTGAGAAGTTAACAGATGTTAGTTGCAACATAGTGGTGCGGATGGTTGTAGGTTAGCTTTGAAAGTGTGATTACGGTTATATGGGGCCAAATTGAATTTGCCTTTGTGTGCTTTTCACGCACGGCAATTTGTTCCATCTTTGGTAGGCATCTCCACGTCCATGATTGTTGTAACTTTGGCGGCACCAAATTGTCTCAAAATTTTAGCATACAGGTTTTTCTTTTGTTTGTGTTTCTTGAGAAGCCTGGAGGGTTTTAAGCGGGTTCAATGTGCTTGACTGCAGCATGGTACTATGTTGTGTGGTTAGCCTTGCTGTTGTCGATCATTGTCAGCTGGTTTGGGAGTCGGTTACGAGTTCGCAGCTGGAGGGTCAAAAGCAGGCCATCGTCCTTGTCACCAGCCATTCTCTTCGTGCCCAACGATTGGGAGCGCTGTCTAGCCGAGATTTTCCGGGCGACGGAAGAGCTGTTACGTTTGGCCCGGCGATTCATCTGGGCAGACGCCATTGTGCGTAAGCCGGTCTACTGGGGAGGCTCTCAACTCCATCGGCGCCCAGTCTTCCAGACGCTGTCGAAGATTTCGGCAATTACCCAGACCATGTGGCAAGCAAAGGCGAGTTCCTGACTTTCAAATGCGGACCCTTTCGTCGTCCCTTTGAGCAGCAGCGGTGCCTGATGACCTCGGCGACTCATCTGGCAACGGGGAAAGCTGTTGTGACCGGCACCAGAGCTGACGGGGGAGCGGCGCTCTTTTAATCCTCAATCAAGTAGCCGACCGGCCGGCTGCCTATGCTCGTCAGGCATTGTCCCTGCTAGCCGGAGGATGAGATGTCGTGTCGCCACGACGCCGTAAACCGTTCCAGAGAGGACAACAAAGGTAGCATCTTCCTTGGAAGAGATCGTGGCGGCCGCCGCAAATCACCCCGCTAATTGAGCGAACAGATCGGCGGACCCTTTGATGTATGCTGTCAGGATCTTGGGACCTCTCGACTAGCGGCACACACACGAGGAGGAAGAGCCCTGCTGGCGCCACCTTGCAGTGCAGTGATCACGACTCAATATTGGACGTGCTGTGGGCCGTGCATGCTCGTCCCCCTCACCTGTTGTGTGTGTGTGGTTGGTGTTCTACTCAGAGAGGAAGAGCCCGACAGGGCTTAAAACGACACCGCAAAGTGCTGGACGTCGCTCTGAATCATGCAACGGTTCAACCACCACGCTCGTGCGTTTATTTTCTTCACCCGTTGTTACGCCACGCTACCACAAGAGACCGGGTAGACCCCCATTCTCAACAACTGGTGGCAGCGGTGGGATGCCATCACCAACCTCCTCCTGCAACTTTAACAGCCCGTAGATTCCTTACACGGCAGTCCTAAGAAGGCGGGGACCACTGTTGCCACAAATCAGGTGACGTTATGCCTCGGTGATCCACCCACCAGAAAGGGTGCAGATATTGGACCACTCAGCTGACGAGGAATACAGGCGCAAATGTCCAATGGGTAGCACAAGCGCACCACACAACGACGCACCCGGCCCACGCCTTGAAGACTTCGCAGGACGAGAGGGGGTAGAGTCCGGTGGAGAGGTAAAGCCGAGCTCCTCTGGGGAGAAGGTGGCCGCTGCCACGAACATCAGCAGCTGTCGTTCTGCTGCAGTGTACCAGAAGTTTCTCGAACACGGCAGTCCAAGTGTTTGTTTCCTGAGAACGGCTGCTGCGACGCCTTCCCACGCTTCCGAACTACCAGCGATTTGCGACGACCTCGCGTAGGCGACAATAGCCGAGTCGAGAGGTTGACTTCATGAGAACTGCAACAGTGCTGCCGTCTCACACTGTTCAACCCGGCTCAACAAAAGGGTTGTTCGCGAAGCTTTCGTCGAGTTCATCGTAACTCAACCACAGCAAACTGCCTGGCCCACCTGCAGGACAGCATCGTGCTTTTCGCTTCTGACCGGGCCCCGATATCGGGCTGGAAGCCTTCTCGGAGACCGGCTCACGCACAATGGCATCTGTTGAGACGAACTGCTGGGCCAAGCATAACAAGGGGTCAAGTGTAGTTTCTTTGCTGCATCAATACGAGAATATCTCCTGCCGTGGAAACGAAATCAACAAAGGTATTAACTAAAAATAAAATTCACAAAACCTACGTGGCTCCGCTTTGCATGCAGAAATGTTCCCGATTCTAATGCTAAGAAAAATTTGTTATAAAGATATATTCCTAACACTATATTTATTGCAAGACTATTCTTAGCTTCATTATAATCAATATTTAGTTATATCTGGGTTCATTATACAGTTAAACCTGCTTGTAACGAACCTCTATATTACAAAGTTTGGATATTACGAATTTTTTCTATTCCCCGCCGTGGCTCCATAGAAGCACATGTATTTGCGACCCCTATGGAACAAAGAAACAGGGAGACATCCTTGATATAACAAATTTTCGCCACAGACAACCTAGAAATTTTGACCCGGATTTTGTCATTTTAGCATGAGCGTGCACCTTCCACTGTTGTCACGCCGTTGACAAAGCGCGAAGTGACAGCGGCGACTCCCAGGTGAAAACAAACCGAGCGCTCGATCGCGCGTGCGGGTGTGCGTGAGGTTGGCACACGGCTCTGCACTCCTCAAGGTGGCGTTGCCGCTGTTCTTTCAGCCTGAGGCTCATGCGCGGATGGGCCCTCCCTTTAAACCAAAAACAGAAAAATAAAACCACATTTGCGTTGGCAGTGCCACTCTTCGATTGCTGCAGAAGTCTGAACTCCACTGTAAGTGACACAGCTGATGCCACTTTGCGTTGTTTCACTTTTAGTTAACGTCAAATATATGGGGGCCGCGCTGAATACTGAGACAGCTATACCGAGTAGTTTTCTGCGATATCCGTGTCGTTCGCTCTTCGTTTTTGACGCCGTGCGCGCATGCATGGTTTCACTGCGCGCACTTGGAGTGGCCTCCGAGGACGTTCAGCTTTTTGTTTGTTTGTTTTTTCCCCTCCCTTTTCTTTCTCTCTTTCTTTTTTTAAAATGGGGACAACTATTCAGGAACTGTCAGATTAGGCCTTCATGGAAGCTCTCCAAGACCATGGTGACAACGATGGGTCTTTGGAGGTCTACTCCTCACGCGCCTTACCGTCTTGTGCCACATTGCGAGTTCGTGAGTAGCCGGTTAGCTCTAGCAACATGATGGTGCGTTCAATGCAATGCAGTGAATACGATAGCAAGAAATTGTAATGGCATAAGAAGTAAGGCTGCCAGCCCAACAAAACCCTGGTATAAACAAATACGGTTACTCCAGGGAGAAGTGCTCTTTTCACACAGCCTCCTCGCAGTAAATGTGGACTGATGCTTGACTGGGTAACAGGCGCATAAGCCATCATGACTGCACCCCTCTCCCCCTGCCTTTTTTTTATTAGTGCGTTCAAGGCGGGTGATCTTTTTATGTTTCAGTATTCGACGGCAGTTATAACTCGCTGGGGATATTATTATATGCTCCCTCCAGGAGATAGAGATGGGCCGGCTAATTTGATCTCTGCTTCAGCAGCACTCGCGCGCTTTCAGCCACTCGTTAAAGTTACAATGCTAGGGGGCATGTTATCAATTTAGACTTGTTACGGAACATGGCGCTGACGGCAACAACTTGTTGAGAGTGCTTACATAAGTGCATATTTTGCTATCCCAATAATAACACAGTTTTTACTGCTAAACAAGTGTTTGGGTGAGCTCTGTCTTCAGTTCTCTTTTTGTTAAATTTGTGCATTATTCTTAGAATCTTCGTACCGAACCTGCATTTAACGAAATCCTCTTTATAACGAATTTTTTCGCCCCGCCACGGTGGTCTAGTGGCTAAGGTACTCGGCTGCTGACCGCAGCAGGTCGTGGGATCAAATCCCGGCTTTGGCGGCTGCATTTCCGATGGAGGCGGAAATGGTGTAGGCCTGTGTACTCAGATTTGGGTGCACGTTAAAGAACACCAGGTGGTCGAAATTTCCGGAGCCCTCCACTACGGCGTCTCTCACAATCATATGGTGGTTTTGGGACGTTAAACCCCACAAATCTATCATCATCAACAAATTTTTTCGGGAATTTGTCGATTTTCTTATTTCCAGTTTAACTGCATCAAGATTTGAGGGTACTTCCAAAGGTTAGCGAAACACGAGGAGTTCACTCAGACTCACTGATGAAGTATATTTTGCCTTTCGGACTCGCTCGTATTCACCAAGCTTTTCCTCAACCGTACTCACTCGGACTCGTATTCACCAATACTCACAAAAATTTTTCCCAGATGCACTCACTCAGACTTGCGGCTCTATCCGAGTCGCAGTGAGTCGACTCGCGATTGACTTGGCCGACCTATGCTACATAGCTTTTTTCATGCTTGCATTGGCAGCTCAATCGCGTCAAGTTGGTGGAAAAGGACATGGAGGAGCTGAAGGGGGCACGCGACGAGGCCGTCGAGTTCTTGAAGAGCGAAAACGAGATCGCCGTCATTGAGAACCAGCTATTCCAGTTATACAGGTTGGTATTGGGTGCATTTTTCTTGTATTATGAACACGACAACGTACAGTGAAGGTGATTCATGCATGAGCTAGCGCACGGTTTATTGAGTTCAAGATTTTATTCGCACAGAAGCAGTCACATATCGTTGAAAAATGATGGTATATCTTTGCGGGCAAAAACTATTTGCAACAATGTTTTTTTTATTAGAGACTAGTCCGGCAAGGTAATGTTGCGGTTAAGTAAGGTGCATGGCTGCTGACCCAAAGGCTGCGGGCTCGTTCCTGGCCGCGGCATTTGCATGGAGCTGAAATGGCAGAGCCCCGTGTTCTGTGTGATGTCAGTGCACGTTAAAAAGGTAAGATGTCGAAGAACACCAACTGCTCAATGAATCCGGAGCCCCCATTGCGGCATTTATCAAAGTCATATCGATGTTTTGGGACATAAAGCTCCAGATATTATTATTATTATTATTATTATCATCATCATCATCATCATCATCATCATCATCATCATCATCATCATAATTACTCGCAGAATGATTGCACTCGCACAATAAGCACACCCCCAATATCAGTCGTCAAAATTTAGATTTTCTTTCCTCGCTTAATAAACGCACCCCCTCCATTCATCGACTGCAGTCCCGCTAACCAACACCTGGCGCTTCCTTGTCCTAGGATCTCTTCCGTTTTATATTATTATGCCTACCCCCCTCGGCCACTTCGGTTTGCTCCCTCCACCCCTTCGCCCTTTGCCGCGCGCCGTATTGTTTTTCTTTCTATTTGTGCGCGGCAGTCCCCTGTCTCATTTAGTTATCTATACGCCACATCGGAGTTCACGACGGTGCGAGTATAGAGATATCGCAGCTCACAAGTTCACAGCGAGCAAAGGTCACGAAACTGCTCGCGCCAACTGATGGTCGCTTTCTGCAATTACGAAACATCAAGGTCCAACCACATGCACGCGGTTTTCGAGCGACGACGACAGGATTTACTGTTGCCATGGCTGTCGCGAAGGGCCATTTATCGCCATCGGTCGCCATCATGTTGCATTTTTCTGCAAAACTACAAAAAAAATCGCTTGCTGCGATAAGATCGTGACTATTTCCGTGAGGTTTTTTTTTTCCCCTCCCATCCCTCCCTGCTTAGCTTCCAGAGCTTTCGTCGGGACGAGTGAAGAGAGAATGCGATTGCACTGTGATAAATATTTGCAACTCCGCTCTTACTGGACGGATTTTAAAACTTTTTGCTGGATCGAATTTGTGAGGCTATACGCTTTTCTAGTGAATGAATTCCATGGTTACTCAAAAAAGTGTTTGAGGGCCTCTTTACCTTTTTTTTGCATTAGTACTGCATTTATTGCTCACCTCGAAAAAGTTTTCATAAAATTTGCCCCGCGTAATAAACGCAATCCCAACTTTGCTCCGATATAAACACAAACTCAGAAATTCGCCCTTCTAACGTCAAGCTCCTCAGCTACTTTACTTTTATTAGACCTAAGCTCGAATATGCCTGTATAGTCTGGGACCCCTACACTAATCACAACATCCGTAAAATAGAAAGAATTCAGAGAAAAGCTGTAAGGTTTATTTACTCTAAATACTCACGTACTGATTCTCCCTCACAAATAATGCTTGCTAACAAAATCCCCAGCCTTGAATCCAGGAGAAAGTGCTTCCGTCTTGATTTCCATTCTTCACTAAGTAAAGGTGCACTGTCCATTGACCCATCTCCGTTCTTGTCACCGTTACAAACAAGACCTACTAGGCACCACAACCCGAATGCTTTCGCCCCATATTTTGCTGCTACTGACACCTTCAAGTACTCTTTTTTTCCGCGTACGATACAAGAGTGGAATGAATTACCCCCTGTATAAGTGCCTTGTTTGCTTGTATTGTTTGTATTTTTGCATTTTATCTTCTTGTGCCCCCCTGCTTGGACCTAACCATGGTCTGCAGTATGTATTAAATAAATAATAAATAAATAAAATATTTCAAGAAAAAAAAGTGAGCTCTTTACTTGAGTAAATACTGTATTATTATTATTATTATTATTATTGCCACGTTCCATTTCCCAAGTTTTTGTTATCGTCCCAAAACACCACACGATTCTCAGCGCAAACCCCGCCTGCAGTTTTCGAGAAGGTTCCGGACTGTAGTAGATCATTTCGATAAGATCACGCTCACTGTGCGAACGGTACAGATTGTTCTGGAACCTACGCCACCGCCAGCGATAACGCTAGAACATTCGACGGCAAGAGTATAAATGCCGACGCGCTTCGCCGCTTGTCAGTTGTTGATCGAAGGCTGTCGCTTCGTTCGCCGCTATCAGTCCGAGGCTGCTATCTGTGCGAGATTGCTGCTGTAATTGGACCTTCTGTTTACCGGGCACAGGTTCGCCCAAATAAACAGTTAAATCCCAACACGAAGTCTCCTGTCTTCGGCCACGTCATGACCCCGTGACATTATTATTATTATTAGAGACTAGTAGTGCATGTAGGTACTCAAAGGCACCAACAATGATTGATCACTGGTGATGTAAAGCCATTTGCAATGCATGTTTTTTTTTTTAGGTTTTTGGTAAAAACCTTAGTGCTGATGCACATTTGTCATTGCTTTTAAACATCTTAGAGTATCAAGCTTGGGAGATCCCATAGAAAAAAGGAAAAGAACAGGTTAATTTTTAGCAGAACTATTAATTTTAAGTAGCTTCGATAAACTGAAAACTCAAAGTTAATGCATATGCAGATGTAGCTGTCATTAGCCAACAAAGTCTTTTCAGCGTTTAAAAGTGTCAATCATCATGCGGTTTGCTTGTTTTAGAAGATTTACAGATGGCACGAAATGCAACAACAGTGTAGTGTATATCATTTAACAACTATTAGAAAGGAAATGGCTTCTGTAAGTTTACCGAAAGCATTGCTTGGTCTTTCGTGACCAGCAAACCTTTAAGGTCTTTGTTTTTGATGTCTGTGTGCGTTCTAGTCTCTCGTCTGTAGTATGTGTGTGTGCTACCTGTGCTGAGTCAATTGGAAATGGGGAACACAGTCTCAGGTTAAACTTCCTTGTCACCACTGCAGACGGAATGAGAAGATCCAAGAAGCCGAAGCCGAGAAGCAAGTCAAAGAAACCCAGGAGCAGATGGCTGAGCTGAAGAAAGAGCTCGATGCGCAGCAGCAGGCTCAGAAGGAGCAACAGGCCGAGCTCAAGAAGGCCCTCAAGTAAGGATCGTTAATGTGGAAATGGAAAGCAGTTGAAACCGAGTTAGGGAGCATTAACAAAATTGATTGTTGGGCTCGACGGCTTTCTAAGCTCTAAGTGTTGGGTGCACAAACGACAAACACGGAGAAAAGCACCAGTCTGTTTTGTAGTTTTTCTCTGTGTTCTTATTTGTGCTCTACTCTCGTTAGGCATTAGATTAGAGCAAGGGTTCCCGATCCCGTCCAACCTAAATGCCGACCTAATGTTGCTGTGTGTTTGTACTTTTTCTCTGTGTTCTTCGTATATGCTCTTTACTCTCATTAGTGATTACAGCAAAGTTCTCCGATTCACCTCAGTTAGTGGGTCGTAGTCGCGAATTTAGTGCTTCGCAAGGGTTGGGACAGAGAAGCAAGGGTGATGAGGAAAGGGTAGGGGTCGAACTGTAAGTGCCAAACTAATGTTGCCGTTTGCAAGAAGGCATTTCTCGTATCTTGTATTTGGGTCATTCCTGGAGGGGATTTGATGTTGGGTTTCGAGAAACATCGATACTGATTTCTAGGATGACTGAAACCTGGATGCCGATCCTGTAATAAAGCTTTTTTTTTAACACATAGTGGCCTCATAGGGTGCCTTATGTATAAAAAGGGCTTGACATTAGTGATATCTCTTTATCTACCATAAAAACCGAAATATAGGGGGTATTTTATTCTTTTATTGCGTTATCAATTATATGGACACACTTTTCTAGATTTCGACGTGGACGTCGGCGTCCATGTCATGCACCGTATATGTATATGTATCTATATATATGAAAAGGCAAGACAGAAAAAAATCCCAGAAAAACAGAGTCCAGCAATGAAATCGAACGTGGGACCTCCGCGTCTTAAATGCGAGGCGTTAACTACTGAGCCACCGAGAAATACCTCCAACGTTCGAACGGCAAGCTATTCATATCTACCATGTACCGCTATTGGTGGGCACCTCAGGGGGGAACTATCGTGTTTCCAGCATTATCAGCAAGATGGCGCAGTGAGCGCGCGGCGGCTCTTATTTCACATGTACTTTGGCCTACGTAGAGAATAAAGGGGTGTACGCTTGATCGCGCGCCCTGATCTTGCAGTGGGGAGAATCGTACGTCTTGGCTAGCTTTTGGGTTTCGTCGGAACGATTCTGCTGTAGTTACCGGGCACACAAAGGTCACTGCAATCGTTGCACAGCCTCCGTTTGCGAAAAGGGCGCGCTTTTCAGACACAGCAAAGTAACAACTGAGACGCTTATTCGCGTTCATCTGTACCTGTGTGTACGTTTCGTGTGTCATTTCTGCATGAGAAACACGGAGCACGTTTCAATCTGCTTGCCACTCTGTGCGTGGCCTTCCAATTTGTTGCTATCGCGTTAATTGCTTCGCCTTTGCGGCAAAGCTGCGACTTTTTTTCAGTAAACAGCCATAAAACGTTGACCCTTTGGTCTTATATACCAGTAATTGGCAGACAAACCTTGAAAGTCTGTCCACTATGGACAACTCAGGCAAACCGCCTACATCACATCGCCATAGCAATCATTGGCATTGATTTATTTACTTCCAGCTTCCACCATGGGCGGTTTTATTGTGTTGTTGTCCTATGAACCAATTTGGGCTCCGAGCTACTTCTTTTTTTTTTTTCTATCTGTGGCCAGCGACTGTTCACTTTAGCAGTTAAGAAAACAGGGATCAAGTTCGCAAAGGCACGAATAAGTCCGGTCTAAAATGCGTGAGATATGTATTAGGATGCTTGCAGACATGAATGCGAGAGGGAGCTGTGAGTCACAAACAATAACTGAAAGTTTATCTTTGAATCACCGGTATTCTCGCTGCTCTAATTTTAACAAATACCCTTCCTTGATTGCTTCATGCGATGCTGGCAGCTCGGATTACAGCGAAATGTGTGGCTATGACCAGCGGGCAATATCGAGTGTACCATGGAAGCATTCACTATTGGTTGGCTCTGAAGGATCACGTGGCGACGAATAGCAATCAGAAGAAAACGATTATTGTGCCAGATAGCATCATATCTAGAGTGGAAGAGGAAGGTTTCAAAGTTTACCTGGGAGCATTGTGATTACTACTGATCATCTCAAAGTGCGTCCAAATTAAAGGGGCCCTTTATCGCTTTAAAACATTGGTGCTGACTGCATATCTCGTAGCGGCACTCGCCAGAACTACTGCGAACGGAAATCATGTCGAAAGGTTGCCGCCATATGATGGGATTAATGTAACGTTAAATGTGACCGCGGCATTGCATCAAAATAGGGATTACTATTGGATTTATTTTTCACTCAAAGTGACAAAGAATAAAGCTCTCCTACTTTTCCAGCTTGAAAACTGCAAAGCTAGTCGAAGAATGCGCCGGACGCCATGTGGTGGAGGAAACGCGCCGGTGATGCTCCGGGCGCTGTTATTTGAAGAAACTAAAAGAAAAAAAATTCAAGAGCGTTGATATATATGCGCCATTGCAAAAAGAAAGATCAGTAAAGCTACAAAACATTAAAGAAGCATTCGCGAGCTCCTTCGTTTCGAATGTGTCGTTTCCTCTTCAAGTACCACATTGTTTGTTACCATCGCAACTGCGTCCTTAATGCGCTGGACGTAACGGGCAATATGTCATGCGAGCTTTCTGTACAGTAGGGCTTTGAGTTATTTCATTGAGCAGCCTTTCGACGTCAGAGGGCAAGGAAAACATAGTGAGATGAGCCCGCCAAAATCGAGTTAGGGGTAAGCATCCATTTCATTCTACGTTATTTTCATATCTGTACCCTGAATAACTTTGCACTGCGTGGCCCTATCGCTGCCGTTCTTGCGGCACTTATCTCTTAAGACATCAGTGTAAGTCACCAGTTACAAAAACATGTGAAACTATGAAGTCGTGAAGATGGTTAGAGGGCCCCTTTAAAGGGGCCCTGCAACACTTTTTGAGCATGGTCAGAAAACACTGCCGGTCGGTAGTAGAGGCTTCCGAGAACGCGCGAGCCAAATGTTAGAGAGTAGCACGCAGCCTGAAATTCTCAATAAATGATCAAAGTCAGCTAAAAATTGCTTTCTCTTTCCTTGACAAATCATGGAATATGCCTAAAAATCAAACGCAGATGACCCATCTATCATCTATTGGCTGATTTGAACATGGCACGCTCGGTTGTCACAGAAATCGCCGCGAGAGGCTGTCACTTGATTACGCGTGCACGCGCGATTGCACTAAAAACCCTTGTATTCGATGAAAAAAAAAAAACACAGCATATCCACAGAGTGAATGATGATGTGTGGGTTCGCTCTGGAGGATTTCATCGCTAAACTGTGAACCATCAACAAATATCGCCCACTACATCATCAAAAACGTGAGAAACTCGGTATATATTTATACAAGAAATTTTACTGTTCGTAAGTGGTAGCTATATATGTCGCTTCTATTCCCCCTTCATTATAACGGCTTTATGGGATCGGCGATGGGGTGTAACGGGATGTTTGCGAGGACGTAGCGGAAGTAGTGGGCAGTTGGCAAAGGTGGAACTATAGGTGGTCACGTAAAAACAAGGGAAGGACACAGTGGAAAAAGCTATGGTTCTTTAATGCACACCTGGATACGAGTACATGACTACCTTTCATTTTATATTAGCTACTTCTCAACAGTATTGGCTTATGGCCGCTGCAGTGATGGGGTGTAGTGGGATGTTTGCAATGTGGCTACATACACCAACGGAGGAAGGACAGACCCACATTCTAAGGAGCTTCACCCTAAAAAATTGCTCAAAGTCACGAGGCGACCGTGATGTTTTTCGTTTGCTCCTCTCATCTCTTACTGCTTAGCTTCCAGCGCTTTCGTCGAGACGAGAGAAGAGAGAATGCGATTGTATGTGACAAATCTTTGTAACTCCGCTCATAATGGATGGATTCTTAAAATTTTCGCGGCTTTAAATTTGGGAGGCAATACGCTTTTCCGGTGAATTAATTCCAAGGTTACCCAAAAAAGTGTTTCAGGGTCTTTTTAAGGCTATGAAGACGGTTGTGACGTTTTTAAGAAGGCAATGCTTAAGCCCATCTTTTTGCTGTCTGCCATGTAGAACTTATTTATAAACACTATGCTTGTGCGAATTTTCAAATGCATCGAATATTCAAACGAATAATGTACTATACGAATTCACTTCACATTTAAATTATTGAAAATTTTGAATTATTCGAGACAAGTGATAAATGCATATTAGTGCACTTGTAACACCTTGTAAAGGGGCTTTCACTGCAGAGTAGGGGTGCTAAGCCGTGAAAGCATTTATTCAAGTATATATGTTAGTTTGCATGTAACTTTTTGTAAGAGCGGTTTCACTGCAATGAAGTGGTGCTCAGCCGTCAAAACTTCTATGCAGGAAAAATATGCACTGTCGAGAAACCCCACTTTAAAATGAAATGAAGATATTACCCTCAGATCAGTGCAATTTTTTTAGTTTCTTACACCGTCCTATATGCTTCAAGTATAGCAAGTTTTAAGATGTAACTTATTTTACAGGCTATCACTTGCAATCTACCAAAAGTCAAAGCCTGCTTCTATTTAAAGTTGTTCTCACTTTTTTTGATGCAAAAAAATAGAATTTGAAGAGGCTTTTTAAAACATTTGTGGTATAAAAAAAATATTGTGCAGGTTAGTTTAATGGTGTCAAATTACCACTTTTTCTTTATAATATGTAATATACAGTCCAACCCACTTATAACGATCCCAGATATAGTGATCTGTCAGTTATAATGACCATATTACAGTGCACTTACGATTTTCCTGTGCTACCCTTTGAAACTGAGTCCACATACAGCGAACATTTTTCAGAACCTCCTACTTTTGCAACGAATAGTGCCGACATGGATGTGGTGAAAAAAAAAAAAGCGTATGTGATATATGCGCTGACATGTGTCCCACTACAGTTTACTTTTGACGAAGACATTGTAGACTATGGCGAGTCCCGCACGCAGATTTCGGATGCTGCGAGCAAGGTTGCTCACTTTCTAGGCGTTTCTTGATTGGCAAAACAGTAGTGAGAGGGGGAAAAAAATGAAATCGAGGCAACATGAAGACCTGCAGCCAGCTTTCGCACCGCGAACTTTTCTGACGCCGTCTACAGCCGCCGAAGATTAATTAACAACGCCTTCGAACGCAAAAAGTCGCAAGTTTCCCGCCCCTGATGAGCGATAACATTTTATCCCATAAAAGTTCACTGCGACGCTCTGCCCTCCAACACCACAATGCGCCACAAAATGTTTTCCGCCTCTCAGTAACGGCGGAGACTAGTCGATATATATATATATATATATATATATATATATATATATACACACACACATACATATTGTAGCCGAAGTGGGGGGGTCAACCTATATTCCAGTTTTTGAGGTAATTAATATTCTTAAAGAAAAATAAATATGGGACGGAGACATTTTGTGTAGACTAGACAGCTAGCGAGAGCTCTGTGGACAACATGTTCCAGACAGCTGGATGAGATCAGACTATGCTTCGCAAGACTGCATGATAACCAGACGGACATGGCTTAGAGTGTGAGGCAGAGCTGACTGATGTAGGTCAGTGTAATTGGAGAATATAGGGATAGAGGCCTTCGTTCTTTTAGTGGGTGACGATATCCGTGCAAGCACCACTTGTCAAGGTTAGTACAATTTGTCTAACGACGAGTGTTATGAGAAATAAGCGGTGATCGATTCTTTACAGGGACTGTGAAAAGAAAGAGAAGGAGGTGGAAACCAGAAAGCAAGAGTTCAGTGATCTCGAGCGCCGGGACTTGCAGTGCAGGGAGGCCATCAAGCACATAAAGCAGAAGGGAAAGGATCTGGAAAAAAGTCTGGAGAGTGCTAAGCAAAAGGTACACTCACGCTCCACACTCTGAGGGAAGAAAGTAGGTATATTCGAATGAATGTTGCACTACTCGAATCCTTTTTAGCGCGAGTTTGAAATTTCTGAAATATCAGATTTGCCAATCGCCATACACTCCAACCTCGTCATAATGTAGTTGCATTTTGCAGCAAAACAAGGTCGTTATGTCCAAAAATTCCAAAATGCAAATAAAGGTACATATCTGACACTATATCTATTTCAAGACTATACTTTTGTTACAACTGATATTTCATTATATCCAGGTTCGTTATATCGAGGTATAAGTGTATTACGCTGCAGTTACAATTTTTTTATGATACCCATTGAAACTGCATCCACATTTAGCGAACATTTCTCAAAGCCGCCTACATTTAAAGCGATCACTTCAGACATAGTAGAGGTAAAGGTAGAGTGCGCACAATGCGCTAACGTACATGGGAAGGTAAAGAATTTGTGGCTAAAACTTGCGCAACAAAAAACACGGACGAGAAGACACAGACACCACGGGCGCCGTCCGTGTTTTTTGTTGCGCAAGTTTTAGCCACGAATCCGTACCAACTCGTCCAATTTTCAGTACTCTTGCTACAATGGATTTGTAATGTGCTATGTCGCAAGCAACGAATCACAATGTTCGCTGGCTCCTCAGAATCACAGATGGGCATTTTGCGCATCGGCAGCAGACCCCCCTGACTAGCTTGCCACATGACGACTGTTCAGAGCAGCGGTGGCAGTGGCTAGCAATTTCATGCGTCAGTGCCCCAAAACGCAAGATCAAGCATGCTGCATGCCGAGTTTTGCTGCCGTAGCTAGGCATAACTGATCAGACCGGAAATTGACAGCCTTCATTATTAAACCCATACGTCGATATCTGCAGTGCACTGTTCCCGTTTCGAAAATATGCCAAGCGAGGTTTGAAGTCTGAACTTATTGAATTTGAGATTTCTGTAGTAGAAAAGTCCACTGTGAAGGTGTTCTGGCCACCTTGCTGGCCTCGCATTTTAGTTGGCTACTATAACCAAATGTCTTTTGTACCAGTCTGTGGTAAACGAAGCTCAATGGATGGAACGATGGGGAGGACGGCATAACGCCGCCAATCTGTATGTACTTAGTATCTGAATGTCTGTTGTAAGCTGATCCGTTGTAATGAGGTTACGCTGAATATACATACAGCTTTGCAGGAAGCAGTTAAACTTTGGATGGGACAACTTGAATTTGAGAGGGAACGTAATATTAGGGTCATCATTAAAGCCAGCTTGCTGGAGAAAGAGATCATTGGCAGCCCTGCATTCATGGGTCAGCGGCTCAGCGAGTGTTTTCTGCTACTCATCGAACATCACAGCCGCACGCCAAAGCAGACATCTTCCTCATGAAAGTCGTGACTACACACGCATTTTGTAGCCAATAGGCTGTTTACAATTTTCAATTTAAAAATGTATTCTTCATTCAGCTTCTTACACTGAGAGCACTCCGCCGTGTATCTCCTGCGCTGCGGCACCGAGTTCTGGCCTACGTTCAAAGATGGCAGCTGCGTGTTGCAAAATTTTTGAAGTGCTGTCAGGCGCACGGCAGAAGCGGGAAAACTCCCCATTTAATCAATTACGGAGCAGACGGCATTCTAAAAAACAATTTCATTTTGAGTGTGCGTCGGTGCTTCCAAAGCAAATAATGCTACTACTAATCCTGCCTAGCCAGCCTGTCATGCCGACTAAGGCACCAGTTTTCCAGTGGCAGGCTTCACGCCCAGTGCAAGATTACACGAGCTTGGTATAGCAAATTTTAAAACAAAGCTTATTTTACTATAGGGTCACCTCAGTCAAGTACATAAGGAAGAAAAAATGCAATCACACAAATTTATTTGTGTGGGACTGTGTGTCAAACTAATTCTTTGCCATTTCTATCCACGAGCGGAAGCTATTGTGGACCTGTGCTATCAATGTTAGCGCAGTCCTTCTCCTTCAAAAAGTATTCTTGCACTGTCATCTTGCATTGATTAGATGGCTTACTCTCTTTGCCAAGGCCTCTGACCTTCAACTCATGCGTGTGAATGTGCTTCATTTAGGTTGACGAGCTGAAGAAGCAGCCGACGAAGCTAGAGAAGGACATGGAAAAGCTGCAGGCTAAGAAAGAGAAGCTGGAAAAGGAAAAGGTGGAAGCTGAGGCCAAGCTTGCCGAGGTGAGTTCAAGCCACCGAGACCGCACGAAGGCACGGGTTAGATTTTCGGCCACAGCTACTGCATTTCAGTGGAGGCAATATACACAAAACACCAGTGTGCTTTTATTTGGGTGCTCATTAACACCATGCTATCAAAATTAATCTACTCTTGCATGTCTGATTTGTTGATTTGACGGAACAGCAGACCACAAATCTGGCTTTCACAACAGCAGTTGAAATTTATATATATTGTTCGTGCTGACGTCTGCAAAGACTTGTAATGAAGTTTATCTGAAAAAAAATTGATTGTGGTGCTTCACACCTGTGTGAAAGTTTCAGTAGTTTACAATCCATTTCTGCTTAGGTTATGGAATCCCTCAAGACGCAGACGGAGGAACTTCAAGAGGAGAAAGCAGTTCACGAGCAAGAACTGCTTGGCCTGCAGAAGGGAGTGAGTGACAAGAAGTCGCAGGTAAGGGCTTGCCAGTGAAATGTAGTAGTCAGCTGAAGAAAAAATAAAGAGTTGGTCCGTCTTTCACGGCAATCGGTCTTAGCGTAAAAACGAAATGTGTCTCCTTAAAGTAGCTGCAGCTTCAATTAACAAGAAAGAGAAAGCGAATTTGAAGCAACTAAGAAGCTTTTCTTTCTGAGAAATTTGTACAGATTTCCTTGTGCCTTTGTGCTACAAACGAGCAGTTCTCTTCTTTCCCTTTCTTACGATGCCTCACCCTGCTCACCTTTCCCCGGTAGTATGAGATTGCCAAATCTGAGCTGGACCTCAGCATCAGCACACACCAGCGTGAGACATCGAGGCTGGAGGAGATCGAGCTGAACCTGGACAAAGTGAACAACTCTCTAACTGACAAGTCCAAGTGAGTCTATACACGAACCTTCCTTTCGTGAATTTCGTTTGCTGCTTGTTGCTGTTTAGAAGCACTAGATTTTATCATGCAACGATGAGAAGAAAATAAGGCTTGGTTTTGTTGATCTACTAAATCACCCTTTTAGAGCACATGTAGGGAGATTCTTCGAGCTCATTTACACCAGCAACTCGAACCAACTGTTCACTTTTAGACCATAAAGATCTAAGGCGCACGTGTGACCACTTAGCAAGCATTTTTGGCATATGGCCTCTTCTCCCATGCTCTTGTGACGGCGTGCGACGATAGATGGAGCCGTGCACAGGCACGGCACGTGGTCGCGGGCTGTGAAAGTTGGCGAGACCGTGTCACATGCGCGCCGGAAAGGTTCTCTTCTCGGGCAGTGCACGGTGAACAGGCGTTTTCCTTCGTTCGTGTCCCCTTCGGAAATTTTCGGATTGTAACCTGCCTGGGTGCCTCGGCATTCTCGGTAGATGTGTTTATCTTTGTTCTAGCTTTGGTTATGTACGATAAGCCAAACAGCAGTGCTTAGTGCTCGACGTAGTCGTACTGCGCCGAGTCGCTCTTGTCGGAGGCCTACGTTAACGAGATTTACCATAGCTCTTGCGACCAGGCTCAGTGGTCATCGTGGGAGTGTCCAGCACAGCCAGGAGGGACCGTTTCCTGAGTGGCGTGTCAAAGCTCACCATTGCCAGCTGCGACATGCTCGCGGTTTCTCCGTTTGATGTACGTCCGTGTGCGAGAGCTTTTGGTCCCCGCGTCCCGGGATGCGAACGTTGTGCTGTTTGGGGTGCCGCCAGAGGCAATTAAGTGTTTGTGTGTATTAGATCGAACATCGTCTGTTTTGCTGCGCGGTGCTATACGCTTTGCTAGTTGACCACATGTGCGGAGCGGTGTGCTACACATGAGTAGACGCGGCCCTGTGGCTTGATAAGCCTGAACCCGCGGTAATCTTGACTTTGGTGAGTATCAAGGTTACCACAAGACCAAAGCAACCAACTTAATACACGGTTTAAGAAGGTGCCATTTTGGGTTGTTCATAGCGCCACTGGGTTCCTTGGTTATTATGTTTCTTAATATGAGCAAGTAAACACGAAGATTGCAACAGCTAATTTCGTACCTCTTCACAATGGTATAAATTATAACAAGCTAGGTAATGGTCATAGTGACGTAACTGCAATGCTCCTGAAGTTTGTATGAATATATGAAACCATTCTTAGGTCATAGCTTGAAGGGCCACTGACCAGACCCCATACCTAATTTTAGTTGAACCGTGGAAGTTGTTGGCTGTCCAATGAGGAATATTTTTTTAATCTTTTTAATCGCTTTATTACGAGCTGAAAAAAACTTTTTTAGAAGCGGCGCGAAGTGAGGGTGAGAGGAGGCAAGCTCGTAACACTTGCCGCTCCTCCGCGTAGCCTTCGCAAGCCAAATCTCTTTCCTACCTTCTCCCTCATTCGACCAAGAGGTCACGTGCGCATGACGTGCCTGAACAAGCCCGACCCCCGTCCACGCAAGCGGCGTTTTTTTTTTTTTTTTTTTTTTTTGTGGTTGTTGATCAGTGGTGTTTTGAGGCCTACTGCCTGTTTCTGCAGGATGGTTTTGAAACGCTAGCTTAGACGCGGTAGAATAGATGAGCACAATGAGTGCACGAACGCTTAGGAGCGTTCCACGGCTGTCATCTGCTCAATGCACTGACCGTGGCATCGGGGTCACGAATGCATGTGAAACGGCGGCACATTAGCCTCGCATCTCGTTGAAATTCACGAAGAAAAAAAAATGAAAAACGAACCCTCACATTCTCTTATTGCGTCTCATTATTTATTTAGAGATTTATTAATCTCTTCAACCAATAAATACATAAACTACGCATGTTGTGTTAAATAATTTTTGCCATGTCACGTGCCACTGTTGGCAACGTCAGAGCATAGTCGTCTATGTAGACGACCAACGTCACTGCCATGGCGTGTACGTAGGGCCATTCATGCGCGCATGTCATGCCCTCATTCCGTGTCCGCAAAAGGAAAAGGGAGCAGCGCTCATCTTGAAATGCGGACCGTTTCCGTGGCGCGTAGAGTTGCAAATTTTGGCAGATGTGATCATGAACACCTCATCTATGCATTGCGCTTGTCAGCTCGAAATTGTCAAACCTGGTTAGTGGCCCTTCAAATTTTCTGATAATGCTTGATGAACGAGTTAAAAGACCCCTGACACTAAAGTTAGAAACTTGAGATGCCTGCATTGCTTTATACTCCTCCATGTGGGGGCTCTTCTAACCAGTTATAAGCAAAAGAACAGTACCTTTATTATATTTTAATTCGGTTTTCATGTAAGCGTGAATGCTCATCTCAAGTTTCAGCACCTCACGGCATCACCACTAGTATGAGAGAGACAGAGGAGGACTCTTGTTACATTCAAAAAGAAAAGCAAGTATTGTCAACATCGTTGATATTCACGGAACGCACACAAAACCACGACTGGCATCCAAAGAGGGCTATTGTTCCTCACCCCTTTCGCTCTGTTGTCGGGCTGCTCTCAAGGTGGTTTTGGCTGCTTACGCCAGGCTGCTTACGCTTTCTTTTTCCTGAGAAGGACACACTCAACGTGCCCACATAGTTTCATTGTCCACTGCATGCGTGTGTCCCCCAACTTGACTGCGCGTTCAGTGTCACCGAAGAATGAGCGCACATCATCTCAGATGTTCCCCGGCTGTGGGGCGCTAGTTTCTTGTGATTGTAGGTGGGTGTCTTGAAGGGACGCTAAAATTGGTGTCAATTATTGATGCTTGTATTAATTATCCAATACGTGAAAGCATTTACGATTCAATTTGGGCGTTACCAGAAACAAAGCTACAAATTACAGTAAAAAGTCACTAGCAAAAATTTCGGTATCTAAGGTTTAAAAATCATTCCACGCTGGAACTATGGAATGTCAGATGTGCACATTTTGATCTAAGTTAGTTATACTACCATCGCTGCAGCTCAGCACCCAAAATGTTGCAATGCTTAGTAGGTGAGTCGGTGCAGGTTCTGTACCAGGCTTCATTTAGACGGGTGCGAAATGAGAAGAGCACCTGTACACTCAAGTTGAGATGCACACTAGAGAGCCCAAAGCTATCAACGTGAGTCCATAGGCCTTTAATACATTGTGGCTCATAATTGAATTGTGGTTTTGCAACGTAAAACCTTAAAATTTAGTTTTTAATTTAGTCACGTAAGCAACCCCTTGCTTTGCAGACTACAACAGTTGCCACTAGGTAAATTTGGTGCAGTATCTGTAAATTTTCTTTTGCTTTTTATTTTCTACATTAATCTACCACTAAATCATCTGGTCATTCTTCCTTTGTGTAACTTTCTTACCTTTAGTTAATTAATTTTTATTTGCAGCTGCTTGACAAGGCTTGAGAAACTCGTCCCTGAAAAGGATTCCAAGTTGAAAGAGATGGAAGCTGAACTGGCGCAAGTGAGACAGCAGTACCAGGAAGCCCAGGATCAGCTTAGGGCCGACCGTCATCGGGTCGAAGAGCTCCGCTCGAACGCCCAAGCTAATAGGTCGCGATCGCGGGTCCTTGATGCGCTACTGCAGGCTAAGAAGTCGGGGGAGCTGCCAGGCGTCATCGGACGACTGGTAAGATGGCATTTAATGATTAATAATTGTCGAAAGGTTAACGTCTCAAAACCACCACATGATTATGAGAGATGCCGTAGTAGAGGGCTCTGGAAATTTTGACCTCCTGGAGTTCTCGACGTGCACCTAAATCTGAGAACATGGGCCTCAAGCATTTTCGCCTGCATCGAAAATGCGGCCGCGGTGGCCGGGAATCAATCCCGCGATGGATGCCTCCAGAAAATTTTTGGAGAAGTGTGTTTTTTGAACATTCGTATCGGTTTACAGCTAAGATTTGCACTTCAAAATGCTCTTATGCCTCTGTCACAGAGAAAGCTTTAAGCATCATGTGCCATTCCTCACTTCTAGCTATTCAAAACACCGTAATCTGCGAATTTACGTCGTTTGATAGTGTTTCATGTCGCTTGCATGATGTTGTCATTTTTCAGTTCTAGCTTTAACCCCAGTTAAACCTACTACGGTTACAGATAACCATAGATAGAAGTAGCTACACAGCAGACATAACTGCTATTCGTCTTCTAACCTTGGTCACCAGAAGTTGAGCTAGGCTAGCATTTTTTACCCTCACAACCCAAAAAACTCACCATCGTTAGAAAATTTCCCGATTCAAACCCTATAATGGCACCCTGGAACACTTCATGTCATAACCGATGCATGAAAGTTTTAGTCACTCGATTATGCTGTCGTATTCATGTCGAAGTAGTAGTCGAGCTGCTAGTGCATAAACCATGAACTGGCACAAGTTAATCAGCAGCTTCGCGTTGTTTGAGGATTTTTACGAAACCTGACTACAGTTACTGAAGTCACTAAATGTGACAAGTAAATGTGACTCCAGTGGCAGGCAATACTGTAAACAGAAATTTGTTTCAGTTCACAGTCATGGCTGACAGATCGGAACTGTAGTTGTTTATGTGCTGAAGGTTGTTTTTTATACGCAGTTAGTCTGGAAAGTCAACTATTTATAAAAACACATTGTTTTATGCACAGTTTTCTTGTGTGTGTGTGTGTGTTTGTGCATGTATGTGTGTAAAACACAAAAAACTGAACGCAGCTGTAACATGGATTAACTTATGGTTGCATTTAAGCTGTCCTTACATACATTATGTCTGCAAGGTCATTGGTGCCATTGCAGATCTGACTGAAGCCTGGGTCCTGTGCAAGTCATCACTTTTCACATGATCGATCAGTGACTGTAATGCAACGTGACTTGAACATGTGAAGGTGTTGATACTGCCAGAAATTGGATTAACAGTATAGATTTCCCAACATGCCATGACACGGTCTCAATATCATTTGCCATCTAAAGGTAGATTTGACTTTAATGCTAGTAGATTTGGGGTTTTTAATCCATGGGAACAGTGTACTTTTATAGTTAACTGAATAGTGTTGTGATATGCGCGCTTGATTACCACAGGGTGACCTGGGCGCAATTGACCAGAAATACGATGTGGCTATTTCAACGGCATGTGGCCAGCTGGATTACGTTCTCACGGACACGGTGCTCACGGCCCAGCGCTGTGTTGAGTACCTGAAGAAGCATGATGTCGGATTTGCCAATCTTATAGCTCTCGAGAAGGTGAGACTGTCCCATTGGACGATTTTATGAGGATTTTTGTATAGTTTTTTCTTTCATTGAAATTGTCTGAAAATGTCTTTCGTCCTCCACTGCATTGGTAACTATTTTTGTGCCTTGAATTCTGTGCAAGAACGTCTGCCTGGAATTTTCACAGCATCGCCATAGCTCTTATCCTCCTAAGCGGAGAGCTGAAATTTTCGACTTAACTTGAAAGCATTGTCCACTAGCTAACAAACTGCTGGCAGGATTTATTGTGCTGCTCGTGTGTTTCTGTGTATGCACTGATGTGTGCTCATTGACGCTCGAGCGTGAATAATGGAGGTTTCGTATATTGGTCGCACCTTGAAATCGCCCTCTAAGTAAGTCGATTGGGCGATTGCGGAACTGGGGAAAATTTATCGGTGGCTCGTGGAACCCCGAAGACGGGTCTGGTGAAGCCTCGGTTTCTGCGGAAGCAACTTTGAAAAAACCTGCAGTAGAACTTGTGTTTGCTGCAGTGTTGTCACACTTCACGAATGTGTTGCTATACTCGGTGACAACTTTTCTTGGCACTGAAGGGAAAGCTACGGAGGCAGAGCTTCTGCACATGTAGCACTACGTGAAGTAGTACGTCTTAACTCGCGTCTCATAGCGCCGTGGAAAGACACGGGGGCGCGCCATCAGCGTTTCATGTAGACACCGCTGCTTAGCATTTAAGGTGCACGTAAAAAGGCAGGATTTTTTCCCGCATACAGAAACGCGAAGTCACAACAGATAAATTAAAAGAAATACTAATATCCTACAGGTGTGAGCTTCGTCTTGTCTCAAATAGCTCAACGTAGAAAATAAAAGGGGAACATTTATATTTATTTTTTTAATTTATTTACAGGATTTCTGCTGGCTTCAAAGTGAAGCCATAAGCAGGAGTGGGTAACATATAAATATAGCGCACGGAACATTTTTGCAATATATTAGTACAGAGAACGCCGCGGACACACAGGTTTTAACGTGGTAAAAAGAAAAATATACAGTGCATGACATGCAATTGCGCATAGCATAATACCTATATAAGTATTTCACGTTGAATATATGGGTGCTACTTTAAGCTACCTTCACTGGCGGTAGGATGCACGTGATTTGGCTTCGTAGCTTTCGTTTCAGTGCCAAAAACAGTTGTCGCTGAGTATAGTGTCTCCCTTCAGCCTCGACTGAGAGCGAGAGGGGGGTTGGGGGGGAGAAGTGTTACCACTTTTGGACATTTGAAAAGAGATGAACAGCCAACAAATTAAAAGCGAATGACAATTTTTTAATGGCATAGCGAGGGCTATTTTCGTGGTAACTAAAATTTCAGATGAAGTTCTCATGCCCATGGACATCAGCATGAATTTTTCTCCTCAAGACATGCATATCTGGCAAGGCTTGATTGATTCTCATTTGAGTTGCAACGCACACGTCTGGCTGTGCAAATAGGAGGAAGATTGTGGAACGGTACCTAGTAATGCTAATGCTAAGGCGTGCCCTTCCTAGCATGTTCACTATGTCGTGTGGAATGCATAAAGATGTGCTAAAAAGACCTATTTCTTTTGATTTATCGCAGATGGAACGCTGGATACCTTATACTCAGAGGAGGATAGAAACGTGAGTTATTTTATTAAGGCGTCTATGTATATTCTTTGAGGCAATACAGTCAAACACAGTTATATCAAACCCACATTTATAAAATTTTCGGGTATGTCGAACTCCAAAGTTGCCCCCCTGAACTTCCTTTGTAAAAATATAGAAATTCACATGTTTTATCGAAAGGTATTTTTACCCCCCTCCTCGGACATATCAATTGCCGCGCAAGCTGAAAAGTGCGCATCGGCACTCGCCCCCCTCTCCCCACTGCAATCTCCGCGTGGCACCACGCCTCCGCCAAAACCCGAAACACTCGAAAAAAGGTAAGGGCGAGAGGGCTCGAACTACACAATCTCTAACTTGTGGAACAACTTTTTTTTTTCTTTTCGTTTCTCTTCGTCTCTCTCGCACTTCCTCCGCATGCCCGTCTACTCTGAGAGCACAAACGAAGGAGCCGACGTCCTCCTCTTTTTGCCTTTTATTTTTTGTTGCTGTTTTGCGAGTTTTGATCAGCCAACCACAGCTCGCGCCTTTTGCTGTTGCCCTCACAGTCGGCCATTGCCTCGCGAGTGCTTTGTTGCTTCCGCCGTCACGTCGCCTACGTACCACCGCATGTGTAGCATTTTTTTTTTTTTGCGTGCGTGGTGTGTAAAGCCGCTGTGTACTCCTTGAATTGTCGACTTCTCGTGTAGCTATGGCCAGCGCCAAAAAAAGTGCAAGACCCTTGACTTTGCGATGAAGTTGAGGGCTATTCAGCGTATTGAGGCGGACGAGAAATGTTCAACCGTCGCAGACGACTTCGGGATACCACAGAGCACTTTGAGTACCTTATTCAAAAACAAGGCAGATAATCAAGGCAAAAGAAGCGGAGCAGCGAACGTCAAAGGCTTGTTATTTGCGGGCTTCTGCCCACGGGAATTTCGAAAAGCCACTCTATGCTTAGTTTTTAGAAGTGCGTGCGAAGAGCATTCCGGTGGATGACCTGATGCTGATTGCAAAGGCCAAATGGTTTGCCGCTGCACTCGATGAAAACTTCGCCGACAACAGCGGGTGGCTTCACCGATTTAAGCAGAGCTACAAGATCGTTGGCAAAACCAATTTTGGCAAAAGCGAAGCTGTCAGCAGCCAGAACATCCAGCAGAGGATGACGAAGGAGTGGCCAGAAATCTTTTCGAAGTTTTCTCCCGCGGAGATATTTAATGTCTGGTGAGACGTGAAGACGAACACAGTCATTAACTGCTTTTGCAAGGCAGGCTTCGAGACGGCGGACCTTGGGGAAACCGGTGAAGACGATGACGAGCACATAGACACGTTTCGCGAGCTGTTCCACTTCTTGGCAGCAGTTCCACACGAAGTGCCTGTGGACGACTTCCTTCGGGGAAGCGGGCGGCAATGTCCAGGCTGACAGCTCATGTGACGAGAAGGATCGTCCGGACGAGGTGCTGGCTACACGCGCATACTTCTTCGCTAAAGTAACGTCAGCGTTCGGCATCATTCGCCGTTGTATCGGCCAATTGGAGGGAATCGGGCTGTTGCACCTAGCCAGCCTTGATAAAATGCAGAGTAGCGTCTTCAACATTTTCAAAATGAAGAAGCAGGCCGAGATTATTGAATTTTTCATGCAAATAAATCATTCTGTTGTGGCGTGTGTGCGGAATTAGTTGTCATTCTTGAATGTGCCTATTGTAGGTGATAATCTCTACGGATAAGCTCTCGGGGCCTCTTATTTTTTTATATCGAATTTTTCATATATCGAACTAATGCACGATCCCCTTCGAGTTCGATATATTCTTGTTCGACTGTATAAAATTAGCTAAGCATGTACCGAAGTTTAAGAGCTTTAAAATAATACCACTATTTAGTTAGGCATTTCAGGGTCTCTTGAGGCATCAAAAATGATTAGGTGGGCATGTGAATATCTCACAAGTTGGAATTTCAAACAGCTTTCCAACAATATTATTGTACTACTGGTACACAGTTTAGCATACTAATGAATATTGATGTATAAGGCGTAGATTTGCTATGTATCATACGCCAAAAAAAATGGCCGGTTGCACTTTTAGAGGAGTCTTGGCAAACGGAACCTGGTGGGACTAGGAATAGTATATTCCATTTAATGGAAGCTCTCTTTATTGAGAAATGCATTAAGGGCTGCAGCACCAAATACAAAACTCAACCATTTGGAAGGCGGCTGTCCTACAGAATTGATTTTCACTTAACCAGGATTCTAGTCTATGGGGGACGAATGAAGACAACAATAAGGAAGCAAGGTCCAGCAGCAAAAAAGTATACCAATTGCAGAGGACTCAACGTAAACGAAATCCCTTGAAAGAATTGTCGCTGAAATAGAACAACTGCCTCTAATATCATTGGCTTTGTACTTGAATTCTGCGCCTCTGCGTACCTCTGAGTTGGTACCTTCGGGTTCACCTTTAATGGAAGCATACTGTATGCTCTTGCAATAGATGTAGTGCTAGGGTTATACTTTGGGAATAAATTTTTTATTTAAACGAACTTATTTTGTGTAAAAAGCAACTTTGTTATAATGAGTTATAATGAGTGTATATAAACAGTAAATGTCACGACATCCATGGCGGTGCTGCCCCTCATTTCAAAGGAGTTGTGATGCAAAGGCTTTGATGAAATAAGATGAAAATCTATAATGGTATGATCACCATCCCTATTTGAGGTCGTGTTTTTTTTTTTTGCAGAGTCACTTTTCTCAAGTTGAGACTGCAAGAGTTAATGACCAGACGCGAATTTTGAGGATCCGTTTTAAGAACTTGTTCACCGGAAAACTCTTCAATACACCAACCCACTTTGAAACCACATTACTTGGTTTGCCATTTCATCGGCAGCTCGTCTCACTATTGTCGTGGTACTGTTAAGTTGCGCTTCACCCTTGCCCTGTAAGCACCCAATTATCGTCATTCGTAAGAGACCCAATAACCCACCGCGGTGGTCCATTGGTTATAGTGCTCAACTGCGAACCTGAAGGTCGCGGGATCGAATCCAGGTTGCGGTGGCTGCATTTCGACAGAGGCAAAATGCTAAAGGCTTGTGCACTTATGTTTAAGTTTGCATGAAAGAGCCCCTGTGGTCAAAATTTTTGGAGCTCTGCACTATGGCATTTCATATAAGCTATAACTATATCTTGGTTTGGAGTGTAAAAACACAACAATTATTGTGTTATGGTAGACTCTAATTGAACGGAACCTGAAGAGATCAGGAACACGTGTTACGTTTAACAGGAGTTCCTTTCCCTGAAATGTGAACACAGGGACCAAATGCAAGTACAAAGCGGGTTGTATTATCGTTTCATTTGAGCAGCTGTTCCGTTTACTGACAGTCTACTGATGTGTTGAAGGTCACATCTTCCATGTAGAGCTTATATGCAGTATTGAAGATTACCCGAAGTCTAGACTGACATACTGTTTCCCTTTAGTGTGAGGTTTAAGACAGAAAATAAGTTTACTCGTACTAGAAAATAACCCTTCATCAATTGAAAAAATTGCACTAGTCTTGCCATAATTACCAAACCCTGCTGCTCACACACATTCTACGCAGCCCTGAAAACGTGCCCCGCCTGTTCGACCTGGTGTCTGTGAAAGACACCAGCGTGCTGCCGGCATTTTACTTTGTCCTGCGAGACACTTTGGTGGCCAACGACCTTGACCAGGCCACGCGTATCGGGTTGCAGGGAAGGACGCGTCACCGGGTGGTCACCCTGCAGGGAGAGCTGGTGGACGTGTCCGGTGAGACTTGCCAAACATGCTATTCACTCGCGGAATCAAACAGAGTTGTATTTCTGGGCTCGATTTTTTTGCATTTTCTTAGTTATTGTTTGTCTTGAGTTCACAGGCGTGAAATCTCGTTTTCTTTTATTATGTGCCTTGTAATAAAAGTTGGAAGTGAGCAATAGTCCTAGTCAGTTCCTGCCCCCTCCCCCCCCCCCTTTTTTTTGTCCTGTTCGTGCTAGTTGTGCAGTAAAGCTGTTTCGAATATGCCTCTGGAATTCCACATTTTTCGCGAAGTAGCCATAGTCCTTTGCAATCACGATGCTTTTTCTCAACAGGCACTATGAGCGGAGGAGGCGGGCGCGTCTCTCGCGGCAAGATGGGTCAGGCGGTCGTGGACGACGACGTGAGTGCCGCTCAGATGGAGCAGCTCACGGCTCAGCTGACTGCCATTGAAAACAAGGCAAAGGACCTTCACGAACGCCAGTCCGTGCTGGACGACAAGATCAACGTCCTCCGCAAGGATGTCACAACCTCCAAGCATGCCTTGCACAAGTTCCAGGTGGAAGTCAAGGTGCCGTACACTTTCGTACTTTCATCGCATCAAGTCGGAACATGGCTTGTGTCTTGCAGCGTTTTTGGAAAAGAGTGAGGTTTGCGGAAAGAGGTACCGTGTTTACTCGCGTAATAAACCCACTTTTTCATTATTTTTTTTCAGAAAAGTTGATGTCAATTTTGGGGGGAGGGTTCATTACGCGAGAGAAAGGAAGTCACGGGAGTTATAACATCGAACATTTCTCATTATTGTATTGGCCCGCGATATGCACGACAAATCGTTATTGCACCCGAAAGCTATTTCTGTTTTCTCCTGCAACTAACGCGATCGGATCGACGCCAAAGTGTCGTCGTGCCGCTCGGTTCCCATGCTCAAACGTATGCAGCCGTGTATCTAGCGTACCGGCGGAACGCGTTCTGCGCAGCAGGTGTCCAACTATATTCACTACGACTAACCCGACAACAAAATCACAGCATCGGATGGCTGCGCAGAAAGGTTGTGGGTGCACAATGTGCCGTCGGCGCGGTGGGTGTGGTTGCGCTTTGCATGGCCTTCAAGATGGCGAGCGTGCAGCGTAAACATGCCGCGCACTCTTCATCTCGGAGGCCATGAGCTTTGTTTCTTGTTTTGTTTTCGTGCCGCTGTGCTTGCGTGGTACTACAAGCAAAAACGTTTCTTCTTCATTTAACAGGTGGCGCTCTATCGCGAAAAGTGCGACTTTTAAATTTTGATTGACGTTGTTCACGCTCGCATTGCTCGCAACAGTTTAGCATGGTTGCCTAACTATGCTCTGACTTTTATAGCGCCATTATTTTGTGATAAAACGACTTGATTTAACGTTGTTTCGATCGTCGACGGCACTGGCTATTACACCAAAGTAAAATGAACAGATACATTAAAAAGATTTTTTTCTTTTTTCAAGGACCAAGACGGCGGCTGGGTTCGTTGTGCGATTGTGTTCATTTCGCAATTAAATACCGTAGATAGGGAATGATCTAATACGCAGTGGTCAGCTGAGGGAAACCTCATTCTAGAGCCAACTTTTCATCAAAAGGGCGAAGTATAATCAAATTGGTTTGTGTTCGTTACTACAATAATGTCACACTGTGCTGATTGTCAGCTAAGGCTCATAACGTCAGGCTGAACAATTTATAAACAACAGCAGCACTTGTCCCTGCACATATTCTAGCCGTATTTTTTTAAATTTTCTTTTCATGGCACTCAAGTGTCGTGCGTCTTTTGGGGAGGGTCCCATCTTTGTAGATAGATAGATATGTGGGGTTTAACGTCCCAAAACCACCATATGATTATGAGAGACGCCGTAGTGGAGGGCTCCGGAAATTTTGACCACCTGGGGTTCTTTAACGTGCACCCAAATCTGAGCACACGGGCCTACAACATTTCCGCCTCCATCGGAAATGCAGCCGCCGCAGCCGGGATTCGAACCCGCGACCTGCGGGTGGGTCTCATCTTTGTGCTGAAGGCTACAGACTACACAGCCGTTGTTCCTTAGAAATTGAATAAATTCCTTGCAATAAACTTTACTTAACAGTCAGCACTGTGCACAGCCACTGTTTTTTCTTAATCTTTGTGGAAACGCATTGTTGCAGCCATATTTCAGCAACAACATTGTTAGAAATCATTAAGGGACTACAGTTGCCGACGGAGTTTTCAGACTTCAGAAATTTGAAATTGTTGAATATTTCGAACTTCACAAATGCACCATCAAGGTTCCTATTCCACTAATGCATTTTCGCGACCGATTTTTTCGAATGAATTCATGCTTTGAAGTTTGATTTTCTGGACTAAATCGTTTGTTTTGAGCCATGCCGCTCAATTTTGAAAGCCACCATGTTGGATTCTTTGTTGGCTTCGTCGAGTTTGACTTGCAGTGGATAGTTGTGTAGCCTCCAAGATTGGAAGCCTGCACAACATGGCGCATAATCTTCCAGTTCTGGAGGCCATGTCTGCTCTTCCTAGGCTCGCAAAACGGCAAAACTTTTCTTTTTCAGTGAGCCTTATCATCATCATTAACATGCCGGTAGGTTGTTTTCATTTTCTGCGCGTTCGTTTTTCTGGTCACCGTTGCACACGTGGTCGCATTAGTTGAGTAGCTAGTGTGTTTGAGCTGTTGTGCGCGTCACATGCTCGCTGCTGTTTGCATCACGGTTCTCAACTAATGACCTGAAAGACACGAGTACCTGCGCGGCCACGATGGTAGCGTTTTGATGGGGGAGCTCACGTACTGTGCTATGTCAGTGCAGGTAGAAGAAGCCCAGATCGGGTTGTTGACCCCACCAACCATGCTAGACGTTGCATAAATGTTTTTGTGATCGGCATCAAGTTTTGATTGCTTGGTTTCATGGAGCCACCAACTTTGCTGCCCGCAACGGTTGGCGGCAGCAATTACCAATGCGCTTGCCAGTGATGTCGCCATAGCTTAAGTGGAACCAAATTCGCTCTTCCCCAAGAACAGCATGAAACATGGCATCATTGGGGACTTTTTTTAGGCTTTTCTAATCCAAATAAGCTTCATTTTCGCGGCCTGACCATTTTTTTTGGACTGTTTGATTTTTCGGACCATTCCACGGTTCCTGCCAGGTCCGGAAATTTGATTGGTAACTGTACTTTTTCTTTAGCTTATGTTTTGGCTAAAAGCTGTTGCCGAATTCCTCAGGTAAATCGGGAGCGACCGCCGAAATCCTGGAGCGAGCACTTGGATTGCGCTAGGCCAGATCTGCAAGTGGAACACGTGAATGGCCCGCGTGAGGTTGCTCTGAAAGTTGTTTACGCATACCTCACTAAACTGGTACCAAGAACTTCCTCGACATAGCCTATTATAAACCATGCACAGGGCGGGCCAGGAAACATTTCCTTATACATCATTTTGTGCAGCACCTATGGCCCATTGTCCTCGTTGCTGCTACTGCTAGCAGAACTAGTGCTCTCGCTGTCGCTCAAAGCGTGATACAAACTAGCAGCAGCACGTCCAGCAGAGTCAAACGACGTCATTTCAGGAATGTAAACAAGTTAACAAGGTGGACAAGACACCCCCTCAAAAAAAAAAAAAAAAAAAAAAAAAGCTGAAGACCCTAGTTGCTCGACTGTACCGGAAACGACGGCAATGCATTCTCGGAGTTCCGGCGAAATTCGTCTCTGCAAGATAAAGCACGCAGAACGTTTCGCCACGAAGTGGGTTGCTCCAAATTTGTTAGTAGAAAATGCCAACTTGCTCCGAATCTACCAGCCGAATTCAGATTCTTGACCGCGGAGCAAGAAAACTTGCTCCCGCTCGACAACTGGAATTGGCCATAAGACTTAGCAGCATTGACTTGGAGCATTGAGAAGGCTATGCTCAACTGGAAAAGCTACTAAAAAAAAAGAAAGTAATTTGGACATGTCCCTCACTTGCAACTGCAGTGTTGTTGCTTCCTCAGTAGCAGCTGTGTCAGTGTGCACAGGCAACATAATCGAAAGCTTTGTGCAGTGGCACAAATACTGTATCATAAGTACTTACACCTGTTGGGAAATGGGACTGTAAACCATTGCTGTGGGACTAACTTCTGTATTGGTCAGTATTGCAGAGAAGAAATCTTGGAAGCTTGCGAGAAGATAAACATTTTTTTTTCGACTCGTGAATTAGCATGACTTCAGTGCACTTGACAAGACAAAGAACTGCTTTTTTCTGGCAATCGGCAATTGTTTTCTCACCAACTGTTTTAATTTCTGTGCAATACCTTTCGTTGCTTCCAGGGCTTGAAAGAGCAGCACGCCTCACTTACGAAACAGTTGGCTGACCAGAAGGAGAAAGTGGCCAAGTCTGCTCCTGACAAGAAGAAGCTCGCACAGCAAGAAAAGGCTGTGGCTGCCTATAAGAAAGGTATGCCGGCTCGTTTTTTTGTCTGGCCTAGCTCTGCGTAATGTTGTTGCTTCACGTCAAAGCTGTTAAAAGGACACTGGTAACGGGAAACAATGAATCGGCATAAATTAATCAATTACACTGTGAAACCTCATTAATTTGAACTTAGTCATTTTGAAAACCCACCCAATTTGAAATATTTTCGTGGTCCCATATTTCCCAATATAAGTTAGAGCAAATAATCAGAAGCGATGGTCTGCATCGGTTCGGTTAGTTTGAAAACTTTGGTTGCCGTGTAATAATTCGTGATCCCGATTTTTCCGCGACTCCGTGGAAACAATGGCCTTTAAGAGCCGCAAGGCAATGCACTGTAATGACGTACTAATGAGTGGCGGCGGAAGCACCCAGCCTCGCTACTTCCTGTGGGAGAAGGGGGGGGGGGGGGGGTTGTGGTCAGCTGAAATATGTGCCTGTGGAAAACAAACCATACTTCACCAAGTCTCGATTAGATGCAAATCATTTTGGGGGATATCATGGTCACTATGGTGTGCGATGCGACGATAAAGAACACAGTCATCTGCAAAAAGTTGAACGGAAGTTGAAATGTCGTTTGGAAGTTCGTTTATGAAAATGAGAAAGAGCAGAGGACCCAGGATGGATCCCTGTGGTGCTCCAGAAATCACGTCAGTAGTGGTTAAACAACGACATCCAACGACGGTGTATTGGAGGCGATTTTTCAGAAAGCAGCAGACCCATGATAATGCGAGGGGGTCCAGTCGTAGGCATGAAAGCTTTGCCAGAAGTCGCTTGTGGGGAACACAATCGAAAGCTTTAACAAAATCTAGATAGATGACATCAGTTAGGAAAGATGAGTCTAGGTTTAAGTGCTTTCTAGTAACAAATTCAAAGAACTGAGTGTCACACGATAAGCAAGGCTGACAACCACGTTTATTGCGAAAAAACAAGCACGACATTGCGTTGTGCCAACTCGGCGTTATGTGCTTTTTTTCTGCGTAGGTGTTTTGACGACGCATCGATTGAATGGGGCAGTGAAACCACTTTTTTAGTTTATTTTATGCAGTAAAACATTGGGAGTTTGTTTCGAATACTACGAAATTTTGAATAGCACTGCGAAGGAATGCTACATTCATCTCAAGGTGAATTTCGACGGTTTAATGCACATTCGATTATTCCAAGCTGACAAATATTTGCTGAGGTCTAAAACCTACACCGATTCATTTTTTGAAGATTAGTATGTTGAATGTTGCACAGATGAGCATCAGGTGTATCCTTGGCACCAATAGCATGTGGAAAACAGACTTCGAAGTAAAGTTTGTTTACTTTGATGCTCTATAAAATGAAATGAAGTTGTCGGCTTCAGTTCAAACTTTATTGCTCAAAATGGTGAAATGGACTCTTTCTTATCTGCGAGTATGTATAAGGAACAAAGAAATTTAAATTTTCTCAAGGAACCTTTGGCTCATACACCCTTGTTATGCATTTGTGCTCATGGGTAACATTTTGCAGCGGCAGTTTCACGAGTGAATTTATAGAGCTTCTGTTGCATTATCTTTTTACACGGCGCTCTTTTACCATTCTTCTTTATTGCAGAGTACGATCAGGAAATGGCATCATGGACCAAAGTGGAAGACAAAGTTGCGCAGTAAGTGTTGGTAAATTTGCACAATTATGTGTCTGTTAGCTCTAGCTGTGCCACCTCGTGCCTTTCTTAGAACACTGAAAAACTCTTGAGGCTGAGAATTCTGATTTTTCTTGTCCTTTTGATTTCCAACATTGTGCACACAACGGGACACCAAATAAAAGATTTTCTCAGCACACATGCAACAAAAAAGAACATTAGGGAAGAAGTAATGCAGGTGCCTTGTCCTGTCCTCACGCCTCGATCTTTCGGGTGGGTACTGTGAAAATTTTCTATAATATAGTCGCACGAACTGGCCAGTTTTGTGCGCTTTTACTGCAGAAGTAGTTTCCGAAGCTGAGCTTTGGTCGGGTATTTATTTTCTCTCAATCAAAACCTGTGTTTGCTGATGTGATGCTCGGGTACCTGCATAATGCTCACATGGTGTTATGTTATCAAAGCACATGTTGTGTTTAAATATTGCTGGATTTTGGAAAGGGTATTTATTCTTATAGCCTTGGTTGTTTGAAAAATGTGTTTCGGCGTTGCGAACATGGATCTGTCGTGCTTATGACGAGCGTTTTTGCCCCCTAGGATTCACGCCAAAATCATGGACATCACGGGCAAGTGCATGGGCTCAGTCCAACAAAAAGTGGAGAGCGTCACGAAACAACTTGATGCTACCTTAATGGAAATCACCAGGACACAGTCAAGCATCAAGACAGTTCAACGGTATGAAGCCACTTCTTATAATTTAGTGTTTAATTATTGGCATAAAAGTAAATGCTGATGCCTCTCTATAGCACCTCCTCCAAAACGTTACGGGAGGGTACACAGAGAAACGAGGTGACAGTTGAGATATATTTTCACGACGCCAAGCCTAAGCTGAGATGGCAAGCGAGAGCATGCCCCACATCGCAGAATCACGTCGTCTTTCTCGCTGTCTGTCTTGCTTCTTGAGCGTGATGTAGTCTTGTAACGGTATTAAGAACAGCACATTCACATCTGGTCTGTATGAGAGGAGCAGAGCCATGCCTTTAAAACATGTTGTTTGTATGTTGGTTTCACTTCCTCTAACTTGAGATGTTTGTTTGACATTACTAACTGTTTATGAGAGTGTTATTGGATGCTCAAGTTCTTGATGTATTTTAGTAGAGCTGTGCGAATAGCAAAATTTTGGGTGCAGAGTGAGTTCGAGTGAGTGCGAATCGAATAAAGTGCAATGCAAATATTTCTCAAAAATACCTTACTAATACCATGTAGCAAAATTACAGAAGTTGCAGAGGAGCCATAAGCATATTCTAAATTATACAGTCGATCCCAGGTATATCGTACTCAGATATATCGAATATTCACTATATTGAACAGTTGATAAATCCCCTTGAATTTCTCGCGCAAAAGTATGGGACTGTTACATGCATATGTCCAACTCCCGCAGAGCGTAAAATCCGATCTATGGAATTCTGCCCGGGGCTGAAGCCCAGAAAAAGTGCATTTATTCATTTATTTATTTATTTATTTATTTATTCATTTAGCAATACTGTCAACTCTCATGCGAGAGTCCTTACAGAGAGGGTAACATAACAAAACGTTATAGCAAAAAGAACATTATTCGCAAATACACAAATACAGGATGGATCAAGATCAAACGCTACAATTGTACAGATTATCATCCAAGGTCTGTTCAAATTTCGACAAATTGTTCTGGTCAACAACACTCACCGGCAATTCATTCCACATTTAAGTTGTATTAGGAAGAAACGAGTATTTGAATCTATCAGCACGAGTCCTGTACATTTTAATGGCCCTGTTGGGGTTGCTTCTTGAGCTCTTTTTACCTGGTGGCAGTATGTATACTTCCTTGCTAATATTTATTTGGCCATTTAGTATTTGAAAGAATAGTTTCAGACGATTTTTCTGTCTGTGCGTTTCTAACAAATGGAGGCCTGAAGAATGGAGCATTTCTGTAACTGATTCCTTCCTTCGATACCGGGAGCATATAAATTGCACTGCGTACCTTTGAATTTTTTCTATTTGTTTCTTTAAATAATGTCAATGAGGGCTCCATACCACCGACACATGCTCAAGAACAGGCCTTATAAAGGTTTTTGTAAGCAGCAAGTTTCACATCGGCTGTTGCACCTTCTAGTTTTTTTTCGTAAAAAACATAACCTCCCATATGCCTTTGAACAAACATTGTTAATGTGTATGTTCCAAGGTAAATTTTCCGTGATCGTTACTCCTAGATATTTAAATTGAGTAGTATTTATTAAACACTTGTCTCCAATGTTGTATGAAAATAAAAGACAGCTCTTCTTTGTTGTAATATGTGTGTATGTCAATTTAGAATAATTAATTTTCATATTCCATTTTTCACACAATTTGCTCAAGGCCTGTAAAGGTATGTTAATTTTAACTTGGTCCTCTTTGTTTCGTACAGTGGAATAAAATAAACAGTCATCTGACAAAGATTGACATTCTGACAAAGATTGATCATTTTTCGGCCGCGTTCTAAATAGTTTCGATCCCTCCTCGCGCAATCGCAGGTGACGTAAAGGCGGTGTCATTCGTCGGTTGCGCAGCGCTTTTTGTGAGTTCACCAGCTCATGATGCGTGATGTGTTGTTGGTTGCTACGCGTGAGACAAGCGTTTTTCAAAGGGTCGTGTGGCAGACGCCACCAAAATCAGGTGAATGTGAAATGATTGGTGGCCTTGTCACATTGTCGCATTTCCTTCCTTGCTTGCTCGCGCACAATGCCATGCGGGCCCAAAAAGCACGGCCTTCGAGATTCGCAACCCTATGACATGTTTTCGGGTTTTTTAGTTATAAAATTATCACCTCAGAGGCTGCGCTTTTTTTTCTTGCTATTCGCTTGACGCTATCTACAAAACCCCTAGTGCCACCGATATCTGTTTGTAGACAATGTGCTCACGTGCGGCTTGTCTACTTCAGTAGTTCTCGCTTTGTTCTTGTTGAAGATTCATTCTGGAGTTAAACCAAACATTGCATCGCTTTTTGCGATGAAAATGATAACTGGTGCTTGGAACCTCAAGCAAAGCATTGTCGTGCACAGTTTCCTTGTGTGCTTCGGTGACAGGTGACGACTTCGAGCATGTCATCAACGTCGAAAGCGGCGTACAGTGCCTCAGTGAATTCTGCGACTTGTTAGCATTTGTGGGCGCCACATTGCACGGGTGCACAGAAAGCAACTTCATTGGTGCAGATAACGACGTTGCTGTTTCTGACTGCATTGATGCTGATATCATGGCTAACATTGCCAGTGCAATGGAAATGGTTCTGTGCGGTTATAAACATTCTAACACCGCCGCTAAAGAACATTTTATCATGCTACAGAGCTTGTACAGTCGAACCCACTTATAACGATCTATCGGTTGTAACGACCATCTTTCAGTGCACTTACAATCTGCCTATGCTACCCTTTAAAACTGAGTCCATATACAGCGAACATTCTTCAAGGCCTCCTACTTATACAACGAACACTTCCGACACGGTTTGGGTAAAAGTATGGCGCATAGGAGCGAAAAAGTAAGACCAGACACTACAAAGCATGTAATAGTTGCCCGCTCGCGCGTGCCCTGCTGCAGTTTACTTGCGACGTAGATATCGTAGACCGCATTGAGAACTGCACGCAGGTTGCGGACGCTGCGAGCAAAGTCGCTCATTTTCCAGCCGTTTCTTCACCGGCAGAACAGAAGTGAGGAAAAAGACAAGAAATGGGAAGTAGCATAAAGACTGCAGTTAGCTTTTGCGCGCAAACTTTTCTGACGCCGTCCTCGGTATCTACAACCGCCAATGACCAACAACGCCTTCGAATGCAAGAAGCCATGAATTCGAGAAACGATAGCATTTTATTGCATAAAAGTTCACTACGATGATCAGCCCGCCGACACCACGATGTGCCGCAAAAGGTTTTTCACATTTCGGTAACAGCGCAGCGGACACCGGTCGGTTAGTGATAACGACTTCCGCGCGGTTGCGGCGTTGCTTTAAGGGATAAGCATCACAAAACAGCGATGGTGAAGTGGTTGGTGGCGATGAGCAGGCCATTTTGACTCATCGCCGGCAACCTTATCACAGTCATCTACAGATATGTGCTGGGTGGAGTGACGGCGGTACAAACGCATCATGCTGCGGTTCGCAAGTTCTCCACCACCACGTTGTGTGAGGTGCTTGTGCGCGTTGTGTATAAAATGTGTCTTCGTTGTGATAGACGAAAGGGACTGCTCGCCGCACCCTAGCACGATCCTGAGTGAAGCATGCATGAAGAACGGACAAACGCGAGCATGCATTGTACTGTGAACCTGGCATACGACGATGAGAGCCAAGTAAGCGTCGCGCTGCACACAACTACCTAGAGATGATTCGTTCGGCGTTGCGGTACTGCGCTTCAGTGGAACGGCGCGAGTTCATTGGGAATGTTGTTGAATTCACTTGTGAGCAAACAGGCATCCCTTAACTCGCCAAAAGGCTTAACTTGTCAGCAGAGGGGTTGGGTTGTTCACACTTTTTAATAAAAATACACAGGGAAAAAATGGTTTGGCTACTAAATAGACGTCTTTATGGCCGAGTTTATATAGAACGTACTACTGATATAACGACCACTTATAGCGTCACTTTTGAGTCTGTTATAAACGGGTTCAACTGCATCGGCTTTCACTGTTAATCACTGCTGTTGTAGCCGAAGGTCTGAATTTGCTTATTATTAGATTCAGTGCTCGATTTCTGAAGATGACTTGATGAACTTGACGACACACAAGGGGCTAGACAAATCTATGAACTTTTACAAGCGAAATGAAGTGCGGTAACTTGCAAAAGATGATGTCACCATTTTTAAAGCATACTGTGAGTGAATCGTCATGTTAATGCTTATTATGATATCTGAAAGTCGTTTAGAGAGTTGCAGTGCAATAATATAAGCCTTAAATGTGCACAATTCTTATTTTGAATTATCTATATGTCGAACTATTTTGCGATCCCCTGCGAGTTTGTTATATCCGGGATGGACTGTATTCTGAAATTATATAGCTCTGCAATCGCGCAACAGTGTTTGGCTGTTTTGGGTTTGTCAAAAAATGACATTTTCTCTCTTTAAGGAGGAGGAGGTCAGCTAGGTCCTTCATTAAAAAAAAGTGTAAAGGCCTCCGATGTGCTGCTTCTGGCTTGTTGCTCCAGCGCGCCTCGCCATTAGTCCAATGCTCATGCTGAAAAAGTGTCTGATGATTGCGAATTGTGAGGCAACTCGGCGCAAAGTCACAGCTATCGTCTATAAGTTTTAATATAATTATGCTTTAGTTTGGCATGTGCAACTGGAGCCTCGGTCACCAGATTATAATAATGCGCCTCACTGATTGGGAACATCACACACTCGCATCTCCGATTGATTGTATATAACTCGGACCCGCGGGTGGAGGTTCTTCTGATCAGCGCATCATACCTTGCGACTAAGACTTTTGCACTGCCGCGGTAATATAGTGGCCAAGGTACTCAGCTGCTGATCCGCAGGTCACGGGATTGAATCCCAGCTGCGGCGGCTGCATTTTCGACTGAGGCGAAAGTGCTGTAAGACCTATGTGCTCAGATTTGGGTGAAAGTTAAAAAACCCCAGATGGTCGAAATATCCGGAGCCCTCCGCTACAGCGTCTCTCATAATCATATGGTGATTTTAGGACGTTAAATCCCACATATCAATCAATCGTGACGAAGACTTTTGCGAATAACTCTTTGTGCTTATGATAGAACATGACGTACTTTGAAAAAATAATACATCGCGGCTGAGGTTGGGGCTACTACTCCACTCATGGCGTTGATGCGTGGAACAACTCTGAGCTTTGTAACACATAGTGATAGCAGGCATGTGAAAGTAAGGAATCCGCAATGTGCTTGTCCCGTTGTGATTGCTCGGAGCACCGCTGAAAGCGACCAGGCATTTTGCACTTCGGCACCCTAAATAAAAAGCAAGACCTAGCATGCTGCACCCCAATTTATTGTCAATATGTTTATTATCTTCTACTATAAACCATTTTATCTTGTTTACAGAAGTTTGAGTACTAGAATTCCAGTGTGAATCAAACTGAATAGCAAACTCTATTTATAAATTCTTTGGAAATTCAAATATTCATTTGCACACCCTTAATATTTAGTGTCCCTTATTGGCATAGTCTGCAACTCAGATGCTTGTTAACACATTATGATTCTGGAAAGTCTGCCTTTTTCTTTGCTTATTATATTATGCAAAGCTACAGGATGCATTGCAATGCAAAAAACATCAGAACTTTAAATTCATTTTCATATATAGTAAGATTATAAAAAGTTGCTTTATATAGGTACATCCTATTGAAGAGAGAAAAAAAAAATCATTTATTTACTTTGCAATATGAAACATTAAATAAGACCTGTATGATTTCTTCGAACAAAAAAAAATGAAAAAGATGAAAAAGCTCTGGAGTTGAAGAAAAAGCCCCTACCAGGCCTTTTTTTTTTCTTAACTGCAAGAGTTTTCTTTCTGATAAACCCTTGCAATTTTCTGTTGTAGCTCTGTACTGCAAAACGGGGGGGGGGGGGGGGGGGGATAACAATTTCTTTTCACAACTCTTTCTTTGCTTTGTGGGCTTGTGTTGTACTGACTCACCATATTTCGCCCAAATAGGCTATGCTAGTACAAGTGTATAGAGGTGCGTATCTCATAGTCTGCCTGTTACATTGTGTCTTACTGGTTTCGCGTGGAACACATCAGTTGTTTCTGTGTTTGAATGACACTGTGATCCAGCAAACGAACCTCTAGTGCATAAAGGGTCCCGGAAATCTATTTGTAAGTGGTGGAAGCGCTTAGGCTTGTATGAGTAAATAAATTGCATCGTATTTCTAGCAAGGCTCCACGTATTTAAGAAAGCTACATTACATCAAAGCTTACCTTCTTCCCAAGCCAGGCTCTCTCTCTCTTCAACTTCTTCGCGAAGTGGTCGAGGCCAAGCTCTGCCTATTGCAATTCCCGGCCTTTGCGCTGTATGGATTGCAGTGGTTACGCTCCGTGCTTGTCCGGATTATCTCTGCTCCATCTAGTGGTGCCGCAAACTTCACTGCTTGCATTTTTTACTGAGTGGAAATTGCCGGGACTACTTCATGGTCATACGAGCGATGTCCCAGAACATTTCTGCGTCTCACAAAAGGCATGGCTGAACACTTCGACGGCGGAGTGCTCTGCAGCCTTTAGCGATGCACATATTTAAGAACCTCGTGATAAATTAAACACTTTACATGAATCATTTAGGTCAGTCTATTACTGAATAAAAGGGCTTAAATGTGCCCACTGACTAAAAATAAGGAAAAAGAAAGAAAAAAAAAAAAACACTCCAGCCCTGTACGGAACACACGGAACAGGCACAGTGAAAGCTTGAGAAGCGCTCTTTCTAGAGCATGTTGTAAACTCTCTGGGAGACTTGTACAGATGCAATTGCGAGGTAAACACTATGCCATAAATCACCATGATTTTGGTAAGCAGCATGTACCCATTGTGCCATTATTCATCATTTTGCAAAGAAGCAAGGTACCTGCTACACATCTGTAAGGCAGTATGTGCACTCTTTCGATACAGAGGCTAAGGACGAAGCATTGTGGTTGAGCCCTTTGTAATAGGTGGGAAGCCTTAAACCGCCCACTCATTACGCAGTTTGCGTTGTGCAACACCTAGTTATTATTTTTCTCCTCTACCCTGCTTTGTCAACGTGATTCCTTAGCCAACATAACAGCGTGTATATTATTTTATGGATGCGTTGTAGTGCGGCCATATTGGGCTTTTAAGCTTTGCATTTTTAACAACTAAATGAACGGTGTTACTGTAAACACACAAATATGAAAATAGATGGGTCAGAGCGTATGATGTTTCATTGCTTTGTCGCCAAGACGGCACCGGTCACATGTCTTAGGTAAAAGAGTATCTAAAGTTTTTCGCTAATAGTTTGTAGTGCCAGCATGGCTCTGTGGTAGAATATTCGAGTGCCACACATGGGGCCGCTGTTCAAATCTTGCTCGATCCTGGAAGTATTTTTCTTCTTGTGCTCGACAGCCGTTCTGGACACTGGCAGTAACACACAACTCCGCTTCAAAAATCAGGTGTGGCTTTAATTTCGTAACAGCTTTTGCTGTTAGGTTGTCACAACCATTTCCGAATTTCTTTAGAGATGTAAGAATTTGCAATCTTCCATGTGTAAGTTTTTGTAGTGTCCGTGAATATATATACGCAAAATTTGTTTCTCTCACTGCCATTGCAATCTTGGGCTCCGAAGTTCATGTTAACTATATCGACGTCCAATTAAAGCTTTTATGCTGCTAGGTGCTCCATAGTCGCCGTTCAGTCGCGTGCTTAGTTGCAAGCGAGCTTGCTGTGATTGTGTTGTCTGCTTGGTGCCAGGAATCTCGGCAAAGCCGAGAGCAAGGCGACCACGATTGAGTCGGAGCTCGAGGAGGCCAAGACCGAACTCGAGAAAAGAAGGAACGAGTACAGTGAAGTGGAGAAAGCGGGGAAGGAGCTGCTTGATATCCGTGATATCGTTCAGGTAAGCTGCCTTGTGATACGCATGTGTTGCAGCACCACAGAATTGAGAGTGTTGGCATGAAATACGGCTTGTGTACAGTAAAGAGCCCATTTATTGTAAGACCTGGAATATAGGTTGGGCCGAAACTGTCGTAATCTTCTGCCCGTATAGATACGCAAAAAAAAAAAAATGAAATGTCGTGCCACGCGCACAAAGGTTAGAGTAGCAAAGGTAGTGCTGGCAATGGTGATAATGATTGAAGTGGTTGATCTCAGCCATCAATAGTTTGGAAACTTCAGTACTTTTTTTGCTAATGACCAGATAGGACAGGAGTTGACCTTTGATGACCTTTCTTTTTTTTTTTGTCGTCATTAATAAAGACCTTCAACCTGTATTATGTACCCCCTCCCATCCCTCTATCATCATTAGATGAATAGGTAGATGCATGAGAAATAGAAGATATTACAACTTTCCGCAAAATTGGGCTCGTAGCACCATCACCACGTTGGCGCAGATAGGTGGTTAGCAGCATGCATTCAAGTGTACACAGAGACTGTTCACATTGAGCGGATGAGCCAATCGTTTAAAAAAATGAAGTGCATTGACATCAGCCTTATAGTGATATACACGCCCTTCATTGCCATATTTAACCCACAAAGCTGGCCTAATGTTTCTATTACGTGTGGTGCTGGCTTTAGGTGAGAGTTATCTTTAGCACTGAGGTCGTTGCTCTTTCCTGTTTTATTTGTATGTGTTAAGCTTGTGTTCTGCCTACACTTCATTAGTGTTGCACAACTGAGCCAACTAAGTACTTACTTCTCCCACTATCAGCTACAAAAATAAAAACCTGTATTTTGGCATAATTGATTGAAGTAGAACCTGGGCACTCTGCTTTTCTGTTTGTATGAATACGTGTGCCGCCATCGAAATGTGTGGCTTGAGGTCTTATTCACCACTGTATGCAACTCAAAAAGACACAGGAGAGCTTGCCCAGCAGCCGAACCACAGCACCTGGGCAAAGAAAATAGTCTTACCTGTGTACTCAGCAGTGTTCACCCAACAGTGAAGTCACTGATCATAAAGCATTCAGTTCAGAGCGCATGCTCATTGGTGAAGGCTTGTGTGCATTCACCTTTTTGGGTTGAAATGCTGCAGCCTTCTGAAAGTAGTACTCGATAATAGTCACACTTTGTTTGGTCTGTGTCTCCTCTCCACCACTTCATTGCTCTTATGAGCAATGAAGCGGTGCTTATGCTTGTGCTAATTGTCTGTGTGTGAACCACCAAGTTTCATTCAGAGTAGCAGTTTTTGTCATAATCTCCTGCGGACTGTAGTTCCACTGCTGTACATACTTGTAGTACACCCTAGCCTCGATATAACGAACACGGATGTAACGAAACATTGGTTATAACGAAGTAAATGAAAAATGGTCTCGCAACAGATACAATGCCAGAAATATATATTCATTACGAATTTTCGGGTATAACGAACTTATTTTTGTGTCAGATGCAACTTTGTTACAATGAGGTTCAAGTGTATGCCGCTTCTACATGTAGCCCACCACACAAATCACTAATATTATAATAATTTGTGCAGGCTGAGTTGAAGACACTGAAGCAGAAGCTGGCCGAAGTGCAGGCAAAAATCGACAGTGGTAAGTCTGCAGAGAATGCACTAAGTTCGAAGCAAATCGAGATCAAGAACCAGCTGGAACAGAGCGAGGCAGCCCTTCAAGACCGCCAAGCCAAAGTGGCACGTTGGACGAGAGAGGTCAGTCGCTAGCATCGGTAGAATGACATATCCATAGAGGCAATGGGGACAGCAATTTTGATGCGACGGTAGCGCCGTCTGGGTTTTGTAGGGAATCGTAAAAAGATTGCAAAATGACTATTTTACTAATAAGTAAAAAAGGCTTCGTTACCTTTTACACATAAATATATCTTTGAACCAAACATAACTAAGGGTATTGTTTGTATAAATTATAATTGCGTATAAAATGAAATAGGTTTCAAAAGCATTAGGGTGTTTTGATATGGTGACTGGCCTTCTGCATAGCAGACGACATCGTCGTCGTCTGCTTCTGCGTCATGGATGACCCCCGCTCGTTGTAGCAGCCCCCTTTGTAGTAAACTGTGCAATATAAGCTCATAAGTATCATGCTTACTTACTTTAGTAAGTTGTGATGCCGCATACAGGCCGAACGAAATGACATCGCTGGTCACACAAGCTTGCAACAATAAATCGTTTACACAAAATAAAGACCACGTAAGTAACATTTTAGTACATACAGCAGTGAACAATATGCATGCATCAGCATTCATGTGCATAAAAGGTATACCTACTATGCATAGCCCCACCGCAGATGCCCTTAGCACAGAAGATGTCCAGCGCTGGCTGATATATCTATCGCTGGCTGATATATCCATCGCACTGCACGAAACCTTTGCTGCAGTAAGTAAAGGCATACCGCTTACGTCCCTGCACTTGCATAGCTCAAGATTTCGCAACAACTCGTTGACAGTATTCGGTAAACTTTCTGTAATTGGATTGCGTTCCTTTCATGAGCAGTGCGGCGAGACTGTTTGTTTTCTGGTCCGCATTGCCCACTAAAGTCAGTCACTTTTCAATTTTCTATGCGTTCGCACTTTGCGTGCTTCTGAATGCCTCAAATTAAATGATGAACGGTTTTTTATGCCTACCATTCCGAAGTCTTACAAATAAAATCGTCGAAAAAAAAGGCTTCGTTCGGTTTCGTTTACCTGCCCCGCTAGGTGCGCTGTCGTCGTTTCAATGGTGGCGCCTCCTCACGCTGTGGCCGCGAAGCTCGCAACATGCCACGGGTCTGCTAGCGTCTTCAGATGCTTTTGAAATTGAAAAGTCTCTTTTGCAAAGTCTCGTTAAAAACACAGGTAAATCTCGTTAGTACAAACCCACTTTGAGCGTACTAAGGGTTAAAACGCAGTTGCGACGAAGCCCCGACTGAGTCTCATAAAGACTAATGCATTCGCAGACCGCTGAAGCCGTAGTGTTTGGCTTATGCCTACCGGTTAGTGCAAACTAACTTAGTACTGCGACAATATTTTGTGCCAGAAAATTTCACTGCGCTACTGAACTTGTAGATGCCACAATGTGCCGTGAACGGTTTTACGTCATGTTGATCAGTGCGAAGATCTGCCAATCAGTTATTCAGACTTCTGCGTGATTGTGGCGACGACTTTGCGTATAATCATTGGGAAACAACGAAGGCGAGAGGCAACCACGGACAAACGCGCCGGTACGACTTATCGCCGACAAAAAGCCTTATGACAGTAAGCATCCCCGGTTATCTGCTCGGGCACGTTTTTGGCATAGCGTAACTTTAAGCCTACTGCACGATTTTAGTATGCGACTACATAAACGCGCTGGGCCGCCAATCACTGCTGCTTCGTTGTGCACGACCGTGTGCGAGCACGCAACGCTTTGCAGAAACACAAGCAGCTTGCTGTCACGGAGTTCAGCGTTGTGGGTCGCGGGCACCGTGAAAACTTGCTGAATTATGCCAACACATGCATCATACATCAAGTGCAGCGCTGTTGTGACCATGCTGCACACTCTTATTCAGTGACAGCCCAAGTGCGCCTCCGTGCGCTGCCAGGACCGCTGGAGCATCAAAGAGAGCGCATTGCTTGCGGAAAGCTTGCCGTCACTACGTTAAAGGAACACGAGAGTCAAATAACAATTTATGTCAAAATGAAAGCTCAATCAATGTTTGACGTCTAAAAGGACATTATCAACAGCAGTGCCATACTTACCAAGAAATTTAGGTACATAATTGCACAAGAATGCACATCATTCACCACGCAGTTTAATTATTGCAGTTTAGTATGGGTGACCACTACGCGACCTAACATAGATAAAATAATTACATTACAAAAGGCACTTGTCCGGAACATTACAAATATCGAACCCCCGAGCCACAACAAAAATATTGTCGCAAAAATAAGAAACCGTTCGGGTAGATCAATACTACAAATACCGTGTTTTGCAGATGCTATTTTATTTTGCAAAGAAAGAATGCAGTGATTTTCTTATATCCTTAGCGGCCTTGAAACACGATGACCTACCTGTGCGTCTAAGAAACCCTTAATTTTGGTTTTTACTGTGTTTTTTGCACGGAATATAAGCTGTGAATATAATCCCTTGAACACAATTTACCGAAAATTTTAGATACTTACGCTCACACTACTAAATTATCTTGCAAGGAATTGAAGATGGATTTCGCTAACATGTAAGCATGTATGCAGCATATTTATGTATAACAATGTAAATCAAATGATTATATATTCTGTTTCAGTGCTTTGCTATTTATGAAAATATGTGTACAGTCAAATCTCATTATTTCGAACATGCTTAATTCGAACTTCCGGTTAATTCGAACTCACGATCAAAGCTATGTGTATTCCAATTGGCGAGAACGTCCGGTAATTCGAGCGCCCAAGCACTTCCGACGGTTCATTCGAACATACCATGCTCCGAAAATGCTCTCAGCACCCCGCCCAATTCTGCTGCGGCACCTGCAAACCCTCAATGCTGCCCGTGAAGAAAATGAAAAGGAAAGAAAAGGCTGCGGTGGAATGTTGGCTCCCTCTCAAATTCTGATCTGCGTCACGCCCGTTTCATGCTTTTCTCTCATCCGTCCCTGCCACGTATAGACCCTCCTCCTTCCAACTCTGTGCGCAAAGAGAGAGAGGAAAAAAAAAAGAAAGCCGTCGCTAGGTGGAATGATTGTGTGGTTGAAGGAAAGGATAAAGGCACTATCTTCTGCAGCCCTTGCCCCTTGCGGGAGCACGGCTCCGCGCCTTAAGGGGGGGGGGATCTCTCACGCGCCGATGCCACGCATCCCCCTTTCTCTTCCCTACCACGTAATCGTTCTTCATTCAACCATGCGCGCGAAGATTGGATTGGATAAACTTTTATTTGGTCCTCCAAAACACAGATCACTGTGTTGCGGGCAGCTCCCACGTGGGGACTGAGATGCCAAGCTCCTCAGCCGCCTCGCGGGCTTGGTGGACAGCCCAGAGCTGATCTGCCAAGGACGAGCTGCGGATTGCCGCCTCCCATCTGGCAGAGGTGATGTGCGATAAATGAGCGAATTTGGTGCACTGCCAGAGCATGTGTTCTAATGAAGCTATTTCCCCACAATGTGGACAAAGATTACTTGGGTATAGGTCAGGGTACAGGATGTGTAACATTTTCAAAGTAGGGTACATTCGCGTTTGCAAAAGCCTTAATGTAAGTGCTTGGGGCCGGGTTAGATTTTTGTAAGGTGGAGGGAAAATGCTTCTAGACAGGTAGAAATGTTTAGTGAGCTCGTTATATGTTGTAAGAATTTCCCGGTTATCCCCTTCACCGGTAGAACGCATCCCCGGGGAGGCGCGATTGGAGAGTTCTCGCGCCGCCTCGTGTGCTGCTTCGTTGAGATTGGGAGGGGAATCGTTGATTTGTCTAAGGTGAGCTGGGAACCAACTCAGAAGATGATGTGTTATGTTCTTGCCATGCAGTATTTTCAGCGTTTGTTCACAGACCGTCCCCTTGGCGAACGCCCGTAGTGCTGCCATGGAATCACTGTAGACGACTTCAATGTTATCCATCTTGAGTGCTAAGGCGATGGCCACTTGTTCCGCAATGATTGGGTCTTTCGTCCTGACCGTCGCTGATTTGACGACATGGCCAGCCCCATCGACTACAACTGCCACAAACGCTTTCCCATTGGCGTAGGAAGCCGCGTCAACAAATACGACCCCTCGTTCCTCGTTTGAGACTTGACGAAGTATAGTCCTGGCCCTCGCTACTCTTCTTCCGACATTGTGTTCTGGATGCATGTTTCTCGGTATAGGAGATACCGTGATAGTCTCCCTGATGTTGTCAGGGATATCATTGTAATTGCGTCTGATTGCTATTGGGTGTTGACCCAGCTCCTGCAGGATCATTCTCCCCGACCTTGTAGTAGATAACCTTGCAAACTGTGCTCTCTCTTGGGCTTCTCCTATTTCTTCGAGCGTGTTGTGTATGCCAAGCTCAAGCAGACGCTCGGTGCTGGTATGTATGGGTAGGCCCAGGACCTTCTTGATAACTTTCCTGAGGAGCACATTCAGTGTCTCGGACTCTGCTCTTGACCAGTTGTGCATTGCTGCCTCGTATGTAAAGTGACTTAGAACAAACGCATGCATCAACCTGATGAGGTTGTCTTCCTTGATCCCATTTCTTTTGTTGGCCACTCTGCGTATGAGGTGCACCGCACTGTCTGTTTTCCGAGTTAACTTGGCTATAGATTTGCTGTTGGCGCCGGTAGACTCTATCAGCATTCCCAGGACTTTGATGGAGTCGACCCTCTGGATGGCATCCCCTTGATTTGTACGGAGGTGGATGCCTATCTGGTTTAACGGCTTCCATCCCCTGGGCTTCGGTCCCCGGCGTGCAGTCCGATAAAGCAAAAGTTCTGACTAGAGCCAAAAAAAAAAAACAAAAAGCTGCAGTGGAGTGTTGGTTTTCTTTCAAATACCGATCTGCTTCTCTCCGCGTGGAGACGCTCCTCCTTTCTTGTCGCATACTGACCATGCTGCGGCTGTGTGGCGAAGAGCGGGAGGTTCCGCTACACAGCAGTCGTAGTTGTCGTCTCTTTAGAAAGTGTCGGCGCTGGACATTTTCGCGCGCAACTTCTCTTGCCAGGAGAATGCTGAAGCCGAAGTAGAAATGCTTTGCAAACTGCGTGCGCAATTGATTGACTCACTGCAAGGCAAACGTGTGCAGACGTGCATTACGATTACTTCAATTAATAATGGATGTCCTGCGATTTGGGAATAAATGCAAGTCTTCTTAAACTTCCCCCTCGTGTGTTAGCTCAATGCACATGCACCACTGCATGGAGAGCCCTCCGTTTATTTAGCTTTCATTATTTCGAACTTCTTTTAATTCAAACAAATTTTTGGGCCCCTTCGAGTTCGAATTATCGAGATTCGACTGTATCATCCAATGCTCAACATCCTCTAATCATGCATCTGAGCGTAAAATTTCTTTTGTACCAAATGTTTATGCTCTCACGCTGTCATGTATGTACGCCTCCTGGGCCCAGTCAAGCTGCTGTCGGCAGCTTTTAGCCCCGGAGGACGCTTCTGTTTGTACTAGAAGAAATAATGAAGTTGCACCGCCTACAAATAATCACTACAATCAATCTAGCTGCACTGAATAAAGAATTTTCTGTGCGTCAAGAGACCAACAAGAGGCTGCTTTTTCGCTTTTGTTTGATTTATGGAAAAAAGAACTGCTGGATGTTACTATGAAGAATGGCACGAATGGTTCAAAAATTAAATTTTCGCATGGTCAAACCGGACAGGTCATGCCATCCAGCAGGACCCAGTTGAACTAAGGACGTCTGCAATATCGAAGGCCATGGCTAAAAATTGTTCACTGGCTGTTGTTGCTGCTGTGGCTCCCGCTACTTTCCCTCTGCTGCTACTATAATGTCGGCGGCCGCGCATTAAAGCCGGCCAACGTTGTGCACGGCAACAGGGACGTCAGAAGTTCCGTTTAGGCGTGTAATTTGAAGTGTGCTAACCTGATGCGGATCACTAAAGCTCGATTTTATTTCAAAACAAGCGCTTCCTCGGCACAAAAGTAACACTACAAGGTTTCCGGACCGCTATTTCAACAATCAACGTCGGCTTAATAGTTGCCTTTAGTTTCCCTTTAACCCAGCAAGCTACTCGGCGCATCTGTGCATGCCCTGAAGCGGATTGGGCGTACTCTACAGCAAGTGTTGGCAGTCCGGGTGTGCACGTAGTAAGCGAAGTGTTGCACGCAACTAGCCTTCCAGAAAACGATTTGACTCTCTGTGACTGTACCGTGTTTAAAAAAAATATATATATCTGCTTCAGTTTTCGCTAAGAAGCCGTCCGTGGAACAACCTTATCACGGACAGCTGATTGTGTTAGTTTTGTCGCTGTACCACGATGCGTTTGCCGGACCCCGCAGTAGTTTTGAAATGCTCCTTGACGTCGCCGCCGTGTCGGGAGGTTGTGCGAGTTGGAATCTTTTCTGCACTTTCGCAAAAAGAAAGAAATTGCTTTGAGGTGGGCACTTCGGGCAATATTTCCTGTGGCACTGAATTTATTCCTTTATTGGCGGTGATGGTGCATGTCAGGAAATGCAAATTTGTAGCTGGTGGTTAATGCGTAGTACTGTAGTGCATAGGTATGCCACCGTTCCCGACACGCACATATTAATGGTGTTTAAGTGTATTTGGTTATTGCCGGAAATTGTAAAGTGTCATTTTTTGAGCATTTCTACTGAGAAAAAGTTTTCAAATTATTATGACACACATTATGAGGAACTGGAATGGTCCTGTCGCTATACCCGTATGATCAAAATGCTAGCGCTGATTGCCTCTGTGACCAAAGAAATAGTCGGAGCCGGACGGCAGAGTCACCGACCGTCATTATGTCTGCACAGGGTGCGCGCCCTCTGTTGTGGACTTGTCTGTAACCACATTTGAGAAGAAATGCTGCCGACCATTGAACCCCTTTATAGGGGACATGCGCTTAGAATGAATTCTTCTCTCTTGTATGAGGCTTCTCTTATAAGCAGGGTGCTGTGTTCGCATTTTTGCATCAACTCCTACTTCAGTGTAGGCACACTGGCATGTCTTGTACACACGTGTCTCTTACATCAGTGTCTTTTATAAAAGGTTTCAACTGCACTTAACCAACTACTGAGGCTAATGAGTGTACCTGCCATCTTTCCATTCACAGCTGAGGAAGCTGAAGTGCCATTCTATTGAGGGCGAACCTGAGGTAACTCTACCTGAGCTTGAAGACAAGGACTTGGAAGAGCTTTCCAGTGAAAGCCTCACAATGAAGTCTACTCTTCTCAAGGAGAATCTGTCTGCCAAGAAGCCAAACATGGCTGCGATACAGGAGTATCGTCGAAAGGCAAGCCGTATTGAAACTCTTTCAATGGGTCGGTCCAGGTGGAATCTTTGAAGTGAAGTCATGCAGTCTTCTGTAATGAAGCGCTGTACTCAGCCATCTTATTTATTCTAAAATTGCCGCCGCTGCCGGTGCATCCACTCGAGCCGTTTCTGCTGGCGTATCTCCAAAAACAACATGTTTACAGCTGTAAACTGTTTCTTTTCAGTGCTTTGCAGCCATAAATACAACTCTACGAATTTTCATGCTCGTAAAACGGGCTAACCTGAAGTAGCCGAGATAGATGTGAGCATTTTAGATGGGCGCGGACGTGGTTTTGCGGCCGCTTAAGCGGCGAAGGGAGTGAATTTTCTGTAAGTTTTGACGCTTTCCCTCCCTTCGATGCCAGCTGCGGATGCGCTTTAAGCGCCAGCAGCATGAGTGAGGAAACTGCGGCACTTTATTGAGAGGCGGTGAAAGCAGGAAAGTTCAAAGGAACGTCATGGACTCTTCTTCAGAAAGAAGTAGGTGACCCTAATAAAGTTCTTCTTCATGTTCATGATCAGCTTTAACTTGTTTTTGGTTCATACGAATTCGGGATGTTACGACTATTTTGCATGCTCCCATGAATTCGTATGAAAAAAATTTGTTTGTTATATCCAAAACTTTGTTATAAACGTTATTCCTAACACTGTATCTATTGCAAGACTATTTTTCATTTACATTTTTTAACCAATATTTTGTTATATCCGTGTTTGTTATATTGAGGCATAAGTGTATTTCCATTATTTTTAATATAGAAAGAAGGGGAATCTTTTTTTCCTTGTGTGAAAGAAGTTGCTTTTACATCTACTGCCAATGAAGTGGAGTTGAGTTGTAGCTCAATCGGCAGAGCATGGAATGTTGAAATCGAATGTTGCAGGCTCGGATCTTGTCAATGGAAAGGGTAGTTTCTCTTCCATTTCCATTTATGTCGGTGTGTGTCATAATTACGACCGTGCAGCCATAGGCATCATTTAATGACCCCTATGCTTTCCCTGGGCTGTTTTATATTCACCTTTACGAGAGAAGTATGTGAATCTGTACTATTAAAAGCTTTAAGTGCGAATTTAATGGTTCCAGCTACATATTTCATTTGCATTCTCATTGATTATTTGAGCTAAGTAAATTTTTAAGGGGTACACTAAAGGAGAAAATGATTTCACTCTTAGTAGTAAATTAACCTTTCACAATGAGCTAGTTAAATAGAGCCCGAGAGGACTGGGAAAATATGTTTCAGTTAACAAAAGTCTTGTTTTATGAGAAGGATATATGAAGATCCAGCACTTAAATTCACAACCAACCAGATTAGAGGCCATTTCATTTAAGTGACTGCTGTTTTATGTAGATCCCGCTGTATATAAAAACACCACTCTTGAGAACACCAAAAGTGCAGAAAGAAAATAGAGGCAGTGAGCTCCCACACCGAATTGCCATGTTGTAGGTTTCGAAAGCTACACAAATTGTGTAGGGCCTACACAATTTTTTGTTGGCAAAAAAAAAAAAAAAGATTTATTGTGTTCTAAGGAAGTTGTAGACCTAACATGGCATATTTGAGAAAGTTATATTTGCCTAATGTAGCTGAAGGGTACCTTTAAATCCGAGGTATCATACTAACCTACCGAAATGAGGGTTTTCACAATTTTCAAGAACCCTAACTTTTATCTCCATTTTACTTTTCAGTAATGGTATTGTTGCAGAATAATTGTGGTAGAGTTCACAAAGGGTATCTTGTAATGCTAACTTGATTCAGTGTTCGTTAAGGATAGGATACTTTAACAGCACCTGTCAGAGCTTCAGGAAAGAAAGCTTGATAGAAGTGGGGTCTGTCCTGAGTAATGTCCCAAAAAAGCTGTGCCAGCCGGGGAGACATCTTATAATCATCAGTTGCTTAAGAAAGGAATAGTTTGTACCTGTGCTTGACATGGAGCAGTGTTAGCATTATTTTCTGACCATGCTCAAAAAATGTTGTTGGGCACCTGTACGTTGGTTCGGAATTACGAGTGCATTGCGCATCTACAAAGCGATTTTTTCTTAAAGATGATTGTCTTTCTCGGCATACTTGAATGCAGAAATTTTGGTCTGTCTGTCTGTAGGTCTGTCGCTATGTCACACGATTCAGCCATGCGACGAAACTTCTTGAATGCCCAGTCATCTTGATCTGGTGGCTGCATTCATACTTGTGAACATAGTCCATCAATAAGCAAATATTATGCATATCTGAGGCTCATTGCCAATACATATGTATTAGGTGATCTGTTTATTTACTAGAAAATACATAGGTACATAAATATGAAAACCCTAGTGTTTCTTAGGCTGTGCTTTTTGAAAATGTGACGCTATGCACAAAAGAAGGACGGCCGAAAACTATCGTCGTCGACGACATTTACAGCGAAGCATGCAGATAAGCGGACAAGTTTTATTCCTGCAGGAAGAAGCTTACAAGCAGAGGGTCGCCGAACTGGAAGCGGTGACGGAGAAACGGGCCGAGCAGCGACGCCACCACGACAACCTGCGCAAGCAGCGTCTGAACGAATTCATGAGGGGGTTCGGCATCATCAGCAGCAAGCTGAAGGAGACATACCAAATGCTTACGCTGGGCGGCGACGCGGAACTCGAGCTGGTCGACTCGCTCGACCCCTTCACCGAGGGCATAGTGTTCAGGTGTGCTTCTTTCCTGTTGTATTTTGCGTGAGTGATCTTCACGACAGAAGCTTCAGACATAGCTACCGTATTTGAACCCACTGTATTTGAACCCATTACCGTATTTGAACTGTAATGAACCCACCTTTTTTTTTTTTTTTCAAGAAAGTTGATGCCAATTCGGGGGAAGGGCTGGTTCATTATGCGGGAGAAAAAAAGTCAAAGGAATTATAACAGCGAAAATTTCGCAAGACGGTTTTGCTTGGTTTGGCCCACGCAGTGCGCGACAAATCGTTTTTGTAGCCCGAAGCTCTTGTTTTCTTCCGGAGCGCGCAAACTGACGTCCAGCTGCTCTGTTTCAATGCTCCAGCACATGCTCGACCAGCCGTGTAGCTGGCATACCAACCGAATGCGCCCTGCGCAGCAGGTGTCCCCAACTGAGTTCACTACGATAGACCCGACAACATAAATGCAACGTTAGATGGCGGTACACAAACGTTGTGGGCGACGTGCCGTCAGCGCGGTGTGCTTTGCATGGCTTCCGAGATGGCGGGTGCAAGTCGGTATGTTAACTCAATGGTGGAATGTTTTCATGCCGTGCGCCCACCATCTCGAAGGACATTCGTTTGTTATACAGCAAAAGCTGTTATGATATCAGAACTTGGGTCACGCGCGGTGCGGTAGTCGTTTTCTGCCGCCTCCGTCAATGTCCGTAACCACTATCGCAAAATAAGAAAAAAAACAACTACTACCAAGGACACAGTGGGGCTCGAACCCGCGTCCACTGCGTGCAAGCCCAGTATTCTACCACTGAGCCACGCCGGTGCTTGCGACTTGTTTGCAAACTCGCCTTAGGCAGGCTTAATTTTGGGAAAGGAATCGCGTTAATACATATGAGTACTAAAGCATTTTAGAACAGCAAACAAACAACGAGGTGTCTCACAATGCAAATTGCATAATGAGTGGTTGGTCAAATGCTGCGGCCCCTTACAAGAGCTTCGTGCATAATTCTTTGTCATCATCTACAGCATCAAAAAATTGCACAATATTCTTTGCAAGAGTGTACTGGCTACCACGCTTCTCCAAAGGATGACCAAAGAGGGCTTTCACCGGTCCCGTTAATTTGGGAGGCGATCGCCGGGCTAATTCCAAGGGCCGAAGTATCGGCCCCCCGAACCGCACCACGAAAGCGTGGACAATTTAGAAGTGGTCCTTTTTGGCGCGCCAGCGGACGCCGGCTGTGGCCCAAAGAACTAATCAGAGCCGAGAGTTGATAAACAAAACAAAATTATACTCTCAATAATGGCAGAGCAAAAACAATACACAAGTATGCACACTCCATAATAGTTGAGTACAATATGTCACCAATCAAACAACGTACTACACAGTACAATCAGCCACACTCGAAACAACGGACACAGACAACAATACACACTGCAATGCAGTCGCATGCATTGAACAACCAAGACACTTAAAGGCTAAAGAGCTAGAAAACTTATTCAGTCCAAAGCTCTTGGAACGAAAGTCTGAAGGATACTCTTCCGAGAATCACTCACTCAAAGTCCAGCGTTGTTGTCGTTCCGCTGCCCCCGAAGTTTCTCTTCCAGGAAACCTCGCGTCTTCACTTGGCCGCTCTCCAAGCTTCAAACTTCTTTGCCGGAAACACGTCGGCTTCACACTCGCAGCTGTTGCCACGCGTTTTCGCTCGATAGCGGTAGACACACACTCTTGCCTGTAGCTCGAGCCTTCACCCCTCAGGTGGAAATCCTCTTCTTCTCCTCCTTTGTCACGGAAGACAAAAGACTTCGCCCACAAGGCAGAACACCCTACGCACTTTGGCGCATACTTTCTTCTTCTCCTGCTTTGTCACTAAGGACAAAACCTTCACCGACAGACGCGGCGGGATACCCTACGCACTCTGGCGTTAACTTCCTTCTTCTGCTGATCTCCCATCTCCGCTGCTCGGTTAAATACCTTCCGCGCGAGATTCCAGAAAGTTTTCATCATTTCGTCGGCGCGATATGCAGCAAAGGCTGGGGAGAGGGCGAGACGGTTCGAAGGCCGTCCGCGACGGATGACGCAACCCGGCATCACCCCGCCCCTTTCCATCTAGAACATTCCAGGGCTTGCTCGGGCGGCGATGAGAGGAGGTTCGTCAGAGAACCCACGCTTCCGTGGGGAGAAGGATGCGCACCCGGGGAGTCTTTGGATGCTTGTTTTTCTTTTTTTATCGTTGACCTCTCGGCGCTTCTTCGCGAGGATTTGGCGGCGCGCCCGTTTTTGAGTGCTCGTTTTGTGACAAGGGCACAGTGAAGACCTTTTCCCCATTATATTAACCGCTGGTGTAATAGCCAATCCCCTGCAGTAAGCAAGCAAGCGAACCTCCCTACTACACAAAAATTATGATGATTTATGGTGTATAGTAGGTATTTTATTGAGATAACAATTATATGGACACTTTCGGCTGGATTTTGCCGTCGATGTCGGTGACGGCGTTGATGTCATGCACTGTATATGTATACGCGTCTATATATATGAAAATGCAAGAAAGAAAAAATCTACAAAAAAAAAGCATTCCGGCGTGCGGAATCGAACGTGGGACCTCTGCATCGTAAAAGCGAGACGTTAACCACTGAGCCCCTTCGGAGCACATTCTTCACTGTTCAAACGGCAAGCTACTTATATCTACCACTTACCGCTGCTCACGAGTATCTCGGAAAGAAATTTGTTTTTGGCATTGCCAGCAAGATGGCGCAAAGAGTGCGCGGCGCCACATTGCGCGGCGGCGCCCGCTCTAATCTCTTACGCGTACTTCGCCCGGCGAGATCATCACTCCCTCACGCGCCCTTATCTCGCAGCGGCGAGGAGGGGAAGGTCGTATGCCTTGGCTGGCCTCGGGCTTTACCTGGAACGATTCTGCTGTAATTACCTGGTGCACAAAGGTCACTGCAATCATTGCAGTCTCCGTTTGCGAAAAGCGTGTGCTTTTCAGACACAGCAAAGTAACAAATGAGACGCTTATTCGCGTGCACCCGTACCTGTGAGTATGTGTGTCTGAGGAACGCGGGCATGTTTCGATCTGCTTTCAATTTTGCGCGTGACCTTTCAATTCGTTGCTATCGCGTTCATTGCTTCGCCTTTCCGGCAAAGCTATAACTTTTTGGTGTAGTGAATACCGTGCAGCTGTTGTTGTAGCAGTTATCTAATGAGTGTTTAAGAAAGGCTCTGAAAGGCCGCCATTCCAGCTCTCACTGTGACTCTGCTGCCCGTTCTGTGCAAGCCAGTCACAACGAGAGCTGGAAGGCTTGATTGTTGGCCATGGTGACAGCATTACTATATGAACGAGGTACAGAAACACAGATGTATCATAGATTTGGGTGCAAATTAGGGAAACCTAGGGTGTCAAAATTAATTCAGCATTCCACCACTGAAGCATATCTTGTAATCTTATCATTGTTCTTTCAAGTAAAATGTCAGAATTATAGACATACCGCAGCAAGCACAGCTCATTAACCAAAGTGGTTCTAATTTTTTTATGCAACTAAATGATTTAGGTAGTTTCTGTTTTTCCAGTCAATGTTTCCGGTTTTCTTTACTGCGCTGCTATACCAACAATCGAATTATCTCCAACAGTGTACGGCCCCCAAAGAAGTCCTGGAAGAACATATCCAACTTGTCCGGAGGTGAGAAAACCCTGAGTTCTCTAGCGCTTGTGTTTGCCCTGCATTATTACAAGCCAACGCCCTTCTATGTGATGGACGAGATCGACGCTGCTCTGGACATTAGGAACGTGTCGATCGTTGGGTACTATATTAAGGTATGTGTCTCACTATATAATTTTTGTTTTACATTGAGAAAAGTGTGGCCCACATTATTGCAAAATGTTATACCAATTTAACTTATTAGCACTTAGGTGTGTTTATAAAGTCATTATTTTTATTATATTATTATTGTTCTTCCAGCTTGATGCATGGTTCTTTGAAAAATTTCTTAGACTGTCTATGACTCAATGTATGGTGAGTCTTGCATGCATGTGCTCAAAGATGTGCTCACTGGAAGTGCCTATGATGTGGTATTGTGATCTTCGGCAGTGTTAGTACTGTGTGTTTTGGGGCAAACCAGTCAATTTATTGAGATTTTCAAAAGGCAGGCTTCAGTGATAGCGTTGAACTGATATCATCTTTAAGTTTACTTGCCAGAAGGCTTTGTTTTTAAATAAAAGGTTTTAAATAAAAGGTACAAGCTACTCTTTTATGGCTAGTACTAAGTTGAAGTATTACATGAGGGACCCTGCTTTTCCTATTTTCAGAAAATGCAGGAGAAATTCGAAAATAATTCGTTACCGAATGAAGCATCCTTCAATAACAACTCGTAGGATAGCCTACTGTGTTGTCCAATAAAGCGTTTCTTTATTCAGTGAGCTTGACTCAAATGTTAGCTGTGAGTGTTCTGCACCGGTTAATTTGCCAATTACACTGAGTAAATGTGCTGAACTGGGAAAACTGTCTGCAGTGGATCTTTTGCTTGCCTTTGTACCGTAATTACTCGAATCGAACGTGCACCTTTTTCCGGTTAAGCGAGTTCATAAATCGCATGCGCGTTAGAATCGAGTACGAAAATAAAATGAATGCGGTCGCTCTATTGGCATCGGCATTCCAAAATGGCCACCCCCTACGTGCGTCGGCATGGTGCGTCGGCCATTTCTGCCTATGTGTCTCCCATGTGCAGCACTTCGTACGTGTGCTGAGGAGTTTGTCATCTTGTAGTGCATTAGCATCGACGGCATGGAAGGGCCGACTCCAAAAACTCGAGTGCACTACAATGCCGCTTTTAAAAAAAAAGTCATCGCGTGTGCAGAAACGTATGGAAATCGGGCCGCATCGCGGTCGCTCGGAGTTCCCGAAGTTTGCGTGCGGGACTGGCGGAAACAAAAGCAGAAGATTGTCAACAGCAAAGCTTCACGCAAAGGCTTCAGTGGACCACAGGAGGGTCAGTTTCCGCAAATTGAAAAACTGCTCGGCGAGTATGTGCTTGAGCAGCGAGCGGCACAGCGGCCCGTGACGACAGAACTGCTCCAAGTGCGGGCTATGCAATTAGCCTTAGAAAAAGGTCTAACGCGGAGCCAGTTTAAAGCGAGCAGGTGCTGGCTAACTAACTTTATGAAGAGGAAAGGCTTCCCCCTCCGAAGGTGAACGGGCATATGCGAAAAGTTTTGTGGAGGAGTACGATGAAAAGCTTCACAGTTTTCAGAGGTTCGTCTTAAACTTGCGGCACAACAACGGCTACCTGCTTGGGCAAATCGGGAATGCCGATCAGACGCCTCTTTACTTCGACATGCCTGGCACCACAACCGTCGAGAAGAAGGGGGCGAAGGAAGTTCGCGTGCTGACATCGGTCCACGGTAAAACTACAGTGGCGGCAATGCTCTGTTACATGTCAGATGGGCACAAGCTTCCCCCGTACATCATATTTAAATGGAAGACGCTCCCGAAAGGAGTTGTTTTTTCGAGTGGTGTGATCATGCGGGCCAGCGAGAAAAATGGGTGCGCGTTGCAATTGATGTCTTCGTTTTTTTTTTTTTTTTTTTTTGTCGTGGAAATGGGGTGCGCGTTACAATCGAGGGCGCGGTAGAATCGAGTAAATACGGTAATTGTGTATGCCTGCACTCTAGGCAAGTATTTTAGCATTGTTGATTGATAATAAGTACTGCGTGCTGTGTTTGAGGTAATAGTTTAATTTTTTTCAACATCTAGCTTTTTGTTTTGCATGTCAAAGACACGTCAAGCGGTTGGGATTAATTCGATGTTCCCCTTTACGGGTGCCTCGTAATCGTATCATATAGGTAGTATTTGCGGAAACCCCTCCGGAAAATGAGCATCTGGTCTCCTTGGAATACAATGTAATGAATTTTCACTTGTACAAAATTGCATAAACCGTAGCAGATGCTGTGAAAATCTACAACACCATGGCGAGTTGGTACGAAAGCCCCAAGGGTGGCATCGCTACTTGTATTTTTTTGCTTGTTTTTTCCCCCCTACTAAACATTCTTTCGCTGCAAGGACTGCAGGGGTGAAAATGCTACCCTGTTTACACCACGATGCTTCTATTCACTTCTGCTGCGCCGTTCCTGCTCCAGAGTTGATTATTGCGCTGAAGCTGCTCCCAAGCAACTTTTGGTGCCCTCATGTGTCGCTGTCATCTGCAAAGTGGTGGTGCACTCTTCCTGACATTGATGACGGCGTGAAAAAAAAAAACAGTTTCGCCGCAAGGGGGAAGCAGTGATTATGATAGCAAGAGGCTGTAATGTTATGCGAAGTAAGACTATCGGCTAACTTTTATTAAACCAACTTCGCGCGACTCTACGAAATGCCGGTGTGAAGGAGTAGCGAAGCGGTTCACGAGCTGCATGTCGTCTCAAGCGAAGTAAGCAGATCGTGTTTTTTTTTTTTTTCCTCTGATGTCTGCAAAGATAGTGCATGCATCCAGGCTAGTCACTGCATCCTTATGAACAAAATTGGCAATTGCTGCCCGAGTGGCACAGCACACCCTCCCTCCTTTCCTTGTGGAGCTTCAAGCTCCTTGCCCCAACAAAATACGGGTGATGCGTTTTCTTTCATCTTGAAAAGCAATCGACGGCAAGCCTCGAATGCGAGCCAATGTTAGGGCAGGCACCCTTTGTGCAACAAAGATAGCTGGCTCACTTTATCCTCGTGTAAACCGCGTTTACTGCCTCACTTGCTACTTTTACTCACACTGTGTAGAACATGCTATTTACAGGGCGATGTTATCGATTTGAACTTTGTGGAAAATGACGGCGACAGCAAAAGCCTGCCAAAAGTTTCCACATAGTTGGTATTGCAATAAAAATGGACATTTTATTTCTCTCATTTTCGCATTTGTACATGTCAGCAGTTGTGTTTTGTCAATGTGAACCTTTTAAGAAGAAATTCTCTGAAAGGTAGTTAGTTTAGCTACGCTGTGCATTAATTATCTCTTATTTTTTTCTTGGTTCTCATTGGCTGTGGTGCTTTAATGACAGAAGTATGAGCTTCCTAATTCATTTTACGAATCACACCCCCATGTGCTGGCGTGCGTGTGTGATTTGTAATATGGTCAGTTCACCAGTATTGACTGTTTTGTAAAAACCACTCGAAATTCTTGCATTTACGAGATATAGAACATTTGAATTAAAAGTGATGTTTGACTCTAGAAATCTTCTTGAGAACTAACTTGCATTATTTCTTAGCTGCTCTACAAGACTGAAGCCCACTTTTACTCGTGAGGGTGGAGTTTGTGGTACTGTAGAAAGGCAATTTACAGACAACTAACTAAAAAATTTCTTCACATCCCTAATTTTCACAATGTCGTCAAATGCTGCTGGCTATGGCCGAGAAGTTTCAAGCACTTTTGTCGCCTTCCGTTTTCAGGAACGAACAAGAAATGCGCAGTTCATCATCATATCATTGAGGAACAACATGTTCGAACTGTCCGACCGCCTGATCGGCATTTACAAGGTGCACAACTGCACCAACTCGTGCACTGTCAATCCACGGCGTCTCATAGAGGCTGTGGAAGGTGCTGAAGGACAGGCACCACCCGAAAGAGAGCAACTGCCACACGAAAACGGTGTCAACGAAAACGGTGTCGACGAAAACGGTGTCGACGAAAACGATGTGGACGAAAATGATGTGGACGAAAACGGTGTCGGCGAGAACAGTTTCGACGAAGAAAATTAATGTGCGATGCCATTCATACAATTTTTCTTGGTTCTTGTATTTTAACCATTTCCATGCTCATCGAACTCATCTACACTCACCTATGAGCTATTTGTTATCGGAATATATCTTTATTGTGCCATTGCATGTTTTCATGTTCATTTATGATATTTTAATTGTGTAAGCGCTAACAGAGCCTGTACAGATGTGATTGAATAAAGAGCATGCTTGCTTATATATATTGCACATGCAAACGGCAATCTGTTGCCTGTGTGGATGCGCAATGTCACCAGACACTTCCACTGTTCTCTTCAGTGTTTCTGGTGCCTCGTTTAACAATTACTTTTTTGTTTCACAAACACCGTGAAGTGCTCCGAGTTCACTTGGTGCAAAGTAGCAAACCTAATGCTTCCGTTCTTACTCAGTAGTATAATAAAAATTGGCTTTAGTATTTCATTTCTGCTCACGAACGTGCAGTGGTTCTGACCATAGGCAATAGTTGACTGCATATTCAAATACAATGGAAATGGCACAAATAGAAAACAAAATAACAGGGTGGATAAGCACTCACACAATTACAGTTTGCCCGTGTGCCTTCCTTGTCCCCATTTTTTGTGCTGTTTTCATCCCGATGGATTGCCTACTTGCCCTGTGCTCGGTTTTTCCAAGACTCAAAATTGTGGTGCATCAGGTTGCGCCACGTCATTTTGCACGTAATATTGTGTGAAAGTTCAGAGAAAGGTTGAGTTCGATGCAATGAAAAAAAAAAAAACAATTAGAGGGCCCTAAAGCTTCGCCTTTAGGAGTTGAACGCGATAGCGACATCCTGTTCCTAGTGCATATTTCAAGCACTTAGCACATGAAACCTTTTTGAATTTGCTATGCACCCACTATAAATGGAAGGCTACTATGGAAGGACAACTTTTTTGTTTGTTGAGATATTCTAATTAAATTTGCAGGGTAGGCTAATAATAAAACCATTTGAATAACCACAAACTGTCATGCATTTAAGTTAACTCGTTACCAAGTTGCAGCCATTTATCAGAATAGTCCACATAGGTTTCTTAGTCATGCTCTGGTGAATTTAATAAATGTGCTAGCACCGTGAAACCCACTGTGATGATTCCTGGGTGGGTGCTTTACACTAGGATTTTTTTGCTGAAAATTTTTAACAGAGCACTGGATTTGGTGTTTGCTATTGAGCATTCATCAATGAAATTTTAATTACTCATCACAAATTACAGATGCAATAAATTTTAAGAATGGCTCTGTCAGTGTGTGGGCTATTTATTGGGGTACATAATAAAACAAATGTGATAGAAATCAGATGAACGGTTGCAGAGATATTACCAGACTAAACAGCCTCACTGGCCAAAAAAGTCATTCTGAAAAAACTGACTTTCAAAATTTCGAACAGATAATTTGGTGTAAAATGGCCCTGCAATGTAGCTAGAAATGTTCTTTAGGACTCTTTTCCTTTTTCGCTTTTCCTGCTTGTGTTGCAGCCGTTCTCGAGCTTTTTTCACACGAAAAGGGTCTTTTACGCTGCCCATTGGTTGCTGGCATAGCGCCGTCAGTTGCCAACATAGCGCCAAGCTTCGTTTGCACAGCAACACGTTCGCTATCCTCCGCAGCTAACAACTCACACGTTCAAAAACGTGTTGGCAAATACACAGTCGACGACACGGTCGCACTGTTTGGGGCTGTAATCACTGCAGTTAGCGAGCACAACGCATCAGGCACACTTGAGCACAAGACACCAACACCAGCCGCACTTGATGTAGCAACCTCGACATCGCGATAAGCATCAATGCAGTCGTCGTCTTGAAGAGACGAAGGAGAAGCTGCCCAGCATCAATGCGACTGTCGCCCACGTGTTGGCGGGTGAATGAGCCTCACTATGCGTATCAGCTTGGTCGGACACTTTTTTGAACAGAATGCGTGCTAAGTCCCAAACTTTGGCCTGCTCATCGTTAGTTACATAACAACAATCAGCGTCTTAGGAACACGGCGAAAAACTGTCTAAAGACGGTGAAAGATTGAAGAGCACGTGTCGGAACCGAGTGGAATGATAGCAAACGGGACACACTAGCATGCCAGAGAACACCGGCGCTTGCAAGGCCGGCGCCGGAGAAGACGTCGAGCCAGGGGGACATATGCATCATCGCGCCCAACAGCCAATAGGAGCTGTGTGATCGCCCACTCCCTTGAGAGGCATGCGCTTCCTCTAATCCGCGGACAACTTGAAAACTTCGAGAGTCCCCCAATCAATAATGATTCTCGCCTCGGCGATGCCGCTGCTGCTGCCGCGGGTGGCGAAAAAAAGAGAGCGTAAATTCACTAGCAAAACAAGACCAAGATGGCGGCGCTGGGCCGCGTGGTTGGGAAATTACAAACACGCGAAGTTGGGGTATTGGGTAAGCAGAGGATGTTCTTTTCACTTTTTTCACAAGCAGAGGTGTGGCCGTGTGGTAGAACATCTGCTTGCCTCGCAAACGACCCGGGTTTGATCGCCACTTGGACCTAAACGACCCTGGTTCGGTCCCCACTCTGCTCCAGGATTTTTATAATTATTTTATTTGCATCGTTCTCGATTTTTCAGTCACGCATAATATGATCAGTTTTTGCTCACAACCAACGACGCCGTAACCAGAATTTCTGCGAAACAAGCTATTTAAAGCTATTGCGTTAGAATACACGCATCTCCATGAAGTGAATCGTGATGAGTGGGCGAAGTTCTGGGGAGTCAAATCACCCGCCAATTCATGCATGCAAATGAGTGGCGTGTGTGTACAATATATAGTACATACTATGTTTTATTGATTATATAACTCGTATGCTGTGTTGAGTTCCTCATTCGATTTTGCCTTCATTATTACTAATCTGTGGTCCATAAAAGTACAGCCAGTGGTTTTTTGATGGGATCTAGCCTGAAGTTGACAAAGAAGAGATATATGCCTGTTTTCTTTATATTTAAGTGTTTCTAGAGGAGCGAGTCTTCTAGGTACTTCCGTCATGCGTGAATGTTTCATTTCTTGGCTAGGTTGGACTTGTACGAGGGCTTGCTGTAAGCTTCTGTTTTATGTGTATGTTGACGGCTGCATCGTCGGGTAAGTTTTGAGGAAGCCTTTGAAATCGTTTTCTGAAAGTTTACTCTATATGGATGTTGAACACACAACGTTTGATTCCGCACTACCCGTTGCCGTGCGTGAAACGCCTGATGCTCATGAATGGGAGCCGCAGAGCGATTCGTTGCTACCTATCGAGCTCTCACCTTCAGAGCGGTTGGCTGTCTGTGTAAGCGTTGAGCTGCCGCACGCTACCGCGCTCTCGCCTCCAGAGTAGCAACTTGTCTGTATTGCCGCTACTTCCTGAATTCTCGCCTCCGGGCTAGCCTACTTTCTGCATTGGCGTTGCCTTTCGCGGGCGACAGCACGTTCATATTCGTTTTCATCCTTGGCAGAAAGAGAATGTGTGGTCTGGAACACGCTTATTCTTGATTGTCATCATGCCCAGCACAAAGTGGGCATAATGCCTTACAGACGTGTAGTGGGTACCTTGCTTCAGCAAAATGGCAAATGGCATAGTAATGCATTGGGTGCTTCCCTACTTCATGAAAGTCATGGTGGGCATATAGTGGGTACTTGGCATGTCCTGTGCCAACAACAGACTACACACAAAGGACAAGTCTAGACCTTGAGGTACTTCTCCCCTAACAGAAAAAAAGTTATTGCTACATGTTGTGTTACTGGAACCAATGTTTCGACAAGCAGGCTTACCTTCTTCAAGGCTGCAACACGAGCAGTCTTGAAGAAGCCAAGATTTCTTGTCAAAACGTTGGTTCCAGTTACACACCATGTTCCAGAGATTCTTCATCACATGATGTGACTGCGATCCACTCGTCACATGATGTGGAATCTTGACACTCGAAAAACCAAGGGTGCAGGGCTCCGCACTGTTTCATAAACCATATGGTATTCATTTGCACCTTAAAACATATTATGCAACAAATGGAGATCGCAAGTGTACTGCATTGTGATGTCACTAGATTTAGGGTCACCACAACGGGATAATTGAGCAATTAGCATTTGCCCCAGCAAGAAACCGAAACGTTTGTTGTCTGAAGGTAAGGTTTCCTGAATGGAGGTGCACTTGAGCAGATGGAATTGGGCATCCCACTCACCCAGCCAGTGTTGTCTGGTTGAATTGGTAACTACAAGGCTGTGAAACAGATGTGTTGCACATGGTGCTTTGCCAGGTCGGACAACACATGGAAGTCCAGAACTATATGCCCCATGGCTGTGCCTTAACACCCGTGGCTTTGGGGATTAATTAAAAGCGCAGTTCATCTGTGTAGGAGTACATGTTTCAAAAATCTGCATTTTGCTCTTTGGATACGAACGAATCGAGGTGCCATTCATGACGAGTCACTTCTGGGTGTACAATTCCAGCACACATCAGTGCATGATAACATGTAACGGGAAGCCATGTTTAAGTGCACTTCATGAAGGTTAGTGTGTGAAAGCAGGAGTATCTGATAATAGGATCTCATAGTGATGTAGTCTGGTATGAGCACTTATTGGAAATATATATTTTTAAACTGCTTAGGAGCATTGGTATGACGTCTGTGTGTGCAATATTTCTACAGTCCTACATTGGCAAGTTGAGAAAGCTAACAAAAAGTCATTGCATGCAATGTTTCAATGCTTCTTATTGATACTGAGCTGAAAACCATATAAACGAAAAACTTGACTGTTGTACTATGTTTGCCGAATTTTTACTGAAAGACTGCTTTATTGTCCTGTTTGTTCGTAAATCTATAGTCATTCAAATTCGAAAAAAATTGAAGGGTTTTGAACCCTGCAACAACACACCATCTTCTACTATGGCTAGGTTGAAAAAATTCGAAGGACTTTGAATCTTGCAACAACCCCCTCTCCTTTCCTCTGGCTAGGCCAGTAACGATGGCATTATGAAATCGAAAGCCTGACAAAAACTCGTCTGGTCAGGAATGATCATGATCAAGAATAAAAAAGAAATATGGAGACCAAATGCCAAAAGAACATTAAAAAGTAAAATACACTTTGGTTCTCATACGGGAGCCTTGTTCACAATATTTAATCACTGAATTCCCTAACTATAACTTTTAGAGATCTTTCTATACTTTGCTGGTTAGTTCCTTGTCTAGGTGACGGTAGGTGCTTTCATCTTGCAGCATATAAAGTCCCTCAGCAAAGACAGCAGCATTCTTCTCACATAGTCACTGTGGTCCAGAAACTGCGACGTTGCCTTCATCAGTTGGGAGGATGATGAGGTCGTTGTTGCCTCGAAGGCTTTAAGTCACCTAAGACAGAATTTAGACAACACGTCATTGTGGCGTGAAGGTTTTACCTGTGCCACGGAGTTCTCCACTGCGCACACCATCATACGATTGGCCCAAGCTTGAAAAGGGACAGTTCACCAGTGTTTGGACTGTGGCACTTGTGAACAAGGTCCCGATATGGGAGGCAAAGCGTTTTCTATTTGAAAAACAATTTTTTTTTTAATTTGGCTGTATCCTTTTATCTTTCATCTAGACGGCATTATCGTAAGCAAGCTTCGCCACAGGCAGGTAGCAGCGTTGGCAGGTAGGTGCGTCGTGTGCTGTCACAAAAGGCCTATCTCTTTTTGTGACAGTGTCTCCTGGCTTTGCGAGTAACCGACAAGGTAGGCACTGTATCTGCAAAACGTGTATTTGCCAAGGTTTCTGTGTGGAAAATGTTCCAGTTCAAAGGTGAACACAAGATTTTTCCAAGGGAGATGGGGGAGTAAGTTCCTGGGAGAACCTAGACCCACCCCTATATTCGCGGTTTGATCTCTGCATGCCGTATTTTGATTGAGCGAATAATAACTTTCGGGTAAGTACTGTAGTGTAAGCGTCAATATTGAGTCTCCAATGCTTTCTCGGAATGCTTTCGCTGTGTTCGCACCGTCACTCTAAGTTGTAGCGATCCATTGTGGCGATTTTCAGCAGTGAAGACTCTTGTGAAAAGGTAGGTTAAAGTGTAGAGGTTCGTACCTTAACACCATGAAACTAATAAAACTCTTATGCTTAGAAACCACAGGTTCGTGTGGGAAGATGCTCAGTCGCCACAGTCAATCTGCTGCATTGAGAAGCACCATTGCGAAGACATCATATCCAAGATGGCAGCGCCCATATCGTGTACGTGACAACCAGAGTTACTCAATCGTGACGACAACACGCGTATGAGCGCCTACGGTGACATGTTCTAGCGGTGATTTGAAACTTCTTTTTGACTGACAGACGAGACAAGGTTTTTCCGTTTCTGTGGCTTCCACCTTACGTGTTCTTGCTTCGTCTTGCGCCAACAGAATGTGTGTTTCGTACGTTCCGTGAGTGACAGTCGTGCTAGTTACGTGCAACACGTGCGTGTCGTCCATTCATTTGTGATTTCAAGTTCTTCGGCAACTGCGTTACAAGTTTTTTATGCCGTAAGTGCGCTTGTTTTGAAACTACTGCCGACGCGATGCGCTTCTCCGTGTCCCACGCTTGTAAAACGAGCAGCGGCCGCTGCGGCGAGATTTGGGGCCTCCAAGGAGCGTCCGACGCCGAATGCTTGCAGACACCGACGTGCCTGTTGTACACGCATGCCGGTAGCGTGCCACACCTGACGTATGACATGCTGCACAAAATCAAAAGTGTCGACCATCACCCCGCGCTTTTTCCCTTGCCTCCCATAGCGAGCTTCGCAAATTCGGTTCAAGAGTTCGGCGCCGGTATTTCAACGTTTTCGGGCATGTCCACGCACCCGTCATTTATAAGAATCCAGGATCCAATGAAGGCGACGCCGTCCGGATTCAATGACAAGGCGGGCGTCTCTATTTGGGACCAGGGAGGTCGCATCCATCTCAACGTCCCTAGTTTCATGCGGATCATGGAAGCGTTCAAACCATCTTGCTATCAGGCGCTTTGCGACAGCGATACGCCCAAGGACGCCACGAGGAAGAGGCTACAGCGATCAGTAGAAAGGACGACTTCTCTGCTAGACCAGTGCATCGCCGCGAAGTCGGTGTCAAGCGCTCTTCGGGACACCTGCATTCTCGGAACGGTCGTGGGCGGTTACAGCAGGGAGCACCGGCACGCATCGGTGATGGAGATCTCCAAACGCGACGTCGACGGATACGTCATCGAAGGGTTCCACGTGGACGGACCGGCATCGAAAAGCCTGAAGTTCGAAGAGGTGGACGACCTCTTGCAGGAGGTGGTTGCATTCTTGCCTGAAGACAAACCGCGGTTCATGTACGGCGTGCTGCGGCCGGAATTCATACTGAAGGCCGCCATGAGCGGCGTTGACGTTTTTGACACTTCCTACGCGAACGCGGTCACCGACGACGGGCTGGTTCTGTCGTTCCGCTGCAGCTGTGACAACGAGCTCGCGACGATGCTCGAAAGGAACCTGTCAGATCACCAACTCGCGTTGGACATGAGGGATTCCGTGTACAGGGACCAATTCGTGCCGCTCTTGGAAGGATGCGTTTGTTACGCGTGTAGACACTTCACGCGAGCCTACGTTAACCATCTGCTGAGCACGGGCGAAATGCTTGCTTACGTGTTACTAAGCGTGCACAACATCCACCACTTCCTAAATTTCTTCGAGGCCATCAGGAGGTTCCTAAAGGCGCGGCACTGAAAGTTGTGTGATTCTTTCTTACATTCGCACAAGTCGCATTGCTGGAAACTCTAGTAGACGGGACCATTGAAGGACAATAAAGCATATCTGTTCAAATGGCGACCATAATGGTCAGCTTCTAGCGTAACTGACGAACAGCTGATTGACGGTACATCAGCAGATAAAATATTACACAGCAGTCGTAGAAGCCGATCGGACGTCACGACTGTGTTGTCATGTTCCAGTTTTGGGCTATAGATTGTACAGGGTCGACCGCATCTAAGGTGAAAACCTTGGTAGTATTAGAACCGGTAAAAATAAAATGTATGCTCCAATTGACAAACAACATAACAATTATATGACATCAAATCACGACCTTGACTAGCACAATAATTGTTTTCCACCTTCCATGAGGTTTCAAATACTGATGAGGTGTTCACCTTAGATGTGAACGGCTTGTACGGCTAACTAGGTATTCAGAATGCCACTGCATATTAGTTCGCATCATTTTTTGTGGCATCTACTATGGTGATACACTGTCTATCCATCCATGTTTGTAGAGTGAATATTTAAAGACTCCAAGGAGCGACTAGTTCGATTGGCATGGTGGGTTATGTTTACTTGAAGAAAAGTCAAGATGGCAGAATGAACGTATATGCATTTCCTAGTGAGTCCTCAAACAAGCAAAACTTCATTACATTGTAAAACAGCCTGAATCATAAGTTCAGGTCGTACACACGATTTAATAGGCTGCAGAAATTAGTGGAAGGAAGAACTATTTCTTCACTATTGCAGATGAACACGGCATTCAACTTCTAGGACGAAGCAGTCCTCTCAGTAAAGCTATCACATACAGCAGAACTCGAGAGCCACTCAGGTCTTTTACATAAGCAGTTAAACCACAACAAATGTGTTTTTTTTTCCCCATGACAGAAGTAGCAAGAACAAATAACATATAATTGTACTCTATCACCATGAATTGGAATGTGAGCCGGCAGAGATTGGTGAGAACATCCATTTTGGTGAAATGGCCTGGAAGTTGGACATCTTGTCGCTTCGTAGTTGGTTTCAAAGCGCGGAGTAATGTCGACTGTGTGTTGTTTAGAGTGCAAGCGAGGCTGGAAAAGGAGCAATGCCAATGTGGGCATTGCTCTTTTTCCATCCTCGCTTAAATGTAAAATATAGTTCCAGTATATTTTACTTTTTGGTCTGCGTCGGTACTTAAATGTGACCAAATTCACATCTAGCAATTACTTCTGTCAAGCATTTCACTACTTGACAAACATTGTCGCAAGAACTGACAACACACTGTCCAATTGAGTTTGCAAGTGGCAGGAATGTCTTAAGGTTTTTATTGCTTGGCAGAGGTACATTGCATAAGCACAAGGACAGGCATTTTATACTTTTGTGTCGTGTAAATTTATGGGAGATATAAAAGATGAATACAGTTTTTGTAAGGTGGCTCCAAGCAATTTTGAAATTCATAAAATAGTGTGTTTGGAATGCAAATGAAGGAGCGCAGGCTGTATTATATAAGCTTTTCCTTCTGTTCCCTTAGCCTATGAAGACATGCAGCTAAAGCAATTGTTAAAGGTCTCCTCACTAGGCCATATAACAAATTTTAGTTATGTACTGGAAGTTGTTAGGTGTCCAACAAGGAGAATCTGAAGCAAGTATTATTCTAATTGTTTCCTGATTGATTGATTGATATGTGGGGTTTAACGTCCCAAAACCACTATATGATTATGAGAGACGCCGTAGTGGAGGGCTCCGGAAATTTAGACCACCTGGGGTTCTTTAACGTGCACCCAAATCTGAGCACACGGGCCTACAACATTTCCGCCTCCATCGGAAATGCAGCCGCCGCAGCCGGGATTCGAACCCGCGCCCTGCGGGTCAGCAGCCGAGTACCTTAGCCACTAGACCACCGCGGCGGGGCTCAAATTGTTTCCTTACAAGCAGAGATGAAGCATATTTTGAAACGGAACACAGCCAAGATGTTAGGAGGAAAGTTTCACACCCTTGGCGCTTGCCAAACAACTTTCCTGTGTTCTCATGTACGGTGCCAGAAGATCATGTGATGCAAACAGATCAGCAGGTCACACACACACAGTGCATGGGGTGACGTGCTGGCAAGGTTCTGCTTAAAATTGGAGCTCTTCCTCGCAGCACAATGTTGTAACTCCAGGCAGACACGATTGTGAGCGCGTAATGTAAGCATTGCACTTGTCAGCTTGAAATGGCCAAACCTGGCGAGAAGCCCTTTAGACGGCTTGTGGAACAGCGTACGGGCGAGTTGGATTACGACGTAATAAGAAAAAATATATCTCGCGTGCGCTATTTATCTGTACCAGTGGCCACATACATTTACGGAATGTAGGAGCCATCTTTGAGACAGGAGCTTGTTTAAGCAATCACAACAATTTCAATTTGACACATTAGCTACAAGAAAAAAATATGTATACTACTGCCCCAAACAAGTGTTTGCAAATGATGCATGGGTTGTGATACTTATAAATTTTATGTGAAGAATTTGCCAACATAAACAAGAGGACGTGTTGCTTTTGCTTATCAAACAAGATGTTCTGCCAAGAAAGGTCACAACCTGGTTTGATGACATGCCGTAGTGTTTCTGAGGTTGAGACAACTCCTCTAGACAGGTATACATGGATTCATGGACACGCATTCATAGCATTTACAAAGAAGCACCAGGAGGCTACACGATTCTTGCGTTGTTGCTCCACATCTAGTATACCTAAGAATTCATCCATGAAATGTTTGGACACAATGAAAGTTGTTTACATGCTTTATACTTTCAATCCCATTTTTGTTATTTGGTATTCACTCAAAATGGTTTGTGGATACCTGCATGAAACCACTCTTTGATAAAAGCCATTCCAGTGTACATAAAACAGACAATGAACATGAAATAGCATGGGTTCGTACTTATTTCTATGAGTGTTTTACACAATAGAATGGCTCCACCACATATTATTCAAGTGGTGCAACAACAAGCCATCTTGAGTTAGACACTCAAAGGACAAAAACTTACTGGGTATCAGCAGGAGGAGTGCTTTAGCACAGAGGCATGCTTCTCGATTGAATGATGAGAGCCACGACACTTGGGATCAGGTAATAAATTTGCAAGAAGCGGCAATGAAAACAGTAATAAAACACATTCTTGTAGAAATATGTTATTTGTACACAGTTGTAACCAGTGGACACGGGGAGAAGCTGTATGCACTTAACAGCCAAATGAGTTGCATATACTATGCCATAAATGGCATAAAGCTGTGATGTTAAGCATGTCCATTTGGCACCGTGCGAACGACATTTATCTATAAGGCATTAAGCAACTTGATGTCACCCTTTGTGCCCTCGTGGCATAGGCTTGTGGTTGGTGTTGCCTACTTATACGCACTTTTTGTGTTGCTAAGTGCTGATACCTTTTAATTGCTAATGCCATTAATCTCGCGCAACTTTTCTCAGTGTAAAGTGGTCAAACCTTAGTGCTTGTACAGTAGCAGTGAACTGATCCACAAGTTGGTACAATACTAATTTCACTTGGTTGACTGTTTCTTCGAGTAAAATGCTTTTTTTTTTCCAATGATCACTAATCACCAGCATTGTAGTTTCTGGAGTCACAAACTTCAACATAAGGTGGTTTTTTTTTGTTGTTGTCAATCACACTAGCAATGGTTTTAAAAAATCATACCTTTCTTCAAAGTGAAGCTTGCTAATGCAGTTTAGTGCAACTCCTGGCAAATATAGACAGTCTACATTCTTTCTGAATATTGTGAATTGAAATAGGCAGCTCACATTTTCCAAATGTCTCAGTAGCTGCATACCAAATTACAATGCAAGTCGCATCTTTTTCATTATTGTCACCAGAACATTTGCTAAGAAGCTAAACCGGAAGTTTTATTTAGTCACAGGCAAATTCTAGCTAAGTTAAAGAACCGCTCGTGGGCATGCCTAATTGACACGTGTATGTGACCATAAACACCAGTGGTGTCTACAGGGTTCAGTGTGTTACAATTATGCTAATGGCACTGTTGCCATTATGGGTTAGGAACATGAATCGCCAGCAATCCTGCTGCAATGTCTGGGGGCATGCCGAAATGGCTGTTCCGTACTTCTCCAGCAGTGCCAGATGATGTGCTTACACAAGTCGTGCTAAAGTTACCTTTTTTATGTGACAAGAATTTAGAGGGCCTAGGAGCGATCAGTTTGCTTCAATATCACCGGTGCAGATGACTCAAGCCCGCAGTGCGGCCTGGCCTTATACACGACTTCCGTAGTTCCAATGGAGCTCTCTGAAACACCCAGTCAACTGCGCCTGTAAAGTATTCTCTCTTTTTTTTTTTTGTTCTTTCGTTTACTTTTTCAACCAAGACTTGTAGTTTTCCATAGTTCTTTGAACAATCGTAGAGCCGCCTCATTGTCACAGAGGATACACAAGCGTTAGATGACCCTTGCTAGTTCTAAATTTGTGCCTAGCAAGCATCACGTTACTTGATGCTTAATTAAAAGAAGCGATAACTTGCAAGAAAATAGCGTGTTGTATGAAAAAAAAAAGCTAGTTGAATAGATAGAAGTTAACAATGCAGTTATGAGATCACGAGTAGTATAAAGTTACATCTATCTCGATAACTGCGACGCTAAGCTTTCTAAATTGCCCCACACTGCGAAAAAAAAAATGCGTGGGAACTTGAGGAGAAGCATCCGAGTGAAAATAGCTCACCTCTGAAATTGATGTGATAGAAATTTGTGTTTAGAAAAGAAATGGTAGCCCCATAGTTGACAAGAAGACTGTGAGGAGAGAAGAGAATGCAGATAAATATGTACGAAACTTACTAGCTACAACAGTGTCTAAGGGATATGATCATGGAAAATTTTCAAGTTTGCACAGCACTGTCGTTACGGACCTATTCTAGTGTGACCTGCTCAGCATATCTAAAAACTTTGTGTGGATTGCAATGAAATTATCACAAAAGTTATGTATGCTGTATCACCTGGACAAAAATAACTTTTAGAATACAAAGGTATGAAAGGGTATGGCAAAACCTTCTTGTGTTGAATGTCATTCACAAGCAATGAAAAGCATTTGATAGTTAAAGTGATGCCACTTTCGCAATTATTCCAGTAGCCCCCTCATTTCAAAAACTGCGACTGGAATGATTTAGCCTTTATAACATGATTCGACCTGTCTGCTATCACACTACAAAATTGTCACTGACAAATGGTAACAATAGAAGGCCCCATATATTGACACAATAGAGCTGCGACGTACCTTTGCCTCCCGCCCCACCTAGAGGGGAACCCTATTCCTGCCTATGACAACACACCAAGAAACATGTTCACTACATTGTAATTTGGTATCCACTTTCTTTTTAGAGGCGAAGCTCCTTATAGCGGCACCCGTTCGTCTTTTGTGGCCGCAGTAGTAGTGTGTAACAAGTATTACATTTTGACGTCCACGGTGGCGCCGGTGAGAGATTGCTTCTGTGCGTTGTTGAACAATAAAAGATAGTGCTCAATGTACATGCCAATGGCTGCTAAGGGGGAATGAGAGACAGGAGAACTCGGATTTTTTTTTTCCTTCACACCATAAAATGCATGTTCAGAACTTGTGTTTTATATCTGCCAATTGTCCACATGACTCCGAGTACCTTTACCAATTGCTAAGGCTCTACTGCCTAGACTAAAATTTATGCACCACACAGACAAACATGTTTCTTTAACTTTTATAGCTCACGGCGTTTTAAACAACAGGCAGAAAACAAACGACATTCTTTGAACATGACATCAAGTTTGTTCAGTCACAGGAATGTTTAGCACACAACACACCGGTGGTCAGTACTTTTCGTAAGATTCACAAATAAAGTGCACAAGCATTGTTTTTGTTCAAGATTCTGATCGATAGGTTAATGTAAAAGGAGATGCTTATGAAGTACTTTCTCACACCTAACAGTTAACAAAATGCTGTTCTAAATACTCAAACAGAACATAGGTACGTCACCAAGAGTTTATAACACTGGGACAGGCTCTTCATATGTACAGACAGACCAGAATTGTCAGACGTTCACTCTTCAGTCAAAGTGGACATGCACGAAGGCCTTCTTTCTAATAATACTTTTGTCTGGTTTCAGAGATTTCAAGCTCGATAAATGCAACAGCAAAAACCATCACTCATTCTCCACCTTAATGCCCAGACGACAGAAGCAACCACATGCACTTCACTCTACAACGTGCTCGTGAGTATATACATATTGAATGGCTTGTCAGGCTACAACTCAATTAAGTGCATGTACATACAGTGCTATTCGTTCACAACATCCCACCATGACTAGCCACAAACTAAGCGGGGCCTAAACATCAAAAATGTTTTTCAAAGAAAGTGTCATCTGAATGTTCCGAAACTATGCCATTGCACTTCCTGTACAGAAACCAAACATTTATAACAACAGTTAGCTAGTCTCAAGAGCTCGTGCAAAGGGGTTTGAGACATCATAGTCAAGCGCTTCTATTCTATCATAAGGATGTCGCACGACATGTGCTACACAAATGAGCAAGTTAAGGTGTGCATTTCCTTTTTGCTAGCGTATCGCACGTGTGCAATTCTAATGCCATCGCAAACTAGGGCCACCGTCGGTGGCAAGCACTACGGTGTTCGAGGAATGGGCGACAAAAGCAGAGCAAGTGCAGTAGTGCCGCTCGGGTTGATGCCCGACAAAAAAAAAAAGACGTCACAAACAAGTAGAGGTAGTCTTGAAGCTACTGGCTACTAGAAAGACGAAGAAAAGGGCTTAATGGGCCCCTGTGGTAGCGAGAATATTACGAGCAAGAGGCACCGGGTCGTAACACCTCTGCATGGCGACAGCATGCTGCTTCGTTCACTTCATCTTCATCACGACTTTGCCGACTCTCTCGTCTGTAAGGCTCTCGAGAGCGTCGGGGACGGACTCGAAAGAAACTGTGTGGTGGATGTTCGGCCTGAAAGCGGGGCGAATGCGAAACACATGAGCAGCAGACTTTTGGACAGGATTCCGTACTACCGCAGCCAGTAGTTGTGTGATTTTGTGAGGCAGATATATTGGTTCTAAGTTTCTAAATACAGGCGCAAGCAGGCAGCAGTGCTTGGGAAAAGGCAATAAGTGTGAAACGTGACCCGTTCATTCAATCACTCATTCACATAGCAATCTGAATAGCTGAGTCATTACATAGGAGATTGAGGTAGCAACTCAGTTCACTACTAAAATTGTGGACAAGAAGAAATAATGTGTTACAACGAAACAGTAATGATACAAGAAACAGGCAGTGGCAATTTAGTGGCAAGTGAGAGAGATGCATAAGAATTACCATCAATTGACTTGACAGCCAACAAAGCTGTTGTTAAGCTATTACGCAATGTGGTACGCCAAGCACAAACTACCAGTTCGCTTCCCATAAACTCAAAGACCTTTTTTTTTCTTTCTCTCACTTTGCTCTTCTTAATCTTAATGCATCGGATCTAAAATCAAACAACTATGCACAGTCAATAATTCAAATAAATAAAGAAAGGATGGATCATGGAACCACAAGTAGTGTGATTTAGTACATAAATGAAATAAAAATACAGCTGTATAGTGACACGAGTGAGAGTAGGGCATTGCCTCACATGTATGTGCGAGCCTAATGGGTAAGTCTACTTGTCGAAAATCAAAAATTGCTTTGCCATTCGCCCCTTCCCCCTATTTTTAGGAGCTTGCTTGGCAAGCTTCTTATGCTCGCGCCTTCTCCGGTGTGTACACCAGTGTTGCCAGTGTACACTTCTCCGGCAGCGGCTCAAGGTCGCCTCTCCGGTGATACGAACAGTGCTCACTAGATGGCGCGTCGCCTTCAAGGCGTCGGTTTTCGATGGCCCGCGCGCCCGCCTTCTTGAGTGACTATGTCCACTTCGTTCCCATCGCTTGGTAGGCACGGCAGCACGTGACAAGTTCCTACGATGAGAACTACATACGGGTATCAATATCCTACCAAGTCTCCTCACATCTCTGCTCTCAACCTCATTGAAAAATGCCTGATAGCTCCAAGTCTGCCATTAATGAGCGTTAGGCATTTTACTCACGGCAGCGGCCGGTATGACACAAAGGGGCACGTGGTTAACGTGCCGATCGATGTGGCCAACACTGCGCAGTGCCGGCTGCGGAACATGCCTGAAACCCCTGTCTTCGACGTACACATCATGCGCTGGCTCGTTAACAAGCATTCCTATAGAAATGGTTTTGCCAAGAAACGCCCTGTGCACCTCCGAGCAAGCTCCTCTAACATCATTCATTTTATAGATATGACGGTGATTTTTTTTTTTTCTTGCCACTCCTGTGCAAATGTTTTCCATGCTATCTTTCAAGCGGGACATGGGTCCTGAAATTATTTTTTCATTCTTTAGCGATTCAGATTAAACTGGCTGAGTTTATGTACCTTTGGTCAGATTTCTAGTATGCAATTTTTACATTACCAAAAGTTTTATATGCTTTTTGAACGCCATAGTTTGCCTAAACAAAGAGAGTAAATAGCACTTCCATAATCTGGAACAAGTGAAGAATGCGAATAAACTAGAATTGATGATCTAAACCGATTTGAACAAAAGTTATGGTATGTTGAACATTTATTTGCAAATGATCCCACATCAAGCTGGCATACCACAACTTTGGTTCACTTGGGCTCACAACAACAATTCTCTTGTATTTTGTACTCATTACAGGTCATTCTGATGTGCTTAACTATTTCATAACTTTTTCATGTTAGGTAAACTACTGCTCTCAAAGTGGCACCTAGAATTTAAAAACTACATACTATACTGAGAAACTAATTGCATAGTATTTGAAATCAGTACACAATTGTACATAAAGTCAGCGAATTTCACTTCAAATGACAAAGGGTTTTTAAAGAGCTTTCAGGTGCAGTGACACCCATCTGATGCATAGGTGTGCCATCTTAAAGAAATTACCACAGAAACCTTCATTGCCTTTGCAACCGTGACAGAAAAAAAAATTACCTTATCACACCACTGGAAACCTTTTCCATTATGTCCATCAGGATATCTGTTTTGCAAAAAGTCAAGGCAGAAATTATGCGTAATGGTGAAAGGTTGGAAATATGGTAGCTTTAACGATTAGAGTATAGATATTCCACTATCTCTGATTAACTAAATGATATCGCGACATGCTTGTCAGCCCGTAGTGTCATTCACATTCAATAACTTTTATCGCAGTTATGACTTCGAATATTTCAATCATTAATTTACATGTTAGAAACACTAGGTATGCACAAATTGATTGTTGATTTTCACAAGTCACGTATTAACAGCTAACCGTAAGAGTGACAGACGAGCCTTGCAATTCAGCCTTATATATATATATATATATATATATATATATATATATATATATATATAAAATAAGGGAAAGAAGTGTATACCTAAGGGCTCGTTTTTCCGTGTTTTTAACACAATAATAATGAGATATAACAGACAGTAATGCCAAGGAATGTACAGGGGAAGTTATTAACATTAATGGAATGTAAATAAGAAGAAAGAAAAGTGGATGAAAAAATTACCAACTGTAAGCAGGAATCGAACCTACGACCTTCGAATTACGCGTTCGATGCTCTAACCACTGAGCTATTACAGCGGCACTCCCTCCATCCACTTTTTTGGGTTTATCTGTGAATTTAGAAGTAGTTTATCTGTGAATTTAGAAGAGTGTTTTCACACTCGTTGTTTGGCTTATAGATGGCGCTGACTGTCGCTCCTACTTCTAAATTCACAGATAAACCCAAAAAAGTGGATGGAGGGAGTGCCGCTGTAATAGCTCAGTGGTTAGAGCATCGAACGCGTAATTCGAAGGTCGTAGGTTCGATTCCTGCTTACAGTTGGTAATTTTTTCATCCACTTTTCTTTCTTCTTATTTACATTCCATTAATGTTAATAACTTCCCCTGTACATTCCTTGGCATTACTGTCTGTTATATCTCATTATATATATATATATATATATATATATATATATATATATGGAAAAGAAGTGTATACCTAACGACTCATTTTTTTTTGTTTTGACACAATATTAATGAGATCTAACAGACAATAATGCCAAAGAATGTATAGGGGAAGTTATTAGAACCAATGTAATGTAAATAGTAAGAAAGAAAAGTGGGTGAAAAATAACTTGCCGTGAGCAGGAATCGAACCTACGACCTTCGAATAACGCGTTTGATGCTCCATATATACATATATATATATTGGGGGGTATGAAAGAAAATGCATTGTGCATGTTGCTGTAGTCAAGGATACGCAAGTAACGACCCTGCTGTGTCGACGACAGGATCCAAGCTTGCTCAAAAAGGAATCCGATTGAGGCACACTTCATGAACATCATCTGGGAATGTGGTGGGTCCAGCTGAAATAATAACCACAACTCACAATTGAAACAAGCCTTGATTGTTGTATCAACTTTATTGACGACCTCCAAAAAAGCGATCGCTCAAATTAAAATCAGTACAAGCAAAGCATACTCTCAGGAGGTCACCAGCATTGCAAAGTAAAAGAGAACTATGCAATGGTAATTAGCACTAGATAATGGCAGAGAATGGCATTGTTGATGGAGACCACAGCTCCGATTACTGGTCACAGCAGCCAAATTCTGAAGGAAGCGTATTCCAAAACTATTGTACAAAGTGCGCAGTAATGAACCCCATATGTTCGAATTCTATGCCGAGTTCCCTGCTGTGATATCCTTCGCAGCTCGTGAATATTTTGCGATTTTCTGATTTTATGACAGCTTCACCTCGCACTCCGAAAATTAACAGGCATGTACACTGGACCTCAGAAAGCTGTCCACTTACTAGCTCTCATTAGTTACTTCCGGAGGATATTGATGCCTTATAGCTGGTGTTTAGGCTCTAACACCTGTTAAAAACTATTCACCTGATCTATTTATAGCAGCCCCCGGGTTTACACAGTTTCCAATGTCTTCTTTTCGAGGTTAGCCAACGGCTGCCAGGAAAGAGCGCAACATGCTGTAGTGCAGTTCGTTACTATTTATCATGTACCCACAGTGGAAGCAGGGTCGCGCAGATCTGTATGTATTAAAGACATATTGCCACGTGTCTTTCTTATTTTCACTTCGGTTTCTTTCGATTTTCGCCTACGAATCCTGTCGAGAATGCTCAGCGCACATTGCGCCTCACTGTTCGAGAAGGTTCGCGATCATTGTAGATCGTTCTGTTAAAATTGCGCGCAACACGCGAACACTCGAGATTATTCTAAAGCTCGCGTGACGACCAGCTGGAATATTCGGCGCATTATGTATAAACACCGACACTCTTCGCCACTAGTAAGTCGATTAACGGCCGACGCTCTGTTCGCCGCTATCAGTGCCTTGCTGTATTCTGACTTTCCTTTTAAGTGGCCGCAGGTTCCGCTCAACATACAGATTCGTCTGAACATCAAATCTGCTGCCTTCGTCCACATCGCGACCCCGTGACCATATGAATGTATGCAATCCATATGTATACACACACAGATTTAAGTGCTTGTACAGGCAAATTCAGTCTTACGTCAATGTCAGCTTTGCCTTATACAGAATATTTACATACATAACTCATGCACTGCACAGCCATGAACCAATAAGATTGGGAATGCAGCCATAGTGTAGACCTTAAGCACGTACGCTCAAACCTCATTATAACAAAGTCACATCTGCCACAAAGACATTGTTATATCAGGAAATTCGTTATACACATTTATTTTAACACTACATCTATGACAAAGATATTTTTCACTTACTCTGTCATAACCAATGATCCACTATATCCGGGTTTGTTATATCGAGGTTTAAGTTTACATGTGTAAAAAACACAATTACAAAGCAGAGTGTAAAAATTTCACCATTAAGTCGAACCACGCATGTTATCAGGAGATAAAGCAAAGGATGCAGTGTTATAAGTTTGTGCTAACAAGAAAGAACATTCAAAAAAGCAAGAAGAAATAACCTTTTACGATGGCGCTATGTATCAGTATTAAAACAACGACACGTGCAGCCTGTGCTCAATCTACACTGTAATGCAGACAGTCAAATATGAACAAGGGAAACATCCCAGCAACATTAAGGTACGCTGACCTGGAGATCACTCTTGGAAGTAATCCAACGGCCACCCACTGCAAGGCAGGAGACGATGTCGTGCTTGCTTGGCACCGGATGGTCATAAGTGTCCTCCACCTGAATGCGGTAACTCGTCTCCGCAAACTGCGTCACGCCATTGTCCAGCACGAGGTCTATTCCAAGGCCTCCGGACTCCTAAAACAGATAAGGTAAAGAAGTTTATATTTTTTTAAGAAGGCTCGTGCCAGAATCATCATCATCATCATATGGTTGCGACAGCGAAGAAAACAGTCGCAGCTAATGAAGATGAGACTCTTGATTTGCCGAACTTGTGCCCTAAAAAGGAATGCCATTCAAACTGCAGCAATATTGGCACACACAGCAATTGGCCCTTGAAAAATCTGCTAATAAGTGAAATGCATCGGCTTTTTATAGATGCTACGTCAAACTCTTTAGCGCTATCGCTGGAGCTTCTGTTAAATTTCGAATAAATCACTCGTGTCCGATGCATAATCTGGACAGAACAGTCTGAACGAATCGAAGTTTTTAAACATTGCAGTGCGGTCTGCGATGAGTCATGGTTAAATTTTTTGAGGGTGAAACCTGATTATATAAAAAGAATAAATAAGCATGCATGGCAACACTCAGCCTATCTTAAGTTCACTGGAGGACAAGGACACCTCCCAATAATCTATGCCAATGAACTATACCATTGCCAGCCCAGGATTGCATCAGAGGTCCATTTACACATAATGAATTCAGCGAAAGTGAAATTTGGACAGTTCAAAATAAATACCAGTTACATTACTATACATCGGTCCTTGTAGCCTTCTTCGTAGCTTTAGGATATGTAAAACACGGTCGGTCATACTGTCTCACTCACCTGCATACAGGCTGGCAAAAGTGCACGGGCATTTCCACCGGTGTTGCTGTTGGCATTGTTGTTATTGTTGCTGCCAGAGCCAATCATGTAAGCCGGGTGAAAGTCGGTGCCAGAGACAAAATTGTCCGTCTTGCGAAGGTCTACCACCCGGGCAACCTGGCCCTTAAGCCCTTCCAGGTAAAGCACTTCGTCATCTGAGCTTGCAGTAGTGATAACCTGCACATTTTTAAGGAATGCTTCTATAGCTTCTACAACGGCCACATTTCGGCGCCATACGCGAGAAACGCGGCGCCAACGAGAGCACAGAAAACGGTCCTTGAAAGTGCACTGTTCATAGAAGTGTGGCAGCTTGGGCTAGTTGGTATGGCATGACGATAGTTATAGCGCGAAGACAAAACGACAACACAGAGACAAGGTCTCTTTCCTGTCCTTCTTGTCTCTGTGTCGTCGTTTTGTTTTCGCGCTAAATCTATCGTCATGCACTGTACACATGCGTAATTGTATGCACCGTTTTCCAATAATTGATACCCTCTCAATTGTGGGCTCGTTAGCAATCAATCATTTCTGGTATGCAAGTCTGATTTTTTAACAAGGTTATTTAGCATTTGACGTTGCCACATTCCATTGACGCCTAGATAATGACACATGGCACTTGTTGTCTGTAGCTGCGCTGCTAGGCATGCAGAGGAAACACTGATTCCCAGCATGAACAAAAGAACTTAGGAAAGAGCACAGCACAATGTGGTAAAAAGCAAGAAAAAAAGAATGAAAATTAATGATCAGACAAGCACACGCTAAGCTTCGCTTGCCCCCATTTTCTACATAAAGCTAGAGCTACTCATTTTTTATTCCTGCCACATATGATATAATTACTAGGAACTTCGTATTAACTAGTACTCTTCCATGTGATGCTATACCCACCTTGGCACCCCAGTGCTGAGCCAGCTGAATGGCGATAGCTCCAAACGAAGATGCTCCATCCATGACTAGAACAGTATCACCGCTTGTGAGACGCCCGAGGTAATGCAAGCCCGTGTAGGCCTTCACGGCATCACCAATGCAGCCGGCGGCATCGACAAAACTTACACCTTGTGGCTTCTTGGCTGTGGGGGAGAGTGAGAAAGAGCGACTTGCTAATGGATGTCGAGTCAACAATTGATTTCACATTGCAAATTCTTAAACATTGCAAGTGATGTCCTTGGGAAAGGGAGGGCTTAAAATTGCTCCTGCACAAGTAGGGTTTGGAGTGTGAACCAGTAATTTAATGAAAAACACTGGAAATTTATAGGAAGTCAGCTAAAGATACAATAATTGTAAAGGTAGAAATAAATGAAAAGAGCAGAAATTCATGCAACACATGACAGCACATAAATTTGATAAGCCAGAGATATAGTCAGTATTTTATCTCAGGGTGGGAGAAAATTTTGACATCCTATATGCACGTGTATAAATATGTTTGTGTATATACTACATATGAACTAAACATTTTTCCATTCACCATTGTGCCGTATGTTGATAGCTCACAATGTGACAGTTTCAGTGCAATGTAGGATCTACAACACGAGTTTCTACTTCTTTTCTTGGAAAAGAACCATAATAGGGGGGGGGGGGAGATAGAGGGCGCTACTAGTGAAATCTTAACTTGACCCCACCTACCCTGTCATGTTGGAGTTCCAGAAAGCTGAGCATATGGCTAGCTACATATTAAGTAAGACTACCTTCTGCCCCACCAAGGAATTTCATTTTCGGGCACAACAGCCTCCCATCCTCTTTTCTTTTAGGGGCGAAGCTCCTTAGGGCGTGGGCTGTGCGTCCCCTGTAGCCTGTATGTAGCCACCTCTAGTTTAGTTCTTGCAGTGTTCACTAGATGGCGGTACCGTCTCCTGTATGTTGCCACCTCTCGTTTAGTTCTTGTAGTGTTTACTAGATGGTGGTACTTGTAGCTGATGATGAAAAGATGCAAGATGTTATAAACTAGAAAGCGGTACTTGTAGTTGATGAAATCGCGAGATGTTATAAAATAGGAATGATGTCACATATGGCGCGTGTCATTGGTTGAAGGCAATCGTTCGATTTAGTGCGGCGACGTACGCTAGGGGGAGCGATGTAATAAAATCGAGTGGGCAAAATGTACAGAGGATTCATGGTTTACCAGGTTTACCTCCGGAGCTTCGCCCACTCATCATCATTCACTTCGTGGATATGGCGGAATTTTTTCTTCTTTTTATGAGGATGCAATGTTAACCTAGAGTTGTGTAGCTGCAAGTCGAGCATGAAATGCTAGAAACAAAGGCGCAATACTTACTGACATCGTATTCATTTAAACGTACGTATTCAGCACACCCAGACTGGTTGTAGTCTAGAGGAATCAAGCCTGAAAGGAGAGTACGATGGCTGAAGTACACTGCCGATGGAAGTAACAGAAGCTTGTGATAATAGAAAAGCTGCAAGAATCAATTATAACTAAAATAGTAGTTTTCTTTCATCACCTGCTGAACATAAAACCTTTCGAGAAACTTTCAACACACCAAAGCAAGTACTGGTAATTTTTCGAGACACATCAAGCCGGTGGCATGCAATAATACATAACTGAATGCAGGAACAGTGCAACCTAGAAGTAGTTACGAAGTAACTACTTCTAGGTTGCGCTGTTCCTGCATTCAGTTATGTCCTACCAACTTGCCCAAGCTTCCACGCAATAATACAATTTAGATAGCTACAACCAGAGTCATAAATGAAGCTTGCATAGAAACTAGTGAAAGAGGAACATACCCACTACTTCGTCCCCGCGCTCCACAGTTGTAACCCAGTCTCCGACCTCGACCACCACACCAGCGATTTCATGACACATTGGGAATTTAGTCTTGGACTGGTCCTTGTAGAGCACTTTCAACACCTGAAAAGGAAATTGCCAGCGAGTTCCAGAGCATCATCAGAGAGGAAACCTAAACAGTCTCTGGTATGGCAAAAATGTGTAACCAAACATGTTAACCACTTGTGTACACTCACACGAAAGTGTTAGTGGCAGTACTTTGCTAGTTTGTCACACTCGCAGACATAAAATGAGCATCATAAGTCTTCAGATACTTACAAATGCATTCTACAAATTTGAAGCATGAGAGTGCAAGTTATTTCGTAAGATGGTGTCAGCCATAATCAAACGTGTTCAGTCACGGGTACAACCCGCAGCTTTTCATCGCAGTTGCGCAAATGAAATGCACTTCAGTAATGCAAATAGTTCCGAAAAATGTGTGCTTGCCTTGTCATCACTGGTGGAGAGACCACACGCTTTCACACTAACCAACACGGAATACTTGTCAATCTTAGGAATGTCCACCTGAAACAGACCACAAAATATGCTGTGTTGTTTTATGAACATTGAGTGTCAAAGGTGAGAAATTCAGCTGCACATAGTAAGAGATTAAAATGTGCAGCTCGCACAGTAGAACTCTAAATACCCAAGGTGTGCCTGCATAGGCTGTGAGCTTCTCAATCTTGACATGTCATAAGATAGAAATAAGGCTACCCTACATAGGGTAGCCTTATTTAGGGGATACCCTACATAGGGGACACCTTGTAAGGGCTGAATGACCTCCCATATATATCGCATATTCCTTATCAACACCCGCTGGCTACTTGATAAGGAGGAGGAGGAATAAATGAGGAAGGACAGGGAGGTTAGCCAGTTCTCAGACCGGCTGGCTACCCGTAACAGGGTAGCCAGCCGGTCTGAGAACTGGCTAACCTCCCTGTCCTTCCTCATTTATTCCTCCTCCTCCTTATCAAGTTCAGCGCAAAATAAATTGAGTAATAAAGCTAGCACATCTCTTCACGTAATGGTTTCACATTGACTCAGGATATTGATGACGTCAATGTTTCATCAAGATAGCTTTTTCCCACAGTTTTACAGCCACGTTTGTGCTGAGTTCTCAAAACAATATTGCACATAACAGAAGGCAATGTTCTCACAATCAGAAGTTGTGTAATTTGGACCTACAATGTTTATTTGCAGTGATACCATTAATTAGGTCATTAAGTTTCCAGATTGAATGGGCTTATCTCACACAAGGAGCTCAGGTTAGTGGTTAGAACATCCAAAAGTATTGCAGAAAATGTCAGAAAATGCCTGCATAATATTAAATGCTGTGCAATCTAATACAGAACTACTTTTATATGGAGTAAAGACAATTTTTTGCAAATTGACAAAGCTTACGGAACTATGGCTAAGATTTCCCAAATGTGCACCTTGTTTACCGTGATTTATTAACAACAAATTCAATAGTAGGTTGGTTAAAGATGTTTGAGTACTTTTTTCCAATATAATTAGGCAATGTCTCAATTTCAGTCAGCTTGTGTGTTACTATAGAAATTATGGTGTCGATTTTCAATGAGGCAAAGAACACACACCTCAAATTTCGCGGTAAATATTTTATTTCATATTCTTGCTGCAGTAAGTACTAAGGTCAATGAGAACTGTGCGAGGACGATTGTGCTAAGGGTGCGACTCCTCCGCCCGCGGCGGCCACGGACTTCCGAGAGCCGCGTACTTTGAATTCGGAGCGTGTCCAAGAACCCCGCATGATTAAATTACTGCGGATCTGACCAACACAATCACTATGTTGTCATGGTCTTCGCACGCAAAACTTGGCAACTTATTCCAAGTTAAACTGTGCTTACTACCTGCTTTACTACGCGATATTACTTGTGCTTTATTACGAGTGATCAAAACATTACTGACACTTCGAGCGTACACATATCAAGCTTATGCGCTGATCGGTGTCGCTTTTGTAAATGTAACACCTCAGCGGGCGTGTCACCATGCCACCGCGAAATTTGCATCGAGTTGCTCTTTGCCGGCCGGTTCGTTTCAAAGGCCGTAGCACCAATCTGGTGCGTGGCCTTGAATCGCATCGAGCGCGCGTGTTCTACATCTACGCTGCGCTATCGATTTTCCAAAGCATCCCGCTACGCACATTCGCCGGAGAACTACAATGCAAAGCTGCAGCAATGGCGACTACGCCGTGAATGGTTAAAAGACAGAAACAAGAGATCGCTTAAAAGCGCGCGATGAAGCGAGAAACGAAAGGATCGGCGATGCGGTCAGCTGTCAGCAATGAAACAAGAGGGTCAGCCGACTCCACATGGCATCTGACTGACGTGCAGCGCGGCAGATCTCGTGACATTGCAAACGTCTGAATGGACAGTTTAGTTACGCAGTGCGCCCGCCCGGAAAAGACAGCAATGATGCAACGTTGGCCAAGCTACACGAGCGATTTCGGTAATCGTTAAAGACGCTAAACCGGGTCGGATTAAAGGGATCGACTCGTGGCTTTTGCATATTGCGACCTTGATAGGATCGATCCGCGCGCGCGCTCGCACTCTGCAGGACGCGCAAAACCCAAATTTAATAGAAGTATTCAAGGACTAGGTGAAGATCGTTCACGATGCCGAGCAGAAAAGCAGTTTCGATACTCACATCACTCTGCATGAAGACCCTCGATTGTTTCCCATCTTTGATTTCCTTGAACACGGCCTTCATATGCTTCTTGGATTGCATGGCTGGAGTCATTTAGGGGTCTGAAGCCGTCATTTCTCTAATGATCCCGAATTTGCGAAGTGCCAATCGCTGGTAACGCGACGTCGAACTGCGCGATCTTTTTCCAGCCACCGTAAACAACGCGGCACGCAGCTACCGGGAAAGGGGAGCAGCTAACGTTGAAGACGCCGAAGGGGGCGTCTGCGGTGCATGCGGCTTCGCAAGCGCGTCAATGGAGCTTTAGATTCGGTGTCGTCACTCGTACTGCCTACCGCCTGGCTGCCGCCATTGAGAAGTTTCTCCGAGGATGCGCTGGTCCCAGTTCGGTCGGTAAATGTTGGTAATTTTCCGATGCGCCGCCACACTTTTTAGGCATAAATCTACAGCACTGTAAGTCAACTTAGAACGGGGTTTACTTGCAGCGCCATTGTTATGCGTGAAAAACTGTTAAGTACAAGCCTAGCGGTCATGTTTTAAACTAAAGACGAGTGAAACGTTAGTGCAACATAGCGCCGCGTGTAAAACCCGAATGAGCAAATTCGTGCCTGATGCTATCGCCGCGATCCTGGCGACGGCGAACGAAAGTAAAGCCCCCAAGCGGCATGCCATCACGTTTGAGCAGCCGACGCGATAACTGTTCCTTGCGGCACAGAGTTGGGAGTGTGCGGCGGTCACTTCGCGCAAGGTGCAACACGGAGGATTGCCGGAGAGGATACGGCTCCTAATAGGATTTGTTCGGCGCAAGAAGAGGTGCAGCAAGGAACACCGCGCCGGTGAGCTGAAATTTTCGATCAACAATGCGCGAACATCAAGACGCGGATTTAAAGTTGTCGTTTATGTAACTGGATAAATACGGCGAGTGATCAACTGTAAAAACGCGCAAGGTCATGTAAACCATGCGCACTTGCGTTTGCAGCAGTTTTTATGTTGTGCGCGAGTGACCTGTAAGTGCAATGCGGTTGCCGTAATGCAGCGTACTAGAATTGCTAAAAAAAAAAAAAAAAGAAAGCGTAACCTAAATATTTTCCCGTTAAGAAAAGTCATATATGGGGATAGTTTACACGTTTTAAAATGTTTAACTCACGCTGCACAGACTACATATACAGGCGAGCTTTTTAAGCAATTTTAATGTTGGCGCGCGCTGTCGCTCTATCATTGTGTATATTTACGTCGATGACCATTGCTCCACAGGCCGTAATAGTTGTAGCTGACTCTGATTTACGAATACGACCCCCCCCCCCCCCCCCCCCTTTTTTTTTGGCACGGGCATTTGGAAAAATACGCGCCAGTCGGCGTGACATACTTCATTGGTTTCTTGGGTCAGGTTACTGCACCTGGCCATGTGATCGTATGCAAGACTGTTTTATCTGCGTGCGAAGCGTTGTATGCTCTAACGCGTGCTTACTTATTGTTAGTTTTTTTTGTGTGTGTGTGTGATTCTGTTCAAATGTAGGTCCTCACCATGTTTAATCGGCGATATATTTGTCCTTGTTTTTTTTTTAAACACACGCATTATTTTTGTTCATTCTTATCGGCCTTGGTTGAAACTCGAGCGAGCGTCACCGCAGACTTATGAAGATATCTTATAAACAGCGAACGCAGCCGATAATTTGCCTAATTAGCGGACTCATTAATTCTGTCGCAGCAGGAATTCTAATCGATTTTATTTCGCTGCGATGTCTGAGATTTTTATCTCAAGCGCATATTCGTGGTGCTAATTTATTCGCTAAGTACGAGAACATGTTTTATGCCGCAGTTAAAAATTGTTGCACGTTCTGCCGAAATAACATTTTGTCTCGTGCGCTTCTGAATCAGCGCCTATTTAGTTTGTTTTAAAGTCAAAAGGTGGCATAGCAAACTGGCAACCTCTGTAGCGGGACATGTTCTTACATTAGAAAAAAAAAAAAAACATTGAATAAATATACCCGCTAGCTGCAAGCGAGCAATAAAACAAGAAACGAATGCACAAGCATTTTTAGAACTATTCCAGTGATCTATACAATTCAAAACTGTACCTACGGAGCCATAAGAAATGTCGGTGCCAAGAATTGACATAGCAACTGCAACAAAGAGTGCGAATTTAACTCGTAAAGGCAAAGTATTCGAAAAATCAGGAATCAAAAATGTATACGTCATTTTCCCGCTACTGATATTCATTTAGGGTAGCAAAAAGTTGCAGCGCGTAAATCTGGAGTGACTCTTCTGTATTGGTAGCTGTGAAATAGTTAATATTTCACAAAATATTAACTATTTTTTTCTGTATCTGACGGACATAATTTTGAAGCTGCAATAGAGTTTGTGGACAGCGTAAGTGTTATTTCTTACGCATAAATTCACCGGGGTTAGAAATCTATGACTGAGTCACAATCTTTGATTCTAAATATGTTATTCTAATGATAGGTTAATATTCAGCCAACGAATATAACTAACGTACGATTTCAAATGAAATCGTTATAGTACATCGTGAAAAATCTCAGCAAACCTTGAAGTGCCCTAGTAATGTTACCCGTGTTTTTTTGTTTTTTTTTGTCGTGAAATGAAAACATTTTTTGCAGTGTTGAAGGTGCGGATCCCACGAAACACTTCAGAAATATTAACACTGCTTCATGGAGCTTAAGAGTCCTTCTAGTATTAGGTCCCGTGGAATCTTAATTAATCATACTAAAATAATTACAAACTAAGCCCTAATAGAATTCATAACTATTAACTTAACTGCGTTCCAAAAAAATAAAATCAATTCAGGCACTACGAAGCACATATGTTCTCATAAAAACTTGTCAGTGTACTGTCCTCAGCGTTTGCCTAACATGAAAGGTGGGAGGGGGGGGGGGTCGGATGTAATTACTTCGTTTTTTAATGGATGTGGTTAAATGTTCGAGTTCCTGAAATGTGCTCTGGGAGCGGCGGTTGTTATATTCATCCCGTAAAATAAATTTTAACGGGCACGACATTTTCCTCGTCACGTATCCCGCGCTTGAGTCAAATGCGGGACCTGTTCCATAATCCTAAAGCTTCTTCAACTGCACGTCACGGTTAATGGTAAAGTGTTTTAACTTGTTTAATGGTTTACTCGTCGTGTGAGATCTGACATTCAGCCTATTTTATCACCGCGAGAGATGAATTTATGACAGCGTATATGCCGCAGCCTATTTTAATTAAGGTCATCTTACGCTCATGCGCACAAAAGACTATATATACGTTCTGTCTGTCGCAACTTTTTATACAAGGGTAAATGAGGGTGGAGTGTGGGGATGTCTTCAGGCGGGGAACGGGCACAAGGCATCTGAAAAAGTTTCGTCAAAGAAAACAAAAACAAAAGAAACTTACGCTTCTTCTCTTTTTCGCATCTGCATGAAAAGAGAACGTGCTTTCGCATAAGCGGTAAGAACTATGAATACTGCTTGTGTTTAATGTGAAGCCGCGTACTTAACCCGAATTGAGAAAGCGCGCATATCAAACACGGGCCGTAATTGGCAAACATTGAATTCGCTTTAAACAGAAGGCGCCTTAAGATAGACATCCTTAGCATTGTCTGCTGCTGATGGTGGTGTCTTAATTCAAGTATGGCGGTGACTGCACGCACATAGAAAGCGTATGTAAGGATCTCTTATTAGGTCGAGGTTGTCGTTTGAGTTCAAATTAAAGGAAGGAGAGTCTGACGCTATGTTGTGTCGTGTCTACTGACTGGAGAGGTTTTAGGACACGTTCCGGTCACTTGAAGAAAGAAAGAAAGAAAGAGAAACAAATTTTTGTTAAAGCACTTTACGTCAAACAACTGTGCACAATCTTGGATGGCTCCGTTACATTTCCGGCGTTATTAAAAACCTCATAAGGATGGCGTATAATCGTTTTTTTTTTCATTAGCTTCTCTGTTTCGTTCAAAAAAATAAATAAAAAACAGATGGAGCTTTCCGTCAAACATGAGCGTGTCGCGCACGCAGAGGCGCATATATTCCTTGTAAAACAACCCAAAATAAGTTGTTCTTGCGTACAAACGGCGAGGAATCTTATTTTTTGCACAATATAGCAATGGTGTTCCTATTAACATTCGCGACCACCGTATACCCTCACATGGCCTACATACTGGCTGGCACTCTCGAACGTATTTTCGCGCTTCGTTAAGCACGTCTAATCGACACACATATGACATCACAACTCGTCCGCGTGCGCGCGCGAAAGGAGAATATAGCGAAGCACGTTGCGCACTAATCTGCTAACGCATCACTGACACCAAGTTGCGACATTACAATGCGCGCAGGCGTCCGTGTCTATATCGGTGTCGCGTATGCTTCGGATGAGGAATTTGTCGGATCCCGCTGCACAGTATTATTAGTGACGGCCCGTTGACGTACTCGTGTGCGCCTGCGTACAGCTGACAGCCGGCCTCGGCAAAAGCCTTTCACCTGCACCCCCCCCCCCCCCCCCCAGTGAAGGCCGTATACACAGCGCAAGCGCGCGTTTAATTTCTTCCGCGTAATTTTGGTGTCGGCGCCTTTATGCATGAGCAGCAGCGAGTTTCCGCGATGAGTGGGCGCCATAGAGAACTCCCTTTTCTTTCTCTTATCCCCCTTTTCGTGTGTGTATTTTTATTTTTCTTGTTTTCTTTTTTTAAAGACACCGTGTGTCATGGTGCGCTTCGTGAAGTTTTTATCGCGAGCTCTCCGCTACGGCTTTTTGTAACCCGTCCCACCGTACGTTATAAATTCGGTGCAGCACTATATTTTATGTCGCCTGCACTTCACGAAGTATCGCCTGCACCACCAGTAAATATCGTGGAGACGTTATTTTTATGAGAGGATTGCATGTTTCGCTGGCGATTGGGTGGCTTCACGATAGTCGGCAATTGGTCTGTATAGTTGCGGACAGCTTTGGGGGACTGGACTGGATATGTCATCTTAATTTTGTCATTTCATGCATGTGGTTTACAGGCTGCATGAATGATGTCAGCTTTTGTGCTATAGCTTTCACTGCGCTGCGCGGATTTGCGTAGGGGTTGTATACATAGCTGGGGTTTGATTCGCAGGGCTGAAACGGTGTACGCTTGTCATTTCTAGATCGCCGTGCAAGGCGTACCGTTGCACGCCGCGATCAAAGAACTGGCGTTATAATCGGCTGGTCCTTGAACTGTTGCTTAGTCATAGCGATGGCTGCCGTGAATCTCCTCGGACATTAATGAGCATCTAAGACCACATCTGTGAGGATAGATCAGGGGCGTATGCAGAGATTTCTTTCGGGAGGGGGGGGGGGAGAGAGGGTCAAGCGCACCACCTTAAAATGATCATTTTTCGCTCTTGTACGTTTCGCTCTGATGTGGCACTCCGAGCCCCCCCCCCCCCCTTTTTTTTTTCGCTCGGCGAAAGAAATGGGGGGGGGGGGGGCTTGGTGTGCCACATCTCGGCTACTCCACTGGTTTAGATATCTTGGTTGGACGCCAACGACATTCACTTTAATAAAGGTAATCATTGGTAATCATATCCGGGAACGTAAGAATGCTCAAGCACGTTTTTTTAAAATATATTGAACTTGGTAATTTGCGCCAAGAACCTCAAAACCGAAATAGGTCACCGTCATATGTGTTACGGATGTTAATGTACTCCTTTCTACGCAGAACTACGTGCGCGCTAACAGCGGCGTAGCCATTTTTTTCTTTTTACATTTTTGCAAAGGAGCGGAGGTAGGGGGGGGGGGCGGGTTACGTGCTTTTTGTGTATGTTTGTGCGCACGATTGTACATGTGCGTATCATACATGCAAAATCGAAGTTTCTCAGGGTGGAGGGGCAAGGGAATTGGACCGATCCGGGCTTACAGTCCCGCTAGTGCGCGCAAACATATAAGGCGGTCGTAGATTCGAAACGTTGGTGCGTGCCGCCCTGGCCCTCTCAGTATGTATATGCCACTACGGCGTGGACGTTGAAATCTATACGCCGTCTGCGTCGCCACCTTTTTCGACAACATTGCCGTCCGGTTAGAGGGCGCGGCAGTCGGGAAGAGGGTCCGACCCGAAGCCACGCGTCGGTCAAAGGAGTTTGCCGGAAAAGATTGCAGCGGCCACGTCGCGAGAGGGTGATACATACTACAAAGTGCTAGAGCTTCCTCATTGGAAGGGAGTCCTGCTTGGTTTATGCCTGTGCGCTTCTGTCTCTCTCTCCTTCATAGCTACGGGCTTCCTCCGTGGCTTGTGCCGCGAGCTTGTTTGTACTGCACATACACGCACACACGAATTCCACGTATTATACTATGCGTAGCACTGTTACAACACACCGCCACAGTGGCAGGGACGACTAACAGATTGTACAGGTAGAGCGCATTGCAGTAGTACGTTGCAACATCGCCGCATGCGCGCCAGTGTGCCCGCGCGGTACGCAGTAGAGCTGGAGCCATCGCGAAAGCCAGCGCTCGCCGTTGGCATCGAATTGCTCTTCTGTCTGACACTCGTCGTAACGTTTGAACCGAGCCAGTTTTTTTTTTTTTTTGTTCACGGCAGTTTAATTACGTACGAGACGCATCTGGTAACTGCGCTTCTGGTTGGGCGGCGTTGTGCAATGGTGTATTGCCTCTGTATTACAATAGGTTGTCAGGGATTACACGTTCTTTTCATTCCTATTACTCCTCGCGAACGTTAAAATTGAATTCTGCGTGTCGGAACCACCACATCATAACGAAGCATATGTTGTATAGTCCACGGCTCCTCAATCATATTTGACCGCTTGTTTTTTTTTTTTTTTGACGTGCACCATTCTTCTATTGCTTTTTTTTTTCTCGCTTCACTTTCATCGAAGGAAACTCCGCCCTCGCGCTTAGAAGTGCCGCATCACACTTGTGTGTCGCCAGCTCACACTGTTACATAACGCTAGTTCTCCAACTCGCCCAAACATTATTACTATACATTACGCTTTAGAGTCCGCCGTACACGGTGGTATAAGGTCGTAACGGTTTTTTCCAAAGTACACGAGTTCAATCGCGGCCGTGGTGGTTGCATTTTGATGGAGGCGGCGAAATGCGCGGAGACACGTGTATAAGGTGTTAATCTCAGTGCACATTATTAAACGACCGAGCGTTGATACCAAAAATTGGATGGCATCTGTCATGAAACTGATTACAGCTCGAGCTTAAATTACGTATTTAGAAGGAATGATGCGACGAATTGGGACAGAGCACTTGACTTAATGCTGTAGCTCTTTTTTCAATTTAGAAGTCTAGAAATGAAGCAGGAATCTTTTTTCCGGATTTATTGTACTTACCATTATCAAAAACTTCAGAGAACTTAAAAAAAGGTGTGACGTACGTATAAGAGATGTGTTTGCTAAATTTGATTATCCTGGTTGAAACAGTGCACATGAGACGACGACGAAGAGAAAGAAACACAGACAAGCGCTGACTCGCAACTAACTGTATAGAACTTACCAGAAACATACAAGAACAAACAAACAGCAAAACATCCAAACACGCCGCAAGCAAAGAAAAAAAAAGCTGAGGATTGGTATCATCTGCTGCAGGTGCTGCAAAGATAACTAATCTGGGCGTCGCTAAGCGAAATTGACGGCATGCTAACGCGCCTGTAGTTTTTTTTTTCCTTCGAACGCGGAAGGCTTCACTCACTTGCCTTGCAACCTGATTTTCATGATGCGACAGTGTCATTGCGCCGTCGAAGAAGGGTGCGCAGCCGCATTCGTGGCAATGCGCGGCGAGAGGGTATACGGTTTCGTCTCTGACAATGAGTGTTCTGCTTTCCGAGGATGAACGCCCCGCCGTGGTGGTCTAGTGGCTAAGGTACTCGGCTACTGACCCGCAAGTCGCGGGTTCAATTCCCGGCTGCGGCGGCTGCATTTCCGATGGAGGCGGAAATGTTGTAGGCTCGTGTGCTCAGATTTGGGTGCACGTTAAAGAACCCCAGGTGGTCAAAATTTCCGGAGCCCTCCACTACGGCGTCTCTCATAATCATACGGTGGTTTTGGGACGTTAAACCCCACATATCAATCAATCAATCAATCCGAGGACGAACGTTCGTGCATCTTCTGCTTTGCCCAATGTAAGTATTACCGCATTGACAATGGTGTTTGATATACAACGGCCTCCTTGCATTCTGTTTATTTGAAGGTGTGATTCATGTCGCAGTTGCCAGCAACACATTCATTGACCGTGCTCTGCACGCAAGGCATTGAGAGCTTTGTTGCGCTTTCTGCGGGCAAGCGGTCTTAGAGACAGACTGTAAGCAGCGTCGTGGATCGTCTGATGACCTTCTCTCTTCTTTTTTTTTTGCCCTTCAACGTCTCTTTTCTCTTTTTTTATCCCCCTTACCCCCTTCCCCAGTACAGGGTAGCCAGCCGGTCTGAGAACTGGCTAACCTCCTTTTCCTTCCTTTTTTCTATCTTCCTTCTCCTACTCCTACTCCTCCTCCTCATTGCTTCTGTTGGGCTCAGCAATGCTTTTTGTTTTTCCACTTTTGCGCAAATGGACACAAGCTTATCAAGAGACGAAAGAAACAACTCGAAGGTCGCGAGATCGGATCCTGACCGCGGCGCCCTCATAGAATCCCAGGTGGTCGAAATTTCCAGGAGCCTTCCACTACGACGTATCTCATGATCGTTATCATATCGTGGCTTTGGGACGCAAAACCAAATTAATTATCATAATTGTAGTATTGTTTGCAATCAGTGTCGAAGACGACGTGCAAACGCGGACACAACAAGGAAATGAGGACACAGCAAACTCCTGTGGTCATGTCCTCACTTCGGTGTCCTCGTGTGGTGTCCTCCACAAACGGCTGTGGTGTCCTCACGGGCGTTTGTCCTTATGCGGTGTCCTGACTTCCTCCTTGCGTCCGTGTTTGCACGCGCTGCCTTTTAGGATGAATACGCATACAATTACTATAGCTCAGCCCTCTTTTATTCTATGGTTTGCAAGCTGCGGCCCGTGCTGTCGTCAGCAACGCTCCGGACTGCCCCTTTGCGTCGCGCTCGTATTATACAGCTCGACGCTCTATCGCACGGACTCATGCAACGTCGCCATCCGTTGTCCTCGCCGGGTAGAGATCTCCTTTACGGTTGCCTCTCGTAAGCCTCGCCTTGCAAGTGTCGTTCTCAAGGCTATAAAGACAAGGCGTTTACGATCACCCGACGGTTTTTTGAAGCGGGTACTCGCGGGCAATTGCGTCGTTTTTAGGGCCTCACCGCGGTGACTGTCTCCGGCGAGGAGCTTGCCTGATTGTCCGCCGTAGACGTCGCTCTCTGGAGCAATCGTATCTATGCGTGTTCACCATTTGCTTAGCTAGGGGAATCAATCCCTTCTCTCCTTTCTCAAAATTTTACAGTTTTGCACGTGCATTACATGCACACATTGCTAACGCATGCATGAAGGATGATTCAATTAAGCCACCACCACCCCACCCCCTTTGCAAAAAACTGCTGGCTACGTGCGCTCATAGCCAGAACGTAGCCAGAGAGAGAGAGAGAGAGAGAGAAAGAGATGATTTATTAGAAGCCAGTATATTTTTTAAGGGGTGAAAGGAGTGTTCAACCATGACCTCCAAGATCGCGCGTGGCACGCGATCTCGGAGGCCACGGTTCAACCGTACTTTGTGTGTGCCATACGATCCCTGTGCGGTGCGGTTTTTGCGATCGTCGCTCCTGCATCTCCTTTCGTTTTGCGGTGGCGTTGTTTGAGCGGTTTGCATTATCGGCTTATCCCTCGCCACAAGACTCTCCTGCAGTCATGCTCTTGAGAAACTACTTACCCAGGCTCAAGGGGTTCAAACGTACGAATAGAACATAGCTTGGATACGTCAACGCAATTTATAATCGCAATATTGTAACACAATAGGGAGTTTTAGAATCACAAGCAGAGATAGTGGTCGTTGCGGTCGCCTGTTATTTACATAACTTAACGGAGACCTGCGCAAGAGGATAGTGTACGACGCATGCGCTGCAGTTGTGGCAAACGCTGATGCAAGGCTTTGCAAAACCTGTGTGAGACTAGCGTTGGATAGGTGGCGCGCCACTTGTAGGGGTTCTGTGAGCCACTCGAGGAGAAGGCCACAGTGTACATATGTTGAAGCAACACTTTTTTGCAGACTAGTTGGTTCATACTTGAAAAATTGAATTGCTGCAGAAACTTGAAGAAAAAAACAAGGGAGACAGGAAAGAGCGCAGTCTGCGCTCTTTCCTGTCTCCCTTGTTTTTTTCTTCAAGTTTGTGCAGCAATTCAATTTTTCAAGTGTACATATCGCTGCGAGCGCTCGCGCATATGCGCCATTCGAACCCGCGATTGATTTTGGCACGAACAGCTCGAGCAACCCTTACGCCCGTAATACTGCACTGTGTTTCATCTTATTACGTGATATCATTTATCTTGAGGCTACTTTCAAACCCCGCCGCGGTGGTCTAGTGGCTAGGTACTCGGCTGCTGACCTGCAGGTCGCGGGATCAAAGCCCGGCTGCGGCGGCTGCATTTCTGATGGAGGCGGAAATGTTGTAGGCCCGTGTGCTTAGATTTGGGTGAACGTTAAAGAACCCCAGGTGGTCGAAATTTCCGGAGCCCTCCACTACGGCGTCTCTCATAATCATATAGTGGTTTTGGGACGTTAAACGCCACATATCAATCAATCAACCAATCAATCAAGGCTACTTTCAAAGGAAGGCACTAGAAAGTGGAGAGAAGCTCTGCAATATGGTTCGATACATATAAGCGGGAGTGGCTGGGCTTACGCGCATTGACCGTCACTGCATGGTGACCGCGGAAACTCCATCTGTACTTCCCTATTCCAAAACTGCCCAATCTCCGTGGCACCTCCCGAACAAGTCCAAACCACTGTGTACATCGATGGACTTGAAAGGATTTTCCGCCGTGCGTTAGATGTAATTCGTTTATTTGAAGGGATACTTCAAGGATATCCTGGCTTGAACATCGAGCAAAAGCACACTGCATACGCTTTTTTGTGTTCCTAATCTGTTTTAGAAAAGCGAAGCGACCAATCTTTACTATGGCTGGGCGTCCACTGCGCATATAGTGGGCCATAACTAATGAAATGTTCGTATACCAGTGACGCAAGAACCCCAGAAAATAATATATGTCGCTTACGATGTAGTCGCTACCGCTTCGTGTTGTAAATTTTGTTTAACAAAGTTGCGCCACAGTTCAGTTCGGGGTTCCTGCACTGATTCGTCACCACAGCTCGTTACCGTGTATACAGATGTATCCGCTAAAGGCTCGGCGCACACGCAAACATTGTGTATACGCCATGCGAACATTGTGACCGGATTGCACACCGGTTTGTCTCGTCGTCGTACGACGCAAGGTGCGACGGTTCAGTGCACCTAACGGTCTAGCCAAGCTGTACGTATACCTTGTTGGCGTGCGTGTCTTCCTCCTCTTCCTACTCAGTGTCGCGCCGTTGTCAAGAGTCACGACACGAAGCTGCCGCTATGTCCGGTGCCGTGTCCTCTACTTCGCTGACTTGACTTTTCCTGAACAACCACTTCTATCTATCTATCTATCTATCTATCTATCTATCTATCTATCTATCTATCTATCTATCTATCTATCTATCTATCTATCTATCTATCTATCTATCTATCTATCTATCTATCTATCTATCTATCTATCTATCTATCTATCTATCTATCTATCTATCTATCTATCTATCTATCTATCTATCTATCTATCTATCTATCTATCTATCTATCTATCTATCTATCTATCTATCTATCTATGTATCTATCTATCTGTCTGTCTGTCTGTCTGTCTGTCTGTCTGTCTGTCTGTCTGTCTGTGTGTGTGTGTGTGTGTGTGTGTGTGTGTGTCTGTCTGTCTGTCTGTCTGTCTGTCTGTCTGTCTGTCTGTCTGTCTGTCTGTCTGTCTGTCTGTCTGTGTGTCTGTGTGTCTGTCTGTCTGTGTGTGTGTGTCTGTGTGTGTGTGTCTGTGTGTGTGTCTGTCTGTGTGTGTGTGTCTGTGTGTGTGTCTGTCTGTGTGTGTGTGTCTGTCTGTCTGTCTGTCTGTCTGTCTGAAGTAGATGGACATTCAGTAACAGACGGACAGGTAGAGGAACGAGATAGATTAGATAGATAGATAGATAGATAGATAGATAGATAGATAGATAGATAGATAGATAGATAGATAGATAGATAGATAGATAGATAGATAGATAGATAGATAGATAGATAGATAGATAGATAGGGATAAACAAATGGATTGACGGGCTTTTGTGGTCCGCCATCGTATCTTGTCCTACCGGTATACTGTATACGCCATGCGATAAACAAATAAAATAAGCCTCTACGCTCACGTTGTCGTCTGTTTTTTCCCCTTCTTTATGCATAGCATCTTTTCTTCACGCTCAAACTGAGCTGAGCTAAAGCAATATCTGTTGGTCAAACTACGGTTCTTATACCGGTATGACGGACACTGTTCGATTGACATTTATTTCAGCGATCGAACACGTGGCATCACAGAACAACTGCGACCAGACAAAGCGTGATATTTAATTTTCCTTTGTTTTACAAAGTGCTGAGCACGATGGAGAAGCCAGCCATACAGTGAGTGGGTCGGTCGGTCGGTCGGTCTTCAAGCTTCCTGAATTTCCTATCTTGCTTTAGCTTTCTTTTTTCTCTGCCCGTGCCTATCGTATTCACGTGGGCTTCTCTGTCGCTGCTGCGCATACGGGCTTAAAGAGATGCGGGCATCTTTAGTCGGTCACAGAAGGGATTAACGTCCTCCGTAAAACGGATTTCTGCTGGCATTTGCAGTGCCCTTCTATGTGGCTTCCTCGAAATACTCGAAGCAGGGAATCACCGTCCACACACGTCAACGAACATCACAAGATTCGCGTGCGTTACGGTATATGCGAAACAAAACAAGAATCGAAAGAAATATCGCGCGGTGACAGGCTCGAATTCGGCGTCGGCGACCTACAAAGCCCGAGCGATGACGAAAAAATCTCGTCTCACGAAACAACCTAGCTAAAGTAAAGTAAGGAAACTTGGAAGCCAGCCAGTGGCGCGATCGACGTTCCCTGGCACTAGATGGCCCTTTCTTCGCTTTCTATGTTTGTTTGAAGCATACTTGTGTAATATGGCAGCTAAACGCTATGTATAGGCCTGCGAAACATTTACAAATTGGCATGCATACGCTTTCCTATAGCATGACAAACCATATAAACCATTACCGGCAAGTCTCAGCCAGTAGAGGTACAGGGTAACATATGCAGGAACATTAGCAGCCGACTGATGCGCTGCCTACTACTGTGGTTCCCTGGTGCGACGCACGGGCCAACAGGCCTGGTTATGTCACTGCCTACGCCGCTACTGCAACGGCTGAGTAGCAAAAAAAAAAAAAAAAAACGAGAAAAACGAGAGGCCTCTCTCAGCTGGGAGCACGCTCCTCACGTAAAGAGGGGGTTCCGAGAGGGCGAGGAAAAGAGAAAAAAAATATCCAGGTCGTCTGCTAGGTGTGCGACACGTTTGCCGACACGCACGCTGCGCTGAGGAAAAGAAACGTCCGAAATTCCGTTCGCGCGTTCCCCATTTTTTCTCTCTCACTCTCCGGGCGCGACGAAAGCGAAGCGCCCGCGACCTACACCTGTGTGTAAGCAGGTGCAGCGTTGGTGTAGTATAATTGTTTACATACGCACTCACGCACGTCAGAACCGTTACCTTAGCGCGTGCGTATACGTATGCCCCTCGTCCACACGTCACACTGCAGTGGCCTGCTACCGCTGTTGGCGCTGCCGCGGGAAGGTTATTGCACCCCAGGGCTTGTTTTACTTGCCGAGGCCCCAGCTGTCTCGTTTGTATACCCCATTCTTTCACTTTGATACGCCTTGGTATGCTGTGGTGCTCGGATCGGTGTTCGTCTGCTGTCCGTAGACAGACGTACAACGCCACGCTCATCCTACATGAGCAAGCAGTGCGAAGTTCATCCAATGCGCGTGGTTTCAGCTAGAAGCTACCACGTTAAGCCCAACATCCTAAGTTTCATGGCAGTGGCCTGTCATAGGATTTTCGTTTGGTTAATTTGCGGCACTGCAATTATCAGCCTTACGCCGTGAACCGCCCAAGCAGGTGGTACTAGAGATAGTAGAGGTTATACACCACCTGACTGAGAAAGGGTGCCAAATTACATTTCAGTGGTTACCCAGTCACTGCGGAATCATCGGCAATGAACGGACCGATCAAGCTGCCCGCTCAACCCTCGCAGGAGGTCATGAACTACTACTACTACCACTTTTTAGTACAGATGCTGCACGAAAGCTCCGCTGGCTTGCTCGCCAGCAAACCACATCACATGGAATCAGCCGCGCTTCAAGCATGCCCGATTGTACTCGCTTGACCCTACGCTAAGTCTTTAAGTCCCGTCGAGGCTTTGCCTAGCAGACCAGATCTTTTTGTGTAGGCTGTGGTTGGGCGTTGCGTTTACCAACGCCAATTTATTCCGCATTGGGATGGACGAATCCGCAGCCTGTGACCACTGTGGCAAAGAAGAAACCATCCAACATATTCTTTGTGACTGCCTAGAGGATAGTAGACAACGACTATGCCTTCGCAAGGAACTCAGCAAACTAGATAATCAACCTCTGTCGGAGGAAATAATTTTACAATAACGACAAGATGCAACTTCACAGAAGAAGGCCCTGAAAGCGGTACTCCTCTTTACGCGATCGACCGGCCTTTCTGAACGGTGGTAGCCAGAACGCCCTTCCTGTGTGTGTTTTAGTTTCCTCATGAATGCATGTGCGTTTTTTCTCTCTCTCTATCTACCCCCTCTTTCTTGCTTCTACTCCCCCCCCCCCCCCCCAGTGCTGGGTCGCAAACCAGATGCCAATATCTGGTTAACCTCGGGGCCTTCCTTTTCTCTCTCTGTCTTTGGTTCATTTGTGTTTTGTTTTTCTCGTGCACTTACTTTTCTCCCCGCTTTCCTTGATATCTTTCTTCCATTTTGCACCCCCCCCCCCCTTTTGTGTAGCGTAGCGAATCAAACGCTAGAATCCGGATTGACCTCCCTGACTTTCTCTAATTTCATTCTCTCTCTAGTGCATATATCGCTGTTTGCTGACCTATTCGTCCCTCTGCAGCACAGTAACAAACGTGAACAACACACCACTCTCATAGTTAATCCCAACCTAGACCGGAGTCACCGCGGACTGAGCAGACGGCGCGCAGAAAGGGAATTCGCAGGAGTCCCGTTCGCGTGCACGGCTGCGGAAGTCACACGTGACAGTGGGCTTTCGCTTGCGTGGGTTCAGTGTTTGCACACCTTGCCACGCTGAGGTAGTACATCTCTATACGTCTGGCATGCACGCGCGCCTGTGTGTGTGCGCAGCCATTCAGCTATAGGAGTCCGGTCGCGAATACGCTATGGGGTGTAGGAATTTTCAATATATGTATACGCTCGCGTGCAAACACACGGACAAAATACGCATAAAGCATGGTATAACTTCTCCCTATACACACACACTCACACACGCACGCACACACACACATACACACACGCACACACACACATACACACACACATACACACACGCGCACACACACGCACGCACGCGCGCACACACACACACACACACGCACACACACGCACGCACACACACATCGCGCGCGTGTGCGAATGCACCGAAAAAAATTCTGGCCAAGTTACGGTGATATACAGGGTCCCCAGAATAATAGGGCTGCTCTCCGTGCGTGACGACATAGTATGTAAAATGCCCGTATAATCGTTCGCTCAAGTGTGATTTAGGACTGGCGATCAATCGACTCGCCGCTGACAGTATATTATACCGCCTAGGTGACTATGCACGTGTGGCTGCTCCATATAGAGTTACTGTATATCATATATGCCATTGCTTATTGTAAATCTAGTTGTTCCTATGGCAGTTTTTTGTGCAGACATATGCAGTAAATTGCTGCTAATCAATCACTGCCATATTGGCTCCCTGTCACCGTGACGTTGTGGTCTAAGCTGATTGCGCGTTGAAAACGCTAGCGAACTATAATTATTTGCCATCTGTTAATTGCAGAGACAAACGAACTTTCGTGACGTGATCTGTCTTTTTAGCTCTAGTAGTGATGGGAGAAACGGGGGGGGGGGGGGGAAGGTTGCTCGAGGAACGGCGAGTCCTAGCAAGCTTAGCATATACTTGTGTATCTGTTACAAAAAAAAAAAAAACCGGGTGATGAAGACGGATGCGAGGAAATTTCGTTTGCCTCTTCGATCACATCGTGGAGTCTGCGCGCTTCGGTTTACAAAAGAGCGTTAAATTGCTCTAAAGTGTCAAACCCACGATAGAGCGAGTCATCGCCGGCCAACGTGTCGTTTTTTTCAAGCCACGTATACGCCTTTCAGGGAGCGTCGCGAATCGTTGTTACTGAGCACGAACAAAAAGTTTATACCTCGAATGCGATTGCCACCGACGCCGTCGCGAACGCCCGCACTTGTAGCCCCCGTAACTATAGCACGCACCGGAAATGCGTGGTACATCCTATAGAGGGAGCCAAAGGGGCCATATGCGGTGAAGCCATAGGCGGTGAAGCCATAGGCGGTGAAGCCATAGGCGGTGAAGGTTTTTCGCTCGCACTCATTTGCAAGCATTGGAGCATCTTTCCCACGGAGAAACGACAAAAAAGAAAAAAAAAGGCAGATCCCACGTAATCTGGGAATCTACAATATGCGAAGCACACACAAAAAAGAAGGTTGATATGTCATTTTAAAGTTAGCACAACGTTACGAGGTGAACTTAAATTGTGGTTTGCATGGCTTACATGTCATGATTATCGTGTTTGGATGCGTCATTTACCTTCGTCGTCTGTTCACGTCACGTAAAACCGAATTTCGTACATGTGCAGCTATAGTGACACGGCCGCGAGCACGCTATGAGCGTTGAATCTATAGTCATATTTTACATGACAGGCTTGTCATAATTATCGTTTTTGTATGTGTCGTTTACCTTATTCGTCTATTCACGTCACCTGCAATCACATTTGGCATATTTGGAATTAGCGAAACAGCTGCGAGCACGCTATAAGCGTAGCAGGAGGTAGTCATGTTTTACATGACACGAATGTCAGTATTATCGTGTTAGGACGTTTCATTTACCTTCGTCGTCCATTCACGTCACAAAATACCGAATTTCGTATGTGTGGAGCTAGCGAAACGGCCCCGAGCACGCTATGAGCATATATCACGTAATCATGTTTCACATGACACGCATACAATGATTACCATGTTTAGACGTGTCATTTACCTTCGTCGTCTATTCACGTCACGTGATACCAAATTTGGTATATTTGAAGCTAGTAAAAGGGCCGTGAGTGCATCATGAGCGTGACATGTAGTCACGACTAGCCATAACATAAAATTATGACATGCATGTCACGATTTCCACGTTAGCGTCTGTCACTTATGTTAGCTATGCAGTCATGTCATACCATACCAGTTTTGCAATATGTCATGTGAGCGAAACCACCGCAAGAGCAGCAAGACCTTGAAATGTGAATCATGAAATGAATGACATACATGTCATGATTTTTATGTTATGACTAGTCATTTACGCTTGTCATACAGTCATGTTATGTCATACCAACATTGGTATCGATACCGTTATCGAGACGGCCAGGAGAGCTATTGTAGGCGCGGCTAGATAGATACGCTCTAAGTCACCGAAGTTCGCTAAGAAATGCTTCGCATGAAAAAAAAAAGGGGGGGGGGGGGATTTAGAACAGCGCAGTAGGATCGTTGACAAAAACAGTAGCATCAGCGAGGACGTGAATACCGCGTCACGGCCCATCTGACCAACACGTAGTAAAACCTGACTGGTTCCACTGCATTGAGGGGGGGTGGGGTATGCCATTGAAATTTATCGTCATAACCCGAAGGTCGTGGAATTGAATCTCGGTCTCGGTGGCCGAATTTCGATGGAGGCGAAGTGTTAGAGGCCCGCGTACTTGGATTTAGGCGTATGTCAAAGAACACCAGGATGTCGAAATTTTCGGAACACTCCACTATGGCATTTCTGATAATAGTATCCTGCTTTTGGGGCTTAAAACCTGAGCGATTATTATTCTTATTAGTACAAAAACGCACTGTGTCATGAATCACCGCATTGCCCAATCGCTCGCCTTGTCCGTGTGCCCTGTCTAAGCAGTCTATAAGGACGGAAACATAAATTACTCGGTGAACGTTCATTTTAGTTGAAGTAAAGCGCATACGGTATAGGGGCCTAGAAATCGTAGCACCGTCATTCACACTTTAATGCTCACTTCTATTCACACCCTAGGTCACTGTTGTTCTATTGAATTAACACACTATACTCTGAAATCGCCTGCTCTGTGCTCCTGCTTTCTCGTCCCGTGCCCGCCGCTTCAACCAAAGAGGAACAGTCTCATGAGTGGATCGCAGTAACTCACGCTCACTCGCGCCCCCTCCCGCCCTCTCACCCCGCAACAACAACAACAAAAAAAAAGCAAGAAACAAGGCACTTAATCCTTTCCGGAAGCTTCACGTGAGCGCACTGGAGCGGCGTGTTCGTCCGTCGATGAAACCGGGTCACGGCCCACGCACCTGGGCACAATGCTCCGAACGCTGCTCACTGTCTTTCCGAACACCAACACAGGAACGCCGATGGAATATCACCCACGCGTCTGTGAGACCTCGTGAGACCTCGCGTGAGACCTCGCGCTTCGGCAACGGGCACATCCGGCCTCGGCTGGCATTCACCATTCATGGCATTCGGTTACATATTTATCAAGGCGAAATCCTTATACGTCTTATGCCGTGAGTCGGAAAATCAGCCGTCGTCGGCGTCGACCCGAACGGTTCCAGAAGTCACGTGATAGTGAAATTGAATGAATGGGGTGAATAAGAGTGCATCAAAGTGACTTGCAGTTGCTTCAAGTCGATTAACATGTGGTGCAGTATGTAGTAGTACATCGATGACAATAGAAGAGAATCACACTTGCTTAAGGTGGATTGATGATGATTGATTGATATGTGGGGTTTAACGTCCCAAAACCACCTTATGATTATGAAAGACGCTGTAGTGGAGGGCTCCGGAGATTTCAACCTCCTGAGGTTCTTTAACGTGCACCCCAAATCTGAGCACACGGGCCTACAGCACTTTCGCCTCCATCGAAAATACAGCCGCCGCAGCCGGGATTTGATCTCGCGACCTGTGGGTCAGCAGCCGAGTACTTTATTCACCATACCACCGCGGCGAGACTGCTTAAGGTGGATTAAGCTGTAGAATAATATAGAGTAGTATAAAGATAACTGAAGACAATTATACTGACTCAAAGGTAAGCTGAAGAGATTTTAGAATTCGATAAAACTTTGCTGTCAGCATGGACCAACATTACTGTCTACCGTGTAGTCATTTTTTTTTCGTTGTTGTTGCAACAGGAGCTTTAGCATACGCTGAAGGAAAGTTTCTCTTGCTCCGCGCCCAGGCGAGTGCACCAGAATTTTGGGCGTGGATACCTACGTCATCTTCGGTTACTCTGGTGGAGCCGTGCTCCGCTCGGACAGACGGTTTCCGCGGCTCGCTGATCCGAACTGCGAGAGCACTGTTTATGTGACGAAGACCCAAGTAGTAAGCATAGGGAAGTTGAAAGTTCGGCTGCTGGATAACGATATCCGGAGTAACGACAGGCAGTTAAGCGCTATACGTGAACAAGCTTCTCTCGTACCTTCGACCGTGGCCTCCGTGACTAACTAGTAGCGTAACGTTGCCAGAGCTAATCTAAGAAGCCATGTTTCAGCAGTACTGCTTTTGCAGATAACGCGGCATATCCAGGATAACATCACCACACTTGTTCAGCATCTCAAGAAGTCCTACGGTCTCAGCGTCTGTTCGCCCCGCCACGGTGGTCTAGTGGTCAAGGTACTCGACTGCTGACCCGCAGGTCGCGGGATGGAATCCTGGCTTCGCCGGCTACATTTCCGATGGAGGCGGAACTGTTGTAGGCCCGTGTGCTCAGATTTGGGCGCACGTGAAAGAACCCCAGGTGGTCTAAATTTCCGGAGCCCTCCACTACGGCGTCTCTCATAATCGAATGGTGGTTTAGGGGCGTTAAACCCCACATACCAATCAATCAATCAATCAATCAATCAATCAATTAGTCAGCGTCTGTTCTTTTGCCTGAAAGTGGTTTTTAATTGTGTCCACTTTTCAGAACTCTGGCATCACATTTCGAATTCAGCTCAAACTGTCCATGCACGAACCAATGTCACTACTACTACTGGAAAAGTGCTTCAGCTTGCCTTTATTATGGGCAAAGGAGTAGGGTATAGTGTGGAATAATATCAAATTTAAATGAAGAGAAATGCAGTGATTAAGGGAGTGAATTAAGACAGGGATTAAAATGTGAATAATGGAGGGCTTAAGCTTTTGACTTACGTCGTATTCGCGTTTGTCTAGGAACCACAGAACTTGTTTTTCATTTTTTTACATAGATAATGCAGTGCAGTTGACCTACAGAAGGAGAGGCCAGGAAGTCGCTATGTGAATACACACGTCGAATTATATAACCCAAATGGCTCACTGATGATCTATGCTACCTTCAGCGCCACAAAACAACCTCTGGGTTAGTACTTCATATCGGTAATATTCCTATTTATAGATTAGCTGCACTTCCCCGATTTTTGGCACTCTAAACGGCTGATTCCTACCAGCTATATTGAAGTCGAGTTATTGATTCGCGACCTGAAAGATGAGATGATTACAGCATGGTTATACTTCAAGTTGATTATAGCACTGGAGGTGATGAGGCTGTTGAATGTTAGAGAGGTAGCAAGTTAAGGGGTTGACGAATCACTTCAGTAACCATAGTGATTATTTATCCGCCTCACTGAAAGTGCTGGTATAGATTAGATGATCGAATAAGGGTGAGAGATAGCTGTCATATCGCCGAAAACTTATGCGCTTCTTTAATTTTCCCCCTTTTGCATGCCTTTGGTCACAGCAGCAGAGAATCTGTTGAGGCAGCGGACTTTTTGTGGCTGAGCCATATAAACAGTACAGACACGACTGACCGCTAAGCCGTTTGGATGGTACGGTACATAACATATATAGTATGCCCGCATATAATGCAGCTAAACTTTGCAAAATCTCTTGCTAATGAAGGTTTTTTTATCAAGACAGTTTGTATTCGTTCACAAATCGCCTCCACGACCCCTTACATTTACGAGGTGGGCGGAAGCATAGTTTCCCACAATACTTACGAGGGAACTCTGGCGCTAGGGTCTATGGGAGCTGTAACGCACGGTGCTTCAGCGAGCATGCGAATGATGGGTAGTACACACATTTGTCTAATATCAGCACTTCTGGCCTGCTTTTGGCTCCGTGTGTGTTCGTGTGGCTTGGAGCTGTTTTCTTACGAAACAAGTATTAGCAAATGCTCAGCGGTTGCGCTTCACCATTTTTTTTTCGACTTACCTTTCCAAATTGGGTCACGGAGTTCAAAAGGGTTCAATCTTTCTTTCAAAACAAAACCGAAACACAGCAATAAACGAAGCCGCAAGTACGATTCGCCGCCCGCAAGTACGAAGACTAGGCAAATGTGTGTACTGCCCATCATTCCCATGGTCGCTGAACGATCGCAGCGCCAGAGTGCCCTCTAGTTAATTTTGAGAAACTCTATGGGCGGAAGAGACCTCGGGAAGGCATGGAATTCGAAAACGAGGCTTATAGACAATGGGCGACCGACCGCTGCGGCGCTCATTGCGTGATGAGATGCAATCATCCCATTTTGTATTTTCAGTTATACGTAGAGAAGAAAAGATGCCCTCCGGGGGATTATATAGGAGCGCAGCTGTATTCTACGCTTCACGGGTCGCCGATGGAAGGCAATTAACCCTAAAACGGGTCGTTGCCACCGATGAGAGCAGTATAACGCGGACGGCTTTCGTGAGCCTGCCTCCGTTTGCTGGGAATCGTTCCGCAAGAGGTCGCTATAGTCACGCAGTGATACGAGTAGTGCACATGTGTCGCGGTCACGTGACAAGATAGTGTGTGAGCTGCGGTCACGAACCGTTTGGGGCTGCGTTGTGGACGTTCTTGAGTTCGGAATTTAGTTCCGGTTGTAGGTTGAAGAGTTGATAGACAGGTTAGTTCGTATAGATTGGTTATGAAAACTTGGCAGCGCAAACTAACGAGATCAAGTAAGAAGGAACAGCCGGCCAAATCTTTAACCATCGTGCATGAATGGCAGTTTTTTCTACTGAATGAAGTTTCAAATAAGGTGTGGACCAGTGTACTACGTCCACAAAGCACATGTCCACGAAGCGATTTTTTGTAACTTTGTTACATAATATGGCGCTGAAAGACAAGAAAGTGGCCGCTGCGCACAATAGCTGAAAGTTTTGGCAGACTGCACACAAACAAACGACGTTTGTGTACCTTCTTACTCTGTACCGTTTGTTTGCGCTGCCAAGTTGTCACAATAAACGGGGCATACGTGTGTCGTCTGCTCAGATCGCGGCTCGTATATTGCGAAATCGTCGAGCTGTGAGACGTTATACAAAATGTCTTTTGTCGCAAGTTGATTTACGACGGAGGAGACGGAAACGGAACCGTTTATATAAGTCGAGTTTAGCCGATTACTCTACAGCCTCTTTTGGTTTCATTCGTCTCGTACGCAAATCACGAAACTGGTAATATGCATGGTAAATGTTCAATCATGTACAACTAAAACAATGCAAATGCGCTCGCATGCACGCACACACGTCCTCCTCATATTCAAGCCCCGCGGTGGTACAAGTCCACATCGCGGGGTCACCTGGGGGTGGGGGTGAATTGCGAGAACTCCCACTTATTGGCTAACCATGTTACTTAAGAGGACTGAACGCTGGACGAGTTGGTAATTCATAACTACAAAAACTGCTCGAAAAGAAGACAAGAAACTTCGAAGGGCCAACCTTCGTCGAATATGTGCCTATGACTGCAGGGATTGCAAGTGTCACCCGTTACTTGGCGAAACAAAAGTGTTGTCTTGGCACAGAGACAGGACAGCGAGCCAAGTTGCCGAGGCTTTTTTATATCCACAAAGTATGGCGACACGTGTGTCGTGAGGTCTTCGGTCATATTGCATTAACTAGAGTTAGACACTCTAACTGCCAACCTCTAATCTTTTCCGTCACTTTTTTGCTATTTCTATTTGTTTTTCATTCTATAAATTTTCAGTTGCTAGTCTGCACGTTTGCGTGTGCGCCTTTTCTCCTTCTTCTCTCTTTTTCGAGCTGTTTTTGTAGCCACGTTACTTCTGGTGCAAGAATAAAAACATAAAAAAGTGACGGAGTGAAGAGACAGATGAGCTCCAAACTGCGTCAGCTGTTTATTGCCGGCAAAGGCTGGACATCAAGACAACTTCCACGCATGCGCAGAGGAGTGAAAGGGTGACGTCAACATGTCAACACACGTTAGCTGCCTACGTGAGCTGTCCAATAAAAACGCTGGCGTACAGGAGCCGTCAAAGATTACTAGGCCACGCTGTCATAGAAGCGCATGGGATAGTGACTTGGGAACTTTTGACGGCTACGTGTGCCCCACTTATTTGGGCTGGGCGTTAACGAAACTCGAATTGTCGATATAAGTGTAGGTTAGAATATATTTCATTATATAATCGTATCGCGGTTCTGGTACATTACATCACCAAAATTAAATTGTAAACTACAGCTGTGGTTATCAGTGCGTGCGTTATAATAACTTCAGCGTCGCCATGTGCTAATAATGTGCCCCCCCCCCCCCCCGCATATGCGTAATGTTTATGCTAAGAAGACAGGGCCGTGCGAACACAGAGACGAGAGAAAATTAACCACAAACTCTCTCGACTTTATAGTGTCTGTTTGCGCACCCTGTGTGTGTGTGTGTGTGTGTGTGTGTGCGCGCGTGTTCAAGACACCGCAAGCTCTCTCGACATTATAGTATGTCTGTTTGCGCGCTGCGTGTCTGTGTGTACGTGCGTGTGTATTTCTGTGTGACATGGATATACCAACAATCTCCTATCAGGCAGCGTGCGCAGGGTAAGGGGGGGGGGTAATCGCAGTGCTTCTCTTTCCTATTAAGTCAATGTACGGGGCAGACTTCGCACCCCCCTCCCCTTCATAGGTTCATAGGTGACCTGGGAAGGGGGGTGCCCCCCTGCCCCCTGTGCTATGACTATCAGTTATTTTAAGCGCAACGTTCAACATCGATACCGCTTGAGTTCGCTGCGATCGCATTATTTTTGCCAAGACAAGCTCGTCATGCACGTGGTTTCCTCGAGGAAACAAGGCTGAGAAGTCCGGTCGGCGAGCTAGTACACACCGAACGAAGGACGGTCGTCCTTCGCACCGAAGGCCTCATCGACCGTCGTCGGGGAAGTCTTTGACCCGCCCCGAGGCCTCGTCTCGGATGCCGGCTTGGGGGCCTTGGTAAGACCTCGCTACGAGGCACTGCAGTCGTTGCTGCTGGCACCGCTTTCTTCCGAGCGTCGCACACTGAGTGCCTATAGTATTTTGGCGCCTCTGTATGAGTGCCGCCACACCGGACGTCGCTGTTGATTGCGTAACGTCAGCCGAAAGCGCATTTCAGATGGTGCGGCTCTCTTAACTTCGTTGAAGGGGAGGTGTGCTGTTATTCGGTTAGTGGAGATTTTACGGTACTTCAAGAGTTATAGAGAGAAAGGGTTAGAAAAATGCAGGAAGTTTAAAACAGACGACAAATATCCGGTTTGCTAACGTGCATGCGCTGTATAAGGGGTAAAGGGCAGTGGCGTAGCCCGGGGTTAGCACACCAGGCCCGTGCCCCCCCTTCCCCGCCCCTATCATTTTCTGCCATGTCAAACAGGGAATTAAATGACACTCGATCACGTCTGCCTGCCGGCTCCCCACTTCACCCCCCCCCCCCCCCGAAAAAAAATTTCTGCCGACTATGCGAAAGTAAAGAATGAGCGTATAGTCACGTTACCCTACTACACATTTCCTTTTTATTTTCATGTTTTTGCACTCTGAACGAGACAATTTAGCTCGAAGTGACGCAGGAATTTTCGTTTCCAACGCCTTAATTTCGTTTCATATCGGCGTAATTACGACTCGCGATGCGTGGGTGAGAGCCAACATTAGACAGATTTAGCTGCGCGTCCTCAACAGCTCTGCGGATGCAGCCTGCCGTTGGAGATGGCTGGCAAGCTGCAAGATTCGTCGCCATATGACGCGGCTATCTCGAGCTAAAATTGATGCCAGGCTTTAATCCGTGAGTACTGCACCTGTGTCAGTACACTGTGGAAATGGGACACAAGGGAAGCAAGCTTAGCCAAGCTGAAGCAATGCGGCTTTTCCCCACCACGCACTTTCTTGTTGATGAAACGAAATTAAGTTTGATTTGATTTGAGAGAAAATGGGCTCAAAAATATAAATGAAAAAAAAATCCAGCATGTCCACGGCGGTGAGGTGGGCGGAGCTTTGGAGGTTCTTTGGTGATCATGTTCACTGCTGTACCATTTTATTTGCCTGCCACAGATACCGTGAATCATCCGAGAACTTCCCAGATTCCCGCTCTGGATTTCTGGGATCCGCTTCTCGTTGAGCCCGTTCCGCAGTGTCGGCGCGCACCGTCTCGGGATCAGCCCGGCGCCGCGCTCGCGATCCTATACGTACAGGGACGATCCACGAGAATGAGAGATAACGGGTGCACCGGCGCATGCCCCGCGCAGCAGCCAATCAGAGAGCAGCAGTTCTTCCAACGCCATCTAGTGTACATTCACCCAACCGCCATATTGCACACATCTCTATGGGGCAATACTGTCTGGGAAACTAGACGAGAAATGGTGATGACGACAAAGAATGGGTATAGTGCCGTTGAGTATATCGTCACCCAACTGCAGTTTGCATGCATCTCTATGGGACAGCGCCATCTATTATATGATAAGGGAGACACCACTGGTTACGTTGGGTGGACGAGGGATTGCCCTAGACCCTAAGGAGCTTCGTCCCTACAAACACACACCACTCGCATCGCACTCAAGCACGAAAGTTTCATATCCTTTCAGAAAAGCGGGTTGACCGCAGACACTTCAGCAGCGCCTTCGTCGCTTTCTGGCTGGAAGCTCGAATGTTCCGGCACTCCGAAAGTGATTACCCAGGAAGCGGTATTCCCAGGTAGTCACTGAGTCTACGGGCTGGTTTGTTGCTTAAGCAATATATCAGTCCATGAAGAGAGAGTTCACATCTCTGCAGACAATTTAATACACTTTAACAATTTACAATGTTTTAATACGGTTTTTTTAGTGCCGAGACAGTCGATATTACCTCCGAGATCAAGAGGTGTTTCCCAACTTTACCGCTAGGCGAAACGAGCGTACGTCATGGCATCGTGAAAAAAAAAAAAAAAAAAAAACGCGGCTGATCCGTGAAATGTGTCTTCACAGAGGTACTTGAGCATTTCTTGTGGCCTCTTTCAGCAACAGCAACAAATCGCAAAGTCACGTGAAAAACGACAAGCAGCTAGAAACGGAGCGCAAACTTCAAGCAGAAGGCACGCACGAAATCAGCATACACAGGACGAACGGTGACTAACAATTGTCAGCTCGACACTTAAAGCGAGCTGTTCAAACAGAAAGACGCACGAAATGACAAGACAAGCGCGAATCTGGCTACTGATAACGAGGACGCACTAAAGTTTGGGAGCTCTGAGGACCGCCAAATGGTTTATGGCGTATATAAATGGTTTGCCGTTAGCGTTAGACAGAATCTTTCGACAGAAGCGTTAGACAGAATCTTTCGTTTTTTTCCCTTTGCAAATGATAGTATACATTTTACGACGTCATATCCGTGACGGAAATACGTTACCGGAGCAGTGGTGGACCCCGGTATGAAACACTTCCGTGTTACAAAGCTCATTCTTAGGTGGCAAGCAATTGGTATGCGGAACAATTTCGTGTTAAAAAGCTCATTCTTAGGTGGAAATCAACTGCACTGAGCTCTTAAATGTTTTCTTTTTCCCACTTAACGAAGCTGACGGCAGGGATCTCGTATCGCTTTGATCACTCAACGAGCCTATCGTGCGTGAGAACAATTTAGGTAAGCGGGCGTCTGCATCACGCTACTGTGCACAGCGACTGCAGCTCGTTGACGGCTGCAGTGGTCCGTGCACTTTACGATCGGTGATCACGTGACAAGTCGTGCGTTTCGTCTCGCGCTAAATGCGTGCACCGCTGGCGAAGCTACGCGCGAGCAACTTCGCGTCAACATCTTTATCATAGCTGTAAGGACGGCAGAATGAGGTGAATGGGAAAAAGCCAGAAGGTTAATTGGATATTAGCCCCCGGTTTGCTACCCGGCAATGAACTGGTGAAATAGGGGGCTAGAGCTGTAATATATCGGCACATGCTTCGAAGCCCATATTTGCTCGTGCGGCTGCTTTCAGTAATAGTTATTTTTCGAGGTCCATGTCAGAATGAAATAATCTACCCGAGTTTCTCGTACAAGCACACGATTTTCGTCACTGTCTAGCAGATTATTTGTCTATGAATCTTTGATAACAGTGCGTTTTTCGTTTGTGTCTCATGCGCTGCTTGTTTTTTTATCATTATTATTTCTTGCATTTGTGTTCTGCTTGTAATTTTACCCATGAGCGCTTCATTGCGGTGCCGCTTGAAGGTGCAATTGTTTGTAAGCTTTTTGTGAATGTGTGAAATCTGGATACGCTGGTTCATGTTCAATTAAAGTATGTATGTATGCCCCTTTTGCTTTGGGCTGACAACTTCGGCCCGCAGTATGGTGAAATAAATAAATATAGTTAAAAAACCTGTGCTACTGTTTCGCGTTCCATCTATATAGTCTTTGTGAGAACGTGCTACGCTTTTTAGCTGCACTTTACATAATTTCTAGAAAATTTACTTATGTCTGTTTCCATCGATCGCCTTCCCTTAATTTAGGGGTATCTTGCTACTGTCCCATAGTAGTATACTGAACACTCTAAATCATTTACTATTTGTTATTACCATTTTGTAGACTGATTTCCCCCTTGTCTGCATGTCCTCTTGTACGCAAAAAGACACTTTGTCACTCACCCGCCGGCAAAATTATTCATACGACTTGCGGGCAAAAACCGTGCTCCAAAGAAGCAGCTTGTCTCAGTAAACTTGTTATAGAAAGAGAGAGAGAGAGAAAGAAACAGAAAAAAGGCAGTGATATTACCCAGGTTGCACTTGGTTTTCTACTCTACATTGGGGAAGGGGAAACAAGAGCAAAAAAAAAAAAGAGAAGGAAAGAAAGGTAAGGTAAACATACGCTAACACGCATAGCAGCGTGTGCCACGCATGCCCAGGTCATAAAACTATGAACTGTCACAGGGTGACTTCGACTGGCTTGTATGAAGTACATAATGCCTAAATTACAGCTTTGGCTTGACTTACAGGCTTATTTTATGTTCGTATAAGATGTGCAAGCACGCCTTATATAAACAAGACCTGCTGTCAACACATTCTGTGCTTTTCAGTCATGGGTATTTTCGTTATCGTGGCCAGTATGCTAAAAAGTCAAACTTCGTTGTATTTTCGTCACCTAATCGAATTATACCTGGGAACCCCTCTGTCTTCGTAAGCGATACTCAAATTAATTCTACCTCTAGTACAATGTTTCTCGGGGTCAAATTAGATGCACATTTAAAGTTCAATTCACATGTTTTAGAGCTTACGCGGAAAGCCGCATATGCCATTAGAATATTTCTAAAAGTTCGCCCGTTCTTTCGTTTTGAAATATTGTTGTCACTTTACTATGCTTTCTTTCACAGCAACATAATCTATTGCATTTCATCATGGGGAAATACGTATGCCACTCATTTATCAACCATCCAACATCTTCAAAACCAAGCATTGAGAATAATAACGTTCAGTGGCTTCATGTCCGATGCATCAGCCTTACTCTGTTCGCATGGAATTTTATCAGTTCAGAAGCTGACTAAATATTTTCTCGGCATTCTTATTTACAAATATGTGAATGGAAAACTTCCGATTCCTTTGCTACACTCAAGTCAGTTTCCTCAGTCGTCATCGACTCGTTTTGCAAAGGCTAATAACTTCCTTTTACCCAAACCTAGAACTAATTATGGCAAGTTTACTACAAAATTTTCTTCTATTTCCCTGTGGAATTCTTTACCTTTGGAGATAAAAAATAGATCCCTCGAAATGTTTAAAAAAGGCTTGCGTTTGCACCTATTAAATTCTTAATGCATGATACTATATGAACTGAATGTTATTGCATTTTTCTGTTAGTTTTGTGCTCATCGGTACACCTTGTATAACTTATGTTCGCTATTTCGTGTTTATCTGTACAATTTGTATATCTTAAATTTTCTATCCTTACCGTAATAATGCTTGATATTATACAGAGTGAATGTTACTGCATTTTCGTGTTAGTTTTTGCATGCTTAGCTGTACATTTTTTATAACTTACGTTCGCTATTTTGTGCTTATGTGTACATTTTGTATACCTTCAGATTTCTTTCCTTACCACTCTTTACTATTACGTTGTATCGCTCATGTATGATTTTATAGGAGGTCTCACTCACAGTCTCACGACTTTGAGACCTCCTTCTGTATTTGTACATAACACATGCACTTGTATCACTTGTATTTCGATTCTGAATAAATTTCGATTCTGAATTTCGATTCTGAATTTCAGTATCGCAATATCATTTTAGGGGCGAAGCTCCTAAACGGGTAGATCTGTCCATACCTTGTATGTATGTACGTGACCGCCTATAGTTCCACCTTTGCCAACTGCTCACTACTTCATCCTTGCAAATATGCCACTACGCCCCATCACCGATCCACCACTTCACCGACTATAAAGCAAAAACCGTTGTGAGGTAGCCAATATGAAATGCAAGATGACCATAAAGCAAATACGGTTGAGAAGTAGCCAATAGGAAAATGCAAGATGGTCGTGTACTTGTATCCAGGCTCGCGTTAAAGAACCATAGATTGTCCCACTGTGTCCATGCCTCCATTGTTTGTACGTGACCGCCTATAGTTCCACTTTTGCAAACTGCCCATTACTTTGGCCTTCCAAACATCATCTCACTATACGCCCCATCACCGATTCATCACTTCACCGACCATAAAGCCGTTATAATGAAGGGGGAACGGAAGCGACATATATAGCTACCATTCACGAATAGTAAAATTTCTTGAATAAATGTATACAGCATTTATCGCGTCTTTGATGATATAGTGGGCGATATTCGCGGATGGTTCGCGGTTTATCGATGAAACCAGTATACTTCGCCCCACTTATCATCATTCATTCCGTGGATATGCTTCGTTTATACTGGGCCAAAATATCTGCTATCGATGCACAATTATATTTTAGTAATTGCCACGGCATTACGTCCTAAAAACCACGATATGAATATGAGAACCTCCACGGAGGAAGACTCCGGAAATTCTGACCATGTGTGGTTCTCTAGCGTGATATGCCTTAGTCCATATAAACACACGGACCTTTAGCACTCAGCCTCAATTGAAACGCTGCCGCAGCGGCCGGGATACGATACCGCTACATTCGGATCAGCAGCCAAGCACCAAAACCACTATTGCGCCGTGGCTGGTATTGATACACAATTCCTCTTGCGGTAATTACTTTGGTTTCGTGCCTGCTGCTTTCTCTAGCTTCATTATAGTGCCGCCTGATTTCTTTAGCTTCATTATAACTACACTCGGCTCACTTCCTCTTGGCGTCCATTCTACATGCAGGCCCTTGATTACATCTAGTTTTGTTCCCCGATGTGCCTTAACAGCATCGGTGGCCAAAAAGAGCTTTAGAAAAATAGCCTGCTGATTTTCTACACTTTCCTTCCTTTATTTGAGAAAATATATTAAAATAAATGTTCTTTTCAGCTACATAAAAATAAAAGAATCCCTTGAACTTTATGCATATTCCTTTTATTTGAAAAAACTAAAGATAGACTTTCCTCATTCTTGAAAGAAACTTGAAAACGTGCTTTTAGTTCAACGTTAGGAGCTGGTAAGTTATTATTAATATTATTATTTAACAATACCGTAGGCCTTTGTACAGGACCATACATGAAGTGACATAGAAAAGGTACACATCAGCATGGGCTTAGCAAATCAAAAACGAAAGCAGAACACATAATGACTCAGTAGATAATGCTTCATAATAGATCAAGAACATTGCAAAAAAAAGCAAAAATGGGATCACACATCAATAAGCACCATACATTTGAACAAGCTTCTGCAAACATTTACCTCATGAAGTACATGCATATGTACTATCAAGAAAGAATTCCAGTCTTGCAATAAATTCATCCACAGATCGGCATTCAACAATTTCACTTGGTAAAGCATTCCAAGTTTTAATAGACCATGAAAAAAAAAAAGAATATTTAAACGTGTCGCATTTGGCCTGATAAGGCCTGATGTGTTTTTTTTGACGGGTTCTGATAGAGTGACGGTGCGATGTCTGCACGTAGTCTTGTTTGTTTATGTTTATGTGGTCGTGATAGAGCATAAAAAAAAAATAAAACTTCCGGTCACATGGTACAACGCTTGCATTCTTGAAACCATCTGGCCACGGATTGTCTTCCCTTTTTGACTCTTTCTTCTTTGACTTACACTCGTTAACGTGTGCGAGCTTCCAGAATGAGTCACTGCAAATTCCAGAATTAGTCATTGCGAGGTTGTCAGAAAGTCTGACGGGAGAAAAAAAAATCGACAAACGCATTTATCATATGAGCACAGGCCGTGACTGTCTTTAAGCCCCGACGGCCGACGGACAGCTGTGTGCTGTTATAATAGCATAACGCCTGGGCACGGTGTGTGCGAACTACGTGAAAAAAAAAAACGAAAAAAAAAACAGCGCCATAAGTGATACTACCACTCTACTATTATATGCATATACCAAGGGTCCTTAAGATGAGTCCCAATCCATCACGAAAATGTTATATTTCCTCGCTGGATTAAGGATTTCTTTTTCTGTAGCAGCATACATCTTAAGATAGTTAAGGACATCATTTGGAGCAGCAGTTTAGATAGATAATTAATCTAACTTTCTTAGTTACTGTCCGAAATAATGTATTCAATCTCAGGATGCCTGCCGCTACAGAAAAAGTAGTTCATAATGCAGAGGGCAAATATCGAAATTTGCTGATTTTTGAGGATTCTGGACACACAACATGTTGCCACTCGTTCGGTGTTGATACATTGTCGCTTCTGAAAGCTGTTCCTCTTTGCAATTTTTTGCTTCCATTTCGTTTGTTGATGACTTTGCAATACACCTTGGCCTTGACCAGTTTTATGGGCCTTGGAATGAGAGATTGATTTTTTTTTCTCTATATGACCCGACACTTCCTGGACCTCGCCTTGAAAAAACAACTTTAATCGTCAGTGAAAGCTTTCTTCAAAAGTCGCGAGAATATCTGTCGCTGATGTGTTTCTGCGAGTGCACTTTCACTTGAAAAGCAATTGGATATCGTGCATTGTTTTGCACGGGTTGTAAATATACAATACCTTTTAGTGACTGCGTGTTGTAAATATAGGTATCTATTATTATTATTATTATTATTATTATTATTATTATTATTATTATTATTATTATTATTATTATTATTATTATTTCTGAAAAGACATAGAGTAGCCAGAATGGCATGAACCGCATTGCTTGCTGCATTTTCATTTACGCATACACAATTAGCCATTTCCATAATACTTCGCGTTGTCGAACTCTATTTTGTATTAATGCGTGACGCAAAGCAGCGTTCGCTAACCATCATCAGAAACTAACTAAAATCTATTTACAAACTAAACAGTTTTTAGTTGAGGGTCTAGCAGGCCTGCGGAGGTAGGCGATATACCAACCATTAGAGAGTTTTAAAATATAGCGCTTGCCATATTAGCGTTCGTTGCGGTCGTCGGCTATCTCCGTCACTTAGCGGCAGCCCGCATAAGGTTTGACTACGGCGCATGCTCAGTGGCGACAAACTCTAGTGCGAAGCTTTGCGTACGCTATTCTAAAACCTTTATACTCAACGACAATTGTTTTTAGCATTGAAGCGAAGGCTCCAGAGACAAAACGCGTGCATCGACCGCCAGTTCCACAATATCGCACGTATTTTCAACATGTAATATAAAAAAAAAAACGTCACAGCTTTGCCGCGAAGGCGAAGCAATAAATACTATAGCAACAAATTGGAATGTCACGTGAAGAATGGCAGGCACATCGAAATGGGCCCCACGTTGCTAACGCGAATAAGTGCCTCAGTTGGTACTTTGTTGAGTCTGAAAAGCGTGCTCTTTTCGCAAATGGAGAATATGCACAGAGTGCAGTGACCTTTGTGCGCCCGGTAACTACAACAGAATCGTTCCGGTGAAAGCCCAAGGCGTACGATTATCCCCACCGCGAGATAAACACGCGCACGTGTGAGTGTCTACCCGGCCTTCTCCTCTCCACTGGGGAGAGTACGCGATGGAGATGAGAGCGCGCGCCGTCGCGTTGGGACGATCTGGCGAGGCTAAAGCCTCTAGGTGACGCGCTAAAGTCCCTGAAAGGGACTTTATGACGCGCGCGCTCATTGCGCCATCGCGCTGGTAATGCTGAAAACGTGATAGTTCCCCCGAGATGAGCGTCGCCCGTGGTAAGTCGTAGATATGAATAGCTTGCCGTCCTTTTCTTGATTATGTTTCTTCAACGCCTTCTATAGAGGAGGCGTCGGTTTCTTTCTTACGTTTAGTCCAGACTGTCCATACAGTTGGTATCGAAATAAAATTTCCTTTTTTTTATGATATACGTGGAGCTATTCAAGACAGGACGCAGCTCGCGCCAGTAATATATGGGCATTTCTTTTAATTTATTCTTTGTGAACGCGCGAAAAATTCCCTCCATTTTACGTGTACCTCAAACGCTAAGCGGCGTCTTCGTCTACATGAAACTCTGCATGGTGGTGCGCTCCCGTCACTTTCCGCAGCGTTACGAGACGCGCGTCAAATCCGGCTACTTCGCGTAGTGCTTACATGTGCAGAAGCTCCGCCCTCGTATCGCCCCGCCGCGGTGGTCTAGTGGCTAAGGTACTCGGCTGCTGACCCGCAGGGCGCGGGTTCGTATCCCGGCTGCGGCGGCTGCATTTCCGATGGAGGCGGAAATGTTGTAGGCCCGTGTGCTCAGATTTGGGTGCACGTTAAAGAACCCCAGGTGGTCTAAATTTCCGGAGCCCTCCACTACGGCGTCTCTCATAATCATATAGTGGTTTTGGGACGTTAAACCCCACATATCAATCAATCAATCAATCCGCCTTCGTAGCTTTCCCTTCAGTGACAAGAAAAGTTGTCGCCGATTATATTAATACATAGCAACTTGGCATTGCCCGTCCGCAGAACGCCCAACTAAAAAGTCTCAATCAAATGATGCAGGCGGGACTTGGGACGCTGAACCCAGAAACCCTCTCAACGCTCACTGCGCTGTTCTGAACAAGCCCTTCTGTACGCGGGGCGAACCCCTCCCGTCTCGTCTCCCACAGTTGACGTTATCGCGCCGTCTGTAACGCCACGCTGCGGAGAAGCATCGGCTCAACGACGTAACTCAATCGCTATTGTGTGTGTGCCGGTGGGTGTTTGACTGACGGGAGGATATGGCGGTGCGACGATGGCATTTCGGCGCCGCTGCCTTCAAACATTCACCGCAATCGCGCGGCGGGAGGCTCGCCATTGTCTTTCCGGCTGGAATACGGCGCGGCGGCGGGCTCGTATCCGTCGTGCCCCGGCGGGCCGCAGACCGAACAGCCGCCGCTTGCCACCTGGCGGCGCTCGGATAGTTTCTTCTAAAACGGAAGAAGAAAATTTGTTTAAATCCCAGTCTTCTCAACAGACATACACAGGTTATAGAAATCGCGCAGAAATATTTGTCCCTGAAATATTTACCAAAAATATATCAAAGCTTACCTTCTTTCCTGTCCTCGCGATTAATAAGTTGTGCATATATCAGTCCAATGTTTCTTTGGTTTTGTTATTTGTAGTTTTAAGGCTCTTTATTTATTACTGTACAAGTATACATGCCGTTCACTATGTATAAAAACAATGTTACGCATGTATTATTGGTGTGTTATATTGTATCTTTTTGTCCATGCTCTGAGTGGTGCTTTCGGGTGCTGGGGTCCCGTCAGGCAGAGGACATCTGTTTTTTGCCCTTGTATCTGAGACATACGCTGGTCTGAAATAAAGAGCTGATTTATTAATCGGCGTGAAGAAGTGTGGGAACTGTTTCGAGAGGAAATTTTACATTTTACAGCATAGGTGGGAGTAGGGTTACAGTTGTAGTACGCTCTAGTAGGGTTTCCCTCCATCGAAGGTTTGTCGCCGTGCCCCCCTTCCCTTCAAGTCAGTGTGGGGCAGGCTTTGCGTCCCCCCTGAGGTGTTAAGGAGGGACTTGCATCCCCCAACCCCAGTGAGCACGCAACCAGTGATTTCTCTACACAGACACATCGGTGTGTGCACGTCTCACAGTGTGTGTTCCTTGTTTGTCGTTCCATATTACCATGTGAATCCCTGTAAACTTACTTCAGCTTTTCATCGCTGAAATTTTTTTTTGCTTTACCAACGCGGTAAATAACAGCATTCCCTCGTGTCTCTAACGTCGGTCGCTCTTCCACTGCTGATGATTGATTGATACGTGGGGTTTAACGTCCCAAAACCACCATATGCTTATGAGAGACGCCGTAGTGGAGGGCTCCGGAAATTTCGACCACCTGGGGTTCTTTAACGTGCACGCTGTTCCACTGCTGTTCGCGCGCTTATAGTGTGACGTACAGTAAATTAATAAAGAAAAACACTTTTGCGGCCGGGGATGTTCAGTGTGCCAGGGCCACAGCTCAACCGTTGGAATCAATATCTCGTTTTGTTTCACATCTGTGCACGCACTTTTCGCAATCAAAACCGAGAGGAAAGAAATTGTAGTAAGTACAAAAAAAAAAAAGAAAACGAAAGTGAACTGCGTGCGACACTCGCTCTGGTCTCGCTCCTCGCAGAACAGGTGCACGATAGACGACAGGTTCGTTTATTCTGCGCCTTTTCTATTCTAATTTTTTTCTCCCCCCCCCCCCCCACTCACGTTCTTTCTTTGCGAGCATCGTCACTGTACACCGAAGAAGCCTTTGCACCAGCACGTTCTCGTTGCAAAGCATCGTCACGTGACATCCCGGAAACGTTGACGTCATCGAAACCGTCGTGATGAAGCGCAGTGCGGTGGTACGCAACGTTTGGGAAGTCACGTTAATTTTTCGCCATTGGCGCAGAAAAGGCAGTAACGTCCCGGCCGCATCTTTATTATTAAGAAACGGCCGGGTTTAATTAACAGCAACTTAATGAGATTTTAACGTCGTGAAAGTCGCCGTGTTGGAACAGCAGTCCAGTATACGGTATGATGCTGCGTCGGTAGCGTCGCGTGCAAGTTATGTGTATACTTAGCCCGCCGCGGAGTGTATAGATTTCTCTTTCCCGTTTGGCATTCTTTCCTTATGTGTATGAACCGGCAACGTGCGCACCCTTACTCACGGTCACGTGATGCGCACAGGCCCTGCTGATTGGTTCGCGACAGTCGCGTGCACGGGCGAGCGTGCCACGCAATCGTGACGTGCGCATCGCCGTACATAGTTCGCAGAAGTTGCATGCTTAGGCGCTAAAAACGACAGGTGGCTTCGCAAGGTAAACCGTGCGATGGATTGAGTCAGTACGTAATGTTGCCCGCGCGACGAGAATACTTCCTTAAATGGGTTTTCTGTCGAGAGTAAGCTTCCACACAGTGCGTCCCGCAGCTTGCGCCTCGCAAACACACCAAACCGCACACGCGCGCCTACACGCAGACGCATATTTAGTCTAGCGAACGTTATCGGTATGTTACCGTTTCCTCCAGCTGCTGCAACTGCAGAACGAATAGACGCACCCAATAGGCGGGCAGGCGCAACGTTCCGACGTGCAGGTGACATTGCACCTGTCGCGTGTCAGACGGCGCGATCGGGTGACGCTAGGGCGCGCTGAGAGAGCGTGGCAGCGTCGACGATGCGTTGTGTTAACAGAGCGAACCGACATATACACGCGTCCCACCCGTCAGTGCGCGCACGACAATTCCTCCGCGCGGTCAGGTCAGGCAAACACGGACGTCGACACAGGACAAATATGCGCTCGCGAGTATACGTATAGGCGGCGACCGACGTGACGGCCACGACGTGAACCCGGACGACGGTTTTCATCGTAGGCGTGCGCAGGGTTACGGTGAACTAGAATACTTTAGAAACCTTATGAAAAGCTCTCACCGTGACTGAAAAAAGCCTTCTAGAACGCTATAACAAGCAGGGTTCTCCATGTGGGCGCATGGGGCCGAATTTCGCCACTGTAAGTCCCCTCCCTACTTACCTCTGCTTTTTAGTTCGTCGAGTCCGAAAAAGAAAAAAAAAGCTCCGCAATATATGCAACAATGAAAATGAAGCCCTGTCGTGCTTTTCACCACGGCCTGTCATTGGTTCCCTGCTTTCTGGTGGGAAAGTAGGGAAGGAGCACGATTCTTCGAGTGAAACACCAGAAGTCATTGGTCGTCATTATCGCCAAAAACATAAAAAAATCACGCGCAGACGCAACTTTAGCCGCGTATTAAACAAGTGACGTGAAAGTTTCGGCCGAGCAACGGTATGGGACGGAATAGACACCCCATTTCGATTATTCGAAGTGGGTAGGGGGGGCACTGCCAGCCCCCCACGCGCGCACGCCTATGTGGTTGTGTAATTGTACAACTGTCGACTCGCGATCGCCCAGAAGCAGGGTCAAAGCCCTGCTCGGCGGTTGCGGCTCGTGCAGGTTTGCCGACGGGAGTCGCATCGCAAATGAGACGTTCGCACACGGCTATTGCTACTACTACAGTATTACAACGCATGCCGAGGTCATTGTGACAGCGGAGGTTAGGCGCGTTTAACGTATTCGGTCATTCCAGCGACGCAGGCGGCGCCCAGTAGCCGTGCTCCGAAGCTGTCACACGGTGATAAAACTGCGACGCAGTTCGGTCTCCCTGTAGTCATGAACCGATGAACGCGTCTTCACGCTCTGCGACGCTGACGTAAACGCTCGAGACATCACCATATCGTCCGCCATTTCGACCTTCCGCTGCGACCTTCCTATAATCGCTGGAATGATCGAATACGTTAAACGTGCCTAACCTCCGCTGTGACAATGACCTCGGCATGCGTTGTAATGGTTGTAATACTGTAGTAGTAGCAATAGCAGTGTGCGAACGTCTCATTTGCGATGCGACTCCCGTTGGCAAACGCTTATTTAAACGCTTATCGGGGTACGTCGTTGAAATAATACACCGGTCTAAGAAGTGGGGAGGGGGGAGGAGTGAGAATTTATTAGAAGGCAGAGAGGTCGGCATGAGCTAGTTCGCTCTAGCCTGCTACTCTACACAGGGGATAAGGGAAGGGGGAAGCAAAGAGGGGTGAAGGATGATGATGGGGACAAGAATAAAATGGTAGGCAAGTTCATCACTGGAAGAATATAGTGCATTAAGACATTGTTGGGGCAACAGGCAGCTTTAGAAAAGCTACTCGGTGATAAGGGAGGACAGTGGGTTTGAGTAAAACAGCTATAGTCGGATAGTGAATGAGAATGAACATCGGTTCTAGAGCACTATAGATGCAACTCAAGTTCAGAGAGGCTCCGCCCACACAATTGAGGCACTGCAGCCTATGGCCGCCGCGAATAATGAAATAGCCGCGCTCATTTGTACTGGTCAAGTGTTCTCCTAAGGGGGTGGGGAGAGGGCGTAGCTAGCCGTCCCGCTCGTGACGCAAATCTGAAGCGCACCTCCATCGGTGTAAGCTCGCGTGCCTATTAACCTTATTATACTTAGCGAAAAATTTGATGCCAGGCAAACTTTTCGCTGGTATCGCAAGGCTACTCTACTTTGTTTATCTCTTCTCCTCATCCATGCATTTGTGCATGCATGTCTGGTATGAAAACTCAGACTTAAACCATAAGGGAGTTAAACCATAAGGAAGAAAACATAAGGGAGCTCATAAGGGAGTCGTGCCGAGTGCTGAAGAATTTTAGAGATATGAAGGAAGCCATGCCGATGCCGCCTTAACGCAACGTTGAATCGCGGCCGCAAGTTGCAACGAAACTCTGCGCTTGCACGGGATTTAGACAATTTCGTGAGGAGATTCTGCGACGACTTCTGTAGCGAGAGATACATTGGCTATTTTCTCGCCGTTTCGCTCTGGCCGGTGGCCGCACCTTGAGCTGATACCAACTGTTACAGCTGGCTATGCGCCGCTTGTCGCGCTATCTGGCATGACGTCGAAAGAAGAGCCGGTGAAACTGCGTTGCAACGATGTAGGAGAAGCCGGCGTTGCATTGTACATACAGCAGGGGCGGCTTGGTGAGATTCGTCATCAGATATAGAAAGTGAGTCGGAGAGACTAATAAGAAGCCAGTCTTCGTCGTCGGAACGAAACCATGGCAAGAAGACGCAAAGAGCCGAGGAGGCGGAGGAAGAACGAGCCGAAAAGCGTAACCGTAAGAGAACAAAGCTAAGAAATCACAGCATATCCACGGAGTGAATGATGATGAGCGGGGCGACGCGTTTGTCTGTCTGTGGATATGCTGCGTTGGGGACGGACTACCTTAGCCCATGAGGAGCTTCGCACCTAACAACAAGAGTTACCGTACCTATGGTTACGCGCACCCAGGCGTATAACTGAGTTAAGCCACAGCCAACTTTTATTTCCCATTTCTTCTAAGCACACTAAATGCGTCGTTTCTGTATCTAACCAGCATGGTGTTGCACAATCTCCAGTGTCGGCCGAACTTTTACCCAGTGACGATGTCGTGTAACCACAGAACACCGTCTAACGATGTCGCCAGATGACGTCACAGCATGATTTCTTCCGGTGTACATCTTGTACCGTTCGTATTCTGCTTTTGGACCCGTGAGGCACGCAATGCTTCCATGGCTTCCATTATAATAAGCGCATACGTGTGACGTGTCATTATAGCGTCATGATTTAGGGTAACGACAGTGGTCGTCACAAACCGTCGTAACATAATTTGTCTTAAGTAAAATAAAAATTCCGCCTGCATCTTCCCACGGGGTGTAACGCGAGTAAATGCGTCGCAGAGGGTATCGCGTGAATGTTGCGTGATTGCGTATGGTTTGGGAATGCTTAATTGTTATTTCATCTTTATTATTATTATTATTTATATATTGAAGAAGAAGCGTTGCCTTCACCGTCAAGCGAGATGTATTGGCATGGCATAACATGTCTGTATGAAGAACATACTTGATCAGTCATAACATGAAAATCGTGACATTCATGACATAGATATCATGATTTTCATGTTATCACTCGTCAGATATGTTCTTCCGACAGTCATGTTATGCCATACCAAGTTTGGTATCGATACCATTATCAAAACGGCCAGGAGAGCTAAATGTCGTAGGCGGCTAGATAGATAGATAGATAGATAGATAGATAGATAGATAGATAGATAGATAGATAGATAGATAGATAGATAGATAGATAGATAGATAGATAGATAGATATAGATAGATATATAGATAGATAGATATAGATAGATAGATAGATAGATAGATAGATAGATAGATAGATAGATAGATAGATAGATAGATAGATAGATAGATAGATAGATAGAGAGATACGCTCAAAGTCGCCGAAGTTCGCTAAGAGCTAAATGTCGTAGGCGGCTAGATAGATAAATCGCTCAAAGTCGCTGAAGTTTGCTAAGAAATGCTTCGCATTTAAAATTTTTGTGGCAAAATGTTCCTGATCAGACACCCAACAACTTCCACTGTCTAACTAAGATTTGGTATGGGGCCTGGTGAGTGGCCCTTTAACAAAATAAAACGGTACCGATTTAGAGTAGTAGGTACTCTACCCGTGAGCCTCACAGTTCAATGCTGCTACGCAGCGGCAGCATGAGGCAGGATCCTACTGTGATTATCAAAAGTTTTTGACGATGATGAGTACTTCGTACTCTACTATGGGAGAGCAGGAAGCTGTCCCGGATCAGGGGCAGTTCAAAGCAGTATTGCCAGCGTACCCAGTTGATCAAGGACGCTAGCTGCACGTCACAATAGCTAGCCGTCAAAATTGCTCTACTCCTGCAATCGAATTCGCAATCAATTACGTTACAAATGCTGCAATGTTTGAAGCGGTTGCAAGACGGTGATATGACGCTTTGTATTCGGCGCCAACTCTTTAACTTGAGGCTTGCGACACGAGCTTGCATATTGAGACAGAACAAGAAAGTATGTCATGAATGTCATGATTTACATTTCATTGTCCTGCAGCTCTTGCGGTGGTTTCGTTCACCTGGCATGCTGCAAAACTGGTATAGTATGACATGATTGCATGACGAACACAAGCGACGGGCCTTAACATGAAAATCATGACATGCGTGTAATGTAATAACATGACCACATGCCACGCTCATGATGCGCTTCTGGCCGTTTCGCTAGCGTCACATATACCAAATTCGGTATTACTGTACGTGAATGGATGACAAAGGTATGTTACTGGTGCGAACATGATAATCATGAGATGCGTTTCATGTAACAACATGACTACATGCCACACTCGTGATGCGCTCGCGGCCCTTTCGCTATGCACGGACGCACGCACGGACGGACGCATGGATGGACGAACAGATGTACAGTCGAACGGACGGATGGACGCATGGATGAATGGACGGACGTGCGGGTGGATGCTTGGATGAACAAACGGATGCACAGATGAACGCACAGATGGACGGACGCATGAACGCACGCTCGGGTGCACAGATGGACGCACGGACGAATGGAAGCACGGACGGACTGATGGATGCTTCGCCCCACTCATCATCATGCACTCCGTAGATACGCTGGTATTTTTTATGCACATGAACTGCTACTTCACGTCTAACACACTAAATGCGTGACAGTCACACCGACACTACGAAAACCGTAAGTTAAACTGGGGCCCTCAGAGTCAGCGAGCTTGAACCCGAGTTCACGTGACAGGCGCGCACGACAAGGTCCGCCAACCGCGTCTGTCCCTGTCGAGGACAAGTAATCACGCCGCAACTCCTGCCAGTGGGAGGTATGATTCAGCTGTATATGAGCTGAATCGCAGACTGTGCGCGTACGCACATAAAACTGAAAGTTCTTTCACCAGGGGGTATACGATGTCTCGCATTCAATTTCGCCGCACTCACGACCTATACTACCATTAAGAGCCGCATTGTTGCCTTAGAGCAAACTGCCCTGGCCCGACTGCCGCGAAAAAAATATTGCTATTTACTTTCATGTTTGTTGTCTTTGGACGTAAAACCCGAGCAGTTATTATTGTGCACTGAATACAACATCCGCACATTTTCTCGGCGCGTTGCATTGGGTTGCGTATACGTCCCCAAGGCCTGTGCGTCATCAACCGGAAATGACGTTCGCAGACAATCAATCGCATCGCTGGGATGCCGTAGCTCATCTGTTTTTACGCAAACAGTTGCTCCACGGTTGGCGTTCTCGAGTGGACGCTCGGGCTTACGAGTCTATCCTTCTCTGAGCATTGTGTCCTTATCGGTAACAATGGCCGTGAAGCTTCTGCAATCTCCTTCCCGGGATCCCACTCGTCGTCGTCGTCGCCCGAAAACGTCGCACTGATATGGCGGGCACGCCTTGAAAGATAAGCCTGAATGCTCACAGTTAATTGTAATGTTCGTACCGTGTAATGTCGCGTTTGCAGCAGCATATTGTCCATGCTTCTGGACAGGTCCATGGAAAGGTCCATGAAAAGTGAAAAATAGTATCGGGAACCTGCGCTGCAGTTTCCGCGGACATGGAGCGCCGCCCTGTCGAGCCCGGCCAGAAACATTCGGGCTTACAATCAAATACTGACGTGAACCATGCCACCGTGCTCAATGATCGGACGAGGAAAAAGTATAGCTTCTAGAACGGCGTTATTGCTTTATTCACGAATGCCACAACCACAAGAAGTTTTTAACAACAGGAAAAACAATCCGTACTCTGTTTCGCCACTTTGGTTTAATACTACCGAAACTACGGGGTGCAGGAAAGCCAAGCGCTTGCGCAGTTAAGCATAGTCCTAGATATAAGTGCCTTGAAAATGACAGGGTTTCTATTTCTCTTGAAATAGACGACAGCATAATATATATTTATCAAGAACTTCCCTTGAAAAGTTGGTAAGTGGGAGGTCAAGGCATCCCCCTATACGTAATGCGCGAGTCTATTAAAATATATTTAAATGGTGTATGAACGACACTGTTTTGGCTTACTTTTGAGTAGACGTGAGTATAAACTGAAATCCAGGTAAGACTGATAGCAATGCTGAAGATGACTATAGGTGGGAGTCCATTTACACCCCAACACCCTGGGGAACCATACACTTCGGTAAACCTAGTACACATTTGTACAGTCCTCTTCTAGCTCTGCATGTAGCTTATGCCATGACGCTCCTTTCGCACCGTTGCACCTTTTTGCACCTCTACAAACGTGTTACAGACAGCCTTCAAACCTTGACACCCTGGCGAACCTTTTACACCATAACACACCATTCACACAGCTGTACTGCCTCTTCAACATCTGTATACGTTGTACACCATCGTGCTGCTTTTACACCATTGCACTCTTTTAAACTCTTTTAAACAGCAGCACTCATCTTCACTAGTTACTTCTCTCATGCCGCAACACTTACTTTGCACTTTTACACAATAATTTCACTGTTTAACATCTCTTGTCCGTCGACAACACACCTTCATTGCATTTCGCGGCACGGTGCTGATTGTATCTCGCAAGGGCGCGATTCCGCTCGCTATACATGTGCGCATCGCGTCGTTATGTGTAATACCACTTCACTTTACGAGCTATTCGCGGAACAGCGTACAAAATATAATAAAAAGAGGGGAAAGACTAGAGGAGAAAGGAAGCGCCATAAAATGTGGTTTCTTTTATCAGCATCGCAATGCAGATGGATATATATGGCGCATGAACTTGTAGACATTCGTTTACGCCGAGGCCGGAGCTTTATAGCGTAGTCGAATGCATCGCATTCAATCGAAATTGCTGCAGGTCCACGAAGTAAATGCTGATACTCCGCCGCGGTGGTCTATAGTGGCTATAAGGTACTCGGCTGCTACCCGCAGGTCGCGGTATCGAATACCGGCTGCGGCGGCTGCATTTCCGATGGAGGCGTAAGTGCTGTAGGCTCGTGTGCTCAGATTTGGGTGCACGTTAAAGAACCCCAGGTGGTCTAAATTTCCGGAGCCCTCCACTACGGCGTCTCTCATAGTGATATGGTGATTTTGGGACGTTAAACCCCACTCATCAATCAATCAATCACGGAGTGAATGCTGACGATGGAGCAAAAACTCCGTTGACGAAACGACAAACGATATAAAGAATGTTTCTTTTTTGAACCATGTTTTTAAATCATATGCGCGTTATGTACTATGTAGACGATATTGCACACAGATAACGTTTTAAATCATATGGACGCTGCTATGTACGCGCTCTAGGTGGTATTGCGCACATGTAGATATTTCGCACCATGTTGTAGGCCCGTGTGCTCAGATTTGGGTGCACGTTAAAGAACCCCAGGTGGTCAAAATTTCCGGAGCCCTCCGCTACGGCGTCTATCATAATCATATGGTGGTTTTGGGACGTTAAACCCCACAAATCAATCAATCAATCAGATGTTTCGCACCGGCGCATCGACTGAGGACGGCGGCGAGCCTCGGCGACGATGGTAGGACATCCTGATGAGCTGCTTCGCTCCTAAGAAACTGTTTGCTGTGCAGGAATCACGAAAGCTCGAAATCACAGTTGACTGCCAGCAACAAAAAGCAAACCTTCTGCTACGTATATTTATTTCTGTCTTCCTTGTTTTGTTTCTTTAATTTAAGGCGACAGCCTTAGATGTTTCATTTGTATATGTATACGTGAAAATTGAGCGTCGGTGGTGTGTGTCAACACGAGTGATAACAAGAAAATCACGGGGTGACGTCATAATGATGCCACAGATAGCAAGAATTTGTGACGTCATCACGTAACATTGCTGCTCGGTCATAGGTGGGCCCATCTTGCAGGCAGTGCAAAACCAGGCGAGGTGGAGAGAGCTAGTAATTGATCTAGCTGCACTAAATAAAGAGCCTTCCCTGTATCAAGAGACAAAATAAAATGCTGCTTATTCGTTTCTGTTTGATTTATGAAAAAAATAACTGCTGGACGTTTTCCATGGGGAATGACGCAAGTGATTCGAAAATTCAATTTTCGCGTGGTTAAACTGGACAGGCCGTGCCATTTAGCGGTGCCCAGTTGAATTAAGACACGCCTGCCATCTCGGAGCCAATGGCAGAAAATTGATCAATGGCCGTTGTTGCGGCTGTGGCTCCGCTGCTTTCGTTCTGCTGGTGCTAGTGTCGGTGGCCGCGCAGTAAAGCTGGGCAACGTTGGGCACGACAACGGTGACGTTAGACGGTCCGTTTCTTGAGGCGGGTAACTTGAAGTGCGCGAGCCCGACGCGGACCACTAGAACGTGATTTCATTTCAAAATTAGCCCTTCCTTGGCAGAAAAGTAACACTGTGAGGTTTCTGGACCACTATTTCAACAATCAACGTCGACCTAATAGTTGCCTTTAGTGTCCCTTTAATGTTTGCAAGTACGTTGGTGGCAGTTTTCCAAATCTACGTATTCTATGCTGCGCTTATATTGCCAAACGTAAAGAAAACAAATAAACGACATTTATTTCTTGTCTTAAGTCTGTAAGAGTGGCTTCGAGTGGTGTCCTTATTGAGGCAAGGCAGTACGGCGTAGCGTTCGATCTGTCAGCGTGCGGTTGGTGCTGGCGATACGGGTCACGCAGATTCGTAAGATAGGCGGCCGGAGTGTAGCGACGGTCGGCGCTGTGGAGTGATGTGTGGCGTAAGCGGCAGTCTTTAATGGAATAATTGGAAGCGCAAACCAACGGGACACAAGAGAAGAGACAAACAAGCTTCCAATTATTCCATTATAAATTTGTACCAACTAGACCGCCTGTCAACTCTACTGCGATTCATCACTTCGAACACGGGCTCTTTTATTTGTTCTAATTTTGATCTCTGCGCTTGTTTGTCTCTTCTCTTGTGTCCCGTTGGTTTGCGCTTCCAATTATTCCATTATGAATTTGTACCAACTAGCCCGCCTGTCAACCCAACGGTAGTCTTTAAGGCTATGTCCTTGCAGATGCCTCATCAAACGGCAAATTTGACGGTCGGCGGCGCTGGTCCCGCGGCGTGGGGCACGAGTGATGCAAAAAAAAAAAAAAACATCACCACTTGATGACGTCATCATGAAGTCGCAAATTCTAGCGTGACGTCATTCGATGTAACGTCGCATGATGCAAAAACGCCCCAAAGATGGCCTTCCCCTTCGAATCATCTTCGGTGAATCCGCAAGGGACCCTGCACAGGAGCACTCCCCTGATTATTCCGTATGCCGCGGTGGTGGTCCAATGTTTACGACGCTCGGATGCTGACCCGAAAGGCCGCGGGTTCGATTCCGGCAGCGGAAGTTTTATATCGATGGAGGCAACATGCTAGATTGCCCCGCCGCGGTGGTCTAGTGGCTATGGTACTCGGCCGCTGACCCGCAGGTCGCGGCTCGAATCCCGGCTGCGGCGGCTGCATTTCCGATGGGTGTGGCAATTTTTGAGGCTCGTGTGCTCAGATTTGGGTGCACGTTAAAGAACCCCAGGTGATCCAAATTTCCGGAGCCCTCCACTACGACGTCTCATAATCACATGGTGGTTTCGGAACGTTAAACCCCACATATCAATCAACATGCTAGATTATCGGGTATTAATTGTGCGATGTCAGAGAAAGTTCAAGGGCCCCTATAGATGTACGGTGAAAAAAACAAAGAGCGAGCGCGCTTCCCGCCTTTTCGGCATGAATTCGTGACGTCAGCAGTCTTTGCACGCGACGTCACGAGGGAATAAGCTCTTGATTGGTCCATGCACGAGGGATATCGGTTGTGAATGGTCTCCTAATATGTTATGTCATGTAGTCGCTCGCCCGCGTCGCGTGACGCGTCATCAATTGATTTTACTTCGATTGGTGCGTTTCCGACTGCGCAAAGGGATATATATGAGAGCGTGTGTACAGCCGAAAAGCACGAAATTGCGGTAGGCTAACCGCTTTCTATACTGACATTGTCCACGTGTTTTTTAAGTGTGAATACACTTTATAAGCGACCCCAAACCATCCACCGCCGTCAGCGGCGTCCGCAGTCTTCTCTCTATCTTTAAAAGAAAGAGGACTTGGCGGGCCGCAGCGCGACGCTCTACCGAATAAGCCACGGACGCGACGCTGATATCGGTGTCAGTAACGCGCCTTATACCCCCTCCCCCTTCGCTCGCTGCAGCTGCGCGCGCACCCCTCTCTCTCGCGCGCCCGCCTTCTCTCTCAGTCTCCCGTTGAGAGCGGGTCGTGAGGGGGAGTAAAGTTAAAATCCGTTGGCAGTCGCCAGTGAGTTAACGTAAACTCCCCCGTGTGATCAAATTGCGATTCCCAAGAACCATTACACCATAAAGGCACCATAGTGTGATTAATAAATATAATAGTGCGAATTAATAAATACCCCTCATAGCATCACCCCGTGTATTCGCACTTAACTATATACGATGTTCACCACATGTTCACATGTTCACCCTCGGGGAAATGCTTGGGAGTTTTTTAAAGAAATAAGTGACGAAGATGAGCTATAGCGTCTGTATGAAGGGTAGGAAAGAAACCACGCTGCTGTCTTTGACTTCGGGGTGGATTTGCGGCCCTTTAATGAACACCAAATGGTCGAGGTTTTTGGAGTTCTTCCCCACAGCGAGCCCTATAATAATTTTTGTTTGGCCCGTAAGACCCCAGACCACCACTCACTTATTATTATTATTATTATTATTATTATTATTATTATTATTATTATTATTATTATTATTATTATTATTATTATTATTATTATTATTTCTGATTTTTGGCCGCTCCCCCTACATGCCCTACCACGCTCGACTGCGAACCCGCAGGTCGCGGGATCGAATCCCGGTCACGGCGGCTGCATTTTCGATAGAGATGAAAATCATTGAGGCCCCGGTGCGCTTAGATTTAGGTGCACGTTAAAGAACCCCAGGTGGTCAAAATTTCCGGTGCCCCCTACTACTGCGTCTCTCATGATCATTGTGGTTTTGGGACGTTAAACCCCGGATATTATTGTTATCTTGGCCAATCCCCCGTCCGTAAAAAAACACGAACCAACCAGCAATGCTATACCGCCCCGCCGTGGTGGTCTAGTGGCTAAGGTACTTGGCTGCCGACCCCCAGGTCGCGGGTTCGAATCCCGGCTGCGGCGGCTGCATTTCCGGTGGAGGCGGAAATGTTGTAGGCCCGTGTGCTCAGATTTGGGTGCACGTTAAAGAACCCCAGGTGGTCAAAATTTTCAGAGCCCTCCAATACGGCGTCTCTCATAATCATATGGTGGTTTTGGGACGTTAAACCCCACAAATCAATCAATCAGCAATGCTATACCGTGCATAAGTTTACGGCGGGTGTGTATCTGGCACAAGTTAGTGAATCGGCGTATATGTGCTCGTGTCAGCGCGTCTATCTGGATCCTGACATTCCGGCGGTATACGGCGCTCTCTCTTTAAAATCGAGGCCGCGCCAACACCTATAGCTTCCGCGGTCTTTAAAAAAACAATAAAATAAAAAAAGCTCGTTTCTATACAGTGATCGTGAGGCCGCACCGCGCCGCATTCTCGACTCGTTTCGAGTTTAAATTTCGCTCCCGTTTATCAAGAGGAAATTCGTTGCGCCAAACTTCAGTGTCTTTCGCCACGCTGTGCGACGATATAACTCTGGGAGCCGAGTCTGTTTAATCGCGCGGTTTCTCGCTTTTTTTTTTTCGCGGAGTCGCTGTTCTTTCTCTTTTCGATCCCGACAAGTGTGTTGTCGAGTTCGATCGTGTTCGGCTGTCGAAAGCCTGAAAAAAATGAAAGCGTCCCCCCCCTCCCTCAACTTCGTGGTTGTGTCGTGTATAAAGCGATGATATCTCGTGCGCTGATTTACGCCTGGTGCCATTCGAGTGAACATTTCTTTAAAGCACTGGCATCGCGAGTTACCCCACACCCTGGCCAAGCGGTGTAGCTTGCGCGAAGCCTATTTTACTTAATCGCACACTACAGGCATTCGCTGATGTAATACGGAGCTGTTGACGGCGATCACGAGTTTTGGCTAAACTAATGATTGCCATTGGGTACTAAGGTAAATGAGGGTATTTAAAGGTAATGTCGACTGGATGCCTCAGTAATGGGGTAGCTGTATAGGGGTCCGAGTGCGAATCTTGCTTTTTATCCCACACAGATACAAAGAAAAAAATATAGAAAAGAAACGTCAGGCTTGCGCGTAAGGCGCAGCACAGTCACAATGAAAGCTAGAAGAGCGGCCTTTCATTGCCTTTTCTTGCTTGATAAGGCAGTATTAAGCAAAATTTCAGTAGAAGGCCAGCATGCATTTCGCTATGTTGTTTTTCGTCATTCTTCTGAAAAGTGTGGTATCCGCTAAGCACTTGCAAGTAAGTTTGTGCCAATTGTTCATGCAGTGGCTGACGACGACGAGTAATTATGGCTGAAGTGGGCATGCGCCACACTTAATAGGTGAACAAGAACACACTTTTGTAATGGGTTGGAGCGTTGGATGGCCCACTCGTTACGCTATTCGCGTTGTGCAACGACTGGTTGTTCTTCCGCTGTTTTAAAACTCTTTGGAAGTCGTATTAGCGCGATATCTTTCCCGACATCAAGCCTGCCTGAGGCAAGTTTGCCAACAAGTTACAAGCACCAGCGTAGCTCATTTGGAAACAGGCAATAAAGCAAAAGAAGAAAAAAAAAACAGCGTAGCTCAGTGCTCGCTGAAGGACATCCCAAAACAGTATGGCATCTTTGCAGCAAACAAAGCAATGTTCAATCGTTTCCGGCACATCACATATACGGCAGTTAACAGACAGAATGAAAATACCTTTTCTTTCTAACCATGTGTTTACCGCCAATGTTTCAGAGTGGAGTTTATAGAAGAATGTTTTTGAATTCGGTGGAATGTACATTTTGCGCACTCGCTTCAACACATCGTGACCTGGAAGATTGGCGTAGAGTGAACGGTACAATGGAGGTGGGAAGAGTGTACTCAGTAGGTCCTTATACAGCGCCTTGCGCGATACTGTGTACAGGTATTCTACAGAGAGGCGAGCTTTAAGGAACTGAACTGCGAGGTAAACCTCCTGCATGAATCCCCACAAGCATGGGCGTTCGGAAAAGTTGGATGAAACAATTAAATCTGGTAAGCAATCAACGAGTGTAACCTGCAAAAAGGAACGGATTACAGGATGGGAATTGTCTCGAAAAAAGAAGAATCGGGACACTATTTGCCATAGATAAAGGTGTTTTAGTCCTAACCCACCCTCACTAACTGGCTTGAATATATTATCACGACGCATGGGCTCAAAAGTCGAAGACCATATGAAAGTAGCGAAAATTCGATGGAAGCGTTGTATATAGAATCTTGTGCAATGAATAAGTTGCAATACATAGTAAAGTTTTGTTGCTAAGAAAGTATTGCAAGCTTCAGCTCTCCCAAATATCGAAAGTCGATAGGGCACAAATGTCTGGGCCTGTCGTTCAAGCTTAAGGACGCGTTCCTTCCAGTAATGCGCACCTAATCTATATGCATGCAATGGTACACCGAGGTATGTTGGAGGAGTTCTTGTCCAATTAATCTCTGCAAAGTGGTTCGGTGTGCTACCCCACAAGCCAAACCACAGTCCTAAACTTTTAGAGGCATTTAAACGAGCTCCTGATACTACGCCGAACTTTTCAATAGTATATACCACATTTTCGACACGTTTTGTCATTAATTCTCACACAATACGTTATCTTCTGCCAGCAGCGCTTGATGAAGTACCATATGATATGTTTTTCCTCATGGGTATGCACAGCTTGTGGAAGACACGAATGCAAGACCGCAATGTAGAGCCAACCACCTCTTCAAGCGCACACTTCATTCAAATGGCTATCCACCTGAAAAACATTTACGACGAGCTAGACTTTAGACCGGACTGGTACTCCGTCTTAGAGAACTGTTTGACCTCACCCCTTTTTTGTTTGTATAACACAATGTGAAGAACTCTCCATGTGAAGAACTCGCGCTGTGTTAGGCATTTAGTGTTTATGAGTAACACTTGAACGCTTACTTTCGCGATTTGATTGTACTTTTGTTCGCTTGATTTTGTCAAGATTGCCCAAGTACTTTAATAAATACCATGGAAGAAAAAAAAACAACATCGTAGCTCAGTGGCATAATACTCGGCTGGCGCCCAGCGGTCCCGAGTTCGAGTCCGACTGTGTCATTGAGGCTAGGTTTTTTTTTTCTAATTTCATGCGATGTGGTTACTGACATCGGCGGCGGACAACTACAGTGGCGCGTGACACGAGTTGTGATCTCATAACAGCTTTCGCTAGAAAAAAAGTCGCTCAATCGCGGCTTGACGATCCTCTCTTTTCCAACGTATGCATCGGTACTGCGGCGCGCACAAGGCTGAAGCTTCACATGGTAATAACGTTGCAAGAAAAACACCGAAAAAGACAATTAGAAAAACACGGTGCACAATACGATGGTCAATGCTACGAATGCAGCGTATCTCAGGATACATTCAGTGCTATGCAAGTTACGCGCGCACGCACGCACGCACGCGCACGCACACACACGCGCACGCACACGCACACGCACGCACACGCACGAACACGCACGCACGCACGCGCACGCACACGCACGCACACGCACGCGCACACGCACGCACGCACGCACGCACGCACACACGCACGCACACAAGCACGCACACACACACACCTGTTAAATGGAGATTTGGAGGCAAGGGCGTTCGCGAGACCTTCCATTCAATTACCTCCAGTTACACTTGATAGTCGAAAGTTAGCCAAGATGAATCGATGATTTCTGTATGCCAGTATATGCGGTATACCGCATATAGCATAGCTTCACAGGCAATATACGCTCCCTCACAATACGGATTTTGCAGGAGTTCAGTGTGTTTTATTATTCCGGAGTTTTTTTTTTAATCTGACGTCGCTAACCTCCTCACCAATATTCTCTACTACCCTACAAAGCATCACGAATATAGTGCTTGACACACGTACAAACTACAGCTTCCAAACTCTAAAGTTTACCTGGACAAGTTTGATTTATCTCACATTTCCATCTGCGAACTTTTTAGTAATTATCTTCAGAACTTGTTTCGTTAATGTGTACATTCCGCCACCACTGTGTGTGTGCGCGTGTGTGAGAGAGAGAGAGAGAGAGTGTGTGTGTGTGTGTGCGTGTGTGTGTGTGTGTGTGTGTGTGTGTGTGTGTGTGTGTGTGTGTGTGTGTGTGTGTGACGAAGAGAGATCGATGCGTTTTAAGCGATTACGCGACCTAAACTCCACTTCTCCCTTTCCATCGTGGGTGTGCCCAGCGGTTCCCTTAATTTCGGATCGCTGCTGCATTATTTCCAAAAGCCCATTGAATAACTCCGGATGGCATTCCTGCGTGAAGGAGTCCTTGAGTAGTGGCCTCGTTTGGGCGCCATCCTTCGTTTTTTCATCGATCCGAGAAATGGCCTCCGGCCGAATTAGTTTTTCCTACACTCGTTCGTAAAGTGTATTACACAGCGTCGTCGAAATCGCCTCTCGAGCTCACGGAAGAGCGGGGCTAGGTCTTTGTGACCTCCTTTGCACTTATCGATTGCCAAGGTCTTTCTTTCCCTGCTATCGTTTTGTTCGACCGTTCTTACGTGGTTACGAAAGTGTGCTACCTCCTGTCTCCGCCACTGGTCCAGCTGTATCGAGGCTTGGTGATAACCGGTAACTTTTTACCAAAACCTAATTTACGAATAACTCACGCACTGCCATTATTGTCTATCGCTGGGTAGCACTGGTAAATATGGTAAACTGTTTACGAGTTGGATATTGTTGGATACTCCACTGTTTCAATAGCAAGAGTCGTTTCATTAAAACTCAATGGGTTGATTGTGTGTTTGTAGTAGGTTTCCTTGTCAAATCTAACGGATTCGTATACTGTGGTCAGTGCTCATGTTTATAATAACGGAGATGACGATGTAGGGATCAGGAAATAACGTCATAGTATAACATGCCGATTGGCTCGCGCCAGCGGTGACGTTAGCGATAAACTTCGAATATATATATATATATATATATATATATATATATATATATATATATATATATATATATATATATATATATATATATATATATATATATATGAAGCGTGACACAAAAAGTGAAGTAGCTTCGCACTGAAGTGAAGTAGTCCGAAGGTAGTGTCGAGCTGGGCAGCCTTCCTTCTTTCTACTATTTTCTCTCTCTCTCTCTCTCTGTTTTCTATACTTTTTCCATCTCCGTTTACTTACAATTCTCGCTTTCCAACAATTATTTTTTTTGCTTGCTTTATATCTTTCCTTCTCTCTCTGTCATGGTCTGTCTTTTCTTTCTCTTGTGATGGTTTCTCTCTCTCTCTCTCTCTGTATAATTGTTTCTCTGTCTTTCTTCACTTTATTTCTCTGTATTACTTTTTCTATTTCTTTCTATCTACCTCTCCGCATTCATTCTCTCGCCCATCGGAGTTATTGCATCCCACACCGGACATATATCTGCTCTGGTTCCACAAGTGAAGAAGATGATGAAGATGACGAAGAGAGCACGTGCTGGTTTATGATGATAATTTTTGCACGCAACTAACGGAGTTATGCGAGCTTAAGCATGCAGTTCCGCTTTTTAAATGCCAAGTAAGGAATCTAATAATAATAAATAACTGCTTCGGTTCTACGTATCAAAACGACGGTGTGTTTATAGGAGACGCCGTTGCGTGGGGCTCCGAAAATTTCGACCACCTGGTCTCTAACATTTCGTCACCCTCGAAGTGTGACCGCCGCGGCCGAGATTCGACCCCGTGACCTTCGGGTCATCGGTCACATGGTAACCATCACATCATCGCGGCGACCGGGTTGTAAACAATCTTAAGGATAAATAGATCGTCGTTCAAGATATAGCTCTCAATTCAGCGGCGAAGTATTACGCTCTCGGAGCTGTGCCACCGACCTCAGCTTTTCAGTAAACGAGTGACGCCACGGCTTCCCGCCGTAACTGTTCGCTGACCTCGATTTCAGACCCTTATCCGCTGGGAATAACGGCTCACGTTTCGCCACAGCTCAGCTGCCTGGCGAACCTTTGACGATATCGGCTGTCGAGATTGCGAGAAATCGACAGTTCTTCGAGTGGTCACCCTTATCACCGCCAAAGCGCTCGCGTCTTGTGTGTGGCTGGCGATGGCCGCATTCCTGCGCGGGAAGGAATGTAGGAATTCGCCCGCGTTACTCTCCGTGTGCGTAAACGGCTGAGATAATCTTTAAGTGGTAATGCATTAACCTGAGGTTACGTTTAACGTCGTCCCTCGTAGACCAAAGGTGATTGCTTTGCGTTAAACGTGACCGATCGATTCGAGTCGATCAGTGACCAGACATGCTGGGACATTTAATCAATCGTCTAATGGCTTTATTCAGTCATTAGATTCAGGAAGTCAAGTGAGTCAAAGCGGCTTTCGACGTAGTCGTCGTCGTTGCTGTCAACGCGAATCACACACACACACACACACACACACACACACACACACACACACACACACACACACACACACACACGCACACGCACACGCACACACACGCACACGCAATTACTATTACTATCGTAATGATAATACCGATGTTTCGTAAGACAATAGCTGCCCACTACACGATATCATCATCATTTCACCATTTTATTCGACGATGATGATGACGATGATAATGATGATGGTGCTGGTGGTAATGGTAGTTACCCCACCGGACGGCGTTCGCCTTCCGACTCCTCAGGCGAACACAAAACTCTTTCTCTCTGTCGCACTGCAGTATACGGGTTTGATATGTGAGGGCCATGGTGTTCTGATTGGCATGGCATGAACACAAGTGTTGTCTCGAACAAACGCGCCTATCTTGCATTCCCTTTTCTTTCACGCTTGTGACACTAGAAGTGTAATGCACAAGCAGTTCACCGGGGTTTTAGAGGCCTAAAATGTCTGCACTGCATTTGTCTCCATCGTGGGTGTCGCGCGAACAGTCACGTGATTATTATTTGCCCTGCTGTTGTCACTGAGCACAAAATAAAAAGGAGATAACGGTAAAGAAAAGCTATGCGACCGGTGTAGGCGTAGACCGGTGTAGACCCACCGTATCCCACAGAATGCATAAACAAACGAGGCTTTTGCATTCCGGGATATGACACCATTTCTGCGTGGCTTGCTGATAGAGGGGGTAAAAAGAGAGAAGCTTGATTTGAGTCCGAGAACGTGTTCAATTTTAGCATTGTTTCAGGTAGAATAGGCCAGCTGACATAACAAGTGAAACTCATTTTACGCAACAATTTTTTTAGTTATTGATTACCAAACTTCAACCTTTCGCATTCTATATCTGCAACATTGATTGATTGATATGTGGGGTTTAACGTCCCAAAACCACCATGTGATTATGAGAGACGCCGTAGTGGAGGGCTCCGGAAATTTCAACCACCTGGGGTTCTTTAACGTGTACCCAAATCTGAGCACACGGGCCTACAACACTTGCGCCTACAATATCTGCAGCATAGTTGTGCAGAAATGTACGAACTAAGATCGGTGGAAAAAGCGAGAGAGAGATAAAAAGATGGACATTTAGAGAGGGATATGAAAATATACCCCTCTCAGGAGGAAGGTATATAACACCTGCATCCTACCGGTACCTGCGTATGGAGCAGAAGCCTGGAGGATCACAAAGAGGGTTCAACTTGGGTTGAGGACGACCCAGCGAAGAATGGAAAGGAAAATCATAGGCGTAACCATACTGGACAAGAAGAGAGCAGAATATATCAGAGAACAAACGCGTCCTAAGGACATTGTAGTCGACAATCAAGAAGAATAAATGGCCATGAGCATGGCACGTAAGGTGAACGCAAGATAACCGCTGGTCATTAAAAAATCATAGACTGGATTCGAATAGAAGGCAAGTGGGTGAAGGGGGGACAGAAAGTTAGGTGGGCATATGAGATTAGGAAGTTTGTGGGTATAAAGTGGCAGCAGCAAGCATAGGACCGCGTTGACTGGCGGAACATGGGAGAGGCCTTTGTCCTGCAGTGGGCGTAATCAGGCTAATAATGGTGACAATGAATAAAATGAAAGCAGCAATCCGGCCGCGCCGCGGTATTCTATAGTTATAGGGTGATCGGTTGCGTTCACTCGAAGGTCTCTGGATCGAACGCTGGCCATGGCGGCCGGCTTTCGATCCAGCGCCTGTGAAATCTTCTACATCGTCTGTGAAATATCCGGAGCTCCCCACTACGGCGCCCCTCGTTATCACATTGTGGTTTTTGGGACAGAAAACCGCAGCGATTGCAGGAAAAGCAAAGCAAAAAGACTAACAATGCTCGCATGTGGTTTGCTACCCTGCACTGAAAGGAGGGAAGAAAACATGTAGCGAAGAAAGGGGGAAGGAAAAGAACACCAGCTGTTTGTTCATTTGAGTTGGTTGGTATACACCTTGTCAAACAGCAGAATATTGAACGTAACAGACACAAAATGAACATCGTCTTGTGCTTCAAATCTTTCGTTCTGTTTTGTCGGCCTGTATTTACGTTGTTCAATGTTCTGCTGTTTTAAAAGGACAACAGTTGCACAAGTGCGCGATACAGCGTGACGATCCTATTAAATGTCTGAGACCCGTCGGCTCGAGGAGCTTCCAGTCCAAACTAACCAACCTTACCCAAGCTAACTTAACACAATTAGGTGCTGCCCATTTCGTTGCTTTAGACAGCAACATACGCAGCCGTGGCCCGACGACCTTCGGTTCGTCCAGAGGCAGCTTAAAGCTGGACAGGTCAAAAAGTGGCTCAGCAAGAGCATCACTTCCCCAGCTTGACATCTTCGGTCTCTTCTAGTACGTCTTAAACCAGTTATGCGTTGCAATAATTGTTGGGGGTCTTGCGTCCCAAAACTCTGGAGGGCCCCGGAAATTTCTGCCACCTGGAATTGTTTACCGTGCACCTAAACCTATGCGCACGGGCATCAAGCCTTTTGCCTCCGTAGAAATGTGGCCGGGATACGATCCTTCGAGCTTCGGGTCAGCGGTGGAGCTCTATAACAGACCAGCGCAACTGCTGTTCGCCCTCTTACAATTACACACATAGTGGCAAGGAGGTTACACTTGATCTTGCGGGACTTCTTATTTCTTTTGCTTTCTCACAAAATCGGCGCGACTATACGCCGTGTAAGAAAAGAAACTAGAGATGAAGAATGTGCCGAATATACGCGAATCGTGCACGAGTCAGCCTACATCTCGAGAGAAGCCAGCAACAGGTTTCGGGGAAGTCTGCAGGCGTGTGGCAACCAGACGGTGCACGCACTAGCAGACGTTACGCAGCGGGCTTCTGCTGCTCTCCTTGTTCCTTGCTTAGTATTTTCTTCGAGAGGTCCTTGCTTGTTCTTTTCTTCGAGAGGTCGGCCGCGCGGCGTCCGTCCGTAAACGGCAGCCGTACAGAAAAGCAACAAACGGGGCAGCGGTTCGAAAACGTAAGCATCGCACTCAACGCAGCGCAATCTCTCGAGTACACCACACGCGAGAGGCGTAGAGGTCGCGATCGCTGCGGCTGTTATGCAACAAGCCGCCTCTTTTTTTTACGGCGTCGTCTGATCGCATTCAATCGCAGACGACTCGGTCGTCTGGTCCAGAGGTGACCTTCTGTTGCGGCCGTCGTCTGCTGCATCGCCCCCGTCCATAGTGCGCACGCGCGCCGATAGTAATACTTTGCGAGATTATGCCGGGATATGGGCGTGTGCTCTGCGTTGGCAAGTTTCAAATAAACGTCCATGCTGTTGTGCTGATTTCGGCGAGTGGCGTCGCACCCAAACCGTGGTGCATCTACTCGCTTCGTTCTGCACCTGACCTTTCCTTGGCCAAAAACTTTGATGTCCTACATTTACGCGGTAAATACGTTAAAAACCCATACAGCACGTGCTGCGGTGCTCCTGAATGAATGGTTGACAATCAAAGACCACACTTTCTTAAAATTTCTGACGTACAATCCCCCGGATGATCTCGTCTGAATGCGCGTATACTCTCGTCGAGTTCCCCGGATGTTTCGGTCTAAGTGCCCGGATAACTGCGCTGGAATTTAGCTCAAGGTCGCTTGAAGGCAGTCAATAAAGGGAACTGAAAGCATATCGCTCTTAAAATGTTTGATACGTGCAATCTTCGTTGAGATCGCTTTGCGAATCTAGGGAGCCCATCTTGGTTGCCTGTACAAGTTGTACAGCTTTAGCCAATGCAATCTTGCAGTGCGGTTGTATAATGGAGCTTGCGAATTTAGGTCATATAATTAGTTTGGTACAGGCCGCTACATCGTCCGTGAATAAATTATCCCTAAGTAGCCTAATAATCAAACGCTGACTGAAAGATCAAAGTTGGGTGACACGGATGGCCGCAAGTGACATGGAGGACCGATGGTTTTACTTGGAGAAGTGTCTCGGTGGCCATGTTGGTGTCACGAAGAAGGGGAAGCTTACGGGAGCGAAGTTCCAGGTTCGTATGGGAGTCCACACACCTCCACCAGATGTCACGTAAGTTAATCACGTTCAGACGAACTAGAAGGTCGAGGAACGTCAGCAGGCCGAAATCAAAGCAAGCGCAAGCTCCGGTCACAGATCAAGTCAAGTCAAGATCCTTGACGATGTGGCGCATACCCACGCTGGGGGATTGGCCAAGCACCGGATAGTAGATCACCAACGCTGCAGCTTGCCTTGCTTGCTGCTTCGTCGTCGTCTCGCATTGTTCCCTACAGGTGGTATACTGGTAGTCGTGGTGATGGTGGTGGTAGGTGTATTAATAGTAGTAGTAGTAGTAGTAGTAGTAGTGGTAGTGGTAGTGGTAGTAGTAGTAGTGGTAGTAGTAGTAGTGGTAGTAGTAGTAGTGGTAGAGGTAGTAGTAGTAGTAGTAGTAGTAGTGGTAGTGGTAGTGGTAGTGGTAGTGGCAGTGGTAGTGGTAGTGGCAGTGGTAGTGGTAGTGGTAGTGGTAGTAGTAGCTATAGATGGCGGTGGCAGCAGTAGGGCCAGTGGGGCTACTCATAGGTGAATCAACCAGGAGTCGGCGGCGGCTTTCGTAGACGCATCAGGCAGAATAACGTGATAACAGTGATGTCATTATCAATGATAATTAAACAAAAGCAGGAAGAGTAAATATCTCGCTCGCTTGAGTAGCAGCCAACACGAATGAATGACAAAAACACGCATATTACGGAGACGTCTTCTTTTCTCTAGAAAACACTTCTCACCTCCCAGACTAAGAGGATTACCGATTGAGGACGTGTAATCGACGACACCAATCCACCATTTGACCAGTTCAGGGATATATAGCGTTTTCCTTTCTTTTTTTTCTTTCTCTGCATTGCTGCATAGGGACGTGCAGCTGAAGTGTAAGACACGGAAAGGAGGATTGACGTCTGAGGGACGGGGTGTTATGATTGCAGGTGTCCTCCAGAGGGCGTAACAAAAGTAATAAAGGCAAAGCGCGAAAATTAGGCCACATTGCCGTCGTCTTGCGCAATTTATATATAGAGACCGATATTCGCGGCACCGAAATGTGTACCTTGTCACAGCCACCTGGACGTCGCAAAGAAAGAAAGAAACAAAGAAAGAGAGAAAGGAAAGAAAGAAAACGCCGAAAGAAAGAAAATCTTCTGCTCACGCCACCTATAACATCCATTCCCTCAGTCTGTTCTCTCCGTAGTAATGGGTACCCCCTCTACTGTTCGCACCGCGATCGCTCCGAAATCCTTCTTCTTCGCTGCAAACGGCGTTCGACCTAGATCTGGTATCGGTTCCCGCGTGTACCGAACACCCACTCGGCTTCACAGCGGGCGAACGGAATGTTCGCTATTTTAAAAGACCGCACACATGCACACACACACACCACACATACGCACACAAGGCTACGCACGCACACACAGACAAACATCTATCGCAACTCGCCACAGGTATTCCGACTAGCTGCCTGTCCCGTCATCGGCTGTGATACCTCCGTTTCTTCGTTGCTGCTGTTTTCTCTCGGGGAATCAAAACTCACGCCGGCGCTAATGAAAGAATGATTTCATTGATATGTGGGGTTTAACGTCCCAAAACCACCACATGATTATGAGAGACGCCGTATAGTTGAAGACTCCGGAAATTTCGACCACCTGGGGTTCTTAAACGTGCGCCCAAACCTAAGCACACGGGCCTGCAGCATTTTCGCCTCCATCAAAAATGCAGCCGCCGCAGCCAGGATTTGATCCCGTGACCTGCGTGTCAGCAGCCGAATACCTTAGCCATTAGACCTCCGCGGCGGGGCGCTCTCGAAAGAAGCACACAGCGCTGGCAGCCGTTCTTTCTGGGAGAAATAAAGATATCACCACCACCGTTCACTTGTTTTTCGCTTCCTGCTCGACTTCTTTACCGTACTTATTGCTTTCTTTTTTTTTTTCTGTTCGTTGGGTTCGACATGACGTAATTCCGCCACGACGACGTCCTTTGGAGGTCGAACGCCGCGAGCAATTGTGACCGCCGGGTCATTAAAGCTTGCTCGAGGAGATAAGGTGCTTACGCCATAATATATATACACAAGCCAAATCGATACGCCCTTCGGTATATATCGCGCTTCCGATGCACTATGCATACATAAATGTGTACTGGCAAGTAAATGCCTTCGAGCGGTCGTTCGTGATTTCTCGCACAAATCGCCTGCTATGGCTCTCGCAAGTCGTCTCCTATGACCATCGCAAGTTTCCTTCTCTAGCTTTCACAAGTTGCCCGCTATGGCTCTCACAAGTTGCCCTCTCTTGCTTTCACAAGTCGTCCGCTATGGCTCTCACAAGTTATATTCTCTTGCTCTCACAAGTCGTCCGTATTGCTCTTACAAGTCGTCTGCTCAGCGTATTCACCAATCACAAGTCGTATTCAGCATTAATTGTCATGTCACTTTAGGTGTCCTTGTACTAAAGGCCTGTTTGCAGAGGTGATCTTCCTATCACTCGGCATAGTTATCGGAGAGGTGCACGCCTAGTAAGGTGATGTGTCGTATCGTCGATATGTGTTATTTTCGTCGCTGAAAGCCATAAACGAAACACCCCGTGGATCGCCTGTCAAGCGCCTAGATCGACTAAAATTACCGGTTGTCCACAAGCGATCGAGGGTGTACGAACGTATACGTTGTTCACCTTGACTGCACCGATTATGCACGTCGGTCCACCGGTATCATGACGCGAGCCAGCTAGACACACCGGCATGGTATAATTGATACAATGTAGACGACAGCCTCCTACTTGTACGCTACAGTGAGTTATGTGATTGACATATGACCTCAGATGAAGTGTGTACATCGAAACGAGAGCTGTTGTCGATCTTCTACGATTTATATATGGCAAATTTATTTTTTATGCATTTTCCCAACTTGTCATCATTGTACACGACAAGCTTTGGAGTATGTGACGTAGCATCATTTTTATATGACTCTTTTTGAGTGAGTGAGTGAGTGAGTGAGTGAGTGAACAGTGAGTAGTTGGGTGAGTGAATGAGAGGTTGAGGGAGTCTGTGCGTTAATGTCAAGTTAGTGACTGATAATTGATTGATGAAAGTGCTTAAACCTCAGGGCCAGAGATAAGAGCGGAACACAGTAGCTTGACACAATCTGGCCAGTTAAGAGGTGACAAATGTTCAACGCAATCCACTGAGCACGTTAACATTATTTGATGAGCATCTTATGGGACGATACGCGTTCACTCTTCTGTACGTAGGGATAGCTAAAGAGACTGTCAACTTTATTCTTTCCTTCCCCGATGCGGCGTTCCCACGGTATACCTGATGCAGTCGAGACAGACATCGCAGCTCCGGAGTTCGCCATGAAAACTCACGGGACTCCTTACGCAATCGCTTAAAACTGCACGAAGGTGAACGCCATCTTCTTTTTCTTCCCAATCTATGTAGTCAACCCCCCACCCCCCACCCCTCTTCCGCTCCCTACCAAACATTCTTAACGTGCTTTTACGCCTCGGTAGATCAGTGGCTACAGGGTGCTCGGCTGCTAAACCGAAGGTCGCCGGTTCGAACCTGGGAGCAGTGGTCACATTTTGATGGAGGTGAAATGGCAGAAGTCCGTGTTCTGTGCGATGTCGGCGTCCGTTAAGGAACACCAGATGGCCGAAATTCCCGGAGCCCTCGACTACGGCGTCTCTCATAATCGTATCGTTGTTCTGGGACGTAAAACCCCACATATTATATTATCCCCTGGTTTTGTACTACCACCGGAACTCACTCGCTGGATTCCGTGCCACCTGGTTGTGCCCTCGCGATCTCCGACGACAGCGCAGCTCTGGCCGACTGGGTTGGTAGTACGCCACCTCCTGCCGCCGACAAGAGCTCTCGCAAGTGGTGTCTTGTAGTGGGACTCCTGTGACCGTGTTTCCATCTTTCCTATCTCTCCTATCTTTCTTATGTCGTCGCTCTCTGTCCTAGCGCATCTCTCTCTATATATACCTTTATTCCTATCCTTTTAATTCCTCCTCACCCCCATCCCTTGTAAACTACTGTTGAGGTGTCGCACGCTGATGCAGACAGTTACGGGGCTCACTTTTCCCTTCTTTTCCCTCCCATAACCACAATGTGTGTGTACTACCACCGTTTAAAGTCCCTAGATTTTTTTTTCTGTTTGCCTAAGTGCCGACAGCTGCCTCCTTTCCTGGCCCTCTCTCACGCGCAGCTAGCATCTGCTACCATGTTCTTTCTAATTTAGATATACTTCGACACGATACGTCTAAAAAAGTATGCATTAGCCTCGCACTTCTCAGCGCACAATATGCAAACTCGAATTTCCCGTCAATACTGAGCGAGGGAATCGTTTCACCAGGCACTGGAAAAGCGTAAAAAAAAAAAAAAACGTGGCTGCGGAAAACAAGCGTTTGCCAGTGACATTCATTGGTGGCGCTTCAACAGAAATCGGAGCTTAGCAAGCGAGAAAAAAACAATTCAACAGACCCCCATTGACGTACCTCGGCAATCGACGTTACGCGAATAATGCGGAGGGAAGGTCAGGGTGTTGTAATTTTTTATCGAGTGACAGCTAATGAAATGACGCTTAATACGTTCATGAATGTTGCACGCACAGACATATATGTTGAAAAATTGCAGATGTTTATATAACCAGTTAGCACTTGCGCAACGATGCCAACAGGAACATGAGTATTAGCAACACCGGAAGCGATAAGCTGATATGAAGCGCCGGTGCTCGCGAGGATGGTAGCCCTGGACACATACCTATACATTAATCAATTCCAGTGCACGGCGCCCAACTACACTGTAAACCCGACGTGACGGCTCAATCAAAAGAGTACATATATAGGCTTTATAAAATCAGATAGGCAGCACTGCAACCACCATTGACGTTTCACGAAGATCGTCGATTTAAAAAGTAGTTCCGAGACCTGGCGTAGCTCTGTGGTAGAAAGCTTCATTGCCACGCTGTATGATTGGGTTCGATTCCAGCTAGGACCCTGACATTTATTCTTTGCATTCGCGTGGTCGACGCTATGCCAATGTCAGGAATTTCTTGACGCTCGCGAGTTATAATTGCCCCTGTGTGTTATCGTCGTTCCTCGGTAGATACTAAGTGTCAATCACGTGTGGTACATACTCGCATATCAGTGGCACGTACTCATTCGAGGGTATGCGCCACTGTCTGGCGGGAAGTGCTTGATGACGTACGCGACGAGATTGTGACGTTATTCATGTGTTGAGGAGCACGTCAAATTCGTCATGCCATCTTGAACCCGCATACTAATTTTGGTTCACGCCGAGTTATAAGGAGTGATCACGAGAGCACTCAGACGTAAGCGGCTAGATAGATAGATAGATAGATAGATAGATAGATAGATAGATAGATAGATAGATAGATAGATAGATAGATACCAAAAGTTCTCACAGTACGCAAAGAAACGCTTCACATTTAAAAATTCCAGGGACTTCGTTACCGTGACAGGCCGACCTCTGACCAAGCAACGATGTCATGCGACGATGTCACCGTGTGACGTCAATTAGGGTGTCGTCTTAGTAACGCGATGACGGCACAAATTTCGGTGGCCCGTGGCGTCATCACGCAATGATTTTTTTTCGCACACCTCCTGTTGACGCCACCGACGAGCATTCTTTGCGTTTGTTGAGGCATCCGAGGCATTTTTTTTCGCCTCATAAATCCTGCACCACGCCGTGTATATGTTTCAAAATATGCTCGGAGGTCACGGCCTTCTCGGAGGACAGCATTCGACTTCGTTCGAGCTGTTTACCGGTATGCGCTCACACGTTGACGTAACACCGCTGCGTACTACCTTTATGTCTCCGGACGAGTTCGGGCGCGAGGAGAATGTCGTGTCCTGCTGCGAATGTCCGATAAGAAAACCGGTGCGACGCCGGTCGGCTGCTCGCTCGGTTCCAGGAACGTCATCGTCGGCAGCCGCCCGCGGCGGCTTCGACTTCGTTTGTCGATCGCCTCGTCGTCGGCCGAAGTGGACCGGACTGGACCGCCCTCCCCGAAGCGAGGACAAACAGCCAAAACCCAATTGGAACACTTCCCGGGTCTCACTTGTATTACCGCCCCGCCGTGGTGGTCTAGTGGCTAAGGTACTCGGCTGCTGACCCGCAGGTCGCGGGTTCGAATCCCGGCTGCGGCGGCTGCATTTCCGATGGAGGCGGAAATGGTGTAGGCCCGTGTGCTCAGATTTGGGTGCACGTTAAAGAACCCCAGGTGGTCGAAATTTCCGGAGCCCTCCACTACGGCGTCTCTCATAATCATATGGTGGTTTTGGGACGTTAAACCCCACAAATCAATCAATCAATCACTTGTATTACATTTTGCGTCGAGCGGCCGTTAACGCTGTACCAAGCGCTTGTCTCCGGGTTCACTTGGCCCTTTTTAGTGCCGCAAACTTGGCTGTCCTTTGATCGAAATTTAAGGCCGAAGTTGTTGCTTTACTAACAGCGGGTTACCAATATTAGTCGGCAGTTACTGGCGTAGCCGAGAAACTTCAACTCCACTCCGCCCCATCCACTTCCTGGACCTAATCAATTTTGCATATGTGTTATATACACGAACACTTACAAACACATGGCATACACGTTCAACAATATATAAATGGCTGACCTTCCTCCCTCCCCATCTTCCTGGATAAAAACTCTGCTTATGTTTTTTGCCAGCGGTAGCCTATACGAGCCAGCACTATGCGCCTGATTTTACCAACGCTGGCGAGGGTAAGCCGATAATTAACATTACGGTCAATTCTATGTAATTTACTAAACTTTTGAAACAAACGAGTGACTGCTTAAAGGGACACTAAGTAGAAACAATGAGCTGTTTTAGATCGATAAACTGCTCTCTGAGAACTCTAATGTCATCGGTTTCACTGTTACAAGTTCATTAATAGCCGGGAGAAAATCAAGGTTGAAGTTTCATTTTTAAATTTGCCGTCCTATAATCCCCACTCGTGGCATAAGGAATTCCACGATGTATTTTTCGTATTTTTGCGCCATTAGTTCGATAAATTTTTTTTTTAGTCTTCGGGACCTTCGGGAGCGTTGGCTGACCGCACTGCTCAGCTCAGGGCTAGATAATCAACTGTGGGCAATCCAGAAAGCTAAGGAAGCTGCTGAGAGACATGGTCTCGCAGCCAACTCCTAGTCGGGAACCCAGCCCGGTAACCTGCAGGAAACGAAGTTGTTCGCTCATTCGTATGCTGTGTCTATGGCGCCCACAGATTGCAATGTATGCTTCAATTTTGTCGATTAGAAGCTACAAAGGACTCACTAGACGCCTTCGAAAATTGATGACGTCACAGCGTTTGATGCGGGAATCTCAAGGCGGCGTCTCCAAGTACAGTTTCTTTTTGTGCGTTTTCGTGCGGTAAGAGTGCTGTTTTCAGGATTGTGAAAAGTGTACTTTACTAATACGCAACAAAGCGTTTTTCGGTTTAGTGTCCCTTTAATAGAGCCGCCTATAATATGCTAAGTTCATTGCTGAGGAGAGGTTTAGGTTTACCGTAAGCGCATGCATTGTCTACATTATTTCTTCATGCTTCAAGTTCATTACCGAGGAGAAGTTTAGGTTTGACGTAAGCGCATCGTCTACATCATTTCTCCGTGTTTTTCAGGTGCAGCATAAAAAAAGTAAAGCAAAGAACTATATTAACGAACTAAGAAAAAATGAACACAGTAGCATCGCAATGGACAGTTCGCTAGCAAAAGCTTACACCGACACATTCAGAACCACTCATTTGTGCACTGGTTGTGTGAAGAGTATACACGGGATAACACGTCAGTTAAATGAAAACTGCACGTGGCTATACTCACCACAAACGTTTCTCGGTCAGTGTCGACCAGTAGAGCTTTAAAATATGTCTGCATTTTGCTGCAGGTGCTTCGCATGTCATGGCTCGAGTAACTCTTGTTACTCGGTCCTAATTAGGTTCCATAATTTCTACGTTGAAGTCGCCGACTAGTGTAAAGGATGGACGCACGGATGCACACGCGGACGAATGGATGAACAGGCGGACGGACGGACGGATGGACGGAAGCACAGACGTACGGATCGGTGGACAGGTTGACGGACGCATGGACGGCCGGACGGACAGATGGACGGACGGACGAACGGATGAATGGACTGACGGACGGCGCAGGTCCTTTTTCACAGCTGCGTAAGCAGGTGTTGTGATGCGAGTGTGGACGTCGGTAAATCGCCGGACAAGGCTAGTCCCTAAGGAGCTTTGCCCCTGAAAGCCGCATATGAAACTCATTACGCCCAGGCAGGGAGTCTGTACAGGACAGTGAGAACTCGATAACAGCTGTATAAGTGTCTGTTCCAAATGAGTTCTATGAAGGCTCTCCAGAGCGTGTACTGTTTTGCCGCAAATAACGACGCTTTGACGATCCGCGTAATGCGTATCCGATCGTCTTTCTCTATCCTTTCCGCGTACGAACGCTTTCTGGTCGCGCTGACCGGTAGCTCAATCGGAGGTTATTTATATCACGAGAAACAAGCGTTACCGGCAGGATATAGAGAATCGATATCCGACCACCCTCCACCCATACTTTCTGGCACTGATCTCAAAGCTCATTAAATTGACCGCCATTCATCTCGGAACCCGGATCATTTATGAATATATTGTTCCTTAAATTACCGCCGCGTTCGCATGGACGCACTGTTTGGATTGCCTACTATAGACCTTGACGCAGTTGGACCTGATACCGTCAAATCATTATACGCAGCGTAACCATGTCAACTGATACCATTGGCTAGGCGAATCCATTTAGGACAGCTATATATTAAGCTTATTTCTTAAGGTCATTCGCACATTTCATGCCTCACCCCTTTTCTAATGCCGATTTATCGCTTTATTAAGCGAATCTGGTGCATTTTCTTACCCCTAAAACAGCTGCAATGCAGATTCTATGTAGAATAGGGGCTTAAATTCTTTCTTTCCTCTCCTTTGCCGTGAATTCTGAACGAGGCCGACAGCTGCGATTAGCGGTGTCTCCCGCGGTCCACCCCCTTTCATGAATGACCCCGCACCCACCGCTTGCTAATCAGCTTTGGTACAGCTATTGTCTTGGCCATGGCGCTCCTACCTTGAGTATGAACTATGGCCAGCTATAATCAGCTATGACGTCACGTAGCTTGCCGTCACATAATGACGTCATCAAATGACACCCTGGCTTGTTCAAAAGTGGACCGATCATGGATGTTAGTGCAAAACAAAGCAGAAGCAATGTCTCTGATCATGGAGGCAGTGCGACACCCCGTAGGGCACAGACAACTTTCGTAGTGGCGCATGCGAGGATCAATGCATCAAGGGAGAAGATAGATGATGGCTTTTGCCTTTGAGTCGTTTTAGGTGAATATTTAAGGACCAGTGATATATTTATTAATTGCGAACGTACGGTACTTAATTTCTTCATCGTCAGAACATCAGGTTAACTTAAGACATTGCAGTTAAGTGTGTTCCTTTTTCTTTTTCTTGTCCCATGTTTTCACTCGCTCCAGTATGAATAGCACGTTGGGTGGAGTAAGGGGTGAGGTAAAGCTGATAAACCAGCATCGAAAGATGGCTTAAACTTTAAAGGTTTGCTTCATTACACAGTGACGTAAATATTGAGGCCAGGAGAGAAACATTTACTTCGTTCGAGACGTTAAAAGTTGCCATGGTACTGCTTTGACCATCCAATCTGGCCCGGCGAAATCAATGTAAATGTTGGGTGTTGTCTAGGCTCGATCCCTTCCTCCCCTCACCTTTCCTACATCGTTTTGTGAGCGAACGCGAAATTTTTGGCAATGTGCTTTAATAAACTCGACGACAGATCATTTTCCGAAAAGAAGATTCTCGGATCCAGGTTTTATGCGTAGCGAGCTAATCAAGCGATGCGAGCACTGCTGCTGTTTTTAAATCAAATGGGTTAAGTGACTGTTTGTAAGGCGTGTGATTGACAGGCGCGCATGTTCACCGACGGTGCGTTCTAAGACCTTTTTGTTTCTGTCTTCCATGATGCCTTCCCCCAGTGCAGGATAGCAAACCAGCGACGCGTCTGGTTGACCCCTCTGCATTTTATTCCTCTTCCCCCTCCTCCTCCTCCCACCACTACTACTACTACTACTACTACTACTACTACTACTACTACTACTACTACTACTACTACTACTACTACTATTACAGCTTGAAAGAAAAGGACATATCCCGAAGTTTCGTCATTGCCTGGCAGCCTCACTGAATCGGTGCCCACTATGCGGTCCAAAAGTGCTCCTCGACTCGAAACTCGACCTCAAGGGATCCTTGAGTCTTTTCGCTTTGCGGAAATCGCAACGCGGAACTGTTCTCTCAAGGATCCCTTGAGGTCAAATTTGGAGTCGAGGAGCGTTTGCGAAAACGAGCCTAAATATCCTTCTCGTTTCCCAGTGAGCCTTGACTCACACACCTTGAGAGATGAAATAAACCCGTTTTATTGTAACTCGTGTCGTCTTTTCCTCTTGTGAATCCGGAATCGTAGACATACGTCATCGCGGAGTTCCTGAATTCCCGCAGCTACCGGAGCTCGCCTTGCGAGATGATTCACCTGTTCTTGCACGTTGCATCGCATTTCTTTTTCTTTTTACTTTTCTTACTGCAAATTACTCTCACGTTGCCAAACTGTACGCCATAAATGGCGAAACAGCAGGCGTACCTCTTCATTACTACAGCATGACTCGGTCATCCACACTTCTGCCAAGGCACAGACAAATAGTTATTTATTTTTAACTTGTTTACTTGTTCATGTTAAGATGCGTTCACATTGACGAAAAACATCGAGGCGTTGTAACAAATTAAATATTTTGTTTTTCGGAAACAAAAACGATCCCGTGTTACCATGCATGGTAATATAGCCTTTAGTAAGCCATAAAAAGCAAGTATACATGGTCTGGCCGTGTAGCACGCGACTTTGTTTGCACCCCCTGCCGTTCACGTACATACGTACATTTCCTCACTAGCTGTGGCAGCCCGTGCAAGGCCTATAAGTCGTAATACGAGCATACCGCAAGGTCGTACAAAAAAATTATCCGCCGCACTGCCATACATGCAAAGTCAACTAAGACAACTATAGTATACGGTTTGGTTCTTTCGTCTGTTTTCGTAGTGCCAAGTGTCCTCTTTAGAGCAGAGCTACTTCGATTCATACAGAGCTCATCTGTTCGAATCCTTTATACGAATCGCAGGCATTTTATTCAACAACGCGACCCACGCGCATCTGACGTTCGCTGTATATAGTGTAGAGCATGGAACATTCTCCTTACGCTGCGAAGTTTGAGTGCTTCAGTTGGCAAGCAAGATATCGCTTTAGAATAGCGTACGCTAAGTTAGCGTTCTCTGCGGTCGCCTGCTATTTTCATCTCTCAGAGGGAGCCCGCAAGTGGTCAACGCATGCGCAGTGGCGCGAAACGCCAACGCAAAGTTTTGCGTACGCTATTCGAAATCACTCCGTTTATAATCAAGCAACGCCAACTCTAGAAATCCTTGGGTATTACAGAAACTACTAACTATGTAGGCTTTGGTTTGTTATGTTTCACACACGCAAAAAAAAAAAAAAAGAAACTGGGTGTTAGCCACGGTCTAATTGACGCCGCCACCATCCTGCAGCACTGGCTCACCTGCCCAGTGATGTGTATGACGGATTCGTACTGTTCCAAGCCAAGCGATTAAAAAGAAGAAAAAAAAAGCAAAGGGGCACGTAGTGAAGTTGATTGATTGATTTGTGGGGTTCAACGTCCCAAAACCACTATATGATTATGAGAGACGCCGTAGTGGAGGGCTCCGGAAATTTCGACCACCTGGGGTTCTTTGACGTGCACCCAAATTTGAGTACACGACGTAGTGAAGTTGTATGGGGCTTATAAAGGCTTCGTCATTAAGTACGATGATGCTGTTGTTAGCGTTTGTATGTAATTGCTGATATCATTTTTTCTCTTTTGCAGGTGAGTACCGGATTATACTTCACCCTCTCTGCGTTCATTCTGGACGGAGGTCGCAAGGACCACTGTGAGGTAACGTTTTTTAAGCAAGTTTTGTTCATATTGCGTACTCGACCAAGACAGCGTAATGTCGCGGCCCCTTCCAACTGTGTTGTACTGTGCATGCGCACTGAGATGTTCTTTTCAATCAGCTCCGTCAGGTACGATTTCCTGTCGTATTACGACGAAATACGTGCCTTTCTATGGACACTGACACTCAGTGTCCATAGCTTCTCGATGCCATTCGGTAGTTAAACTGAATCGTTAAGCTTCTGACGTCCCTGTAAGTTGCGTTTTGGTAAAACACGAAAACAATGTTGATTCAACGCTCCTCCTTTCGTCATACACCACGTGGCTTGCGGGTTTTCAGATTCCGCAATCGAAGCGCAATGTTAATGTGAACGTTATCTTTCTTTCGTCTTTGTTTTTGTTTCGGGGAGAGTCATTCGTGGCTTTGCTGAGTCAGTTCCCATTATTTAAACGATGACTCAATACGTATCGCGTGGCTTGTCAGACCTGCCGATAACGTTAACCGCAGGATACATGAAATACGACAGTGCACAGTTAAGCGCATGTTTCGGATGCTGGATTTAGTGGCCACTCCACTTTGTTACTGCTCATAATTCGTCGCAGGGAGGGTAGGTGTGACCACCACTCCCCCCCCCCCCAAAAAAAAAAAAATTTTTTTTCTAATTCTCCATGGGCATATCATGCAAAATTAGGATGTTCGACCAGAACGCATCAAGGGCGACTGAACACCCCCCCCCCTTTCAACCCCCAAAAAAAGTCTCACTACACTCCTGCAACATGCCGAAACTTACGCTATTTCAAATTTTCACTGTCACGTTTCATTTTTCTTTTATTTTATTTTTTCAATTTTATACCTAAAAACAGTGAACTCTGCTTGTTTTTTTTTTTTCGGTGAAACGGGGCACTGTGCTTCTGAAACCCTGGTTAGTTATACCTCCTGTGACACTTCGCGTCAATAAAGTAAACAAAAAAAAACAAAAGAAATCGAGATAACTTTAGTTACCCAGAAGAGCTGCGCATGACCGGCGCACCTCCTTTTCGCACCGTGACTGCTGGTGTACGGTGCATACACTATACGCGGAACGGCACGCCGTGACCCAAAACTCAATTTTCGGGAGCCACACGCGTCACGAGGGCGAATATTTTTTTTCTTTTTTTTTCCCCGGCTCCGACGTCGAGCGTGCGACGGCGATCACCCTTTAACCATCTCCTTAAAAGCGCGGTTTCGGTTTCGCTTTCAAGTGCGTGTCTTTTGGTGGCTGACTAAGGCGCCTACTTCCAGCGATGACGAGAATCTTTCTTTCTTTCTTTCTTTCTTTCTTTCTTTCTTTCTTTCTTTCTTTCTTTCTTTCTTTCTTTCTTTCTTTCTTCTTTCTTCTTTCTTTTTTTTCTTTTTCTCTTTCTTTCTTTCTTTCTTTTCTCATCCGCATATCTTCGTGGTGGCTAGCCAGCGCCTCCGCGTGTAGGTCGTATATCTTCTTTTTAGCGGTGACAGCTCCAGCTCGGCCAGGGTTTCTCTAGCCAACTTCTCGGGGGTGGGTGGTTGTGTTTTCGCTCGTCCCTCCGCACGCTTAATGCAGACGGGCGTATCGCGCCGGTGTGGTTTCTTCTCGCATTGCCACGGCATTGCAACCGCTTCCATTTTTTATGTTATTTTTTTTTTCAATTTCCCCTTTCCTGTCTTAATGCCGAGATGCAAAACAGGACGTTGAGAAAGCAGTGACAATAAGGCTGACCTTTAACTGCTGGCGAAATTCAGTCGAGATTAGGGTGTATGTCTCTTCGGTCGGTGAAATCGAAGCTTAGTTGGTAGGTACAGTCGCGTTCCATACGAGTTAGAATATTATGGGCGTGGTTGAAGGGCCTAAAGCCTGAACTGTGACACGAGCAAACGTTAAATTGGTTTTGAGAATGAGAGTAACAGAAACACTGCTTACATAACTAATTTTCGTTATGTCGCCCCGCTTTCTAGTCTTGGCACAATATTGAGCACGGACATCTAATGTTGCGCGACTGTAATACCTGATTTGTGTTTGTGTATTGCTACCGACGAAAAAGTAACATTTTATTATTTATTTATTCTTTTTACTTTCGAGGTAATGATTTTTTTTTACCAGAACTTCTAGGGGTCCCTTAGTGAACAACCTTGGCTTGAGGTCTTGAGGCTTTTACGTTGTACTATAGAATCATTCGAATGCCTGCGTTTACACTGAAGATTTTATTCACTATTGTCTCTCACGCTTTCTTCGAAAATGTCACTGTACATTGTATTATTTTTCTTGCCAATGTGTGAAAAGAAAGAAAGAGTTAATGGAAAATAACGCTATGCAGTGCGTCAATTCAGGCGTGCTCTTGCTGAGTTCCATATCAAGAATCATCAGAAGGGTAGAGTTGCGTTCGATGGACTCGTTTCTCTGTAATCCTTTGGTATCATGCACGTTCTGATTCAATCGAATATCGTGCAATACTCGATCGTCGTTCCTGCCTGAGGTCGTGCTCTGTGAAGGACGATTGTGTTTGAAATCGGCAACACATCTGATTGAAACGAACATCAAGGTAGCATATCACTTTGATGTTTTCAGGTTATTGCGGTCGTGAAGGAAGTATTCGGGCATTTGAGCGTTCGTGTTCCGGGTTGACTGTTTGCCAGAGATAACATTGTAGTGGTCAGTTGAGTTGACGAATCTTCGCTGCATGCGCATTGACGCATGGCCGCCATTTTTTGTTTGGGTTTTTTTTGCCGCTAGACGTCAAACTGTGACTCTAAAGAGATGACAGGCAAGAGGGCTCAGTCTATGCATCCACCATATCAGCATAGAAGTCATAAAGGTGAGACACGTTTGGTTTTATTTATTTGTTTTATTCATTGCATAATGGATACAAGGTGTTCTCTCTCAGTGGCTCTGGGATATATTGGTTGCATGAAGAACGTACACAAGACAAATAGTATAAAATTAGCACTTAGCAAAAAAAAAATTACAGCATATCCACGGAGTGAACGGTGATGAGTGGGGCGAAGCTTCGGGGGGTTTTATTGGTAAACGGCGAATCCTCCGCTCATCCGTCCGTCCGTCCGCTCGTCCGTCCGTCCGTTCGCCCGTCCGCTCGCCCGTCCGCTCGCCCGTCTGTCTGTCTGTCTGTCTGTCTGTCTGTCTGTCTGTCTGTCTGTCTGTCTGTCTGTCTGTCTGTCTGTCTGTCTGTCTGTCTGTCTGTCTGTCTGTCTGTCTGTCTGTCTGTCTGTCTGTCTGTCTGTCTGCACCTGCTGAGTGAGTCAAAGAACTAGACGGTCACGTATCAAGATAGACATGCATGAACAGACGCATGGCTTAAGAAGATTCGCCCCTAAAAAGGAAGTTTACGGTAGACCCGTAATCATTAAGAAACAGCGCAATTGGTTGATATTAGGAAAGAAGCCTTCTTTGCTTCTTGGTGTACAAAAATTAGAGTCGAACCACAACCTGTCACAGACCGTGCAAAAAAAAGTTCAAATTACCAGCGCCAGATATTAACGGACAAACCTGGCTGTGGCAGCTCCGATAAAAGCTCAGACCTTTCGTCGCTCGTGCTCTGCTCGCGCCATCTCCTGGCGCTTCAGCTGCGCGGACTGTCTCTGTCTGTGGGCGTGGCGTTGTGCGTGGCTAGGCGAGGTTAACGCCATATTGGGGCGTGGCTGTGGTTTGCTTGGTTATTGGATAAGCAACGGCGTGGAGGTTGTTTGGCGGACACCCGATGTTTTACCTCGAGCTTCGAGAGCTTAGCTCTCAAAAAGTGTGGAAGTGACCGTACTTCTTGAATTCGGTGCCTTCATGTTACTTGCGCTCGCACGTCGGCGTCCGTTTGCCTTGGTGTGCCCGAAGTGGATCTCGGAGGCCACGTCAAAAGCAGCGCGTGATTGAGACCTGTTTCGCCAGGTACCGCAACGATCACAGCTGCTCGCAAAAAAAAAAAAAAATCGTTTGTTCTTCGAATTAACCCAATCGTTAATTTTTTTGAAGCGTGGAAACTTGGGCAAGTTGGTCGGACATAACTGAATGCAGGAACAGCGCAACCTAGAAGTAGTTACTTCGTAACTACGGAAGCGAAAAAAAAAACAAGGAATTGTTTTTGTCCTTGTTTTTTTTCGCTTCCGTAGTTACGAAGTAACTGCTTCTAGGTTGCGCTGTTCCTGCATTCAGTTAATTTTTGTTAATTATTCTGAGCGTTAATTGATTCTTATTACGAGTAAGCATGCTCGGTCAGTGTATGCATCCCGTTAAATCTCAACTTTAACCAGAACCATTGACTTCGCACCAAATTTATATTTTTAAACAAATCTGGAACCGGAAGTGTTTGACTGGTAGAGCATGGGAAATAAACAAGAGTGGTACTCGTTGCTGGTTTATCGCGATTGTCTGAAAAAAAAAAACGCTGAAGTTCTAGAGTGCATAGCCAACATTGGCAATCATTTAGCTATGATTAGGCAAGATTAGTCAGCACTAACCAATTTCGACCATTCTTTAGCCATGCTAAACTGGTGGTACCTAGTACAGGCATGGTAGCTGAACCAACGTGACTTAGTGTTACGCAATGCTAACGTGCACTTCCCTTGGGATCGGCACAAATTTTTCGAATCACCAATGGTCACCAATGAAAACGAGACTATACATGTTTAGTACGCTCAGTATGCTCAGCCAAGAAACAGTGCTCCGGTGGAATTCTCCCATCCCTTTCTTTGGAGTTTCTATCCAATACCTAGTATCAAGAACATTTTTTCACCCGCTTTCAATCTCTTGTAAGTGATAGCAGAACGCAGTTCTTCGGACTTCGCTTTAGTAACAAAATTACTGGTAGATAGCCACGTCTGAGTAATATTGACAGTTGAATCACGTACGTTTCAAAAGCCGGTATTCTTTTGCATCGGCTGGAACAGAGGCGCGAAGTTACTTCTAAATGGGTTTCTTTGTTTGAGTTTTCTTTCTTTCTTTCTTGAATCTCGGGAGGGAGGCGGTTGCTGTTGGAGTTTATTTTCTAGTGAGTGAATTTGCCGTTTATGGTAGCTTATTTTTCGTAAGCCCTTAATTCTCCGAAATTCGCACTTCAGTTTTGAGTTTTTTTCTTAATACTCTGATATCATAGCTGAAATGATATCAGAACACAGAAACACCAGAACACACCGAGCGTACATGTGGTGTCTCCACTTTTCTCTTGGATCCGCGATTGCACTGTCTCTTCTATACCAAGTGGCTGAGCTTCCTGTTCTAAGCGTATTTCAGTTATCTTGAAGGTTTGAACGCAGACACCCATCGGTAGACACCAACACAAATTATAGAATACAAGACACCCACGTATCTGCCTATTACAACCTGGAATGTTTATGCCATAAATCGTGTTGTAAACTTTTTTTGGAATTTCGTTGCAATGGAAGCAAGCATACTTTACGAGGTCTGTATATTCAATGTATAGCAAGTACCAGTGCCACCATGAAGGAGATCGTGTATCAGGGCATCGTTTCACTCTTCCGGGGCCCCTACAAACGTGGACGTCTCCCTCACCATACATTAGGCCCTTTATGAAATGCGCGCGGAGGGTGGTCTACGAGATGCTGTGGACGCGAAGTGAAATTCATATCGGCCAAACCAGCCGGTGTATCAGTGACTGTTCAGAAAATGTCATTTCGCAAGAGAACGGGACAAGTTCATATTGGCCGTTAATACAGAAGTTTCTCAAGAAAAAAACTAAAGGTCAAATCATTTACCGGCGTGGGTTTATCGAATATTTTTTCGGATTTATTCAAAAAGATGGAGTCTCACTAATAATAACTTTTCAGCTGTGTGAACGGAATGCACTTTCCAACGAGCCGGCTCGATCGCTCACTCACTAACTCACTCACTCACAAATAGTAATTCGCTTAGTTCACACTCACTAATTCATTTATTAATTCGCACGTACTCATTCACGCTCACCCATTCATTTACTTAGCCCCCCCCCCCTCCCGCATTCACTTATTGACTCACTCTTTAGAGACCCAAAGGAGACAATCACGTAAGTAAATATAATAATGACTCCTCTCTTATCTTTTCATCTATAAGTAATTCGCCGAGAGCGAGGACGCGCTGGTGAGGACAGAATTCGAAACGAGAACAATTAGAGTGAACCAGAGCGTTGATAATTTCTTTGTCTCGTGCACGGTCGTCCTCGGGTCCCATAGAGTCAGTTACTCTAGGGTCTCACTGCTCGCAGTGCCACCTTGCGGACAAATTCCCAGTCGAGGCCCGTGTGAGCGCATTCGAAAGAAAACACCTTACAAAAACACAACAATAACAAACTTTACGCTCACGACGGCGAGCTTTAGCGCTTTCGCTTTTTGAACGTCGCGACCGTGGCGCGCCAGCTGTGCATTTGAAATTCTTGAAATAGTCGAGTCCAGACACGCGCGCTTTGCGAGTGGCCCCTGAGAACAATGACTTCTTTTTTTTCTTCATCTTCTTTCACTGCGACGTCCTCAGCGCGCAGTGCAGCGGGATCCACTTTTAATGGCGTGCATTCACTCGAGGAAGTTCCCTTTGATGAGGAAGAAGATGACAACGGAGGAGGAGGGAGGGAGCGTTTAAAGGAAGAGCCGCCTTAATGCGCCGCCTTATAGGCTGCTGTGCGCGTACATACCTGCGGTTCGGCGAACGCCTCGTGGCGCCTCACCTTGAGAGTTAATGCACGCGGATATCGTCGGCACTCAGCGCGTCCTCCAAACGGCGCGTCGCAGAACTTCCGCACAACGCGTCACCACCCAGCGCGCTTCTCGAACGGACGTGTTGGCGCCGGAGAAGGTCGCAGGCTCGATTTCCGATGGGTCATATGACGAGCAAAGTTGGAGGTGCGGGGGGAGCGGGTTAGATTCGAATGATAACCCAAATGCGAAACGAATCCAAATGCGAAAAACGATAGATTTCAGACTGTTGAGTTCTGCTAATTTTGTTAAATTTGTGTGTTGCACCGCCATTCTCAGGTTAAGCGATGAAATATGCTTATGATGTTCTGCCAAGTCTGATATCTTAATTTCAGAGAGCCTTTATAGGAAATGCATAATTTTTAAAATACCCACAACGGAAATCCAGTCCGTGGTTCTTAATTCTGGGACCTCTTTTTTGCATGTTATTACTACGACTAACGGGGATCGATGGATGGATGAATGAATGGATGGATGGATGGATGGATGGATGGATGGATGGATGGATGGATGGATGGACGGATGGACGGATGGACGGATACGTTCCGGATATAAGTGCCGAGGGTTCTTCAAATAAATATTTCACATTTAATAGTTCTCAGAAATGGTATAACTGAATCATATATCTTACGAAATCCCTAATCTCGAAGGAGGAGCAGAAATGGGGCCAACAGGTTCTGTTGAAAAATGATATCCCGCCGGGGTTCACATTTTAACCGAGTTGACCCACATTTACCTTTATACAATACAAGGCGCGACTCAACCCGCACGCACCGTTATGTATATGCCCTCATTGCGGTCACTGATATACTCACTCTTTGCATAGCTCGAAAGTGCGTTGGGTCGCTTTGTCTTGTTCGTTTTTGTATCGTTACGCACGCCTCGATCCTCGCCTGCCGAGCGTATCTCGACGTGCAGACGTCCTTATACCTGAAAATTTCGCAACTCCGCGTAACTGACAGGAACCCTCGCAGTGATGCGCTGCTTCCTGTCTGGCCTCAATGGCCGTGGTGCTTGGGAGCTTGAAAGAAACTGCTTGTGTGTAGATGTATGCGGTGGGGCTGATATGAGGTGGGTGTCGAGTTGTTTGAAGGGAAACGCCTACACTGTCACTGTGATGTAAGGCGGCGAGGGGGGGAGGGGTAATTCGGGGTCGAAGACGGATAGCTCTTCTTCTTACTGTTCATTCCCTCTCCCGTGCCCCCCCCCCCCCAGCGTGATATGTTTATAGCGATGACAGCGGAGGCCTCAGAGACGATGTCAGCCTTTCACGCCGCCAGGGCGGCAGATCAAGCCCTCCACGCCTGTTATCTTCTCACAAACACATTCGTACATTCTGTTTTGATTTCCCGAAGCGCCCCCCCCTTTCCCTTCTTTCTACTACCCAGAGCCATCGTCTCATCTTGGAGTTTCGCAAGCACGCAAGGAAGGCTTCAAACCGTTACGTGGTGTGGGGTGAGGAGAGCTCGTGCATGCTTCTTCGGAAGCTCGAAGTTTAAAGGGGAGGAGGAATTTGGGGGAGGGTAAATAGAGGCCGCCGCATCGTTCCTTGAACCCTCCCATCGTTGAACCGTCGAGGGCCGCCCGCTATGTTAGATTGAAACGGCGCCCTAGGCCACCCGATGCCGGCGGCCGCCGCTTGCTGTGAACGCATGTGTGACACAAAGCGAAAGTGCGCGCGCGGTGCTGCCGCTGCGCGTTCCGGTTATTGGCACTGCCGCAGCGCTTCTTTCGCTTTGTGTGTACTTTGCGCGCTCGCGGCAACGAACGCTGAGCTTCGGTTAGCGTTTGCCTCGTCGCCTGAGGCACGCGCCTGGGTTTTAATTTTGTTCTTTACTGCAACGCGTTGTGCGCGCCTGTCTGCATGCTTAGCGAATGACTGTCGCATTTGTTTACTCGCAAGCCTAAGCTATGACGGAATTTATCTGAAATTCCTTTTTTTTTTTTTCGGTGGCCTCCACGCGTATGAAGTCGCGGGAACACTGCCTCAGACGTGAGTTTGGGAATACGTTGCTCGAACACTCAAAAGGTCCATGACACCCTGTTTTCGATCATAATCTGGATTCATAAACAACCTGGCGAAATTTCGACGCATTTGGTCGAGCACTAATTTACAATCGAATATCTTCGTGGACATAGTTTCCTAAAATTAACTAGAGGGGACTCTCACTGCGATCGTTCAGTTACGATGGGAATGATGGGTAGTACACACATTTGCCTAGTCTTCGTACTTGCGGATGGCGAATCGTACTTGTGGCTTCGTTTATTGCTGTGTTTCAATTTTGTTTTGAAAAAAAAAAATATTCAACTCTTTTGAACTTCGTGACCTGATTTGGAAAGGTAAGTTTAAAATAATAAGATGGTGAAGCGCAATCGCTGAACATTTGTTGATTTTCATTTTTGAAAAAAAAAAAAGAGCTCCAAGACACGCGAACACAAACGGAGGCAAACGCAGGCCAGAAGTGCGGATATTAGACAAGTGTGTGTACTACCCATCATTCCCATGCTCGCTGAAGCGCCGTGCGTTGCAGCTCCCATAGACACCAGCGCAAGAGTTCCCTCTAGTGTATATTAGGAAACTCCATGTTCGTGAACACGCGAACAGCCTGAAAGTCGGGCAACACTGGCGCATTCGCGAGCCGTGACGTAACGGGCTCTTGCTGTGCGAGCGTCTGTGTTTCGGGTATTCCGTCATCAGCTTGGCGTGCGGTCGAGGCGTGCCGCCTTCGTTGAGCTCGACATTGAAGCTGAAAGATTTGCAGTGGCTGCAACCTTGGTGGAAGACAACGGCTCCACTTCACGCCGCACATGACGTCATCTACGCCATGACAAAATGGCGATCGCTTGCGGTGGGCAGGGTTTCGAGCCGGTTGAAGCTGAAAGATTTGCAGTGGCTGCAACCTTGGTGGAAGACAACGGCTCCACTTCACGCCGCACATGACGTCATCTACGCCATGACAAAATGGCGATCGCTTGCGGTGGGCAAGGTTTCGAGCCGGCAACCTCTGTAGTTTATTTTGCTCTGGAATGTTCTTTTTCAGACTATTTTTCATACATGTGTAGGCACACTTGACAATCTATTTTCGCTAAAAACCACAAATTGCTGGGTGACCATGTCATAGCCGCTTTAGCCATTCATAGCATGCAAAGTAGCCCGAATGATTTTTCTTTTTCTGAGTCGGGGTGTGAAGGAGATGGCTGTTCAAACATGCATTTGCATGTTCGTGCGTGTGTTTCTGTGTACGTGTATATTACACGCGTGCAACATTAAAATTTCTCGAGAAAAAAATTCGCACACTTCCGGTCGCGTTGCGCAGGACAAAAACAAAGTTATTTTCTTTCCTTCGTTCCTCTCCAATCCCGCCCTATCTTGGCTATGCCAGTGACCTTCAAAGACGCATATCGAAGGCAGCTGAGCATGTGTAGTACGTGACGGGAGTTAACTAAACGTAGTCGAAATCACACTTGCCTAGAATGGTCGAGCACGTGGCTGTGAACGCTGATATCCTCTGCAGCTGCTATCTCACGTTAGCTACAAGCGTCTGTTCGTGCTTTGATTATAGCGCAAAGGCACAGTATTGATTTATATGTGGAGTTTAACGTCCCAAAACCACCATACGGTTATGAGGGATGCCGTAGTGGAGGGCTCCAAAATGTTTGACCACCTGGGGTTCTTTAACGTGCACCCAAATCTGAGCACACGGGCCTACAACATTTCCGCCTCCATCGGAAATGCAGCCGCCACAGCCGGGATTTGATCCCGCGACCTGCGGGTCAGCATCCGTATACCTTAGCCACTAGATCTCCGCGGCAAGGCCTCACATTTTTTAAAAACATTTTGTATGCTTATTCGCGCACGCATACAAACACACGCCAAACAAGCATAGGCAATACCCTGTCATAGGTTTATCTTGGGCATAGGTTTACCTAAGCATAGGTTTATCTTGGGAAAGTACAGGACCTCAAATGCGCAATCTTCACAGGCGTCAGTGGAAGCATAAGTGCTAAAGGCCTCAGATGACTCGTCAAACTGCGAGAAGTGTCCGTGAGCGTCGGTGGCGTCAGCACTAAGTGATGCAAGAAATCATGTGACGATGACTATACGGCGCTACACGCGTCGGACTTTGTGACGTCATTAGGGCGACACAGAACGGACGTAATCACAAGTCATCGTCGCTTGATAAAAAATGGGTCTATGCCGAAAGCACCGTCAAAACTACGCGATGGGAACAAAGCTTCCAACGCCTCTAATCTTCGAGGCAGTGCAATATCCCGTTAGGTGCTGAGGGCTTTCGGTGAACGCGGTCAATTAATCGTCTAACAAAAGGAACGCGAAAATGATTAAATCAGGAAGTACCTACACGGGAGTGGTATACTATAGGAAATTACTGGGGAATGATGTTATCCATTTAATTTCACATGACCATGTTGCGTTATGCGTGTCGCGCTTCATATGCGAACTCTTTCCATGTTCCTTCGGCAGGCCTTAGCAATCTTCATTGCTGCTATGTAAATGGACGATGTGTAGTGTTATGTGCAGCACGGACGGGGCTATGAGATAGTGTTAGGTGATGGACAGTATATCGCGTGCGTGTGTTTGTGTGCGTGCGCGCGCGCGTGCGCGTGTGTGCGTGCGTGTGCGTGTGTGTGTGCTTATGTGTGTGTGTTTGTGTGTGTGTGCGCTTGTTTGTGTCTGTGTGTGCGGTGTGTGTGTGCGTGTGTGCGTGCGTGTTTGTGTGTGTGCGCGCGCGCGCGTGTGTGTGTGTGTGCGTGTGTGTGTGTGTGTGTGTGTGTGTGTGTGTGTGTGTGTGTGTGTGTGTGTGTGTGTGTGTTCGTTTGAGTGTTTGCGTGCGTGTTCGTGTGCGAGTATAGTACGATAGTGCGAAGCCGCTGTCTCGATCGCGCCGTCTCGATCGCGCCCGCTGCAGGCAAAGCATGCATCGCGGCCCCGGCAGTGATCGCTTCCTGCATAGCGGGCCGCTCTACCGCATGCCTCCGAAAAAGAGAGCCCGCGTAGACGTCCTCCTCCGGTCAGACCGCTTCTTCTTCGCGCCCAAGGGTATATTATCCGTCCAGTCGGGTCGACCGCCCTGCGAGAGGGCGGCTCTGTAAGAGAGAGGCTGGCCGAGTGTCTGTTCACTCGTTTAATTCACTCCGTCGTTCGCTCAATGTTTTTCAAATTGACCTTGCCTACGCTATGATTGAAGACAATAGACTCCTACAGGCTTCTGTCATTGATTCTCTTGTAACGAGGTGCCCGATGGCGGTAGTGGTGGTTGCTGATCGAATTCAGTGACCGTATCTAACCGTGCACAACCAGCAGTAGGGGTATTATATTTTCGATGAAATCTTATTTTATGCACGTAGGCGATTACGTCTAGGTGATTTTATCTTCGTTGACTTCTCGGGTACCAACTGCGTCAAAATAATGCACTGAACTCTGTTTTGCCATGAATAATCAATGAATTGATTGCTTGTATATTGACTGTTCTGCTTGTAAAAATGCGAGAGAGAGAGAGAGCTCTTTATTTAAAAGCAGATAATTTAGCCGGCATATATAAATCACTGACTTGCTACTCTGCGTGGGGAAAAAAATTAGAGATTGAAAGTACGGATAGGGCCTTTTCGCTCATGCTTCAGATTCCCAGGATAGTTAAGTAAACAGTATTCAACCAGGGTTCCCATCATCACCAGCAGCCTGAATACGCCTACTACCGTTCTACAGTGTACACTGTAGACGGTTGAAGGCCTCTTCCATTCTTCCCCAAGAATCCGGTGCTGTGCTTGCTAATGTCATGTTATCCTTCCAACGTATTCTTTCGGTTTTTGTTTTTGTTGTTTTTTAGCAATGGTCTTGCAATGCTGCCTCGATCACCGCTAGGCCGCCCTCTTGTTCACAAGACAAAGATCAGCTTTTCCTTTTTCCATGACAAAGATGGCATTGCGCGCAGATCAAGTGCGAAAAAGCTGGCGCACTGGTCTGCTAGTGTTGCGGCCTCTTGAGCCCCAACCTAGCCCCCGTCAAACTTGGTTTCCTCCATTACCCCTCCCCGTTCTGAATAATAAAGTTTATTCATCCTCCTCCTCCTTTGACCCCCCTCCCCACTCACCATTTATAAATGATATTCCTATCGATAAATGGTCTTTTGAAAAAAACTTTCACATATTATATGGACTTAATTTGGCATTCTACACTGTTTCGGACGGTCTTATTAAACGCAGTAGTCCTTGCTGTGGCCAGTCACGACCAGGAATAATGTACACGTGTACATAAAGATCACACATCCCGCGCGTAACAAAACTAGAAAAAAAAAAGTTCGATCGCTTTGCAACAGCCCCGTGTCACCGCGATATGCCGACATATCTGCCTATAGCTTTCGCATCATCATCTCACTTTTCATATCGATCGTTCGGCGAACGGGACAAATAGAAGTACCGGTAAAAGGGCACGACCTGGGCGCACACTTGATCACGCACGTGTGACGTCTATACGCTGTGCCTCGGAATTTGTGAGTAGGGAAACCCGTCGTGGCACGTATATTCGACCGCGCGAGAAGCCGTTCGTCCGTATCCGAGCGCTTATAGAAATGCGGAACACCGAAAAGATCGAGAAAAAGTGTGTCACCGTGGCATGGCTCTTCCTAGCACGACTTCGATTAGGGGAGACCTGTGTGTCGCAACAAACCTGAGAGTCTCAAGCGTTATTGGTATACCAGAAAATAATATTAATAATATACCGTGTTTTATGTCCTAAAACCATGATAGCATTACGATGGACGCCGTAGCCAATGGAAGCTTGGCTCTGGAAATTTCGACCATCTGGTGTTCTTTAACGTGTACTGACGTGGCGCAGTGTTAAGGGTTCCATAGTTCCGCCTCCTCCGATTAAATGCGACCGCCGCTGTCGATATCGAACCCGCGACCTTAGGGTCGGCAGCCGAGCACCGTAGCCACTGATCCTACGGAGCGGACATACCAGAAACTGTTTCTGTACTGATGTCCTGCTTTACGTGACGCCGAGTTTCACAAAGAGGAGGAGGAGTGCAAGGAAGCCTAAACAGCATTGACCTCTCGGTTCAACTTCGAGCTGTCTAGAGCAGCAACGTAGGTCCAGAGGACCTGCGAGAAGGCGGAGGGCCATGGTCTAACGGTCCCATGTACGCATACGTGGGAGCGGCCCACGACTGCCACGGATTCCCGCTCCACTAAAAGGGGGCGTCACAACGCAGTTCCTCAGGACCACAGTAAAGTTCTCTGTCTGTCTGTCTGTCTGTCTGTCTGTCTGTCTGTCTGTCTGTCTGTCTGTCTGTCTGTCTGTCTGTCTGTCTGTCTGTCTGTCTGTCTGTCTGTCTGTCTGTCTGTCTGTCTGTCTGTCTGTCTGTCTGTCTGTCTGTCTGTCTGTCTGTCTGTCTGTCTGTATCTGTATCTGTGTACTAATCGTAATTTGAAGCATGTATGTTGAAGCGAAACAAGCTACGCTAAGTACTACAGGTGATATTTTCGCAGAGGTGAATACAGCAATGGCACCAAACATTGTCGTACCGCACGCCATATATAGGATCCTGTATACGCTGTCACACAAAACATGGATGCCATAAGCTACCGTGGCCTATCAACTATGTTTTATTGACCACGTATATCCATTCAGCCGGTATACCACTTCATAGACCAGTGCTATTCAGACCGATACCTTACGTACGTGAAAACGTGGAATGCACACTGCGTGCCAACAATTCACCGATGAAGCGCGTTGATTATGCACGCGACACGCATATATAATTTAGTTCAGGTGCAACCGCTCGCGACCAACAGACATAAGAATGTCCGATGCCGCAATATCTTACTACTATATATACGTACACATACAGATCGGATAAGTCAAGTTGCTGTTGTGGGCAGACGCGTCATGACAAAAACGCTTGCACTCAATTGGTCACAAGCTCTTTGGCCATGTCGAGTCCTTCGCGCTATCGCGGCCGCTGGATAAGAAAAAAAACTTGGTTTTTTATCCAGTGGCCGTGGCACTATTTTACAAGCGCGTGGTGAACTACAGAAGCGCTCGGGCTTTATCGCGTGCTCCCAAGATTCAAGCTTGCGTCATCGCGGAAACAGCGAATAAAATGTGCGGCACTTGACTCATTACGCGCTTAATCTATTGCTGCCGGCTGATCGATATCGGTTGGCTTTTTGACTCGATTCTGGCCGTGCATTTCTCGACGCTTCCGTGCTGTATGTGTGGAATAGAAAATAAGCAAACCTAGCTTGGCGTTTATCGTTGCTTGCCGTGAGTTTCGATTGGTTTCAATGGAAGGCTCTTCATCATATTCACAAAAAAAAAAGTTCCACTCTCGAAATCGTACAAGATATGCAGTCGAGCACAATAAGCATTAGACCACTCGCCGAAGTGGTCTATAGTGCTTATGTTGGTGACTGCTGACCCAGAGGTTGCGGGACCTCGTAGTTTCCGCAGTGGTGGCGAAAATATTTTAACCTTGTTTATTTTAGAATGAGGTGCACGTTAAAGAACCCCACGTGGCCGAAATTTCCTGAGCAAGGCCTTACGGCATACCTTTAAAGAACGTATCGACGTTTTGGGACTATATGTGTGTATATGTCTATATGTATGCGTATATGTATATATGTATGTGTATATGTATGTGTGTGTTCAGGACCAACGCTCCGGCCGGGGTTCAGCCCGCGCAGTTTTTTTTTTAAACCTCGTACGTGTGGTCTTCTCTTCATCACTGTTGAATCAATATTCTATACGATACAAATACAAATGGAAAACTGGTATAATACAGAAGGTCCCAATGTAAAAACTGCCAGGGGACTTCCTTTTAACTCGTGTATAAAAAAATTAGGAACAAAGATAGGTAAGTATAGGAAATAGCAGCTATCGAACAAAATGAAACAGTCGTGATAAAATTTATTATTTGAACCTATGTTAGTTTGTGATTACGCAGCCGAGTGAAAAGTACACCATTAATAGAACACGTGCTACATTTGCTCCGGGTCCAGAGATGTTGTCTCCATTGTCTTGGGTCGGGTCGCCCACTTTCTTCTCGCGTGCGTACGATTTCCCAATGTTGTTCCGTAGTTGTTACGCCGGCCCCTACTCGTTCACCGCGAACGTGGTGCTACTTACTATCCGGCTGGTATTTACGTCACGGCGATCGTTTGCGTAAGTCGCGTGTAGTATACGGTGTATACACAAATAGCGCGCGTTATCCGGAGGGAAGCTGAGTCGCCGTTCTCGTCCATTGCCCGCCTAAATTTCACGGCGACACTTTAGCCCATATAAACGACCCTCGTATAGGAAAGGATCGTCTCGTATATACACGGGACCGCCCTTCTTCATCTGGCGTTGCAGCAGCAGACTCACGACGTTTTTACTTTCTCTTCTCGTTTCCATCGCGTCTGTTTCTTTTCTCGGACCGTTTCCTTTCCATTTTTTTCTGCCCTCTCTCAGTTTCTCAACTTCATCCTTCCACTCGGCCCACACGCACAACGCTTCCCACCTCGCAAGGGTAGCCTTTGTCTTTCTTTTTTTTGAGCTTTCCTCCCTGCCATCGTGGCTTCATTGTAAAGGGACACTAAAGAGATAAACAAAGGGAAAAACTTTATAGTATCTAGGGCTTTACATCCCAAAGCCACGATATGATTATGAGAGACGTAGTGCAGGGTGCCAGAAATGTTAACAATCTGGTGTTCTTTAACGTGCGCCGACATATAGCACGAACGCTGGCCCCTCCCTCAAAATGCAACCGCCGACGCCGGTATCGAACCCACGACCTTCGGATCAGCAGCCACGCACCCTAACCACTCCTCCACCGCGGCAGTCTGCCCTGAAACTTACAAGTTAACCATTACAATATATCACTACACGCTATTGCGTTTGTATCAATGCTTTTCGCTCCCCTGCAGGCTTTATATCGAGGTGCAGCCATACTTCATTTTGGTATTGGCGATTGGCTTCAGTTCTGCTGCTCGAGAGACAAGATATGACATGGAGCCACGCATCGGCTTAAGTTGTATTAGCATTTAGTAAGTGCCCTCCGTTTGACCCGTCGCCAACAGCCATGACCTTTATACCTTGGCTGGGTGTTATCGCCTCCGAGAGAGTGTAGATGCTCAGCCGTTACAGACGTGGAGAAATTGATATATGGAAATACGCTTGAATTCTAGGCTTTGATTTCCATGCGTGCCTCGTATTCTTAATCAACACAGTGATGCAACAAGTATACGTTTCTCACCGTATACGTAGAAATCGGGTAATTTTTCTAACGAGATCTGAAAGTCACGGGAAAACGCATAAGTATCTCGCTATGTCTCTTCATAAAAAATTCTTAAAGTGCCCCGGCTTATTTTCCAATACTCGTGCATCATTATAAACTGTGTGCTTAGAAAAAAGTGTTGAACGATTTAGAGTACATGGTATACTCTACTATGGGAGAGCATGAAGCCGTCCCGACACGTGCGTTTCCTACTACCAGTGAATGTAATCATGATTTATGAAAAAGAAACATTGAAAGATGGCACGACACCAAGGCAGGCAAAGCTTATGGCGCTAGAAATTTCGCGCTCTGCAGCCAGCTCAGCTTTTTGTTGTTTGTCTATGGGTGTGAATGTCATTGAATTGCAAGACTGAATGGAAACAACGTTGCTGTTGACAGCGGATAGCCATGACTTGGCAATGTTTTTTCGACCCTAGCCAACTTGGCCATATTTCACCAGCATTGCGATGACTATATAGTTATCTTCTCCGATATTAGCGGCACATTTATTAGACAACAGCAGAATTGAGCCGTCTTATGACATCGCTAGCCGACGTTAGCCAACATTACGAAGTCGCATAGCCACATCTAGCCAAAGTAAGGCGTTATATCGACAAAATTGGTCAACACTAACCATTATCTAGCCCTCGCACGTGATCCCAAACCGTAGCCACCGTATTTATGATATTAGTTTACATTAACCAAAATTAGGCATCATTTATTTATCACTAGTTGGCCAGCGTTATATCAATCACACTGCGACATTTAGCCAGCTATAACCATTATATACCCTAACTTAACCAACGCAAACCGCTATTCAGCAACCTCTAGCCAACTTAGTCAGTGCTAACCGGTGCTGAGGGGCCGTTCTGGTCACCGCCGAATTTCATAATGACGGCATTTTAAGTCGATCAGAAGGGCCGTGTGAGCCCTGTTCGGCAATCATAGATGACGAATTTTCCAACGCGCAGGAAGTGCATCCCATTACATGCGAGAACATACGGTTGGCCAGCAGGACAACACCTTTCTCGCATCGCTGCGGCAGGGCTCTCTAAGACGTGGTCTCACATATAAAACAAACAATCAAACGATGAACACAGGATAGCGCGAAAGAATGGTGTGTACGCAGAAGCCGTGGGTGCGGCGTCTGGAATCCTCTTGCCGCAAGAATGCTCGTTGCGTGGGTAGGCGACGCTCTCGTAAAGTGAAGATGGCCCCCGTCCAGCTGGCTCGCTCGACCGCGCGCACTTTCGCGCGCTTTCTGGGATCGACAAAAACGTGACGCGCTCGCAGCTGTGTCCGCGCCGCTGTATACACACTCTCTCTCTTTTTTATAAGCGCGGAATTTTCTTGTTTTGCCTTCGCCTCGTTCCTCTTTTTGTTCTCCTTTCGTTTCCCGTCATTCGTGGTAAGTTTATTGGCCCATTGTTCTGACATAGACGCGATTCATTCTTCGACAGAATGTGGGACTGTGCGCTATAGACCGGCACACAGAGACGGCTTGTGAGACGGAGGACTGAAACGATGCACGCGAACAGAATGAACGAATGAATGAATGAAAAATTTAGCTCTTAATTCCCCTACCGGGAAGACGGGTACAAAACAAGCTTAGCGTGTGCGTGTCATGACCCACTACTTTCCTTCCATTCCGTTGCGCAGTGCACCCCCCCCCCCCCCCCTAACTTGTTCCGTCCTCCACTCTCTGGATGGGACCTTCGTCCACGTGCTCATAAGCGCAACGCTTCAGTTGCTACGAGCAACAACGACGGTGACACGTTCGTATCCAGGCGACAACAATGTGAGCAAACGCGAAACGACGAGTGACCCCTGTAAAAAGTCCTCGCAGGTTGCGGAATCGAATCCCGGCGGCGGCGGCTGCATTTTCGATGGAGGCGAAAATGCTGTAGGCCCGTGAGCTCAGATTCGGGTGCACGTTAAAGAACCCCAGGTGGTCGAAGTTTCCGAAGGCCTCCACTATGGCGTATCGATCTCATAATCATATGGTGGTTTTGGGACGTTACTCCACATACCAATCGATCCGATAAAAAGTCAGATAGCCATATCAGAAAAGGCTGATCGCCGATAAGACCAACCATCGAGAGAGCGTGAGTTATTGCAATACGGCGCATGCAGATACACCTGTCACTGGTATACCCACTGAGGGCCGCACTTTTGTACTTTCCGACGCCGAGTTTTTTTCCTTTCATCGCCGTCACCCATTGCTTACTCTTAACAAAAACCATTTGTATATGCCTTTTCTAAAGCAGCAGAGGGCCTCAAGCGTTCGGCTGGCGGCGACGCCACCGAATACTTTTCGAAGCTCGCACCCGCACGCATTAGCGAAATGTTAATCGGTTGCTCGATTACTGATGAGGAAAAAGAGAGATGGAGGCCCAGCAAGTTGAAGAAATGGCGGAACAATCACGTATCGGAAATGGTTAGATAGTTTCATTGGCTGCGATGATGGGACGCGTTGCCCACTCGTCGGAGACTGTCAAAGTGGGGTGTCGTTCCCTATGACCACTCCGATAGTGCTCAATGTACATGCCAATGGCTGCTAATAAGGATTGCAGCGTGCGCGTTGACTAAAAGCCGAATGCTCCTGTCTCTCATTCCCCATTAACAGCTATTGGCATGTACATTGAGCACTATTTTTTATTGTTAAACAACGCATAGAAGAAATCTCTCACCGGCACCACCTTGGAGGCCAATTGTTATACCTATTTCGGGTATGTGCCATTGGTGGTTACGTACTACGAGGGATGCACAAGCCACGTCATAAGGATACAACTCATTTTTTCGACCGACTTGGTGCTAAGCAGCGCCCGTTGAGTTGTTATATATGATTTCATTTGTTACAAATTGTGTTGATTTGGATCTATTGTATCGTTATACCCTTGTATCGTGATATCACATTGAATTTTTGTGTACATGTATGCCAACATAATCATGTATATTAGAGCAAATGTCTTCACTGTAACGTAGTGATGTTAGTCGTGAAATATAGATGTGCCGAAGTGTATGTGCCCTGTTACTGGAATGGTATGAAGCCTTTGTGTTCTGTACATGCTGTAAATAAACTTTTTCTAAACAAGGAGCTTCGCCCCTAAAACATAGGTTTCATAACATTCCAGTTATAGGGCACATACACTTTGGCACACCTATATACCATAGAGTAATATAAAAGGCTAAGAGAGGACACTTCCATAGGCCCCTGTTGCTGATTTGGGTTCGCAGCGTGCCATAACGGGTGTGGTGAAACTTTGCAGCCTCAGAGACGGCAGACCGCAAAAAAAAAAAAAAAACACTGTCTCGAAGGCCATTTTGTAGGGACTAGGATCATTATACAGCCTCCGAGATTACTTCTACGTGCATGCTCATCTCTGAGGCCATACTTTATTTTTTGGCGAGTCGTTTGTATGCATCGATGAGCTTCGTGTAAGCTGCACCGCTAGAGCGGCAAGCACAGATGCCAATTTGTTGCATATACAGGGGGGGGGGTGTAGAAAAAGGGGGTAACGATTTAGAGCACAGGGTACTCTACTATGGGAGAGCTTAAAGCCGTCCCGTGTTGCTCATAGAAACATGAGAATCATTGGTGGAGCGATAACTTTTCAAGTGATATCCACAATATGTTTTCGTATGTATATGTGGATGCGTTCTCTATAGATGCGCTGGTTTGTAGTTGTTCCGCTGGAAGTTTCTATTGCATATAATACTGAATCTTTCTTCTTTTCTGTAGTTACCATGTTGACAACTTGCTGCACCACATGGCTTTTAGTTACTTTGTTACTTTTGTTCAACCTTTAGTTATCGTTCATCATATGCGTAGTCAGGTTGATTCGAAGGTGGGATGGAACCCGACCAGCCCAATTTATCAATCTCGTAACGTCCACGCATACACACGCTCGAACATACAGGAAGCGTAATATAAAGGGCCACGACAATTTTGAGCTAACAAGCGCAATGCGTAGATGAGGCGTTCACGATCACGTCTGCCAAAATTTGCAACGCTATGCGCCATGGAAATGAATCAAATTCCAAGATGAACGCTGCTTTCCCTTGCTTTTGCGGGCCTGCTCTTAGAGAATGAGGGCGCGTATGAATGGCCCCACGTACACGGCAATGCAGTTACTTTGGTCCTCTACGTAGACGACTCTGCTCTGACGTTGCAGACAGTGGCACGTGACATGGTTAAAACTGTTTAACACTACATGCATAGTTTAAGGATTTGTTGCTTGAAGAGAATAATAATTCTGTGGATAAGTAATGAGACGCAATAAGGGAAAGTGAGCGTTCTTTTTTTTTTTTTCATTTTCCCCCGTGAATTGCAACGATATGCGGTGCTAATATGCCGGCGTTTCGCATGCGTTCGTGTCCCCACGGTCAGCGCATTGAGCAGACGACCGCTGTGGAACGCTCCTACGCGTTCGTGCACTTCTTGTGCTCATCTATTCTACCGCGTCTAAGCCAGCGTTTCCAAACCTTCCAGAAGAAACAGACGGTAAAACTGAAAACAAAGCTGGTCAAAAAAAAAAAAAAAAAAAAAAAACGCCGCTCGCGTCTACGGGGGTGGGCTTGTCGGGCACGTCATGCGCACGTGACCTCTTGGTCGGATGCCGGAGAGGGTAGGGAAGATATTTGGCTTGCGAAGGCTACGCGGAGGAGTGGCAAGGGTTTCGAGCTCGCCTCCTCTCATCCTCGTTTCGCGCCACTTCAAAAAAAAAAAAAAAGAAAAGAAAGAATAACAGTTTTCTCAGCTCGTAATGAACAGATTCAAAAGTTTTTTTTTTTTTGTGGCAAAATGTTCCTCATCAGACACCCAACAACTTTCACGGTCTAACTAAATTTCGTATGTGGCTTGGTGAGTGGCCCTTTAAAGGGACACTAAAGAGCAAAATGAGTTTTCGCGTATTGGTGAACTAAAATGCCACAATCCCGAAAACACTACCCTCACCGCGACACGATGCTTAGTGGGCAGAAAACGCGCTAGAAGAAAATGCGGGTGGAAACGCCACCTAGAGATTCACGCACCAAACACTTTGACCTAACAAATTTCAAAGACATATACTCGATACTACCTAGCTTCCGATCGATAAAAAGGAAGTACATTGTAATCCATGGGTGCCATAGACTTAGCATAAGAAGTTGTAGAAAATTTCATAGAGCCAACGTTACCAAAATATCAATTTTTTTTTATTTGTTACGTCACACGCGGAAATATTGGCGCGAAATTTAGAATTAAAACTTCAATATCTATTTCCTCCACTAATAATGAACTTATGATAGTGAAACATATGACATGAGGGTTCTCAGAGTGAAGTTTGCCAATCTAAACCAGGTCATTGTTCTTTTTTAGTGTACCTTTAACCCCCCCCCCCCCACCTCCCCCTGTCGTTCGCATTCTGGCTACACCCCTGGTGAGATCACGTAGACATTAACGACAAGAAGTGGCATAGCCAGAAGCAAGAAAGTTCATACCCCCCCCCCCCCCCCCCCCCCCCCAATGAAAACTTTTCGCTCAACCCTTTCCTCGCCACTTACCCACCTTTTATTTTAGTCGCTTCGCACTGACATGATTTAGACACTAAGTGGTCATACTATCACAATATCATTTCTGGGCGCTTTTACAGTGAACAATGTTTCGTGTTTGTCAAGGCTTTGTTTGTTACTCTGTAAGATTCTGAGCAAGAGTGTCTACCACGTGAGTTTTAAGTTGGCTCTGTGACGGGTTTAATGTTGCAGCGGTGGTAATGCTTGTACGCGCCGGAACAGATCTCGCCGGAGTCGATCACTACGATAATTATCAGTATAGCAGAGGTTCGTTTTAATGGTAAAAGCCAGACACAGTTCCAAGGTCTGATAGGCCTAGTTCAAGCATATTACTGTGTGACTACGTGCGCTAAGATATACTCAAGCCAGAGAGTAACACATCTATTGAACCCTCGCACGTTCTGCTAACATCTAAACACACGCACGCACACACGCACGCGCGTGACAGAACATTCGGTTTATCCATCGAACTTCGCTTGTATGCGGGTTTGCAATATATTGCTACATATCTTTACTATGCCCTATCGGTTAAAGGCACTCGGAAGTGTTCTCTAGTGACACATGCATACGTGCAGGCTAATAGTAGATGGTGGTCATAAAGCTAAAGTAGCGCAATGAGAAATGCAGAGTGGGCAGCTGTAGTGAGCACAAGTTTTGTTGTTCAGTAGTGTGGTAAACAGCGCAAGAATAAGGATCATAAAGCTGAAAAAAAAAAACATGACAAATTATATATATATATATATATATATATATATATATATATATATATATATATATATATATATATATATATATATATATATATAACGCTATGATGTATTGCAGACGTGGCCTGGTGCATACGCCATGTTTATTCTACTCTCACTTCTTCCTTCTCTGCTTCTACCAACCTTCGCTAGCTTCTTACGTCACATGATTCCCCCTCCCCCCGAAAGAAATCGCGAGCTACAATCTAGAAAGCATGAACTAATGGAGTCTTATAATAAAAAAAAATGATGCCAGAAAATGCAGTAGTTCCATGCCACACGGCGGTTCCATGCACTTGCACAAAATGTTCACCGGAAAGGCAGTCCGGTGATATCTAGGAGACCTCAGATGGGCGAGGTTGGCTGTTGTGTTCTGGAGAGCACAACCATGCCTTCAGCGTTAAAAATGATGATGGCACAACCTGGTTAGTATTGAGGAACGAACAAGGTTGGGAGTCCTTGTAGCGTTGGAAGGTCGGATGTCTCATGCGTTGGATTATGAGTCGTGGCTGCGACAGACGCTTTGCTTCTAAAATGCGTGCTTCTTGACGGATTGTGACGGCGTGATGCCTGCGGGCTGGCGGTATGCAAGAAGTGCTTCCGCATCTTTCTTGGCGTTTTCCGTGGTGTTTAGGTCTGTGTAACTGCAGGCGCAGGGAGCATCTCTGGCGACTTTCCTCTGTGCGAGAAAATTTGACGTCTTGGAATACTTTTTGGGTTAGAGATCTTATTTTCCGCTGTTCTTGAATTGGTGAGTGTGCTTCCGTTGAATTTCGTGTTCGTCGATGCCTTCGTTGCAGTCTATTTTGTTGTCGCATCAGGTTGCGCGCTTGGCTATGCTTGCTTTGCTGATGCTTCTCAGGAGATGGCTGTAGTGGCAAGCCTTCTTGAATGGGACATTCATTTACTTTGAGGTTTGACGCGTCCTGTAGACAGCTGATGCATGGTGAACAGGTTTCTTGCTTATCGGGCATGGTTGGTGGTGCGCCATCATTGCTAGCCTGCTCTTCAGAGGCTTCTGTGACGTGGTTGATTACGGACGCTTCTGAAAGACAACTGTGTACGAGGTTTGATGTATGATTTGCTTCTAAATTGGTTCGATTCTTGCATTGGGGACCACTGCATGAGGGTACCACATGTGACGTCGCATCACAAGGTTGAAAATGCAAATTTTGGCAAGTCTGCGGTGCCGTGGAAATGAACTCTTGCGACAAAAAACATTCAGAGTAGACAAATAGTTCATCAGGGGCTTCTTCTTCGCGGCTCACTATGAGTGGTTCTTGCGCCTGGTAGCATGCGACGTTCGATGCGTCTGAGCCTTCTGTGTTTGGAGTTTCTCGTGGCTGCGCACTGGACGGCAACACCGCAACAGGGGTAATTCGGTAAGGTTTGAGTTGTGAATGGCCCTCTTTCTGTGCAACTAACGATGTGAGCTGTTCTGGCGCATGAATCTGGGTGGTAAGGCCAGGGCTTGGCGTAGCATCGTCCGAGCTCCGCAGCTCTATCCCGACCATTGTGAGCGTGCTAGATGTGAGATGGACATTGTGAGTCACGAAAGAGCCAAGCGATGGAAAACCAGGAGGTGGGCCAAGTCTGCGAGATGGGGAGTAAGCTGCTCCAATGCGTGAAGACTGATTTTCACTCTTTGAGTGATCCTGGCATTGTTTGGTATTTTCCCCATGTGTCAGCTGGTCTACCATGAACAAGGCGTCCTTATGACACGAATAGTGACCGTTAGGCGCCTTTGAAGAGCTGCGTCGTAGAAAACCAGGTGGTGGACCATGTATGCGAGACGAAGCATGAAAGGCGTCAGTAGGGTGAGCGACGTCTCGTGTCGTATGTTGGTGCCACGACTTTGGAAATTCCGACTTTCGTGCACAAGGGAGCTGCGCTTGACGGTTGGGTTTTTCCCAATATACGTATGGTCTTCTGTAAGTAAACGCATGTGCCACTTCGTCTTGAGGCACTTGTCGATTCGCGCTGGCCTTTCGAATGCTTGAGGACTGCTTAGGAAATTGACGATAGTGTGCAGTTGTCTCTAGATGGTTGGCAATGAGTAAGTCTTGGTCATAGTCATTAAAACAGGTAATCATCTCCTCTTTGATTTTTTTCCATGACTCGTCGTTCTCGAATATGTGAATTAGGTAAAATTTGAATGCCTCACTGGTGACGTAGTCGCTGAAGTTCGTAACCATCTCCCGTTCCGACCAAGATGCAGCGGCGGCATGGAGCTCGAACAGGTTGAACCAGTCCTGTACGGGTCCGTCGTCCGCTGATTCGGTGTACTTAGGGATGTCAAGGTCGTCTGATGCTGCTGTCATGATGCTTGGTGGTCTTGGTGGTTCGCGTTCTTCTGTGGTCCGCGTTCGGTCACTGCGTCTCGCTGAGGTCTTCGATGATGATGGCCGGGCGATGAAGTGGTTGCGAGGTCTTCATCCTGTCGGCTCGTGTGACCCTATGATGTATTGCAGACGTGGCCTGGTGCATACGCCATGTTTATTCTACTCCCACTTCTTCCTTCTCTGCTTCTACCAACCTTCGCTACCTTCTTACGTCATATATATATATATATATATATATATATATATATATATATATATATATATATATATATATATATATATACTTTGATTCGCTTCATCTGTTCGTCTTTCTACAGTGATACGACTAGAAGGGCAGGCACACGGAGTGATTTCGGTAACTAGTGACATAATGCACAACAAGAAATGCACACAACAAGAAATGCACACAATTAAGAAATATATGTGGACATGTTATCGTGTAATGTTAAGAACAATATACATAGTAGCCATAATTTTTTACAATAAATGAAGTAAACTCTGTGCAAGCGATGTTTCACGCAGAAAACATACACATGACATAGTGGAATACTGTTAATTATCTTATTCAATTGACACAGAGTATCCTGTGCATTATACATGTGATATTATATGCCACATATGTTACCGAAAGTTTGCGAGAATTCTTGCATGCAAACTTTGGTTGTTGCATTGCCGTTCACACCTTTCGTATCCGCGAACTGCGTCTGCGAGTGAAAGGTGCCACCGAAAAGAGAGCGGAGTAGGCAAAGAGGGAGAACGGAATCTCTCTGCTATGGTGTGAAAGTGATTTACAGCAATATATCTCAATCAGTTGAACTGGCGCCCTCAGAGGTGGACGAAAAGTAGCGCATAGTGATTTCACCAACACCATCTTTCTTACCACCCGCCAGAATGGTACAGTGCATTCCTACACCTTGGTACAGTGCAAGGTTATGGTGCTCCATTGCTGACCCACAGGTTGCGGAATCGAATCTCTGTCGTGTCTCATAATCATGTCGTGGTTCTCGTAATCGTCTCTCATAATCGCCTTGTCACCCAAAGAAGATCAGTGTCTATGATGGGAATCAGTTTTTTTTCTGTTTATTTTATTTTGTGCTTGCGCTGATGACTCCATCTTTTCAGCGATTGACTCGCCTTTGAGTTCTAGAAAATTTGTCGCGCATAGGTCAGTGGTCTTGTGGTAGTCACACTCGTTGTGGCTTCTGAAATTTTCGAGCGTGTTCTTACAACTTGTGAACGGAGAGAGAACCAAGGCACCAAGAACTTGGTGGGTCCCCTTGCCTGAAATTTCTTTTACAAAAACCACACACGTCTTGCAGAGAGCTCTCTCCTGAAATTTGGAATGCACCAGCCAGGAAAACATTTCTTTCCAGTGAGGTTGTAACCTCAGTTTGCACTTATTGAGTTAGCGCCTGGTTTCCATGGCGGCATTGGCAAACGTCGCCTAGTCTCGTCGTCCTGCAACTCCTGGCGTCTTGGCTCGTTAAATACGTAAAGACCAATGCCCTTGTCAGGAGCCGTGGTTTCTGTGCACGCATCATTCACTCCGATTGGTTTTCAGGAGTTCTTTCGGCACACGAGTCATATTCATGCAGTGCAGAACTACAGCGTGGAACCGTTTCTTCGGCTGCTGTAGTTATTTCGCTAGTCGTCTGTTGTGCACTGGGAGCAGCGTCGCCTTTCGAGAAAGAATCATCAAGCGTTACCACACGGCGTTTAGGCGTGGCCATCGAGTCTCATAGAAGGGCTCTGATTGACACAGAACACGAACTACCCAGCAATACGCGTATGCAGCGTATCTCAATGGGGTGACTTCGCATTGCTAGGAAGCCACGCGCTCAGCAAAGTTCGGGCAGGGACGCACTCAATGCGAGAAAGGAGAACTTTAGTGACTGTACATGTCGGCTGGTAAAGTTCCGCCTTAAGCACTAGCGCTCGTTTCTCCCCTGGTGGAAATATTCGCGGGTATACATTTCCTCCGCTTCCCTTCAGGTGCCGGTAATGTTGCGCTCGGCCATTATCTTACACTGCGTGCGAAACGTCTCGCGTTTGTCATTGCACCGCTACAGAAGGCTGGTAGTTTCTGTTTCGTTCTGATGACATACCACACACGTGAATGAACGCGAAGGAGTTTATGCCAGCGGTGAAATTCCAGCGACTCGCATCAGGAAGGAAGAAGGAAGGAAGGAAGGAAGGAAGGAAGGAAGGAAGGAAGGAAGGAAGGAAGGAAGGAAGAAAGTTTAAGCGGAAAGACAGGGAGGTTAGCCAGTTCTTAGACCGGCTGGCTACCCTGTGCTGGGGAAAGGGGTGAGGGAAATGAAAGATTGTAAAAAGAAATGTTGCGAAGAGAGAGAGAAATTACAAAAAAAATTGCGACAGAGGAAAGGCAACATCAAAGAGTATAAGACATTAAAGTCTGTCTCTGAGGCCAGTTGTCCGCAAAAAGCGTAGCAAAGCTTTCAAAGCCTTTCGGGCTGAGGATGGGCTCGGCCAATGACCCAGAATCCTTTGTTCCGACAAAGGCATCAGAATGCCCGATACAGGCATGGATGGTACACAGTACAGCGTATACAAGTAAACTCGTGTTGGATGCGCTGGCAGTTCTCGCCGGAGTTCACGCGTCCTGAGAAATTTATTATGGGGCACTATACTGCTCTGAACAAGACCAGAGTTCATTCCTTTATCACTATGGTGAACCGATCGCTCGAGATTTTGTGTGGGGCAAGGCTGCTCCTGTTCGCGCCGGCGTAAGTGTTGCAAACATGAACGCACTACTGGTTAGGACAGTGTATATATGACATATCTATATGCTGCGTGATGAAATATTCTTTACAGTTCTGAATGTGTTGACGTAAAGGGAAATGACGGCTGCACGCTTAAAAACAACGGAAGACACCTTGCCGCTACGCTATCGTTTCAGGAAGCAGAGTGACGAAAGCTACGAAAAAAAAAACACGATAACTTGACGCGTTTTGCAGGTACTTAAGTTTTCTAGCACATATTCGCAGTTAACCACGTCCGTGAGCGAACAAGCTATCCTTATGTGAGTAGGTAGAGTCTGGTCCCTTGTGCATTTTCAATTGAGACCAAGTGAACATTTCTCAACAATGAAAACCTCAACGATTGGAGTACTTCATTACTATCAAAATTCACAGTACAACTGTAATGTGAACCAAGGTTGCGAGAAAGTCAGCCCGAAAAATAACACATGTGAGATCGCGTTGCCAACGTCTAGCACAACTTAAAAAAAAAAAGCTTATTGCCTATCGCAAGCATGTTTCGATGTGAGCAGTAAAGTAAAAAAAAAATGTTGACTAAAAGCTATCACTGTGTCAGGGCGGCGTGACATATGGAGCTTTAACATAAAAATGATTCCCATAGGCATTCAGTCACAAACATTCACAGTAATAAACTCGCTCAGCAAAGTAAGCAAAAGCGAAATGTACTTACGAATGCTCAAAAAACATTCTGCGTATACCTCTCATTCCACGCTGTAAGCGGAGTCGCCTTTGACTTGTGAAATGCACTTCGCCCTGACGAGGACTGCGCCATCTACGCTCGACAGAGATTGGTGATTAACGGTGTCTTCTCTGATCGGGCGGGTCATCGCAATGATGCGTTTTAGAAGACTAGTCCATTCAATGGTGCGTTGAGAGGCCGCTGCTCCGAACGGACACTGTACCAGACGTTTACTGTATTTTACTGCGAATACTTTACATTTACTGCCTTATATGCCTGGGAAGGCGGATGGGGGAGGGGGGAGTCTCATTACTTTGATATGCTCGTACATGAACACATTCTTCTTAAACTACCACCGATAGTCACGTCACAGAGGAAAGCTGATGCCTGTGTCAAACCCCCTTCCCCCTGATTATATTTCTGGCTACGCCCCCTGACGACAAGGCGCTGACATCGACATCATCTATAGGCACTCTCGGTTCGTGTGCACCGAACCACAATTCGTACATATATGAGAAACCCACGCTTGCAGCATCACCAACATCTTTGCTTATGAGCGACGTTTCTACCGAAAGTTTGCCAAGCCGCCGATGAATCATTTTCCTTTCGCACGAGAACCTGATTCCGTTGCTTATACTGCTGCGTTGTTTGGAGACCGTCATCCGATAGTCTCCGCATGATTCCGTTTAGTCTGCGCTCGGCCGAACGAGCAGCCAACAAAAACAGGCTCCGATTCTCCGATCGGCCGCCGCTATCTCGCGAGGTGCATTGTGTGCGCATTGTATCACGATCGCCTGCACTCTATGAAGCGCCATTCAATACCGGCGCTCGTCGATCGCTCGCCTGCGTGCGCGCGGATTGCTCTCCCGTCACGTAGCTGTAAACTTCCGCCGAGGTATGCCTCACAAGGCCAAGGTGCCGCTGTTGCTGTCGGGGTCAAAATAAAAAGAAACCGAAGAAGACAGCGAGCGAGTCGTCCGTGCCGTGTTTTTCAGAGGGGTGTGTGTAGGTGTGTACGCTCGAAAGTCCCTCGTTGTTTGTTCACCATGTGGGTGCGCCCGCTCCGTCGGATGGCGACCTGGGTGCCGCGGCGTAATCTCTACTGGGCTGTGGCAAATACGCGTGACACTGTCGTGGCTGTGACGTCAAAAATACATGCGCCGCCTAGGCAGTGGCGTCGGCGTGCGTCAGCCTTTGCGTTCCCATGCCTCAGTCGAAAAGGGATTAAAACTCTGGGAGCAGGGCCGAGCTTTCGCGATGAGGGTGAAGGTGGAGAGAGAGGTTGTTCTGGTTAGACCGTTAGGGGAGTGGAGGAAGTGGGGCCCCCGTAGGTCTGCTTTTTCGCATTCCATAAATGGGAGGGGTGTCATGTGACGCCCAATGTATCAAACATGAACATTGAACATGTAACATGAACATGACTATGACCTTTCGGATCTGCATAGCTCAGGAAATCAATGTCGTATTACTGACTAACTAATTAGTCATTTATTAAATTTAATACTTAGGGTGCTACTGAAATACGATTACTTCCTTTTTCTTGCACATATTATTATCAGTGGTCGGAAGTTAAAGCGCCTGAAAATCAACATTCGGGCAACTTGATTTGATATGTGGGGGTTAACGTCCCAAAACCACCATATGATTATGAGAGATGCCATAGTGGAGGGCTCCGCAAATTTCGACCATCTGGGGTTCTTTAACGTGCACCCAAATCTGAGCACATGGGCCCACAACATTTCTGCCTCCATTGGAAATGCGGCCGCTGCAGCCGGGATTCGATCCCGTGACCTGCGGGTCAGCAGCCGAGTACCTTAATTAGCAACTAGACCGCCGCGGCGGGGCACATTCGGGCAAGTTAGAATTCATTATGCATGTTGCAATCAGCAGCGCCAAATGAAATGGTCTGGGTTCCTTTTGACCCCGTTTTTTTTTTCTCTCTTTTGCGTTGCCCACTTAAACATGTATGGAAGTAGATAAGACGATCTATAGCCTTTCTTCATGTAGAAATGTATTGTCATTAACAATGACTCTATTTGGCATTTACAGGGCAACAGCATCTGCTGAGTATATTTATATACAAATGCGCGTCACAAAGGCAACCTTGCCAGCGCCGCGAATAACTTTTGGTGGCAAACTCGGAGTGCAGTCAAGCTATTGGCTAAAGTACGTTATAAACCGTCCACTGAAACGTGTTGTGAGACAGTGTCGCGAAACCGGCGAAAAAGCACACGAGTCTCTTCCGGGATAAATATTTGAACGATATATCAAAGCGGGATGGGGCGCGGGAAGCGATATATAAGCGACAGCTCTGACTGCTCGGCATAGCAGGAATGAAGCCGGGAGGGACCAGGAAGCAGTGATTCACTGTACAATACCTCACTAATGCATGTCTCACAGAGTGGCCGAGTTCTTTTATAAGAGCGATTGTTGTCATCGTATTGGTATGTTAGTAGCTTAGTGGAGGTAGTACAGTCATGGAGTAGCACCGTGGCGGTGGGTGGGGTTGGAGGTAGTAGGTTTATGATGCGGCACCGACGTCTTAAAACAGTAGTAGTAGTAGTAGTAGTAGTAGTAGTAGTAGTAGTAGTAGTAGTAGTAGTAGTAGTAGTAGTAGTAGTTGCTGTTGATGGTGGTGGCACTGGTTGTTGTATACCGCTTAGGGACAGTAGTATAGTAGTAGTAGTAGAAGTAGTAGCTGTTCATGGTGGTGGCAGCGGTGGTGGCAGCGGTGGTGGTAGCAGTAAGTGGCGGCAGCAGTAGTAGTAGTAGTAGTAGTAGTAGTAGTAGCTGTTGATGATGGTGGCAGTGCACCGTGGTTGTATAGCTGTTAGGGACAGTAGTATAGTAGTAGTATAGTAGAAATAGTAGCTGTTGATGGTGGTGGCAGTGGTGGTGGTAGCAGTAAGTGGTGCAGTTGTAGTAGTAGTAGTAGTAGTAGTAGTAGTAGTAGTAGCATGAACCCTAAGCACGGGATGGCCAAACATGATGGTGCACCGCAAGTTGGACGATAATGATGTGATGCTTGACTGCATAATTGGCTGACACCCACCCTGAAGGGTTGGCCAAGAAAGAAATCTCGAAAAAAAATGGACACATATGAATTATAGGGCCGTTGAGAAATTTCAAATTAATAAATATTCATTATTATTCACAATTTACAAATTTTCCAGCTGTTGTTGTTCATAAATTACTCACACTAATCGAGAGTGGCCGATAATCAATTTAGTTGATATAATTAGCCCAACGTGGACAGTGTCACTGAGAAATATGAGACCTATCAAAAGAAGTATTACTCTGGAGTTTGAGAATTTAGCAAAAAAAAAAAAAAAAGCAGACCTTATTCGCCAGGGGTGGCGCCAGCGGGCACACGGAAATTTTTGTTTCCCTCACTTTTCGCCTGCCTCTCCCCGCCACTTACCTCTCCTAGAGTCAACATAGGCAAAGCACAACGTATAAACGCACCATCTCCTTGTCGTGCACCTTGAAGGAATTAACTCGTGGTAAGCACCGCTCATCCGGTAAAGAAATCCTGGCGCCGCCCATGTGATTCGTCTCCTTGTTTCATTTTCCCTTCTCTCGTGGCGCGTACCTCCTGCGGGTAATTGGCCACAATTACCCGCGACCACTGCGATCACAAGAGGAAAACTTGTTGAACAAATGAATGAAATTCTAATTACAAAGTAGCTGAAGATTAACTTCGAAGCTCTTTCTTTCTTTCTTTCTTTCTTTCTTTCTTTCTTTCTTTCTTTCTTTCTTTCTTTCTTTCTTTCTTTCTTTCTTTCTTTCTTTCTTTCTTTCTTTCTTTCGTGCTTCCTTTCTTTCGCACCCGTTTCTATCTTACATTAATCCTGATTAGCCTTTATATACGAGACATAATATAAGTAGGACACTTATACACATTTTACATATGCACACCATACAAATACTTTCCATTGAGCTGCTTCCCGCTGTGAAGCGAGAGGGGGGGGGGGGGGGTAGTTCTTCAAAATCATGTCTTTTTTTTCCCCCTTCGATTCCATGTATTTAACCTTTTTCAGCGAACTCAATCTACTCGCTTTAATTAGGTTCCGGGTGCAACCGAGTGCGTTCACGTGTACACCTTCCCAGACGGGGCATACTCATCAATGTCGTCGTCATCTACCTTCCTTACTCCGACGACACACCGACCTCTACGCCGGCCCTCCGTAGATCGCAGACTTGTGAGTGCGGGGTTTGGCTGGATTCCAGCGGGCCGGCGTGTGGAAGCGTTCGTATACACACGCCTTGACCGCATTTTGCCGCATTTTCCTGCTAAGCTCTGCCGCTGGCCGGCTCGCCTCTCGGCCGCTTGGTCGCAGTGTTCTTCCATGCCCGGAGAGTTTTTTCTTTTTTTTTTCTCGCGTGTGTCATCTCTTGTATGTGTGTATGGCCGCGTGTCACATTGGTCTGCATCAAGAAGTGGATGCTCGCTCCACTACTGACCCACTAGTGTTTTTGTGTGCTAGGTGAGTTAGTGAGTTAGTGAGTGAGTGAGTGAGTGGTTCTCTGAGTGAGTATATATATGCACGGATACTACATTTACTCCTATGTACACTCACGCACTAACTAACGTATTGTTGCTGACACGGACGTACTCAAAATAATCCTAATAGTAATATCCAGAGTTTTACGTGCCAGACCACAAAGACCACGATAGGATTGTGACGCACGTCGTAGCAGAGGGCTTCGAAAATTTCGTCCACTTGGGGAAAAGTGATTCTCAAATGAGAGAAAAGAAGATAAAAGCGAGCCCCGTAACTGTCTGCATCAGAGTGAGAGTGCGACACCTCAACAGTGGCTCACGAGGGAAGGGGGTAAGGAGGGATTCAAAAGAATAGAGTGAGAAGTAAAGATAAGACAGAGAAAGATGGGGACACGGTCGAAGTTGTCCGAGGACCGGGTCACCACTCGGAGAGCGCTTCACTGCGTCAGGAGATGGCGGAGGGCGAGCCAGTCGGCCAGAGCTGCGCCGTCGTCGGAGATCGCGGGGGCACAACCGTTCGACAGGGAATCCAGCGAGCTATAGTCCCCCGCCCACTTGGGGTTTCTTAACGTGTACTTAAACCCAAGTGTAAACGAGCCTCTGTCCTTTCGCTTCCATCGATATGCGACGGCCGTGGCCCGGACAAAGCCCGCGTATGTCGGGCCGGCAGGTGCGTGCCGTATTCAAGGAATCGCCGCGGCTGCTTACTCTTTGTGCATTTGTGTGTGTGTGTGTGTGATGCATAAAAACAGTGATGCCATGAATGATGCACCTAAGCGAATAAGTTAGTGTATGAGCGTTTTTTTTTTTCTTTTTGCGGAAGAGGAAATAGGAGTGGTCTCGGCAATCGTGTGTTCTTTGATTCAAACGTCGCGGGTTTGATTCCAGCCGTGGTGGTCGCATTTCGAAGGAGCCGAAATGGTACAGGCCCGCGTACTGTGTGAAGCCAGCGCGCGCTTAAGCAAACGAGATGGGTGAAATTCCCGGAGCCTTCCACCATATACGGCGTTCCTCGCAATCATATCGTGGTTTTTGGGACGTGAAACACCAACAGTGATTACGATCAATGTGTTCTTTGACAGCGTATGTGCCCGTCCATAAAACGGGTGGATGCGACCAACACATTATACTATTATTGTTACCATCATCATCATCGTTGCCCATCTTTCTGTGCAGTCTAATCTAACCGTTGAGAGCAGAGGAACGTTCACAGTAACTGGAGCAGCATGTTCGCAGTCTCGTTTGCGTCGTGTCTTTATAATTGCGCGCATATGCGCAAGCTGTTCCATTTCACCTCGACCGCGAACACCCCTCCGCGGAGTCGATTTACGGAGTCATGACGCTTGCGCCTTGTCGGGCGCAGCAGTTGCTCGTGCTCGTTAAGTTCACTCGCTCAAGGGCTCGCGCCGCGCAGTTAACGGAGCAGTCTTTAAAAATTTACGTGGCGTTTTTACGGCGTTTTTTTTTCTGGTACCGGAGAGTATATAGAAGGGGGGAGGGTCCTCCAGCGCTCGGGGTAAGTACAGTGTGTCTTCTGAACAGCGCGATTTTGTTCTGTCACGTCTTATGTATCAGATTCGTCAACTTCCCTCTATTCGTCTGCTTTATTTCTTTTTAAAACCCTGATTTCCTTCGCCATATAAACAGCGTATAGCAAACTTCTCGCGCGTTTGGTTGATCTTCCAGGATAGAGAAAGGGCCAGAATGGTCTTCTTGCAAGAATGCTATAAGACCAAAATCGACCTGTCGTTTCGTACCATCGGCCACTGCTCTCATTTGTCTTTAATATACCCCAACATTCCTATAGGCTACTTTCTCCAGCAAATTAGGCTGTACGTTTCCGTGTCTCTAACGTAACGCCTTTCCTGCAAGAACACGTGTGGCTACATACGAAATGCACAGGAGACATATAGTGGCATTACATACATGGGGAATAACGTTTAGAAAGCACGACTTACCAAATGTGTCGGAACTGTAACGTTCGAGCTTCTGAGCATGTATACGATACCGAAACGTCGTTCTCTGAAGTACACGGGAACGTCAGCTCCCAACCTTCGGAGTGCGTGCAATATGGAGCCCTCGACCTAACCCAAATATTCAAAACGTCAGTAGAGATATCGAGCTTTTGACCTGCAAAATACAGGTCGAAGGTTTGAATAGGGTGCAGATCGAAGATTTGAATAGGATGCAGGTCGAACGATCGAATAGGTACTCCCTGAGCCTTCCAAAGCATATGACATCAAAGACGGCCGAGATTAGCACTTTTTTCTATGTTTACACCAAGCTACAAGCAGTGGAGCATAATAAAAATGATTGACGAAATAAATTTAATTTAAAAGTAGCGCAGCTAGCATACAGTCACTCAAGAAAGGGTCACGACAGAGCTTCTGGACACAATGCAAATCGTAGCTAGAGAAATATGGGCAATGTGAGACAGTATCAATATTTCGTTTTGTGTAACTATGGACAGAAAAAAAACACGCTATCCGAAGTCAGAAATATCATCACAAATCCCGGCTGTGGCAGCTGCATTTCCGATGGAGGCGGAAATGTTGTAGGCCCGTGTACTCAGATTTGGGTGCACGTTAAAGAACTCCAGGTGGTCGAAATTTCCGGAGCCCTCCACTACGGCGTCTCTCATAATCAAATAGTGATTTTGAGACGTTAAACCCCACAAATCAATCAAATATCATCACAACAAAATGCTCTGAGTTAACGTCCCTGGTTCATTGACGGCCCGAGGAAAGATAGAGTTTATGAAATTAATTAGTACGCGAGGAGTAAAGTTTAACAGTGTGAACACGTCCACGTCCAGTTTGAATTAAAATTCGATTCCTGAAACACGTTTCTTGACTAAATGGCACAATGTTAACGTATACTGAGACAATAACTCAAGCTCAGTTCCTGCAACAGTTCTTACATTTGGTGGTTCTCAATTATGCAGTGATTCGCGCAACAAGCGCAATATCTTGTTGGGAATAACATGTCTCCGCGACTAGCCCCAGAGCCTCCCAATCAGTGTTTCTTTTCGCATATTCATCAAGCGCCTCGTCCTCCTGTGCTCCTGGGGGCACAATTGGCTTTCCTCTGGCCACTCGGGATTTACGCCGTTCAAGGAAAGACGTCCACCGTTTGTGCGTACGCTCCAAGCTCGACGTCGAGGAAGTCGTCTCGGCTCGTTAGCGATCCACGCTGTCCTCCTGTTTGTTTGTTTTTTTTCTCTTTCCTGTTCGTCCGATTTTCTTTTCGCTCTCTTCTTGCCCCCGTCGTACGCGGTACACACCCGAGTATCCCATCTTCGTGTCTCGCCGTAACCGCATAAAACTCCCGACGAGACAACCTATTAACTTTCACTGCAGTGAATGAGACCCGTCATATGCAATGTGGCCTTGCGTCGCTATAGACGCTGGACGACGCGGGTTCGATTACCGGCCGTCATGGCGGCCGCATATCGATGGGGTTGAGGAATCTGATAGTAGAGGAATGCAGAAACGACCTAGGTTTAGTATAGAACCACCTATGCACTTTTACCATGGGCGTAGCCAAGGGTGGTGCGGAGGAGGGTGGTTCAAACACCCGAAAATTTGCCGTCCCTGGTCTCTGGCAACCCACTGTATAGAAGCGTGCAAAGCTCTGCGTTTCTATGGACGGTATTATTACGGTTGCAGGTGCAGTGAGTTTTTTTTTTTTTTCGTTCTGGCGCGTTGAATTTCGTCTCAAATGATGCAGTATAGGTAGGAAATGAGTTTTCGAGACGTCATGAAAGATTTTGATCCACTCGGGGTCAAATATGATATGTGACGGCGCGAACCTGTCGCAAGTGGTCGGTGTCGTATGTTTTCGGTACTATTTCTGTTAAAAATATAAAAAGCTTAGGAATATTTCGACCCGTTAATGCAGGGCAAGCAAGTGCTGACACCCTTTTCGGATGCAAGAAATTGTTTCGTGGACTGTAATACTTAAGTTTGTTTTTGTTGTTTTTTTTTTCATTAGCGGCTATCACCCGCACAAGTGATCGTGCGGGAGCCCGCAGTTCCGCTTTTCTTAGCGATGGTGGCATTTGTTTGTCGCTCACAAACTGTTTTCTCTCTTTTGCTCAACTTTTAATGACCCTTCATTACTCGCTCGTTTATTTCCCACCGTTGTGGACGAAATTATAAGTGTTTACGGGAAGGTGCTGAAACACAAAATGCGATGCTGATGTTTACGTTCCAGGACGCTTCATTTTTTTTTTACTTCTTTTTAGAGTCGTGGCGTTTTAGTGGATTGCGGAGGCGATAAAGTGAATGTAGTTGGTTTCTTCTGCCGATGATGCGCCAAGCGCGCCCAGGCTAGAGTCTTTTTTTTTGTTTACCCTTTTAAAAGTTTTTGTCTAACGATTGTACGGCTTCTGCGAAATCTTGGTGGTCGTTCGCATAGCTGAGCAGCGCAATTGACAGTTGTAGAATCCATAGACAACTGCAACAACGTCGTTTAATATTGTTTTCATCTTAGAAGATGATGAACAATGTTGTATATATTAGTATTAGTTTCAATTTCAGTTTAAGTTTATTTACTTTCATATAAAACATACATGCTTACATGAGTAGTATAGAAGGAGGTCCTAGATCACTTGGCTGAAGGGGGACCTCCTGTCAGAAAATGTGTTTAATATGTACAAGTAAAATACAACTCTGTCAACAACGTGAAATAAGCTATACAAATAAATGTAATACAGACTAAATATAGTCAAATTTTAACAATCATGAGTACAACAAAAACAATGCTTGCAACATTTTGAAAAATAGAAAACCCCAGGAAAATATTGACTAAATGAACAAAAGATTGATCAAAGCAAGAAAAATAAAGCTGTAGCACAATTTAGAGCAGCACACGAATATGAACAGGTGTAGATAATATTACACGTCTTAGAATGATACGATATCTAGAAGAAATGTGAATAATGTGTGTTTTTAAGAGCTAATGGTGAAGACTGCTTAAGGTTAATAGAAAGACTGTTCCAGGTCTATGATGATGGCTGTACATATACACATGCAGAACTTAATTTTGCTGCTTACGATTCCAGTCAGCGGCAAAAACCTATCGCCCACTTTCATTTTACTTTTATCCATGTTGGCATCGAGAATAGTGGTGACTGGTGCATTCTTCTGTGAGTAGATGGTGCTTTTGGGCCATGTGCGTGCGTGGACTGAAAGGACTCAATGTAGACTCGGTACAGGGGCGTAGCCAGGGGGGGGGGCGAGGGATTGAAACTCCCCCCCCCCCCCCCCCCCCCCCCCCCGAAAATTTTCAATTTTGCTTGCGATTGGCACACGCATACATGCAAAAGCACGCACGAACATGCATAAAGCATATAGTTGAACGATTCCCCCAGCCCCCGCAACAACAATACAAAAAAAAAACTTTCTGGCTACGCCCCTGGTTCAGTTGGTAGCACCTCAAAGCCTGAAACACATCACACGTATATGCAAAGAAATGACACAACAGTATCATAATTACAAGACACAAAACAACGTCCCATATTCTTTACGACCAAGATGAAGATTTTCCAGGTCGTTATTTTTTGGGCTTCAATAACATACATGAACGCCCAGAAAAAGTGAGCCAACGGGGAGGGGGGGGGGGGGCTTTGTAATCTTTCTACACAGTCTCAGTAGACTACACAACTAGACTGACCCCCAACCACGTCCCGCAAAGCTGTGTAAAACAGCCATCATGAATGCAGTTTCACGCCAGTTAACTTTGCAAGTTAGCTAACCTTGCCGCGCATTTCACGGCAGTGAAAGATTGACTGCGTGTGCTGGATGCGAGTGCGCTTGCGTGTGGTAAGTGTCCCGGCACGTACGGTGGGCCTGGGCGGACAGTACGTGTAGGGCCGGTCCACGCGCTACCCGCACAGCCGCAACGCACGTGCCAGGACACCTGTCGCACCCAAGCGGATAGCAAACGAGCGAGTCGGCGACCCTCTATGTCTATTCGATTCAGGAAAAGTGCACGGAACCGTATACAAAAAGGTGCAGCCGGTGCCGACACCTGGTGCAGCAGTGTCGCAGGTTTCTCGGCACCCGTTTCGGGGTGCAAATGCAATGCATCAGCAGCGCCACCGCTAAAATGTTAATCGAATGTTGCGGTGCAGTGCAAGCCTTTCGTCTGCGGGGAGCAGGTTGTGTGGCTGCACCCAAAATGCTGCACCCTCGCGATGGGAGGTTTCAGGGTTCGCGGCACCGCGGCAGCACCTTACCTGCACCCGCCACAATCGAGGACGTTGGTGCAGGGGGCGCCGCTGCACCTTCGGGAATCGAGGACCTATAGGTGCAGCGCACCGTGAAAAAGTGCAGAAGGTGCAGAGAACCTAGGCTGAATCGAATAGACCTTCTTTCACCCTCTGCTCGGGTGCGGCAGGTGTCCCAACACGTGCGTTGCGGTAGTGAAGCTAGCGCGTGGACAGGACCGCACAGGATGCCGTAGCTTGCAGTGCGGCTTTCAATAGCCAAGCTATTGAAAGCCGCACTGTTGTATTGTCGGCTGCATACAGTTCGTCTTTCCTTGGTGGACCAATCTGAAGTAAACATTGTGGTCGCAGCATCACGTAGACACGAAACGCAGAATGCCGGAACGTATACAAACTCCCGTATCACTTCTTCACGTGGTTCCTTCCTATTCATGGGGCGGAGGACGTGCTCAACAAGGCGTGAAGGAAAAGAAGCCTAATTTCTGCGTTTAAGGCGGAGGCGCGTTTGTGAATGTCAAATCTGAGGGGAGGGGGGGAGACCGACGGCGGTAGTTCGCCATTGTCCTTACAGCGTCTGGGGAGAGAAGGAAACCCGTAGCACGGGCATCCAAATGTCAACAAAAGCCTACTCATCTTCAGACGTGCTTGTACGCGACGGCTCCGCATACTTTGTCGTCGTTCTATAGGTGCATGCTACAATGCGCCAAGCCGAGAACACGCATGACAGCTGAGAGGGAATGGAAAATGCCGTGGAAACGTTCGCCGTATAGAGAGAGCCCTTATACGAATGGAGCCCGTATTTCGAGTTAGGGGCTGGTTGTAAATTAATTTTTTTTAATGGGTAAGCGTTCGTTTTGTGTTAACTCCTACATGTCAGTTCAAAGTACGCGTGAATCGCGTAGAAGTGCTCATATCAGACAGTTTTCGACCAGAATTGAACTAAATTTGTCAGGCACCCTCTGAGAGAGAATATTGAATTACATCACTTAATATAGTGTTTAAATTTGAAACTTCAAGTTAGTCTAAAATATTCGCAAAAATATGTCAGTTTGAAATAAAAAGGACAATGCCTAGAGCTCCATGCTTCTTTGTCTTCATAGCTATCATCTTTATGGACTTGTATTGGTGCTGTCTACACAGACTTATCCTCGTTGTGACGTCATCCTTGTGATGTCAGTGTCGTCCCTGTAATCTTAGTCGATTCGTCACGTTCCGCCAGTTCTACATAGCGTGCTTTTCGTAATCCGTGTCTTTTTTTCTTGCTTTTGTGTTTTTTAACAATAACTATCGACATTACTGCATTCGACTGGGTTAAAATAATGCGTCTGCAGCGCACATCATTACCACTTCGACAGTAACTACAGAGGCTAAATAACTTTTACGTCGTTTCTTGTTGTTCCTACGCTTGTCTGCGAGCCCGAATAACGTCTCATTAAAGTTAAACTACTACGAACAGCACAAGTTTTCGGGGCGTTGGATTCACGACAAATGCCAATTTCTGCTATATCAGGACTTAATTCTTGTAATCAAGCTGCGTGGTGACTGTATAGGTCGGAACGCCAAGTGAAGTATGGATCATTTATTTCGAATTTACATTCTCATACAAAGCGGGGATTTAGCTTTATCGAACATCTCGCGTCCAGCAAACTTTTGCTGTTAGTATTTAGTAGCATGGTGTAGCATGCCTTCTCCGTATAAGTGATATTTGGTTCAAGCATAAGATGCTTTACAACCAGTTGTGTGAGTACGACGGTAATTGTCTTCTCAGTGTACTACCGTATGCTTTTATTTCTGTGACTGCAACACCGGACTTTTCCATTGACCCAGATAGCGCGCGCGTGATGGAATACCCGATTGCATTGTTTTCTGTGTATAGATCTGTTCGTTAGTATCTGCCAACGCCCACCTCTCTTTTTCGAGTGAAAGGTTGAGGTGTCTTTGTGCCAACAAATTCGCCAGAATCGGTCATGGATGGTATACGCTTTCATATATTGCTGCCCTCCTTTTTTTTTCCGATAAGGATCGCTCCTTTTGATCTGTTCTTTCTCGTAACGACCACATTCGTCACAATGCCTGATTTAGCGCATGAGGCGGCAGTGGAACCTATAGTTTCTCACCTTGCGAATACAATAAAACGGCGGTAACGCGAGATATCATGCGGGCGTGGTTTTGTTCGCTCGTATTTAATTAGGCTCAGTGTCGTTGGCTGTCACAACAGAAGGACTTTTCGTTTGCTTCAAGTAACAGCAGAGCTCTGCATCGGGCCACTATTAAACAGTGCCATGGCACCTCCTCATTTTTTTTCTCTTTACTTTGATAAATACAAATTCAGCCTTCGAGACCGAGCAGCACGTAAACAGCGCTGCTCATAAGTGCGCACTCGTAAGGAGTCGGTGCGGAATTCCCTGAAGCTGATGATTTCCTCAACGAAAGCGTATACAGGTCCTCGCCGTGTTGAGGTCTTTCATGACTACGACGCGCACGCTACCCAGCATAATAATGACTACTCCATCAGCTCAATGCACACTGCAAGTTCTGGATTCCTTGGGGCGAACCCCTTGCAAGCCTGTTTAACAAGGCCAGGAGTTGTATATAGGCTAGTTGGTTTCGTTAAGAACGCGAGGGAGAGTTGTATCAGTTCTCCTTCAGTGGCGTAATCGCCAACCGAAATTAGTTTTTTTTTCCTTCTAGTGTTTTGCGTTGTTTTTTTTTTTTTGATGTCACACTTTGTTGCTGCGTATATCTGGTGTTAAGACGTTACTATTTAACGATCGTTGTTTTTTTTTTTTTTTGCCTTCTCATATATTTGCGCATGGTGGCGAAATTCCAACGTGGCGGCGATTGCGCTTGGGTCACTTCTTTTTATGTTTTCTTTTTTTATGCTTCTTGTACTCGCAACCTGCGTTTAAACCTGCCAGTTTCGAGTAAACGTTCGTAGTGTCCACTTCTTCTCCTGTCGCTTGCGCTGCTTTAAATAATAACTTTTTTTTCTCAACATCTCGGATTCCAGTCTACTTCTATAGACAACCGCAGAGGAACCGATCTCAAATATCTCCACTTATGCGCACGCACAGCTGGAAATACGCGTGTGCGCACAGATTCCACATTTGCGCATGCGTGTGGTTTTGAAGGGGACTAAACGCGGTCCGTGAAAAGGGGCGTCGATTGAGAAGGTCAGCTCGAGACTGAGGATCGCGCGGTCTCTCAGCGGTATCGTCTACTATACTCATTCAAAGCGAGGTGCGAGTTCGGGCGCATAATTCGGGAACATCCTCACCATGCGGCGTGACCGCTCGATCACTGCCATGCGCACACACAACTCAGCCTCTCGGTGGATCGAGATTTTAATTCCTCCGCAACTCCGCGCGCCAAGTCTCCCCCGTAACACGTACGGTGCTGCCTATGTAACGGTTTCGCCGTGACCAAAGGCAACCCGTGACCCCGATCGTGAGATCACGCATTCCTTTAACCGCGCATGTGCCACTCCGCACGGTTTAGCCCTTGTAAACCTTCTTTGCTCATCGGCCAATCCGATCCAATTCACTCGCCGTTGCTCGCGGTCTGCACGGGGTCAACCCCCGCTGAGTTGATCTAAGCTGCGGCCGCTAAATGCGTGGCCTATAAGGCACAGTCTACTCGCCGCCGAAAGCGCGCCAACATTTCACGGTCTTCATTGAGTATGCGCGTCCGCGCGCTCGCTTCGTGAGCGCCATTCTTGCACGAGCGCGTGTACCCGTATGGAAGACCACCGACCGCTATGCGCTGCCGCGGCCTTTGATCTGCATTCTAAATGGAAGACTTATGGGGTGTTTGGCTGGCGGGTTATCGCTCGGATTTCGGGCATCACCGTTCGTGCATTTCGGTGTTATAAGAAGAACGTGGCGCGGTCTGGTGTGCAGTGCGAGGGACTGTCCCTGAAGGTGACGAAGGTGCCTGTGTGGGCTTGTTGGCCTGTCATGACGTCATTGGTTAAAGGCAAAAAAAAAAAAGACAGGAATAACAAGAGGAACTGGCGGTACCGGCAGCAATAACTTTTTTTTCCCTACACCAAGCCGATAAATAAACCCACTTTTTCACCCGGCGCCCAAGCGCACACTTGATACTACACAAAATATTTCGCCTTGTTAAGATTGTTTAAATTCTGCACTGTGAAGTGTTAATGTGGTCGCCGTGTGCAAAACAGGTTAATTGCAAAACATTGTTGCCAATAGCGCCGGGGAGTGTATGTCTGTGTGCGATCTTGTTTTTGTCCCCGCCTTTTCAGGCAATGTACATGTATACACACAATAAGTAAATGTACAACTGCGTGCAAAACGGGTCGCATGGCCTTGTTCAGACAAGAAGGAGACGGGTGAGATGGGTCCCACCGCTGGCTTTCTCTATTTCAGTTTGATCACGTTCCTCGTCATCTTTTCATCGCTCATTCTGGCTGTGCTATGCCGCACGTGTTGCAGTTCACAAACTACAAAACAGGCTGAGCCCTCAATTTTTTTGTAGCACTCACTGTCGAGACCTGTATTTTCAACCCACGCGTGCCGTGTCATTCACTCATTTATTCGTTTTACGAAGACGTATATGCGCGATCGAAAGGTGCGTAAATGTGCACAGAGCGCACAAGACGATTGCAGCATGACTTGTGCCATGATGAGTGTAGGGTGGGCAGATGTTCACATTGTATTTGCGGTCGACCAAGAGCGCAAGACTTTTGTACTATTCTTCGCAGTCTATCTCGCTACACAGACCTCAGTCTTTCGCCAACGACACCAACGGCAGCTTTATTGCGCAATAAACTCTCTTTATCGGATAACTTAAGTTTCAGCCCCGTTCTGGTTCTTTTTTTCTTTCTAGTGTGCATTTTTATTGAGCCCGAAGAAGCATCTAAGACACTTTCCGAAACATCCGCTCGCGAAAGCCACATTGGAAGTCACTGAGTATGACAGGAAGTGAGTCACCGCGTTAACTTCCCGCTGGCGTATTTCCGCGCTGAAAGTATACATGCTTTATCTGTCGACTGCGGAAGTGGACTCGCTCTAAACCGCTTGTTAGAAAGGCTGATGTGGCCCCACCGCGGTGGTCTAGTGGCTAAGGTACTCGGCTGCTGACCCGCAGGTCGCGGGTTCAAATCCCGGCTGCGGCGGCTGCATTTCCGATGGAGGCGGAAATGTTGTAGGCCCGTGTACTCAGATTTGGGTGCACGTTAAAGAACCCCAGGTGGTCGAAATTTCCGGAGCCCTCCACTACGGCGTCTCTCATAATCATATGGTGGTTTTGGGACGTTAAACCCCACAAATTAATCAATCAGAAAGGCTGATGTGTTCGTAACACGGGCGACCTTGACTGTACGGTGACATGCCGTGGATCTCGCAAACCATGCATTGCTTGGGACATCTGCTGTGAAACCCGTATTGCGTTCACAACGTCGGGAGGAAAAGTCACGAAGTCGCTTATGCATTCACCTAAGACACCTCGTAGGTGAATGTAATGTTCCTTTTTTATTGTAATACAGGGTTGAGAAGATGTTGGCAGTTTTGTCTAGCGCCATCTACTTTTTTTAACAGACAATAGGATTTGTGAAACTCACAACAACGGAAAAAAAGGAGAAAAAAAGAATAACGAGGCAGAGTTCATCGAGGTCCATTCACAAAGCAACACAAAACGCGGTCTCTCTCTCTCTCTCTCTCTCTCTCACACACACACACACACACACACACACACACACACACACACACACACACACACACACACACACACACACACACACTGTACTGTCCCGTCACCTAACACCTCATAGCCTCGTCTGTGCTGTACATAACACTACACATCGTCCATTTACATAGCCGCAATGAAGTTTGCTAAGGCCTGCCGTAGGAATATGGAAAGAGTTTGCATATGAAGTGACGCATAACGCGACATTGTCATGTGAAATTAAATGGGAAACATCAGTCGAAAGAGGTTTCCCCAGTAATTTCCGAGTATACCACTCTCGTGTAGATACTTCCTGACTGTATCATTTTAGTGTTCTTTTTGTTAGGCGATTAATTGACCCCGTTCACCGAAAGCCCTCAGCACCTAACGGGATCTTGCACTGCCTCGAAGATTGGAGGCGTCGGAAGCTTTGTTCCCATGCACCGCGTTGTGGTGCTTTCGGCATAGACCCATTTTTTACCAAGCGATGATGCCTTGTGATTACGCCCGTTCCGCGTCGTCCTGATGACGTCACAAAGTCCGACGAGTGTAGCGCCGTAAAGTCACCGTCACATGATTTTCTGCATTACTTGGTGCTGACGCCACCGACGCTCACGGACACTTCTCTCGTTTGACGAGTCATCTAAAGCCTTTAGCACTTATGCTTCCGTTGACGCCCGTGAAGATTGCGCATTTGAGGCCCCGTGCTTTCCCAAGATAAACCTGTAACCTTCGTGGCTTCTACCCCGGAAGGTTATCAAAGGGATGCGTTTCGTCCGATCTTCGTTTCAGTGCGAGATGTCCTTGCATATGAAACCGGAGGTTCTGTTTCAATCTGTTTTTCTTTTAACAGCGAATCTTGGGGTGATTCCGGGGTGCGTTGCGAAAGCTAGTGGTATGCGTCACAAAAAGCAGGTACGTGCCAAGCAGCTTCTAGCATAGCTCATAGCCATGCATGGCAATGTCTAGCAAAGGAGTGCGAAAGAAAAGTGAAGAGGCGGAGGACTGCTTTTAAGGTGAGGAGGAGGGAAAGAAAGAAATGAGAGGGTAAATAATAGCGTAATCATGCATGGTTGTTTACACGCCATTCATTCATTCAATCATTGATTCATTCGTTAATTAATTAATTAATTACACGGTGCTGCGTGAGCCGAAGTATCAATTCAACGGCGCGTCTCTGTGTTGCCCCTCTTAGCGCTCAACACCGCATCTCTTGGGCGCAGGTGATTACAACACCACTAGGTAGGTTAGGTCAGCTCTATACTCATTTACTACTACGTATTCAAACGTTCGCGCGGCGACCTTCAATGCCGTGGAGATGCAGAGGGTAATACGTCACGAAGTGTGGCGTGCATGTTGAACAGTCATGCACGTTCGGTCGACGAGAGCGCGCCCACGTTGAATGCTGGGTGTATTGTGTTGGCTACTTTTTTCTACGTCACGCTGTGGAAATGATCACGTGCAGCTGTCTCCAATGCGATCTACGTGCGGAAGCGCCTTCGGCGAACGCAGTTTGTCAATACGATTGTGTGAGTCTATCTATCTATCTATCTATCTATCTATCTATCTATCTATCTATCTATCTATCTATCTATCTATCTATCTATCTATCTATCTATCTATCTATCTATCTATCTATCTATCTATCTATCTATCTATCTATCTATCTATCTATCTATCTATCTATCTATCTATCTGTCTGTCTGTCTGTCTGTCTGTCTGTCTGTCTGTCTGTCTGTCTGTCTGTCTGTCTGTCTGTCTGTCTGTCTGTCTGTCCCTCTGTCCCTCTGTCTGTCCCTCTGTCTGTCCCTCTGTCCCTCTGTCTGTCCCTCTGTCCCTCTGTCTGTCTGTCCCTCTGTCTGTCTGTCTGTGCACCTGCGACTTTGTGCTCACCGAGCCGTTTTGTCTGTTTCTTAGATACAGCCAAATGAATTGTATATGTGTATATTTACAGTGTCTGTATATGTATTATGTGTAATTGATATCGTCCGCTGCGGTAGAGCTGCGGTTATGGTACTCGCCTGCTGACCCGAGTGGTATCCCAGTCGCGAGTGGTATCCCAGCCGCGGCGGTACATTTTGAGAAACGCGAAACGCCAGAGACCCGTGTATTGTGTGATGTCAGTGAACGGTAGAGAACCGCAGGTGGTCAAGGTTTCCAGAGTCCTCTACTATGGCGTCCCTCATAATCATATCGTGGTTTTGCTATGTAATGCGACATAAATTATTTATTATAATATTAGCTTTGCCACTGAACTACGTTGCGATGCCATCTGACGGCACCTGCATCACGCTTCGCGTTTGAAACCTTTTTTTAGTAAGTACCACTCCTTTTTTGTTCCTCGCACATACATACATACATACATACATACATACATACATACATACATACATACATACATACATACATACATACATACATACATACATACATACATACATACATACATACATACATACATACATACATACATACATATTATGTGGGCTGGCCTGCTCGAGCAATGTAGCATATCCCACCTCCTTCTTGAACAAAGGTAGACCTTAAAGCACTGCGCTTTGCTCCCTCCTAATGTTTCCTTCCCGAATTGATTTATATCGGCGGAAAAGGAGGATCTCTTTTTCCCCATCCTCGCTCACCATCTCCACACCCACCGCTGTTGTTCGGCTCGTCCGTGGTTTATTATGCGTTCGTTGCCTCTCTGCGTGGGCTGCACACTTCGCCCCCAACTCCGCACGTAGCTGACGGCCGTGGCGTCGCGATTTGTAGAAAGCGTGAGTCACTATACCGCGGCACGGAACTGCGAGCCGAGCGCGAGAGCACATGTGGTGATGGACTGCTTGCTAGATCCGTGAGCGCGCCTCGCCTGATAGTGCTTGCTGTGTGCGCGGTCCTTTCGTTTCATATATCTTCACCTTTTTTTTTCCGGGCTTCGTAGTATACGAGGCTTTTTACCGGGTGTGTCGCCGGTAAAAAATCGTGAAATCTATAGAAGGGTGCGGCAAAGGCGGCGAAGCAAAGTGCGATATATGGGCGTGTATAGTTCGACTGCTTTGAAACACAGTATATCTAGCGAGACCTCCCTCTGCAGTATAGCTGGCAGCAAGGTTAACTTCGCGAAGGATTCTGAAAGCGTTTGATTGATACCAGCGCCGCGTAGGTTTGGGTGCTATTGACCAGAGTAACCCATCCAAGCATACCGAGGTATCATCTCGGCAGAATTGCCCAGCGTTTTGTCGCTGGGATCAGCAAAATCATTCCATGCCACGTTACGGAGCGGACGAGTTAAGCTTGCTGACGACTGTAGTTTGTTGGTAGGCAGTTTTCGAATAGGGCTTGGGGCCCCAAAGCTGTTTGCGTGTACTCGCGTTGGGTCAAGCAGAAGCTAAGACTTTTCCAGTAGGGTCTGCGGTGATTTGGAAAGTATACTCTTGGCCGATGGCCGTCGTTTCGGTGATGTCATGTTTGTTTGGCGCAAAGCTTTTGGGGTATGGGCTTTGGGGCTCTTGCTGAATTCGAGAAATAGCGTCTGCAACGCAAAACCCAAACGATGTACGGGTATCGCGCATGTGCAGTGGCTTCTATGCTATTTCTTTGGGGCCCATATTCGAAAACTGCCTAATAGCGTTGTTTGTAGTAGCGGGAACTGAGGTGTTCCGGTAGATTCTTCGCATTTGAGTTCGTGCCCACTTGGGAATTCTATGGCTTAGTTACACACGCGTGATTATGTAGAACACCGGATACGTGCGAAAAGTTGTGACGCTGTGTGACGTTATGCGTTGTCGTCAAGGGTGATCGGATCGGCTATCGGTGCGGCGTTCGTGTATTCTATACCGTGAGGCCGTGCCTTCCTGAGCGGCCAGCAGCGTTTCGTATCTCTTGGCAACATAAAGAGGGCACTCAGTTGCCTTGTCTACCTTGTCTATTGTTGCCAAAGTTTGGGTTACGCACGTGTCGTCTGGTTTCTGGAGAGAGTAAGATAAGGTATGCAATCACGTTTACTGGATGGTGTGTCGTGGTATTTCTGGCATATACGCACTATCTAGTCTAAGGCCAGATGTACGATTGCGAATGCCGAAGTGTCGTCAAACTGGCAAGCATTGAGATCAGGCTTACGCTTGTACATAGCTTAAGGAAGCGCGAACAGAAATGATAAAGAAGACAATATCACGAAAGAACACGGAACGATGCACCTGTGTTATTTGTTCGTCAGATTCCGTTCTGCTTTCGAGAAGCTACATGAAACAGCCGCGCACACCGCATCGCTTTGTAGAAACGGAACGTGACGAAACGGAACGTGACGAAACGAAGGGCTCAGCGAAACCACTCTAGATAGTTATTTTCTTTTATGTATTTTTTTCCTTTCGTGGTGGTTACGGAGCGCGGCGAACGCGTCGAGGCATGAAACGGAATACTAGCAATCGCAGCGGAAAGCGAAAAGAAATACACGTCTGCCGTATAGGTACACACACGTCACCCGCGGGCGAACCCTCATGGCAAAGTGACATACGCTTTGCATGCGTTGCTCTCTCGGATTACGTCTTCAACGGTACTCGAGCTTAGAACTGCAGCACATTCTCGGCCCACGCCAGGTGCGCGTTACGTGACGCGAAAGCGTTGCTGGGTTTCTTGCGTGCCACGACCCTTCGTGGAATTTTGTAGTTAGTGTAATCTGTGTGCGTATGTACGTGTGGCTGATGATGATACGTGGAGTTTAACGTCCCAAAACCATCGTATGATTATGAGAGATGCCGTAGTGGAGGGCTCCGGAAATTTCGACCACCTGGGGTTCTTCAACGTGCACCCAAATCTTAGAACACGGGCCTGCAGCGTTTTCGCCTCCATCGAAAATGCAGCCGGGATTCGATCCCACGACCTGCGGGTTAGCAGCCGAGTACTTTAGCCACTAGACCACCGCGGCGGGGCTGTACGTGTGGCTGTATGTGCTGTTATGTGCTAATCAGTACCTAGATCTTAATCATCACCCATCACCTTGAGTAGTCTGGCGAATAGCCAGGCTAACATCTCCAGCGTTCTATTGAAAGCATCTCTCTCTCTCTCTCTGATATGAGAAGTTTTAATTTGTTATAGCAGAACAGTGCAGCCACTGCTCCCAGTGAATAGTCTGCAAAAATGGCTCAAGCAGTCTTGTAATCTGTGAAATAACAATTACGCACAAGCAAGAGGTGTAGTCAGGGGGTTGGGTTGTGGCATTCAATATTCTTCACAATTTGATTGCTTCATATGTAGGATTTAATGTCCCGAAACCACCATATGATTATGAGAGACGTCGTAGTGGAGGGCTCAGGAAATTTCGACCACCTGGGGTTCTTTAACGTTGCGCCCAAATCTGAGCACACGGGCCTACAGAATTTTCGTCTCCATCAAAAATGTAGCCGCCGTAGCCGGGATTCGATCTCACGACCTGCCGAGTACCTTAGCCACTGCACCACCGTGGCGGGGCCTCACATTTTTAAAAAGATTTTGTATGCGTATTAGCGCACGCATACAAACACACGCCCAACAAGCACAAGACAAGGTCAGAACCCCCACCCCCTCACCAATAAAAAGAAAAGGAAAGTCACATTTCTGTATGTATTTGCCTATGACGACTCTTTTTTCTTAATCGAAGCATTGATCTTCCCCATCCCTACTCTGAAAGATTTTTGCTGCTTACTTAGTTTTGCACAGCCTCCGTGATCGGCCCACCTTTGAACAATGAATGATGTCATATGTTCCTCCTTTATTTGCAACAAGCATCATGTGGCGTCACAAAATTTGGCGATCAGTAACGTCATGATGGCGTCATATGGCGAGGTCATCACGTGATTATTTTTTAAGGCAAAAGACTTAGATGCTTCATCAAACGCCATATACGACGATCGCCGTCCCATTTCAGCGGCGTCAACAAGCGTGATTGAAAAAGATCAAAAAGACGTCGCCGTATGACGCCATCGAGACGTAACTGGTCACCAACATTGATGGCGGCGCTGTGACGCTATCACAAGACACCATTGCTTCATCTAAAGTAGGCCGATCTTTGAAGCAGTGCGAAAGAAGGCGAGTTGCATAAATCTCGCAATTGTTTTAACACTAAAGTGTTTCATGCCGGAGTCTACCACGGCTCCGTGACGTACTTCTGTCACTGATATGACGCTGTAAAATATTTAGCAACAGATTGCAAAGAACAGAAAAACGAGAAGGAAAGCTTCCGCAGCGGCCGTCGAACCAGCGACCTCGCGCTTCTGTGCGCGCAATGCTAACCACTGCTAAGAAACTGCTTCTGCAACACAACCTTTCTACCAAATAGTGTGCTTCGCATTAATATACGCAAATCCGTGCATCGCCACACCATGTACACGCTATCTGAACCGACATGCGAGAATCTTTCGTTGACATTAGTGCCAGATTTTACTGCAAAGTGATTTCCCTGGCATCTCGCGACATAAATCTGCATACTTTCAGTGCTTGTATGACACGGTATCGCACCGATAACGAGCTCGTGGAGCTCACCTATATTCATCATTCTTTATCGAGAAGAACTTGGGGATACTATATCGTGACGTCATAGGCTTGTAACGCTGTCCCCTTGACGCTCAGATGTTATATGGCTGTGCTATCATCTGATATCGCTCCGTTTGTTGGTACGCGCTTCGCTGGGATTGCCATTTCCAAGCTCAGTAACAAAAAACTCACGGGGCCCCTTGTGCCTTCGCCTAAGAAGTCTCGAAGGCCACAGCAATGTTGATTTTCTACTTCGACGATGTATTGATTCACAAAGTTTCCGAAAATTTACTAGAGGGGACGCTGCGATTGTTCAGCCACCACGGGAGTGATGGGTAGTACACAAATTTGCCTAGTCATCGTGCTTTCGGGCTTCGAACGTAGTTGTGGCTTTGTTTATTGCTGTATTGCGCTTTCGTTTCGAATAAAAAACACGTGGTTGTAAACGTCGTGAGTCGATTTGAAATGATGAGCCTAAAAGGTTGAAGTGGTGATGTGCGACTGCTGAACTTTTGTTGATTGTCGTGTCGTGACAACGCAGCTCCAGACCACGATGCCAAATGGAGCCGGAAGAACGAACGTTAGACAAATCAATGCAATACCTATTATTCCCGTGATCGCTGGCACTGCCTCAGTGATCGGCACTCCTTTGGCCAAGAGACGATGTCATGAGATGACAACATATGACGTCAAGATCGTGCAATACTCATTATTTCCACGCTCGCTGGAGCACCATGCGTTGCAGCTCTCATAGACACTTGCCCCAAAGATTCGTGTATATACAGGGCATCCAAGTTATCACACAGCGCGATTTTAAGAAAAAGGAATGGCGTTACGAGAAGTAAAGCTAGGTCATATTGTTCCCAGTGTATTGTACTAGCCACTACTAATTTTTCGTTAACGGTAATTAGTCAGTCATATTTGTAACACGAAAAGAACTCGCCTAATCATCAAAATACATCAAAATATCGATGAAGCAGATGTGTGCATGTTGAAATGACATCTGTCTGAGCTACTTTCGGCGACGTGCTAATTGCGTGCTCATATTTTTCTTGTTAATAAAGAAAGCCCGCGAAATACGAAAAATAACACGTGACTAGACCACTGCTCGCATTCAAAAGAAGCGCCCTCGAATAAGCTAACTCTGAGATAGCTGCAGTATCAATGATAGAAATGTAGAAAGAAAAAAGAATACGGATCGCTCTATCTGCCACTTCCCGTACGAAGAAACGCGCCGCCTTGGTCTTGCACAGTGAGGCTGTAATCGCTCTCATCAGAAAAGTGATCCGGCCGCCAACAGTTGACGGTCAGATATGAATGGTGATAGTGACGTAAAATCGAGCGGAAGGAATCCCTGCAAAACTGCGACACATGCTATTGGCACCCGACCTGTACCCTTGCCAATGTGCAAAACACAGTTTCTGGCAAGGGAAAGGAATCAAAGTGGTTGCTTCCAGTATGATTAATTGATGGCGCTGTTTTTTTGTTTTTTGTTTTTTGCAGGGGTGATCGCAGTCACGTGTTATTTTTCATATTTCGTCGGCTTTCCTTATCCACACACACACACAAAAATTAGCATGCAATTATACGTTGTTGGAAGTGGCACATGCAGACAGCTGTCATTTCAACAAATACACATCTGCCTCGTTCACATTTTATTAATTAGGCGAGTACTTTCCAAATTATAACTATAGTTAGAATTATTAGTTAGTAGTCATAAACGAAAAAAGCAGTATCGGCTACTTCAGTATATATACTGGGAACGATATGCACTAGGTTTGCTTCGCGTAAGGCCGTTCCTCTTTTTTTTTTTAATCGGGCTGCGTGATAACTGGGACGTCCTGTATAGGAAACTATACGTATTGATCCTCCACCTCCTGCCTCGGAAAGCTTTGGGCACCTAACGTAGTTATGCATGGCCTCAGGGATCGAATGCATTAGAACCTTTCTGCACGTACCTCGCCTGACTTCGCACTGACTCCGTGATCGGCACACCTTTGATTAAGCGACGACGTCATGTGATGACGTGATATTACATCGAGTTATGAGACGACATGGTGACGTCACAAAATTTTTTGATCTGTGACATGGCGATGACGTCATATGGTGACATCATAACGTGGTGACGATTTTTTTTGCAACACTCGTGCTGATGCCGCCGACGGAGAATTTTCGCTTTTGATGAGGCATCTGTATAAGAAGTATTTCAGCTAAAAAAAGATTGCCTCGCAGCAAAAGAATGGTGACGACGCAACGTCAGCAATAATTGCTACAACATGAACTCCTGCGTAATAAGTGACAGCCCTACATAGATGTTCTGTGGCTGCCCTATGTAGAGACATTCTTAACGCACTCGCTTTCGCGCGTGTGTGTCGTGCTTTAGGACATTTCATTCTTTAGTTTTGTGCTTTCGTAGTTGAGTAACGAGCTCATAATGTTAAGATAGCTAACTCTGACGAAGCGTACCTTCCCAAGTCGATTATTTACATCTTCAACAAGAACAAAAGCGACACCAATATCAACCCCAGCCGCGGCAAGAACTGGCGTGTCCTCCTCGGCGACTTGACTTTATACATCTATATGTACCTGCCTTGATTTAAATTTTCCCTGCGATTATCCTGGTTCTGCATTGCACAGCATGCTGTGCATTTCCACGCTCTCTTTATCCGGTAGCAAGTTTATAGTTCAGCGTATAGGTTGGTTCTAGCCATGCGCCACATGTCTGAATCTGGGCCAACTTTCGCAACTGCCATCTGCATGCGATACAGGGTGCGTGTATGCGCCACGTCGCGGAACCAGCAAGCACAGCCGCCATGTCCGTACTGCACCATAATGTGACGGGTGACTCAGGGCCGTAGATACAACCAAAGTTTTTGTAGCGTTGGCCTCGCTGAGCCAATTTCGCGTGGCACTGGTCTGCGCATGCGCAATGATACTCCGCCGCCGCCGCGCGCGGCTCGCCGCCGGTGTGCGCGCAATTCGATGCGCTGCGCAGACGATCAGTGGTGTCACGCACCGGAGCCGGCACCTCCTTCGCACTCGGCCGCGGCCGCGCGCGACTCGCCGCCGCCGGTGTGCGCTTTCCAGAGGAGTGCCGTCATAGTCTTGGCAGACATATGGACGCCGACGTGCGCGCCTTCCCTGTGCAGTCGCCATCTGACACTGCGCTGGAGCCGCTTGATAGCGCCTCTGACTGGCGTTTGCCACTGTGGTATAGCCATGGAGAAGGAGAGTGCAAATGCTGCTCAACGGTGCAGTAGAGCGGAGAAGCTTAACTCACCGGATCCCGAAGTAGTTGCCCGGCAAAATAAATATACATGTGCCACATAATACGTATACCGTGTGTGTGTCATTGGAACAGCTGTAAGCATGATATCTGGAAAGCTAAGAATAATCAGCTGAACCTTGGCTAACGCTACGTATATCCTGGCATAGCTGAGCTAAGTCACTGACATTTTTTTTATAGGTTGGTTACAACCCGCTCACACGAAGTGAGTGGATTCACTTCACTCACTTTGTTGTTGAGTGAATTAAGACGGAAGTGAGGAAACACACGTCTGTTACCGTACCGTCTTCGTCGACCCGTCTCTTTCGTAAACTGTAAGACCTAGTATTAGCCACATTAACAATCTAAACATGGTACCGCTCCCATCTAGCAACCCGCGTGGCTAAAACGTTTCTAAAAAAAAAAAAAAAAGAAGAAGCCTGCGTGCCGACAACGACGGTACGGTACTTCCGTACACTTACCACATGACATTACTGTCACTGCTCTATTCACACTGTTCACCCTTCAAGGAGTGTAAGTTTGGCAACACCACCATATCACCGCGTATGCACATAAAAGAGAGTTTTTTTTATGCTGTAAACTCAGCGTGTGCGCATATATACGGTGCATGGTGGACATGATGACACTCAAGGTTAGCTGAGCGAGTATAGTGCCTGCTTGCAGCGCCTGTTGCGTGCCCTCGTCGGGGAGGCGGTGGCTCTTTACACTGCCGCTGGTGCGTCTTTTGATCGGCGCTCGCCAAGTGCACGCGGCACGCACTCAGCCGCGTCGTGTCCGGAAGTTTATTCAGACCTGGCTCTGCGCTTCCTGTGGACATAACACTTACGCCAATGCGAAATGGCGTCGCCTTTGCGACGGGAGTCCTTTGGATAGCGGGCCCCTTCTGCAGGTAAACGTAATTGTCTCTGTATGTAACGCTTGTCGTCATAGTAAGGGTTCAGCCACAGAGTTTCAATGCAATACCTAGAGGGGAAACTGACACTATAGTGTCTACATGGGCTCCTTCAGCGGCGCTAGTACCCTCATGGAAGTACAGGCTTCGGATCCGCTTCGGATGAATTGCGTTCTTGATAATCGCGAGGCTTCTTTTCTGAATATAAAACAATGTGATATGAACTTACATTTAATTGAAGATAGCTTTATTTATTTGTACACAAGCTTTATTACAGAAAGCTTTAAAAGTTTTTGTGACGAGACGGCAACAGTGAAACCTGGGCAAATTTAAAGGAGTCGTGAAACGGTCGCTTTACTACGACAATGCGGCACCATCGGCAGCCACATGTCCTAACTGTATCATCAGCCCGAAGGAACCTGCATATAATCTTTGCCTATCGAGGAACACGGAACTCTATAGCATATCGAGCACGCGCAAGAGACGCTTATAGGCGTCTGCCATACGCGATCCGCGTCCCACAAGGACGCTACTTAATATGACATCAAAGTTCAAGTTAGCGCTGATTGCGTATGACAAAGACGCTGATGAGTGTCCCAGTTGCACGCACTCGCAAGTGCCGAAAAGTTCCGCGTTCCTCGATAGGCAAAGAATTACTTATGATGACGTCACCTAGTTAGTGCGTGTGGACGCCGGTGGCTTCGCATTGTCGCTTTAGAGCGAGCGTTTCACGACCACTTTAACCATCAGGGTATGCATCGTTCTGCCACTGCGTTTCAGATTTGGCATCAAGAACGCTTGAAAGCAGACATGCGTGTTTTTTCTTCGAAAGAACGCATTATCTAATTATAGAAATAACAGTACAGTATGAAGTGAGAAACACTTAACGTACCGTCTTTTGCGACGCTATAGGTGTGTCTGTCGAAGTGGTGCGCTCCAAACGCACCCCTGGTTTGTTGTGAAATCGAGTCAGCGGAGCGTGACGGTGCGTATATACTTAGCATCGTCGTCGTTTTGCAGTCCATTAAAAAAAAACAAGTTTAGGCAAGACGCGCTCGTGAAAAAAACATGAACTCGATGGAGTATCCTGCACTGGCATGAGACGGTATACACCTATGCGCAGCGGTGAGTGGGCGACGCTTCGTTTAAACTGTCAAATACGACTCGTAAAGCTCCAACATCGCAGCAAACTTCAGACGTTACGGTCTTCAGCTTCTTTGAACATCAAAGGCGCTGCTTCAGTGCTCTTCATCGCACCTTAATACCAGCGCTTCGCGAAGAACGAAATCGAAACTGAAGAAAAAAAGTCTGCAGACAGTTCGCTATAGCTAACGCTATGCAATCCGAAGCCTGCACTTCCAATAATTCCCATGGAGTGACTAAGGTCCCTAGATGAAACAATCTAGGGACTTTAGGAGGTACACGATTGCAGCGCCAGATTCCTCTCTAGGTAATATTGTATGAAACTCTGTGGGTTCGGCTCCGTTTATATGAGCCTGAAGTTATGCAGAGCAAATACGAGAACGCTCGGGTTGGATATTCGTGAAAGTCGGGGTGCGTCCGTGCTGGTGCGGTATGAAACTCGCGGCCCTCCTTCCCATAAGGATGTTTCGTTACCCCACAGGCAGCATTCATGCACGAAGCTGCAAGAGAAAATTGCTACACTTTGTGCGATAAAAATGAAACGTGTTTAACAACATAATTAGGATTGACCACCTGCATCATCTGAAATTGGGAGCGAGGTTTTTTATTACACCGTATCGCAGCCGGTTTAATCACATCAATACTGCCTGGAAGGATAAATTGTTGAAGAAGCAAAGTGAATTTATTCTTACCTGTACGATTCGATATTGCCTCTCAATTGTACAGTGTAAGTCATAACGCAACAAAACTCAACAAACATGCAGATAGGGGCATTAAAATGTTCAGCATGATGCAGGGACGTACGCTCGCTTATCGCTTAGAATCTTAGAGGAAAAAAAAAAAAGTACTTTTGTGCCTACCGCTGCTACTTGCCGAAATTTCGTAGAATCTCAGCATTCAGATACTGCATCTGCGACGTGTGAATGACATCCACGTAATCTATTAAACAAGATTCGGAGAGGTCGTGCATGCGCATAGTCTCGCGACGATTTTGGTTAATTTCTATGAAAACCATAAAAAGGTTTATTTTCGCTCGGCTTCGGGGGAAATGTTCTTTTCAAAATGACCTCTCCCCTATAATTTTTCGCATGTTTATTGCCAAAGATGTTAGGAGTGTTTTTTGTTGTTGTTGTTTTGGTGCGTCGTGTTTGCTTGTTCTGCGTTGGTGATGAAAACGTGCTCTTCGACAACGTAATTACTACATCAACTAAAGATAGCAGCACTAAAGTTTTCAATAAGCTTCTTTATATGAACTTGTCATGTACGACGTGTTGCCCATATTTTGACATGACCGCCATATTTCTCAATTTTAATAAATGCTTATTTATTTATTTAGTTAGTTATTTAGTTAGTTATTGCATGGGTAGTCTGGCAAGTGGATTATTCAAGCTCGTTTATCCCCCGCTGCGGTGGTTTAGTGGCTAAGGTACTCGGATGCTGACCCGCAGGTCGCGGCATTGAATCCCGGCTGCGGCGGCTGCATTTCCGAGTCCATGGAGGCGAAAAATCCTGTAGGCCCGTGTGCTCAGATTTGGATGCACGTTAAAGAACCCCCATGTAGTCACAATTTCCGGAGCCCTCCACTATGGCGTCTCTCATAATCATATGGTGGTTCTGGGATGTTAAACCACACATATCAATCAATCAAGCTCGTTTATCCGAATTCCTTACGTGGGTTTGCATTTGCACTTATTGGTGTCTAAAAACTGTTCACCTACGCTTATTATGCTCAAGCCGGATTATGAAAAATAAAAAAAAGGCCTACGCTTTTCGTGTCTGTTTCTTTTATCGTTCAGTTTGAGCAGAAAACACTGTACGCCCAGGCTTGTACGCAGCCCGTACGCCACGTAAATGACGTCACTGCGTACAATAGGTTGTTGCAAATTCGGCGAAACCTTTCGACGTGTAGACTCCCGCTTTTCGTCTAGACCACCACTGATATGCTTGTCTACGCACGAGTGGCCTGCCTACGTAGCAGGCGTGACATAGCAAGCTCATCATTCGTATCGGTGATATCTCGAGAACAAAAGAAAAAAAACAAAGACGGTGGGGGGGGGGGGGGGGAGCTTCCGGTGATTCGTGTTTATCTTCAGCTGATCGCTCGGTTAACTTGCTGGTTCAGCATTGCCGAACTGAACAAACTAAAGAGAATACGGTTAGAGTGCATTGGCTCTTAGATGGGGAAACACGAGATGTTATGATAATATCATAATAGCCGCTGCCCAGCTTGTGAATGGACTCGCAAAACATACGGTACTTATACGAATGCAACTTCTTTATTTCTTTCTTTTTTGTTGTCGCCTCACACTCGAGTGGATTACGAAAGCGCTAAGGCCTAGGACTTCTACGGACAACAACGATTGCCCGCCAGGACAGCTCAGCTGGATGATAAAGTGCTGCGCTGTAAATTCTAGAATTTTGGTTCGACTTGTGGTCGTGGTATAGGCGCGAACGTCGGTTTAATCCGGTGGGACCACGGCGGAAGGAACACACAGGTGCTTAGGTTAGGATGAAGGTTGTAGTCGCCACGTGCTCAATCCGCATCGTGGCTTTGACAATAAAAAAAAAGGGGGAAGGGGGGAGAGCAAGCTGTCAAAACACACCGTGTGTGATTTCCCTACACCCTTGACCTCCTTTCACACCAAAGAAACTCTCATGCCCCCCCCCCCCCCCTTCTTTGCCACCTATATATAGTGACAAAATTTTGGCGCCGCCTGTGCGTGTCCTCCAACTTCCTGGAGGTCGTGCGTTTTACTTCCGGCAACGGTGACTAAGTCGACCGCAAAACCTCTCTTGTACTTAGGCACGATTTCCCGCGAGAATTACCTCGATTACTCTAACGACGGTTCTTGTACACTAATTCGTTCATTCGGGAGGTCCGAAGAAACAGGCAGAAAAACAGAAATAGCAACTGTTATAGTCACTTAATCCCTGCAAACAGTAATCACTATAGAGAGTAAATGCAACAACGAAGCTTCATAATAGTTGCTGAGGTTTCGTGTCACAAAATGAAGGTAACACTAACTGAGACGCAGTAGTAGAAGGCACTAAAAATTCCGTCCACCAGGTGTTCTTCAACTTGTACCTATCTGTAAGCACTCTGTGATCCCGCCGATGCCGGGAGTCAATCCCGCTACCTTCGGGTAAGCGATCCCGAACCACAATCCCTTTAGACAACCGCGTGGTAGATTTGTTTGTGACGAAGTCTGCTGCACACAACAAGCTATTCTTGCGACTGTGCCGATCAATACGTCGCAACCGTTGGCGCTTTTTATTTGGACTTTTCCGCGAGTGACGTTTCTTCGCTCTCTGAACAGGTTTGTTTCTGCAACGCTGGTGTTTGTGAGCGCAGTGTTTTTACAGCCATATAAGGCGAGACGCGTGTTAAGCGATGTTGGAACTTGTAAAATGTGCGTCACACTGACTGAGTGTGAGTTGCGAAAGTATGTGTGTACGAGCACAGGTACGAGTGTGCGAGTGAGCGAGCGAGAGAGAGAGAGAATCACCAGACTGGAAGGAATGACTGAACGAAGAGTTTCGAAGTGCAACAGTGCGATTGCAGGCTATAAAACCGCGTGTTCGCGGCGCTTGCACGACGAAAGTGAATTCGTTTGCGCAGTCATTCTAGACTTTATGGGTACGAACACCTTGACAAAAGTCAATTTTTGAGGATTGGAACGGTAATAGAGAGCGAGTGAAGAGGAGAGGGAAAGATATAATATATGGTCAGTCATTCAGTGTGGTTTGCTACATGAACACACGACGTGTCAGTTTGTTAACGACACGCAGCAACAAGTACGTTTGAAAAACATTATATAAAGGAAGAAGAAGCGACACTGAAGTCAGACCTTTAGTTTTGAACTTCGCACCCAAACCACGGCAGTGATGAATTTCTTTGACGTCATGACTTTCGCTGTGGGGGGAGGCCTCCCCACAACGAAAGCAGGGAATAAACGAGACGGGAAGAAAAGTAATGATTGGGAGACGGTTAGAAAAGTCCGCGGACGGGGCCCCGATCGGTGAGCGGTCGTCGAAGAGAGGGCATGGCGGATGAGACAACCGTCGGCCACGAAATCCACCAAGCGTCTTTGACTTTCGCTGTTAGCCGACATTAGAGAAGAGTAGCCAACAGTTAGGCAGCACCATCGAGCATTATAGCCAGTTGCAGCGTCAGCAATGCATTAAGGGACCTTTCAATTTTCACTTCAAATCATGAGGTGCGTAACGCCATCCAAATGACGCCTTCTTTCAATTTTTCACGTAGGTTCTGTCATCAATATAGTTTTCGTGTGATAGTTTTGCCTAATCACCTTAACTCACTACACTGCTTTGCTCTAGTATAGCTCTCAACATTTTCTTTTAATGCTGACCCAAATGTTGCTTCTGAATGCCGTTTACATTGCGAAGAATGTCTCGCAAAAAAGAGAGAGAGACTGAGAGAAGACAACTTCACACCGTGAAAACTGTCGGATTGCGAAGCTGGAAATGACGTGCATCATCATCATCATCATCATTATTTAACTTCATATCGAAGAGCATAGTTTAGTGGCACCACCATTAATATCTTCAGCATCATCACTAGTTATTTCTTGATTCACTCCCCACCTGATCATGTGACATGCGTAATACTACTGCTATTACTACTACTACTACTACTACTACTACTACTACTACTACTACTACTACTACTACTACTACTACTACTATTTCTACAAAAGACGGTGACGATGCCGAAGACAACACAGTGCAGATGAGACAGCTTCACTGCAAAAAAGAATAAGAGAAAGGCCACACAGTTCGTAATCTTAATCGTCATTATCATCATCATTACCAATTTAACTCATGTAAAGCAGGACTTTTGTATGTAACTGGCAAGCTTCGAAGGACAACTCTTCACCCTCTAGCAGAGGTTGCGAGTGTCATTTGCCTCATTACGGAGGCCTTAAACGCGCGGTTTATCTCGCCGCGACCCAGCCGATCTCGTGCCGCCCTGCAGACAAGAGGCCATTAGCTCTGTCTTATCTGCGCACACGGACGCACACGGACAAGGTGATCCAGATATGCCCGCTGCTTTTGCGGCGAGACGATGTCGGCTCTCCGGGCCACGTTTTCACGTCAGTCGACAATCGCGACACGTGTGGGCTCTCGACGGTTCTCTTCAAGCCAAAAGCCTTAGATGATTCATCAAATTCGAAAGTCCACTGTCGTAGTTGACCACCGTTCCGCGACGACGCTTTGAACATAGTTTCCCCTAAATACACAATGGGGACTCTGGCACTGGTGCATACGGCAGTGTGATGCAGAGAAACAGAGACAACGCCCAATCATGGGCCACCTTGTTCTATTCTCACTTCGCTCTTCTCTTCTACCTCACTCTATGGCTACCCGCGTGGCCGAGCACCAGCGTCTTTCTTGGTCATGATTCATGACACTCGGCCATCACTGCGAGCGCTCGGTACTGCCGACAGTTTTTCTGGCGGGCGGGGTTGGCTGCTTCGTCGCGGTTGGTCCTGACCACATCGCAACATGAATTGGGTATCTTCGAGAAGCGTCTCTGGTGGACGGTTTAGGGTGTGTCGTCGTGGTGGTCACTCGGGCTTCACTTGAATGTTTTCTGATGGTGGTCGACAGTGAGTGTATTGCGGTGGTCGAGCTTTGACACACCGCGACGTCGTATAAAACGCCGTCTCAAACTCCTCTCATGGACAGAAGTGGCAGTTTTGCGGTACTTGATGTCCCTGGCCATGAAGGGACTTTGCATAAAGTCTTAGTGACCGTCCTGGCAGGCGACACTGACTGCCTCGTCTTGGTCGCAGGAACATCTTAAAACGCCAACACTTTTTTTTTGTCTTTTTTTTTTTTGTCCTGGTGTCGTTCTGAATAATGGACTGCAGCTGCAACGCACGGTACTTCAGCCAGCATGGAAGTTATGGGTAGCACACAAATTTGTCTAGTCTTCGTACTTTGGGCTCCGTTTGGCTTTGCGTTACCTGAAGCCACTCTGTCACGAAAAGACAATCAGTAAATGTTCGGCAATTGCACTTCACCATCTTAACTGTTTAGGATCATCAGTGACCTCCAGTTAATTTTAGGTAACTCTATGGGTGTCAGCCCCGCAGCGGTGGTCTAGTGGCTAAGGTACTCGGCTGCTGACCCTCAGGTTGCGGGATAATATCCCGGCTGTGGCGGCTGCATTTTCGATGGAGGCAAAAATGTTGTATGTCTGTGTGCTCAAATTTGGGTGCACGTTAAAGAACCACAGGTGGTCGAAATTTTCGGAGCCCTCCACTGCGTACAGCGTCTCTTATAATCATATGGTGGTATTGGGACGTTAAATCCCACATTTCGATCGATGAATCGGGCCTAGAACATTTTCGCCTCAGTCGAAAATGCAGCCGCCGCAGCCGATTACCTTAGCCGCTGGGTCACCGCGGCGGGGGCGTGGTGATACATGACAGTGTCTTGGTTGTACGGAAAAAACGAAATGTAAACTTAGATTAAACATTGTACAATGCTCTCTTCACATCATTAGAATAAGGCTGACAACCTCTTGGTGTCGAGAAAAACAAGTACGATGAATTCAAGCGTAATGTAATGTTATAAGGGCAACGCGTATGGATTATTAATAAGCGTGAACATCTGTCGCTGTATAGCTAGTGCGGATCTTCATCACAAGCTCGACGTCTGCCTGAAGAAAAAAAAAAAGTACCGCGCATGCGCAAGTCTTTCGCGAAAGCAGCTGCTGCGTACAATGCGTAGAGCGTCTTTTGTCGACCAGATTTCCATTTGAAGCCGCATCGGCCGGGAAATGTCTGCATCTCTCGCGCTATTCAACTTCCACGGTCATGATGCAATTAGCGCAGCTGGCGCCCGCTATAGAGGAAAAAAAGAAAGATAGAAACAAATATCGAAGAGAGGTATAATAGGCCGGGAATGCCGTACGGCTATACGCGAATGAACGCGTCAAATTGGATGGACGGGATAAGGTCGCGCGCCAGCTGGGATTGCGTTGCAGTGCGGGACGTGCGTATATGGCTTTCTTTGTGACTCGGCGTACATTGTCGGTCGCGTTGCACTGTCTCTTATTTCTAAACGGTTTCGTCCAAAGATTTCTCTCCCACTTTCTTTTTTGATGTCATAATATTGGGGGGGGGGGGGGGGGGGGTTTCACGTCCAAAAACTGCGATATGATTATGAGAGACGCCGTATAGTGAAGGGCTCCGAAAATTTCGACCATCTGGTGTTCCTTAACGTGCACTCGCATTGCTCAGTACAGGGGCCTCATCCATTTTGCCTTCATCTAAATGCAAACGCCATGGCTGATATGGAACGCACAGCCGAACACCCTATAGCCATTTATCCACCCAGGCGGACACTTTTTTTTTCGACCAAGTTGTTTCTCATATACCCCCTCCTTCTACCCCTCTCTCTCTCTCTCTCTCTCTCTCTCTCTCTCTCTCTCTCTCTCTAGCTTGTATACTTATGCAGCTTACCAAAAAAACAAAAAAACAAATGCCTCGCCTTTCTTATACCTTTTTTTTTAGGGGCAAAGCTGCTTACGCCGTTGGTCGCACGTTTCGTGTTTGTAGTAAATTATCCACCTCTCGTTTAGTACTTAGAATGTCCGCTGGATGGCGGTACTTGTATATGATAAATATGTGACGAAACGATGCGAGATGGCGATACCTCGAGTGTTAACTAGATGGACGGACGGACGGATTGACGAAAGCACGGATGGACTGACGGAAGTTTAGCCGCCCCACTCATCATCATTCATTCCGTGGATATGCTGTGATTTTTTTTTTGTTGTTGTACCCCCCCCCCCCCCCCCCAACTCCTTCCAGCCGTGGCGTTATGGTGGTTATGGCGCTCGAAGGCTGACCCGAAGGTCGAGGGATCGAATCCCGTCCGCGACGGGCCAGATTTGGTAGAGTCAATATGCTAGAGGTCCGTGTGCTTAGATTAACGTGCACGTTAAGTTATAACCCGTCAAAGTTTCGCGAGCCCTTCTCCGCGGCGTGCCTCGCAATCATATCGCGCTTGCGGCATGTAAAACCCGAATGATTAATACCATTAGTTGTATACTGTATTCCCACAGAATGCTCTCCTTATTAAAAGCCAAAAAAAAAACAAACAAAGTTAGCCAGCTTGTAGTGCGATCTTACGATTGAAACTTCTTGCGGATTTTTCCGAGTTACAGTTAGCTGCTCAGTTTAAGAAAAAAAAAATTGTCCTGGCCAGTGCCGTAGCTAGGGCGTGTCACACCAGACCCATGCCCCCCACCCCCAATTTTTTTTTTCGTCATGGCATACGAAGCGAGAAATGACCATTTCAAAAAAGTGATCTCCCCCCCCCCCCCAAAAAAAAAACATTTCTGCCTATCTCTGATCGTGGTCTCGGAGTAGAGCCCGGAATATTGTCATCCCTCGTGCGTGCAAATAAATTACAGTCCGCGTCATCGCTATGCGTTGTGGTTTGAGCTCGTTAATATTCCACTATGGAGGATTTCATTTGAGCGCTACAGAACAGTGCAGTATATAATGTGGTGTATTGTAGAGTATCGTGTGTGGTTGGGTAGAGTAGAGATAGGAATATGGTAGAATTTAGTACAGTATTATATATGTTACGGTTGAGTTGGATAGATTATGGTATAATATAGTATGCACGGGAGCAACAGCAAAACTTCAGAAGGAGATTTGTACTGTGTTCATTCGCCGTTGTCGTAAGCATATGGTATACTGCAGATATGACTCATACTTCTCCGACAGCTCGCACGTTTTTCAGATTAAAATGATTCGCGGTGTTTTTTCGGGGCGAAGCTTCTTAAGCCGTGGGTCGTGCGTAGTAGGTAGCCGCCTCTCGTATAGTCCTTGAAATGTCCGCTGGATGGCGGTACTTGTATATGATGAATGTACGATGGAAATGGCGGTACTTGGTGTGTTCACTAGACGGATCGACGGACGGATGGACAGATGGACGGGCGGACGATTGACGGTTTACCGATCAAACCCTCAGGGCCGAAGCTTCGCCCCACTAATCATCATTTACTCCGTGGATATGCTGCGATTTTTTTTTTTTAATCGGTCACCAATCACCGCGTATGTCTTCTTGTGATTTCCGATCATAAGCTGCCTGCCGGCCGTGCAGTTTCAACTACCGGTAACTTTGGTTATGAACGGACCTTTCGAACGTTTGGCACAATTTTATAGCATGTCGCTGTCCACTGATTGTAAACAGCGGGCATTGCAAACATTTCAAAATTCTAATTTTCTTTTAATTTATTCATTCGTAGTTTTTCACGGTGTTTGATTTTGTACGTATCGATAATGTGCATGTATGTCTGTCAATGTGTGTGTTATGTGTGTGTAATGTTATTATCAATGTGTTAATCATGTATATGTTACATGTAGCAATCAATACTTGCGGGCCACAAGCCTGAACAAACATTGTAAATATATACTGTAGTTCGTGTATGCGACTGCATGTGTTTTGTGTTTATCACTGTATTTATCATAGTCGTCATCCAGCACCTGTAGTTGCATGTCAGGTGAAATTTCGAACAAACATCACCACCTCTTCACTAAAATATTTCTATCTATCTATCTATCTATCTATCTATCTATCTATCTATCTATCTATCTATCTATCTATCTATCTATCTATCTATCTATCTATCTATCTATCTATCTATCTATCTATCTATCTATCTATCTATCTATCTATCTATCTATCTATCTATCTATCTATCTATCTATCTATCTATCTATCTATCTATCTATCTATCTATCTATCTATCTATCTATTTATTTATCTATTTATCTATTTATCTATCAGCTACTGTCATATTGATACATACGTCTTGATATGTAAAGAACTGTATTGCTATTAATATACTTGGTGTTCGTTGCTGCTTGTGCACGTCGTGCGAAATCAATCAAATTGAACAACAGCTTCTGTTAGCACGCTGTGAGTGCCTGAATAAGAGAGGCAATAAGGCACAGTGGTTATCCAGTCAGGAGTTTGCTGGGAGGACGCGATAAACTGTTTAGCGTAATGAAATGTCGATTAACAGAGCCTGCAATTGCGAGACGGCAAATCTCGTCCACACTGTAGCCTTTACACAACTAAATGCGATAGCATTTCGTTTCAATGACACGTAGGGATGAAGCAACTCCCGATTCTTCGCAAATAATATAGTGGTGCACCTGATTTCTTGGCTGGCGGTTTCGGTCACGTAGATCTCACACATCATGACACAATCAGCTACTGCTGAACCTGGTCATATCAACGCGCTCGCGGTAGCTTTGCTGCGTAAGCTGATTATCGAGATTAATTGAGGACTTTGCCTTGTTTGCCCAAATTAGCATTGCTTTGGCGAGCATGGTACTTGCCCTTGTAACCCTGTCATCCCCATTACGCTACAGTCACTTTATCAAGAAGGGCGATAACTGTTCCCGAATTTATAATTTTACCCCTTAGTCTGCATGGGTACGTGCTCCCTGTACTTCAAGTTTTTAAATCGTCTTTAAACAATAACTCATGCATTTGCGATGACAAAGATGGAATTTTAAAATGGGGATATCACTGCAGTGCCAATAACGGCAATTAGTCACTGATAGTGCTCGGGTATATATGTATTGGGAAATGAGCAATCATATCTATTCAGCTGCACCGTTATAAGTATACGGCACAATCACTGAGAAATATTGTTGTCTACCCATTGACAAGTTAATTAGCTGCAGCATTGCTTATCTTGAAGGATTGCATAGAAGCAACGAAAAACAAACAAAAATATTAAATGTCATGAGGGAGTTTTCGAATGCAGAGAGTGAATCCTGATGTCAATGTAATCGCATGTATATCGTTGGTTGACCTCAGTACTGGTACTTTCGTAGCTCAAACTGGGAACATACGGTGCCCTTTCCTTATTAGCCGACAGTGCTATTCTAGCTGCTCAGTACAGAAACACTTTCTATAGTTTAGTTCTTCGTTATAGGCAAGCTCTTGCAATGTGTGGCTATGCCGATATGACACGAGTGCATTGAATTATATAAGTCACAGCTTAGACCGCAAAAGCGAAGCAGTGAACGTGACAGCAACAAATTGGAAGGTCACGCGCAGAATGGCAAGGAGATCGAAACGTGCCCCGTGTTTCCCACGCACAAACGTAGCACGAAACGTACTCACAGACACAGATGAACGCGAATAAGCGTCTCACTTGTTAATTCGCTGTGTGTGAAAAGCGCGCCCTTTTCGCAAACGGAGACGGCAACCATTGCAGAGACTTTTGTGCGCCCGGTAACTACAACAGAATCGTTCCAATGAAAGCCCAAGGCCAGCCAAGACGTACGATCCTCCCCATCGCGAGATAAGGGCGCGCGAGTGAGCGTCGCCCCCTCTTCTCCGCTGCGCAAAGAACAAGTGGGGGATGAGAGCGTGCGCCGCCGCGTCGTGACGATGTGGCGACGCGCGCTCATTGCACCACCATGCTTGTAATGATGAAAATACGATAGTTTTGCCGAGATACCCGTCAGCAGCGGTAAGTGGTAGATACAGATAGCTTGCCGTTTGAACGTTGAAGGACGTGCTATTCCGGGGATAAGTTGTTAATGCCTAGCACTCACGATTCAGAGGTCCCAAGTTTGATTCCGTGTGCCGGAGTCTTTTTCTAGATTATTTTTCTTTGTTGCGTTTACATATATATAGATAGTATAGATACGTATACATATACGATGAGCGACGGCGACACCGATGTCGATGATGACGCCGGAATAATCTAGCCAAGAGTGTCCATATAACTGCTGTCGCAGTAAAAGAAACCTTCGCGCATTTGGCTAGGTCAACTCCAAGGTGAACGCCATCTTTTTCTTCTCACTATATGTGATACTCATCCCTTCCTCGAAAGCTTTCAGCACCACGGCTGGTTTTGAACTGCTTCCGGCAGGGAGGAGGCAGAAATTTGTTTCGGAGAGGGGAGGGGGGATTAACTATACTCGAATGTTTGTACACGTGTTTGTATGTGTGCGCTTGTACATACGCTAGCGAAATAGAAAAATGTGGGGGGAGGAGGATGGTTTGAACTTCTCACCCTGGCTACTGAGATCGCCCCACCATCGACCAAGTGACGTCCTCATGCGATGACGTCATTAAGTGACGTCACGTTATGTGAAGTCAGACTTAGATGATCTGTGACGTCATCATTACATACGTTCACGTCATCGCGTGATTTTTTTTGGCCATAATTTGTGTTGAAATCACCGACTGTCAATTTTGGTGTTTGATCAGGCATATATAAGGCTTACGCCTTGGTGAGAATGCAAGCCTGCTACAGATAGCCGCAGCGTTCGCAAAATGTTTCCAATTTTGCGCGTGCCCAGAGGCGTAGATTGCCAGCCTAAACTCGTGGGCTGTCCCAGAAAATTGTCTTGACGGATTGAGATCACTTTTACAGCCACATGAAACGCGTATTTCAAGCGTTTTTCTATTGTTTTTTTTTTCGGCATGATATTGTTCGCGGTGGCAGGTTGAGAGCACGCTCTTTAATGCGTATCTGTCACACTGTTATCACAATCACTACGACCGAAACGCATGTAATTATTTTTTAATTAGTCAACACGAAGGGCAGCAGTGATTATACTATGTGCTACGCATTCTACACACCACGGCCCCGAGGTGTCTGATTCCGCCATGCCGTCAAATTTCCGCACAGGCGGCTATTTGAGCTACTTAACGAAGCCCTGTAAGTCGCCACCGCTTGAACCAGTCAGGTCTCGCAAGGTTCTTTTTCTCCTTCGGGGTGGGCAGTCTCCTGGATAAAACACAGGATGCTAGGCAATAATAAACGTGAAACCTGATTACATACAGCAAGCAAGCCAGCTAGGTAGCTACTTATTGCTGTTGATTTGAAAAACAATTTCTTCTCGTATTAATTACTATTCCATATTACCAATAACATACATCACGTTTGCTGGGACAAGACGCTTCTCAGGTAGCCCAAAAGAGATGTAATCCGTCTTATTAGGGGGTACATATTCTCAACTGACCGCATTCCAGATTTAAGAAGTCAAGTTCAGGAAGGATTTAATCAAGACGAAAATCTCTGTCATGAGGCGGACTTTTAAAGACGCTTACAAGCATCGTAATGCCCGTGCTATCCAAGATGGCTGCGGGAGGATGAGCATCTTGTGAACTCGCATAGAAAAAGATAGGACGAACAAACGTACTCCCCGTGCCACGTTCACCGGATGAACTTTACTCGGCTGCTGACCCGCAGGTCACGGGATCGAAACCCGGCTGCATTTCCGATTGAGGCGGACATACTGTAACGTGCACCAAAATCTGAGCACACGGGATTAAAGAACCCCAGGTGGTCGAGATTTCCGGAGCCCTCCACGACGGCGTATACCTAGTAATCACCTGGTGGTTTTGGGACGTTAAACCCTACATATCAATCGATCCATCCGGATCAACTCTTGATCGTCGAACGAATGTATATCGGACCAAAGTACTTTCCCAGACGATAGGAACTGCTATATTGTTTGGTACGTCATTCTTTGCCGCAGTGCGAACGGTGGTGGTGTCAGCTGATCGACCGTATGCATCAACTCGACTCCTTGCGTAATTCTTCGCGTGCTACAGAAAACTGCGTGAAATAATCGACGTATGAACTGAAAGGCACTCCGAGACCATTTGTGCCGAGCCTGCCTGACGTATTTGCCGCAGCAGTGGGTTGCTATAGCGAGTGCGCCACCTTGGCTGCACGGGACCGAATGTTTAACGTAGCGATGGTTTGCAAAGATATTATTTGTTTCGATATTCAGTGAAAAATCCGCCGTCATCATTACTTGCGCTGTGAGCACCATGGAGTTTATTCTTTAACGTAACACCGGCATTTAACTTCCCATGAAGTGGCGCTTTGCGTCACAGCCATGATCAGACTCCAATAATGCGCAATTCAGTGCACTCGGATGCTGCGGGTTCCATCAGCGCTATCTCGACAAGGATATCGAAACGAATACACGCGTACGCTTTTCGCAACGTCGAAATACTGAAAATTTATCGAACAACCACGTCGTTCGAACTGTATACCGGTGAAGTGCAGGAGAAGTTAGCAGAGAGGCGTAGACTGCAGTCGTCACTGCACATTGCGCTGCCCGAGCCGTTTCGTTTTCGCTGGTCGAGCTCGAGCGTGTTGGCGGCATTCGGCGCTCCGTAACATCCACTGTAATTGGGATACATGGAATGAACAAGTTATACTGTGCTTTTTACTTGAGCTAGTTGATTGATTGTATTTTTATTGTACAGTATCAAAGTGACTTACGAGCGTGAAAGAACATTGACACACGAGGGGACGTGAACTGCAACTCGCTGCTCGTGAGTTAGCAGCTGGTCGTTTGTCGTCGCTGCGTTCTTCGTTCAGTGGAAAATCCTCGGCGTCAAGAAGGTTTCTTCGAACACCACTGCTGAACGCAATCTGAGGAATTCTTTCCGCCGAGTGACTTCGATAACACCAACAACGCGCCACTCACGTGACTCACCATGCTCAATTACCACCAACACGGCCTCACTCACCACGTCAATGTTGCCAGGTCGAACGAGGTGGTGTAGCCAAAAGCTAGAGCAACTGTAGCTCCAGTGTAGACCAACACAAAAAATAGCAACAAATATTTGTAGTAAAATATCATAGAATTAAACGGCGTATACTAATGCTTACGCAGTTCCTAATTCAGTAAAAAAAAAAAACAGAGAAAAGGTAACATTGCCATCGGGAGGCAGAGGCTTGACATATTCCTAGTTTCAGGAAATTCAGTCGGGCCAATACGACCCAGATACGAAATATACACTTTGGAATCCGTGACGTACCCATAGGAAATATCGGCGGTAAATCTTAAAGTCCAACCTTTAACCTCGATTCTCTAGTCTTCTCGTTAACCTTATGGGAATTAAATTAAAGAAACTAATGCTTTCAGAACAGAACTTAGAAGTCTAAACTAATCATAGGTCGGTGAACTCACACATGAGTCTATTCACTCGGACTCACTCAGACTCGGATCGGGCCGTAATTGGGAGTCGGAGGGAGTCCGGACGAGGAATATATTGGCGAGTCCAAGTGAGTCCACTTAAAGAAATTATTCGTGAGTGTGAGTCCGGCTCTAGAAAATTTGGTGAGCCTATTAAGTATACGAGTGAGTCCAAAGATCAAGTTATGTTTTCTGAGTGAGTCTGAGTCAGTTCCACTCTTACAGACCTGTTGTCCCATTTACTCATCTTCAGCCTTACTATCAGCCTTATCTGCAGATTCACGTTAATACAAACGTATGCTCACACGTATTCCAAAGATGTATTCGTGCACCATTTCAATGTGTATTGATCAGAAGCATGAATTACGTTGATCAGAAGCATGAATTACGTAGGGGGTTGCCTTGATTTCCCTCCGCCCCGCCAACTCTTCCGGAGAAGTTCTTGATGAACCTATCTTATGTTGTAAATTATTGAAAAAAAAAATCCTTACTCGTTTGTAGCCACGCAAAACTCGTATTCCAAGGTACAATACGAAAAAGTGCCAAGAAGAGCACCTATTATGTCAGGTATCACAGTTACTGTGCACTGACGCCGTGGTCGAAAAAGTTAATTTCAGACTACCGGACTCTTGGGTCGACTCACTCAAACTCAGATCGAGCCGTGAGTCTGGGTGAGTAATATTTTGGCGACGTTGAGTCCAAGTGATTCCGCGGTTGAAAAAAAAAAAATACCTGAGTGCGAGTCCAATCGAGTCCGGCTCAGTAAAATTTCAGGGAGTGAGTTCAAGTGATATCTCTAAGCGCAATATATGTTTCACGAGTGAGTCTGAGATAGCTGCGCAATTTTCGCCGACTTATGAAACTAGCTAAGGTTAGAGCTTGGGCGAGTTGGTTCCGAAACATAGTAAACAAAACACAGCGCGAATACGACAGGGGAAAACGAGGAGACACAACAGAGCGCTGTGTTCTTTGCTATCCATGAAACTAATAAACTGTTTCACTTCCGCGGCCCACCGAGCGATGGCAACACTCATCCCCATCCTTCTGCATATCTGAATCAAGATAAACAGAATGCGTTTCTTTGGTACAATCGCAGCGCATCTGGTACAATCGCAGCGCTCCCGAAATCGAAACAGACGGCGTTCTTCCGGAGCCCGAGCGTGGCATGCATACGTCACCGTGACGTATGAGTGCGCGGCGCCACCGCTCCGCCGTGGAAGTGCGGCAAGCGAAAGCCGCGAAGAACGCAGCGGCGAACCGCGACGGGCAACACCTGCCAATCACGGCTCACACTTCGCCAGCGCAAAACAATGAACACTGAGTGCGCCGCGCCGCTTTTCCGTGTGCAACAACTTCGTTGACTCACCTCGCAGTGATGGATTGAGACGCTCCGCAGACAGACTGCAGTTTCGGAGCACTCCGTGTGCCTTTTAAAGATGTGGATGAACTGTGAAACAAAGAGTGAACGGCCGACAGGGATTCGGAAGAAATAAAAAGGCTGTTATAAGTGTGAGCAGTTTGCCGCGATTCTTTATATAGGACACAACCTTAACAAAAACTAACAGCCAATAGAGAGAGAGAGAGAGAGAGAGAGAAATAGAAGAAAATATTAAGTTAAAACCAGGGAGGTTAGCGAGCAAATTTGTTGGTTTGCTATCCTGCACTGGAGAAGAGCGAATAGGATAAAAAAAGGCACGGCAGAGAAAAAGACAATGAAACTATGGGACCATAGAGCTATGAAAAGTCCATGTCACGTTACTTGTGGTTTTAACTCTGTATTGTACTGAAGATGATGTCAACGTAAAAAAAAAATAATTTCCACTTCAGGCGGTTGAAAATTCCGGAGCCCTTCAGTACAAACGTATGTGGTAAATATTCATATCGTGGGTTTGGGTCGAACTTCGTACGGAATCCACTAGATTTGCAGTGCAGCGAGACAACTCCGACTTCTTCAGGTTTTATGCTCATAGCCTTACTACACCGGCCTTTTGTCGCTCATTACTTACGACCTGACTTACGTCATTCCATTCAGCGCGTTGGCATCACCACCATGGTGGGATGACACTACTTTCGCACGTGTTACCTATGCGCGCGCAGGCGCTCACAATTTCAGGTGGTGTGAAAGTCGCGATAAGTTGCGTTTTATTCTTTGTTACGTTCAGCATTCCTTCCTTTCGTCCACGTAGCGGAAAAACGGGGAGGGAAGTCAAACATTGCTCGCATGACGCGCCGGCGCGGTTTCATAAACGGCGCGCCGCGCGTGCGCAATGACGCGCGCGCTGCAACCGCCGCGCCGCGTTGCGGCGGTCCGCCAAAGCGGAAAGTGGGAGTTGCCACACGCATGCGCGTTTGCCACACCCTGCGGACGGCCATTTTGCACGAAGTTGTCACCGCGAGCTGCGGAGGGTGATACACGGCGGCTGTGGGAATACGCTCTTTTTTTTCTTCGTCGGTAAGTGACTGTTTGGTTGGTTTCTTCGCTAGCGGGGCCTCGAGAGCGCGGCTCGAGCCTCGAAGTGTGGCCGCTCACCTGTTACGCCGACGCGTCTAGCGGACTCGTACGCGAGTGAAGTGTACCAACACCGGCGCGCGCCGCTGTGGAACCGCTCGAGGCGAAGTTTTTTTCTGTACGGCGACATGACGTGTTCGCGAGCGATGCCCGTTTCCGGGTGTTTGTTTCTCGAAAACGCAGCCCGGTTTGGTTGCCTCTGGTGTCCCGAACCTCTGCGAGATGTGTAGGCCCCAGTTTCGCGTCGACACGAGCGGCTGCCAGCGCGTAATTTCCGCATAAATTGTGGAGAGATGCGGCATTCCCCCCGCCGGCTCGCGCTATAGCCTCGTCAGCGCGTATACAAAAAACCGGTTGCTTCTAACCAGCCGTTAAGCGACGACGAACCCCTCAGTTTTTTGTCTTCGCTGCTTGTTATTGTACTTCGTTGGACATGTCCTCGGCTTGGCGTAGTGACAAGATTTCTGTTCGCGCATTCGTGTGTGCCTCGCGAATAGTTTCACCGCACTCGGCCTTATTTCGTTACAGTGAAGCGGCGGCTGCTACTGTTGCCGCTAGGAAAGGCATGCGCTTTTGTTACTGGTAGCGCAGGTCTCGTCTCGGTCTCCAGGCGTGAAACGAGACCGGGTTTGCGTCCAGGTGTCCCAAGTGTATTTCGTGTCGCGACCCAAACGGCGGGCTTGTTTGGGGCGCCGGTCGGCAACGGTCATAGACGGTGCGGCGAGCGAACCGCGGTGGTTTTTGGGCGCGAATGACGTAATGGTGCCGGTCGGCGCAACTTGTTGAGCGGTGGCACCCCGTTGCAGGTGCGGTCACGTCGTCGGGACTGTGCTTGACATCTCAGAAATGTGTCAAGTCTTCGGTTTGAATCGAACGTTTCGCACCTTTTATCCTCGTTTGCGAAAGGCGGCTTTGCTTGGTCAAGGTCGTGCCGAATCGAAGCTTTTAATAAAATACAAAGCAAAGGGAAGGAGAGCGCAGTCGGCAGGATATTCCAATTCCGGCGAGTTTTTTCCCCTCTGCGGGTGTGCAAAGTCGCGGAGTGTTTTCGAGATTAAACCGGTGTAAACCAGAATGGTAGTAATAAAAAAAAAAAAACAGACGCGAAACAAACTACTCGAGGTGTTCGGGATATAAAGGGCTTGTTTGAACGACGGGCATGCTTTACGGCGCTGCCTGTAGTCTATCGAAAGATGCGTCTTTTGTGCTGCTGTTTGCATATTTCGCCGAAGGGCTTGCATCTGTTGCGACGCCGCACAGGAGAGGGTTTTCCTCCTTTGCTGGGCAATGCCTCGTGCACGATAGGCACTGCGCCGTGCTCCCGAGCGGGCTGCAGAAATTAGGTGCCTTTCTCCTCTACTAACCACTACCACGATCTGCAAAGATGGCAAACCCCTCACCGCCCCCTATTTAATCGTCGCAAAATGTGATTTAGGCGAAACCATTAGTCACTGCAAAAACTTGGCGCACTTGTTTTGCGCTTGCTAATCTTTATCATCGCCGATAAGCGCATTGTCTCGTTATTACATGTCTATCTGAGCTTATGAGTAATGTGGCGTTCACTGAGTCATTGGCCCTTGAACTTAGCTGCTTGGTGATATACCTCGATTCAAGGCGCAGGTGTGTGTGCGTGCGTACGCGCCTGCATTCGTTTCGTTTGCTTGAAGGCGGGATTTCTCGATTTTGAACTCACGTGGGGCAACTTTTTCTCTCTCGTTTCAGAAATTACTTCTTTTTTTTTTCTGCCACTGGACAGCAGGCAACTAAAGCAAAATGCCGAAACCGGTGAGTCAAAACTCTGCTCTGTAACATGTCTAAATCGCTTTTTTTATGTAAGGTATAGGTCCTTTTAGAAAGGCAACAGATTCGCTTTGGCTGCCAGATCTCCGCACCTGTTTTTGGTGCTTCATGCATATTTCTTGAATGCTGCTACGTTTTTTGCATTTGATGACGTGATGAATTTTATCACCTTACACAGAATTTGTTTCCTCCCGACGGCAGATAACTATATGGAGTGTGAATGACTTGTGGGAGTGGCCTTGAATAGTTTTCTTTGACGAGTGCATCAGTAGCGGTACTTGTCAAGAGTCGAGTGCTGTCTGCATTGAATACAATGCTCAGTACTTGCTGTAAACGTTTTTGCTTGTGGTGGAATGCAGCGTGAACAGCCTTTGGATCTTTCTATTTATCCTGCGAGTCTGGTATGGCAAGATCGCGCAGCCAATGAAATGGAGTGAAGTAGTTAACGACATTTAACTTTGATTATAACAAGACATGAACAGTGCAGGCAAGCACATGCTTCACATACTTCAATCCTCGCCACTTTTATGGATTTTTGTAGCATGTTACTGTGTTGTGCCTTTTGAGCATAACGAAATACTTTTCCAGTCACTGTAACTGTTAACGATGCTTAAACCTAATAGCTAAGTAATGGCTTTGGTTTCTTTCCAGGTATTAGCTCAACACAAGTGTAAAATGTTTCCTACAATGATGTCTGCATTTTATGCACATTTCTATGCTTTCTAGGGGTTTTTGGTTTCGGGTACTGGCCCCCCATGGTGGCTTTGCAGCTATGGTGTAGTTCTGTTGAGGTTGAGGGTTCAACTCCAGGCTGCAGCGGCTGCGTTTTGATGGGGGACGAAATGCATGAACCCCTTAACAGGCCGATATTCGCAGATGTTGTCTCGTTCAATTTCTGTGGAGATGCTATTGAGCATATTTTTTTCTAATTTGAGTTCTTGCTGTAAAAATTAACTCATAATAAATAACATTAGCTTAACAATGTTGATTGCTCATTAAGCCAGCTCTCTGAGTAATTAGCAGAAACAAGAGCATATTTAAATTTTCAGAATTTGGCAATGGTATCGTCAGACAACTTTAATCATTCTGACGACAAAAGGTTTTCAGTCAAGTGGATGGGCTAGATGTTAGAAAAGTAATGGGGTTTATAAGTTTACTTATATCATTAAAAGACCCTAGGTGTCCATAATTATTCCACAGCCCCTCCACCCCAGACTCGATGCTTTGTGATCACGTCGGTTTTTTTCCCTCCGAGAACCTCAGTTTAATTTTTTTAAACTATATACTGCCTGGGTCGCAAGCATCATGGCCAGCAGCTGCTTCCTCGACGGGACGCAGCTGTACCGGTGACAGCCGAGCGCATCCTTGACCTGCGCTTCCGCACGTTTTTGGTACCGCAAAGCTGCACCTGTTTTTGGAGGATGAATGGAATACGATTTCTCGTTTCCATTTTAAAAACCAAAAGTGCAATTAAAAAAAATTATTTTCAGGTAAATGTGCGGGTGACCACGATGGACGCGGAACTGGAGTTCGCGATCCAGGCGAGCACCACGGGCAAGCAGCTCTTTGATCAGGTGAGGTCATGTGACATTGTTTGAACCAACGGTAAACTTGTGCTCTGATTTACGTATAAACTTGCGCCTTTGTTCTTAAATGCTGTTCCGGCAGGACATTTTACTAAAAAAATTAGTTCACACCAGGTGTACTAGTTTGCTTATTTTCAAATGAGGTTTTGCTTAATTTGTGGTCACACTGACTTTAAAAAAAAGGGGGGGGGGGTCAATTAAAGCAAGACAGTTTGTGAAATTGAACCATTTGTGCTATTTGAACTATTATTGACACTGCTTCAAAATGGATCCCCCAGACAAGTTGTGGTCCCTGCAGACGTCGTGTCCTGTGGTGGAACGACTGCAGGAATGCTTGCAAAAAGCAGAATAAAGCGTGGGGTCTATTGCGTGACGATCAACTGCAGAGAATCTGATCAATTTCAAACAAGTAGTCTCAAGGGCAAAGGACACGCTGACAGGCTAGGAGGGAAAGCTGGCAGAAGTTTTTGTCGGGCATTAATTCCTATACAGATGAAAGTCTGGAACAGAGGGAATAGGATAAGAGGCCGACAGACACACTCGCTCCCTCTAGTAGACACAGAGGGTAACAGCCTTGAGGATCAAGCAGACTCCCTGGGAGCATACTTTGAACACGTGTCCAGCTCATCGCATTATTCTGATACATTCAAACGATACAAAGAGAGTAGAAAGGCAAAAACCTGAATGTAAATGTGGAAAAAATGAGCCATACAACAGTCCATTCCACTTGGCTGAGTTGCAGGCAGCGCTTAACTGCTGCAGCAAATCAGCACCAGGCTCTGACCGTGTTATATATCAGATGCTGAAACACTTACCCCAAGAAGCACTCTCCTCTGTCTGTATAACTCCATATGGGTTTCTGGCGAGATTCCCTCGGCGTGGAAAGTGGCCATAGTAATACCTATTCTTAAACAGGGCAAGGATTTATCTTCCGTATCGAGTTACAGACCTATTGCTCTGACTGGCTGCCTCTGCAAATTATTTGAAAAGATTATAAACTGCCGATTATTACATTTCCTGAAATCAAACTCCTCGACCAATATCAATGCGTATTCCGAAAGGGTTGGTCCACCACGGACCATCTCATCCGCTTAGAGGCACGAATACGTGAAGCTTTCATTCGTAAGCAGTTTTTCTTATCTCTTCCTTGACATGGACAAGGCATAAGATACAATGTGGTGTTGGAATATTGAGAGACCTCTCACATTTAGGTATACGAGGTAATATGCTAAGTGTAATAGAAAATTATCTGTCCAATCGTACATTTCGTGTTCGAGTGGGTGATGCGTTGTCACAACCGTTCGTGCAAGAAACGGGAGTACCCCAGGGCGGTGTCCTCAGTTGTACTCTCTTTGTTGTCAAAATGAACTCCCTGCGATCGTGCATCCCGCGTAACATCTTTTATTCAGGATACGTTGATGATCTCCAGATAGGTTTTTAATCCTGCAATCTCTCGGCATATGAGTGACAGGTTCAGCTCTGTTAACAAGGTCTGTAATTGGGCAAATGAGAACGGTTTGTCTGAATCCACTAAAGAGCCCCTGTGTTCTGTTCTCTAGGAATAGAGGCCTTTACCATCCCCATATAGAGTTGCAGGGTGAGCGCGTAGCTGTCAAGACAGAACAAAAATTTTTAGCCATAATTCTAGACACGAAGCTCACATTTATACCACACATTAAGTACATTATGGAGAAATGCATGAAAACAATGAACATCCTAATGGTGCTGTCCCGCACAAGTTGGGGCAGCGACAGAAAATGTCTGATGAGCCTCTACAAAAGCCTTGTCCGCACGTGTCTAGACTATGGGGCGATAGTGTATCAGTCCGCAACACCATCGGCATTGAAAATGCTGGACTCTGTCCACCGTCTAGGCATTCGCCTTCCTACGGGAGCTTTTCGTACAAGCCCCGTGGAAAGCCCTTACGCAGACTCGAATGAATGGTGGCTACATATAAAAAGATTGTACCCGTCTTTTACATATTTTTTGAAGATAACCGCAAGGACCGACCACCCTACATACCCTGCTGTTAACGACACATCCAGCTCCCAGCTTTTTCAAAACCGGTTCACATTGAAACAGCCCTTCTCGCTGCGTGTTAGAGTATTAGCTGTGGACACAGGCGTCCCATTGCTCGAACACCGCGCAATGGCTCCTACATGCGCCCCGCCATGGCAATGGCGGGTTATAAATTGTGACACATTTCATGATTGTGACAAAGCATGCCCCACCCCTACACATTTAGATGTACTTCTGCAAATTGGCACACAAATATACCTATCCCGAATTTTTCACTGATGCATCAAAGACTCGCGCGGGCGTGTCGTACGCAGCGAGCCCATCTTTTTCAGATGTCGGTATTCTCCACCCCCACACAAGCATTTTTACAGCTGAAGCTTATGCAATACTGGTGGCAGCAAAACACATCAAAGAATCAGAAATAAGTAATGCAGTCATGCACATGGATTCATTAAGCATTGTAAAAACTTTAAAAACCATCAGAAAGTACAAAAATCCTGTCATTGTTTCGCTATACTCTCTCCTCTGTGCCATTTGCGCATCAAAACAGCATGTGGTATGCTGGGTGCCAGGACACCGTGAAATTGAGGGAAACGTACTAGCGGATAAGCTCGCAACATCAGTCCTTGCGAACACTCCGCAGTCATCTGTAGCTGTCCCCGTAATGGACTTGAAACCCTTTTTGAGAAAAAAGCTAAGGGATTACTGGCAGCGTACATGGGTCGGACAAGTACATAATAAATTACATTTAATCAAGACTTACTTTGGTGACTGGCCACCAACATCACAAACGCGGCGTACAGAAGTAGCACTCTGTCGGTTACGTATCGGACACACATATAGTACACACTCGCACCTTCTGACCGGTGGTGATCCACCAATGTGCGAGAAATGTGGCGAACCCCTGAGTGTCCTACATATTTTGATACAGTGCAGTGAATTAGATCCTATTCAAAAAAAAGAATTTTCCAACATCCTACCGAGAACAAATGCCTCTTCACCCAGCGATGTTCATCGGTAGAGATCCACTTTTCAAACATCATTCATTATTCGCATTTTTAAAAGATGTTCGCAACCTTCCACGTGATCTACCCTGGTAATCTGTAGAACAACCTATCACAAGAGGTTGTTGCTGCCGTACATACATTACAAAGCACATGTTTCGCGGCCCTTGGAGACAAGGACGCCGGAGAGACATTCGTGCTCTATAATCTCTTCATAGCTTTATCATCAGAACCATTGACCACTAGTTCTCACTCTACACATTTCATGTCACTCTCATAATTTTGTTCCCTATATGTTTACCCACCTTTATGTTTACCCACCTTTAAATTACGCCCTTTTACAGCCACTCATCATACCCATAGCCCAAATCTTTTGTCGCATGTACTGGCGCTTTTTGGTCATAACGTGGCCCTTGCGCCAAGAAGCACTATCATCATCATTCTGCTATTTGAACGGAGACTAAAGGTTTTGTAAAGCTTTGGCAATTTAAGACTGGCATGACAAAACTTGCTTCCTGGAAATATTAAAGGGCGACTTCCATCTGACACACTATGCTTGCATTTTCTAACATGAGCATGATAGAAGCAGAGCTAGCGAAGTGATGTTTTAAGGTCCTTTTTCTTTTACCCATGAAGTACTTGTTATATACGTGCTGGTGTCTGCAATTCTGCAGCAATTTATAGCGATATAGCCGATAAGCTCATTGCCTAGTAGTGATGCTTGCTGGCATCCAAATCTTCAAATTCTTTGAGAGTTCCTGAAGAAATAAATGAAAATGTAGCATTTGAACATTTTTACCTTTCAGTGACTTAGTAGACCTTGTATACTGTGCTGGTGGAGACTAGTTCTGTTGCAAGCTTAGTTGGCAGAGACCGAACTAGGCAGGTTACTTCTGAACTAGCACCGAATTGAAAAAGAAAAACTCAAGTGGATTTTACTTCAAAACATCAAGACTGGAAAGAGGAACGGCCACATCTATTCAATTTTATCAGTGGGAATGCTACGTGCTCAGTGAAGTTTTCCTCACAGTAGAATGTTTTCCAAACTATAGAAGGCTGCCCAGTGTGCACCTACAGATGTTTGTTTCAACTGATGCCACACTGAATAGTACAGCACTTGCTGTGTGAAGTATTGTGCTTCTGCTTATGCTACAAAAAAAAAATATTGGAGGGTTTTTTAAGATTTGTGTAAGGAATGCATAAGCGTAGTTTTATTTTATGTTGCATCTTTTTCTGCAACACTCTTTAGGTGGTGTAGGTGCGACTTCATAATTGTTCTAGTGCTCATCATCTTCAACGGCCCCATGATGAGTCTTGTGACCGCTGAAACACGTTTGGCATCAAATTGTTGTGAAATTTGATTTTTCTTGATGGGCATGATGCTCAATGTCGACTTTACCTCTTATACTGCTGAAATAGTTTATTTCATTACCTTGGCATTCAAAGTAGCCTTCATAGAAAGTGTTTGTTTTGCACTGAAGGTACAACACATTTGTATTGATAATAACAATTTGCAAGCGTGGGTGTGTAGCCTAGGGGTTAGGACTCGCCCACAAAGTGTGTGCCCAAGTTCAAACCCAGCCCCAGTAAAGAAATTTTGTTTGGTTCATTTTTGTATAGCAGTAGTTGTTTAGTGTGATTTAGGAATAGACGAATTGATAGCTTGGTTGTCTCATGCCACACTGTACAGCTGATTCCGGAATCTGCTCATGATTGGTAAACAAGAACGAAAAAATCAATGCAATGGTATGAAATGGTTTTAATGGGAACATCACATCAGTGATTGCAAAAAAACATCGATGTGTATTGGAAGGTTCATTAAACAGTTTTCTTTGCTTTTCAAGAATTATTGTGCGTATTCGGATACATGAGAATGTTCCAGACCAAAAAGCTTGAGTGCATGTCAAGTATGAGTTTGTGCTGTTCGCTTGATCAGGCACCGTTGAGCATACACGATTCTGGTGTCATGGGTATCCAGTTCCCAGAGGTGTCAACGTGGAATGCCAAGTTATGTCGGCATGTTATGATCTTGGAATTGCAGTTATATGGATGTTGTGATGAAGAGAGGCTTGGCATGCCAGGAAAGATACAAGACTGGTTGCACAATGCATTTTGTATGGTTACACCATCTCATAAGTTTTCAGCTCTTATTGAAGCATTTGATATCTGCTGCAGATACCCAAGACCAAGAGACTTCGTTCTAGTAAAAAAAAAAAGATCAGATTAAAAAAATAAGAGATGCTCAACCTGATCATTTCAGTGTTCCTGTTACACATGAGCACAGAAAATGCCTATATTTGTCACACTGCATTGGTGTTGCCACAACCTGGGCATGAATTTTGAAAGTAGAGCCATTTTTTCAAAAGACGCCAATTTGGATAACATATAAGCTCACTGGTATGGTACAGTACCATCCTGACTGATTAGTTTTGTTGTACATTTTGTTGCCTATACATTCTGCTGAACGCACTTCGAGAGCTACACTCTGCGACAACTTATCTTGACATAGGAGCGAAGGCTACAAAGGTAGGCCTTCTGCAGATTTGTGTTGCTCCGCAGGTGGCACGGCAGCTTGCAGCTGATTTCGGTCTTGCTTGCTTGCAATCCATTTAAAATTATGTACACGAAAAGTGTGGATAGGAGAAACATTCAGATTGTACAGTCTGTTTTTGGGTCATATTACGAGTATATGCTCGTAAAAGTAAACAGGGCGTTCACGGGCGCACACTGAACCACTGTCACGAACACCATGTTCATTTTGGGGAACAGGTGTGCTGAAAAGAAAAGGAAGGCATGCTTGCAAAGTGAACAATTATTACTGTATTTTACTCACGACTTCCCGCAACTGTTCAATTCTCATAAAAAGTAAAGCAGTGATTATTTAAGCAATGTATATTGAGAAAATTTTCAGTGAACATAAGTACTATTTTTTTGGCACGGTAGCAGGCATGTACTTCAGTTCTGTAGCTTCCAGTGCTGTCAAGAAGTTATCGCCGAGTATAGAGCGAGTGTGTCATGGTGCCATGCAGAGTTTTCGACTTTGCACTGTGCTAAAATCTTCAAATTTCACAATGCTTTTGTTGAACAACATTTGAAGATTTGTCATTTAATTCACGCAATACATCACAATTTCTTTTTTTTGCAGGTGGTGAAGACAATAGGCCTTCGAGAGATTTGGTTTTTTGGCCTTCAGTACACTGACAACAAAGGCTACATCACATGGCTCAAGCTGAACAAAAAGGTAACCAGTTTCAATTCTGGCTGCCATGTCCAAGAGTACCGTATTTACTCGATTCTACCGCGCCCTTGATTGACTCGATTCTACCGCGCCCTTGATTGTAACGCACACCCGATTTCCACAGCAAAAAAAAAAAAAAAAAGAAACGTAAGACATCGATTGCAACGCGCACCCATTTTTCCCGCTGGCCCGCACGATCACACCACTCGAAAAAACGACTCCTTTCGGGAGCATCTTCCATTTAAATATGAGGTACGGGCGAAGCTTGTGCCCATCTGACGTGTAACAGAGCATTGCCGTCACTGTAGTTTTACCGTGGACAGATGTCAGTACGCGAACTTGCTTCGCCCCCTTCTCGACGGTTGTGGTGCCAGGCATGTCGAAGTAAAGAGGCGTCTGATCGGCATTCCCGATTTGCCCAAGCAGGTAGCCGTTGTTGCGCCGCAAGTTTAGGACGAACCTCTGAAAACTGTGAAGCTTTTCATCGTACTCCTCCGCAAAACTTTTCGCATATGCATGTTCCCCTTCGGAGGGAAAAGCCTTTCCTCTTCATAAAGTTAGCCAGCACCTGCTCGCTTTAAACTGGCTCCGCATTAGACCTTTTTCTAAGACTAATTGCATAGCCCGCACTTGGAGCAGTTCTGTCGTCACGGGCCGCTGTGCCGCTCGCTGCTCAAGCACATACTCGCCGAGCAGCTCTTTAATTTGCGGAAACCGACCCTGCTGTGGTCCACTGAAGCCTTTGCGTGAAGCTTTGCTTCACGCAAAGCTTCACCCGCCGGTCCCGCACGCACGTTTCGGGAACTCCGAACGACCGCGATGCGGCCCGATTTCCGCCCGTTTCTGCACACGCGATGACTTTTCTTTTAAAAGCGGCATCGTGGTGCACTCGAGTTTTTGGAGTCGGCCCTTCCACTCCGTCGATGCTAATGCACTACTAGATGACGAACTCCTCAGCACACGTACGAAGTGCCGCACATGGGAAACACATAGGCAGAAATGGCCGACGCACGTAGGGGGTGGCCATTTTGGATTTACCGATGGCAATAGATTGACCGTAATTTTTTTGTTCGTACTCGATTCTAACGCGCATGCGATTTATGAACTCTCTTAACCGGAAAAAAGGTGCGTGTTAGATTCGAGTAATTACGGTAGCCTTTTAGAGATAGTGTTGATGTGATGGAACATTTTCAGTAGTCATGCCGACGAAGCTTGCCTGTTGAAGTATGTTGGCATGCCTCCCGCTTGGTGCTTTTTGATTTCCTAAAATTGTCCTATTTCTATGGTTGTGGGTTTTACCCCATCATTGATATCTGTACCCCAAGTATGGCAAAATGCAGCGAAGCTCGTGCACAGCCATTTTAATGAATTTCAGATCATTCTGAGCCCTTAGCCAAGCCATAGCATATGCATAGACATAGTGGTAATTTTGGCCACTAATGGAAGCAGTTGCAGACTGCTGGAAATGTTCCAAGTGAAGCTTTTATAAGTTACAAAGTGTAGTGGCAGCGTCGTATGATACAAACCTTCCACTGGCAAGTGTACAGAAACACAGCCCTCAAGATTGTGCCGGTCACACATGCATTCGTAAGCGCTGTTTCCTGTAATGGATGCTCTCTCGATCATGGGCTTCTGGATTCGCTATTTCAGACGCGCATTCAGAAGTTTTGTGGAGGGCACTTGAGATTTCAGTTTTGCCTGGGTACGAATGCATGACCATCATCGTGGCCTGTAGCAAATGAGTGCTGTGCTGCTAAGCACATGGATGAAGGTCCTATTCGCGGCATGGAGAAAGAAAACCATTAGGAGGGAGCATTGCACAGTGTGATGGAAACAAAAGCTCATTTTCATAAGGCCAGGGCTCCTGAATTCATGTCTAAAGCATTTTGAACTTTCATGCAGGTGCTCAGTCAAGATGTGAAGAAGGAAAACCCGCTGCTCTTCAAATTCCGTGCCAAATTCTACCCAGAAGATGTTGCAGAGGAACTTATCCAGGAAATCACTCAGGTGAGGATACTCTCTTGGAAAACTCGTTAGAACACGTGTAGCACCGGTTTTCTAAATTAAACTAGTGGTGACTCTGGCGCTGAGATTGTTAGGCAATCGTGGAAGTGATGGGTAGTACACATACACAAAGTTGCTTAGTCTTGCCTGGACCTCGTGCTTGCGAGTTTCAAATGCACTTCTCTTCTTTATCGCTGTTTTGGTTGTTCAGAATAAAAAGAAAAACGAACCGTTCTGAACATCCTGACCCGATTTGAATTGAGCCTAAAAGTATAAGGTGGTGAAGTGCAACTGCTGAACATTTGATGAATTTCATTTTGTGACAGAGCGGCTCCAAGCCACTCGAAGCCAAACGGAGCTGCAGGTACAAGGATTCGACAAATTTATGTATCGTATTTATTGGTGTGCTGAATGCACTCGCATAATAAATGCACCCCCAACTTTATTCTTCAAACTTGGAATTTTTTTCTCCCACTTAATGTACCCCCTTCATTTATCTGCTGCAGTCTCACTAACAGGAACCTGGTGCCTCCTCCTCGTTGGATCTAAGTTTTTATTATGCCAACCCCTTCTGCCACTTCAGCTCGCTCCATCCTCCCCCCCCCCCTTTCGCCCGCTACCGTGCTCCGTATTTTTCTTCTATCTGCGCAGCACGTCCCTTGTCTTCTTCAATTATCTGCTCAACAGCAGGGTTCACGAACGGTATGGGTGTACAGACATCGTAGCTAATAAGCACACAGCGAGTGAAGGTCACGAAACTGCCCATACTAACCTATAGTTGCTTCCTTCAAATACGAAAGTTTAAGGCCCACCCAAATGCATGCGTTTTTCGAGCAACAGGATTTGCAGTCGCCAAGGCCACCGTGAAAGGCCGTTTGTCCTCATCGCGTCGCAGATTTCTGGGAAACCAAAAAAAATCGCTTGTCGCCAGAAAAGATCGTAACGATTTCCGCAACATATGTAGCACCCCCTATTCTCTTTTTGGTTGCAATTTGATCTTATTGCTCATTATTCGTGCATACTTCAAGGAACGCTAGATATAGAGTACCTTTCCTACAGTAAATTCTGATGTGGACAGTGAGGTGGCAGCTGTATTTCATCATCAATCTTGTTATTGACGGTTCGTTTCAATACATCAGTGGTTGCTTGCCGCAATGTTGGTTACTTGCTGCAATGTCTGCGGCGGCGCGGTCGTCGTGGGAGGTTGCCTCGAAGTTGGCAAAGTGCATCGTAGCGCACGCTTCTGGGCGCCAGTCGAGATAAACAATTGAGAGGAAAAAAAGGTCTCGATGCTTTTATGGAGTGGCGCAAGGACAGCTTGCAGATGATAGTGCCTTCAACCACCGAAGATGAGTGAAGTGCACCAAAGAAGCCATTTCTATACAGTTCACATGTATTTAAATCGCGAAAGGCAACGCTAAGCGACCTCATTTTTTTTTGCATTGCCACATTTTTTGCTCGCCTCGAAAAAGCTTCCATAAAATTTGCCCCGCGTAATGTACGCACCCTCAACTTTGCCCCAATTTTCAGAGAAAAAGAAGCACGTTCGCGATCATTACGCGAGTGAATACGGTACTACCTATCATTCCTATGCTGGCTGAAACTGCGCATTGCAGCTCCCATAGTTACCAACACCAGAGTTCTCTCTAATGTATTTATAGTAAACTCTACGGCGTGTAGGACTAGCGTTGTTCGTCTGTGCTTACTCCTTGTTGAAACGGTAGCTATTTCATTCTTGGCATTCACTTTGCAGCGTCTCTTCTACCTGCAAGTCAAGAGCGTCATTCTGACCGACGAGATCTACTGTCCACCAGAGACGTCTGTCCTGCTGGCCTCTTATGCGGTGCAGGCCAAATACGGCAACTACTGCCCAGACATCCACAAGCCAGGCTGCCTAGCCAACGACAGGTTGCTGCCTCAGAGGTGTGTGCCATCACTTTCCTTGCAATGTCTTGAGCAGTGCTGCGGTAAAATATCGCCGGTATTTCCACTTCAATAGGTAGGTTCTTTTAAGTTCCTGCAAGTGGTGACATCGGCGATGTTCATGTGTGCATGGACTTGTAACATTTACTCTGGGAGCTACTATAGATCTGTGGCTGAAGAAAATGCTTTTAATGCATTAAAAAGAAGGGGAGTGGGGGTGTTGCAAATAAACTGTAGCCTGACTGAGTGGGTAGTCCTTAAATGTTATGGCTGTGTTTAAACTGTCATAGAATAGAGAGCACTTTTGTGCTGCTTGGAAGTGTCTGGCATGCCAGCAAACACCCCAGTCTCCTTCAGTTCTAAGACACATTGGCTGCACCTTGCTTGCACTGCACAGTACACTTAGGCTGCACCATTTAGTGCAATGTGAACTATGTGAGATGCAGCTATTCATGAGGGAGCCCCGCCGTGGTGGTCTAGTGGCTAAGGTACTCGGCTGCTGACATCGACTCCCGGCTGCGGCGGCTGCATTTCCGACGGAGGCGGAAATGTTGTAGGCCCGTGTGCTCAGATTTGGGTGCACGATAAAGAAACCCAGGTGGTCGAAATTTCCGGAGCCCTCCACTACGGCGTCTCTCATAATCATATGGTGGTTTTGGGACGTTAAACCCACATATCAATCAATTAATCATGAGGGAAATGGATACGTGTTGTGGCTCTTAGTATGCGAATACAGTCAACGTATGATTTCCAGGGCCCCTTAAGAGACCACGGAAACGTCCAGAAAATCGGGCAGTACAGGAAAATGAATGCAAGCGAGAACTCGCTTTTTAATAATTATTTTTCGCTGACGGAGAGGGTCGCTGAAGGAGTACTGGGTTGTCATTGCAATTAACTAGGCTTGTGTGAATATTCGAACGAATAGTACAGTATTCAAAATCGTTTCGATTCGAATTTCAAATATTCGCTATGAACAAATAGGTGTATATTAGTCCGCATGTAACTGCCTGTAAAGGTAGTTTCACTGCAGTGTAGGTTTGCTAAGCTGTGAAAGCATGTATGCAGGAGAATCCGCTTTGCTACGAAGCTTCTCTTCAAATTTAAAGGAGCCCTGCAACACTTACTGAGCTTAGTCAGAAAGCGCTGCCGATCATTAGTTGAGGCTACCGAGAACGCGAGAGCCAAATATCATAGTGCAGCACGTGCCCTGCAATTCACAGTAAATTTTCAAGTCAGCTAGAATTGCTTCCTTCTTTCAGCTAACCACACTACAAGCTCAAAAATCATTTGTCACAGCCATTGGCTGATTTGAGAATGGCACGCTCTGTCGTTATTGGGGCTGCTGCGGGAACCTGCCACTTCTCCACGTATACGTGCGCCGCGCATTAAAAAAAATAGAAAGTACTTAAGGTCACGTGGCACATGTGACCTATTTTCTATCCCTGTGCCATCCCTCCCTGCTTAGATTCCAGCTCTTTTGTCAGGACGAAAGGAGAGAGAATGCGATTGCAGTGTGTGACAAATCTTTGAAACTCCTCTCGTATAGGGTGTACTCTAAAAATTTTTAAGGCAGTGAATTCCTGAAGCAATGAGCCTCTTTAGTGAATCACATTCTATGGCTACTTGAACAAGCGTTGCAGGGCCCCTTTAAATGGACATGTTACCCTCATATCTATTATTTTATTAGACTTAGAAGCTTGTTATGATCGCTTATATGCTCTAAGTATAATAAATTTTAAAGTGTTACACGTTTTACAGGTTATCACTTGCATTCTACCAAAACTGAAATCTCGCTACTACCGTATTTACTCGATTCTACCGCGCCCTCGATTGTAACGCGCACCCGATTTCCACCGCGAAAAAAAAACGTAAGACATCGATTGCAACGCGCACCCATTTTTCTCGCTGGCCCGCACGATCACACCACTCGAAAAAACGACTCCTTTCGGGAGCGTCTTCCATTTAAATATGAGGTAAGGGCGAAGCTTGTGCCCGTCTGACGTGTAACAGAGCATTGCCGTCACTGTACTTTTACCGTGGACCGATGTCAGCACGCGAACTTGCTTCGCCCCCTTCTTCTCGGCGGTTGTGGTGCCAGGCATGTCGAAGTAAAGAGGCGTCTGATCGGCATTCCCGATTCGCCCAAGCAGGTAGCCGTTGTTGCGCCGCAAGTTTAGGACGAACCTCTGAAAACTGAAGCTTTTCATCGTACTCCAACGCAAAACTTTTCGCATATGCATGTTCCCCTTTCCCAGCCTGAACAGCCTTTCCTCTTCATAAAGTTAGTTAGCCAGCACCTGCTCGCTTTAAACTGGCTCCGCATTAGACCTTTTTCTAAGACTAATTGCATAGCCCGCACTTGGAGCAGTTCTGTCGTCACGGGCCGCTGTGCCGCTCGCTGCTCAAGCACATACTCGCCGAGCAGCTCTTTAATTTGCGGAAACCGACCCTGCTGTGGTCCACTGAAGCCTTTGCGTGAAGCTTTGCTGTCGACAATCTTCTGCTTTTGTTTCCGCCGGTCCCGCACGCACGTTTTGGGAACTCCGAACGACCGCGATGCAGCCTGATTTCCGTCCGTTTCTGCACACGCGATGACTTTTCTTTTAAAAGCGGCATCGTGGTGCACTCGAGTTTTTGGAGTCGGCCCTTCCACTCCGTCGATGCTAATGCACTACTAGATGACGAACTCCTCAGCACACGTACGAAGTGCCGCACATGGGAAACACATAGGCAGAAATGGCCGACGCACGTAGGGGGTGGCCATTTTGGATTTACCGATGGCAATAGATTGACCGTAATTTTTTTGTTTGTACTCGATTCTAACGCGCATGCGATTTATGAACTCGCTTAACCGTAAAAAATGTGCGCGTTAGGTTAGAGTAATTACAGTACTCAGTCGTTTAGACTTCCTGTGAATGAAAAAAATAAAGGCATTTGCATAGAGCCCCTATTTCAATTAAAAAAATACTGTTGCTGATAAATATTCCCACTTTGTTTTTAATGTTATACATACAATTCGAATTCGATTCCTAATTATTCGACCAAAGTTACCATTCGCATCAAACCTAAAATTCACTATTTGCACAAGCCTACAATTTAGCAAATACGTAGTTTAGGTCGCTCTGAAAAGAACCGAAAGAAAGAGAAAAAAAATTATGTGGCCGGCGCTGCCGCATTTGTTAACATTTACGCGCAAAAAGAAGTCGCTTATTTTCGTTTGCACAGGCGTTCCGCTTGCCCGTAGTGATGTCTGGCTCAATTTCAGTTTATGTCATGCTGTCTCTGTACACCGGTGAGTGTCAGTGCTCGTGTGAACTCCGAGGTCATTGGCTGTGAAGGCACTGCCTCTTTGATCTTGTTGCTGGAATTGTCGGAATCCTCTGTAACTTGACGAATGATTTCGTGATTGGACGATTTCGCACACAACTCTAGGTCTTTGTCAGCATCGGCGAAGCCCTCAAGAGGTATCCCGGCTGGAATCGAAACACTGGCAACATGCAAATTGTCGAAGGCAGTCTATGGGGGGAAGTTCGTCGCACACTTTGGGCGAGACGGCAGTCTGGGTGTCTAGTATGGAGCTCACATGGCGAAAACAATCCCAGAGGGTTTCTTGTGCAACCGCTTTCCATGAGTCTGCAAGCATGCCTATGGCAGACCATTGGTAGCTGAGCACAGGCTGCACAGCACCATGCCAGAGACCATGCAGCCTGAGCTACGGCTGGCAACGAATTGGCATGCACCGTATTGCATAATTTTCAGTTTCAAGGGTATGGCAGCCACGATGAAGTGGTTTCGAGGGTAAAAAAAAAAAAGCAACACGGTGTCGTCAATAGTGACTTTGAGTCTGCGGAGCGGTAAAAAGTCCGGAAAATCTGATGGCAAATGCTATAAACGTCCGGAATTTCGGACTTTACAATACATTGACTCTATAGGGAACTTGACGGTGCCACAGAATTTCGGGCATCCGAGAAATAGGATGTCGACTGTATTAGTTTCAAGTGAGGTGAATTCAAATAACGAAAACAAGTGTGAACGAAAAAAATATTTCCTGAATATTGAATGAAAAAAATATGTTGTACAGCAAATCATGTACGGGAACCTTATGAATTGTACAGCACTATTGATTTACTTTATCACATATGCATGAACAAAATGCTGTCATGGAGCTTGGGTACCTAATTGATATGTTCAGAGGGCACAGACACTATTGTGCGTGTTACCATTCCTTCAGAAAACTTATTTTTAGACATTTATTTAATTTTTTTCTGGCATCCTTTTTGTTTTGGTAGTGTTGTTTAGTATAACTTCAGCACTATTACTTGTTCAGCCTCATACCCAGTACTGTGCTCTGGCTGCTACGCTTAAGGGGGGATGTGGCTTTTGTATCGCGAAAAATTTCAAAAATCAATTTTTTTTTAAATCAAGTTTTCAGTTTTTGGAACCCTTTTTCTATCTGATTCCACAATATCTACACTGAAAACTGTGCGGAAGTGCTTCGGAAAATTCGTTTCGCCTTTCTAGGTAGCATAAATTCTTCGGTAAATGGCCAGAAAACAGCAATTTTCGAAAAAAGTTACAGCTTCGCGATGGCGTGACCAGGAGTTGGTTTATTGGGATCATCAGAAAGAGCACTTCTCAGTGTTCAAATTTTTAGCTTCAGATGGCTCCTCCCTTTAAAAACAAGTGCACAAAAAGCAAATGTTTCAAGGTAGTTTTGAGGCTCTTGATTGGCTGTGGCCACCATGCTACTCCAGCTCACCTCGCCATTGGTCTGCTGCTTGTGCGTCACGAAGATATGGCTGTCAAAACGCTATTTCGTGACATGTTCACGGCTCGACGATCACTTAGGATATAATTACGCTTAGTTATGTGCTGTAAGTGGATGCTCGATCAGATTACTATGAGCGAGCACACAGTCTAAAAGTGCGGCAAGTCATCAGTTGGCTTTAGGTGTAACTCTGCTGACGGCGGGACAAACTTTGCAGGCAGGAATGACGCGCTAACGCACTCATGGTAATGTGCTTCTTCGTAAGCAATAAAGCATATCAGTCACTAGCTCCTCTGAACCGTGGACGACCATTTTCCGCATCAGCAGAGGACCCCACAGTCAAGCTCGCCAACCCCCCCCCCCCCCCCCTCTCTGCCACGATTGCTCGGAACAGCGGCTAGTAGTTTCGTGCGCGCTTGGTATCGCTGAGAGCGTCTATGAATGCTTCAAGACAATGAAAGCCTCGTAGATTAGAGTTTCCGCGACTGGCCGTATGATGTTTCATGGCTAGAGTGGCAAAATAGCATGCATGAAGCAGAGGCATGAATTTTTATAAGCCCAACTCGCATCATCAAATAAACTGCTAAAGAAATTTCTGTGCCACCAGTTTTCTGCCTATAACTGTTCGTTACTTGGAAAAAAGGTGTGGGGTCTTGAATGGCGAGCGTGCGCCACGCCACGCTCTTGGAGTGAACGGACACAGCAGACACGGTCGGTACAAACCAAACATACACACATTTATTTAACTACTTTTGAACGACGATATCGTCCGTCGAATCAATACATCAATTGTAATTAACCCGCTAAGACATCTGCACACAATATGACCATACACTCCATGACAAACACAATAACACACCCAAGGCGGCGACGCCAACGCTTGACTTACCATGAGGACCACGCGCTGCGGTACCACGCGCCGAGGACCCATGCCAGAGACAACCGTTCGCGGTAACCGCCACGCGCAGAAGACTCTCTCAACTCTCGCCCGCCACCAAGGTTTGCTTCCGCCAGGGGTCACTGCTGGTGCTACATCATGATGATGATAGTGGTGTTCAACGCGAACACACCATCGATTGCCTGGTGGTTGTAACCCGAAATGCGGCTTTTGGGCGAGACACGTGCACCACGCAGCGCGAACAACTTTACAGGGGGTGTCAGTACTCCACAAAGGCTAGGCTGTCATAGTGTGGGCCATTTTTTTTATTTTGATGCAATAAACCTCTCTTCGTATGAAAAATGTTCAGTTATTTATAATTAAGAAGTATATAATTGTGCCAATAATAGCTCTAACACAAGATGTGTAATCATTACAGTATATGGCCTTATTCAATTACAATCTATTCTATCATGCCTATCACACCACTCCTTCATACAGAGAACTTGGTCTGAAATCTATGCTTGTTTTTGTAAATAAAAAGAAAAGGTTATGAAAAAAATATATAGGCAACAAAGATACACTGGGCAGAGGCCACATGATTGAGAAATCAAAGATTACAAGACAAACCTAAGATCTCAATTTTTAGGTGTTTTATAGACATGAAGGGAAAGTGAAACTTTAAACGCAGTTTTCTCAGTACTGTCTTGGCATTATGCTCAGCTCGTGTAGTAGATATCTTAGCAACTATTTCAGATTTTGATTCAGTTTATTTTGTATCCTTGGACTGTGCTTCAGGGGGCTGCGATCTTAGTCTTTCATTCTACTCCCTAAAGAATTTTTCGCGGGGCTTTGTAATGCAAGTGTGCTCATTGCAGTGTTGCTAGAGAAAACGTTAACTGCAAGTTTTAGCGTTGCAAAAAAATATTTTGAAAATGCGGTCTCCTTCAGCCCCTCCACGAGGTTTGATGGAGCAGTAATTTGTCTCTCATGAAGTTCTGTGGTATTGCCTCGAAATTTTTTTTGAAGCACTGTGAGGTCATTCTTAGTGTCTGTGCCAATTTTCATCAATAGCCTACCAGAAACAAGAAAGTTAGTTTCGAAAGGCACGTCCCCCCTTAAGTGATGGCCTAACATTTGCAACAGCAGACAGGCAGTGGGGCAAGGAAGGAAGAAAAATAGGAGGAAAAGAACGGCAGGAAGGTTAACCAGCCTATAGGCAGTCAGTTTGCTACCCTGCACATGGGAGGGGGATGGGGGAGATGATAGAGCAGAGAGGGAAGAGAGATAAACACAGCACATCGGCAGCACACGCGCGCAAAAGAAACCAACGCATCTATGTGCACATCAAATTTTGCTAAATTTAGCACAGGTATGAACACCTGCCAACTCTCCCTATTTGCCTGGGAGATTCCTGAATTATGAGCATTCCCATTGATTGTACGGGCACTGTAATAAATTTCCGAAGAACAGTGCATAGCACTCTTGTGAAAAAAAAAGTAACAATGAAGGAAATCGGCTCAATTTCCCAATTTACGTGCAGAATGCTTCAATCACTTTTGCTGCAGTACAAAGGTGTCATGGGGGAAAGCGAATGAATATTCGGAAGGAAACTCTCACTGGACAAAACAGATTTTGTCCCTTGATCACGCACTTGTGTACACTCGCGCTCAATGGCTTGCAACGCGGGAGCACGTGGCCTCATGAGTACAAAGATTGTGCATGGCTTGCGTCAGCCCTTATTTTCATTACTAAATGCAGTTTTCACTTGAGTATGATCATAAATAAGAAAACAATATTTAGTTCTGGAAATAAAAAGTTGAAGCCATGCACAGTCTTTGATGAACTTGCGAGGCCATGCGATCCTGTGTTAAGTCATGTTGAGTGCTGCTTTTAATTGAAAATACCAGTTTGATTGCAGATGTCTACAGTCTTTACTGGCAGTCATTCGTTTGTGATCTTGCTGTGGCCCTGAGAAAATGACATGACACGTGCGCCAGATTTCCTTCTTGACCTCCACCCCTCCTGCCCCTTTCCGCTTCTCTAAGATTTTCCCGAATTTAATGTTTTTGGGTCGGCAGGTATTGGTATGTAATTCTTTGTGCTGATTCAAATACATACGCTGAAGTTTAGTGGTGGTGTTAGTTTCAGAAAGTTCTGTTGATCGATTCAGATCATTGAGTTCTCGAATATGTCAGACACACATAGTTATTGCCATTGTCATGTGTTATGTACTGATAGTTCTTGCATGAAACTTCGGTGATAGCAAACTGATTGGTCACTAATTGGTCACTGGAGTAAAGCTGTAATTGGTTGTAGCCTTACTCACTGCAGTAATTGTCCTATACTTCCACTTAATCATTCTTTTTGAGCATACTTTGAAAACTGACTGCCGATGTTCATGCCTTATGTTAATTTCCTTTTCAGGGTCATGGATCAACACAAGCTGACCAAGGAACAGTGGGACGAGAGGATAACCAACTGGTGGGCAGAGCACAAAGAACTTCACAGGTGAGTTTGTGTGTGTGTGTTTGTGTTTGTGTGAAAAACTAAGCCACACCTGCACGGAACACTCAGCAGAGTTGCAGCAAAAAGTGGGTGGAGCAGGCTTGTTACGAATGCTAGGACAGTGAAAAATGTGTAGTCGATCGATGACCTATGGGATTAAGTTGCCCATAATTACCCGTGCATGCTTCACTAACGCTCGAACGATACTCAGTGCCACAACGAAGCATGCAAGGGAGCTTAGCTGACGACTAACAAGGTCCATACCACTTATAGTGATAAGAAAACGGCGACAAAGCGAAGACTACTTTGAACAGCATGCACGAACCAACGTGAAGGATCGGTATTAAACGCTGATGCTTCGCAGTGCTTAAGAAGAATGCGCACGCTTGAAAGTTCGTCTTTCAGCAGTCGAGCTGCCCACATCAGGATAGACCGCAATCTTTCTCAAATGAATGTGCACTGGTTCTGTAATATTTCGCGTTTCTTTTTCGTGCTTATTTGAGCATAACGTGATCACAAATGTATTAGCAGCATAGGTAGGTGACTCACATGTATGCCTTCACGATTTTTGTGCAAACTTTCAATACTTTCACTACAACTTTTCAAAATAACAAATGTTTTTTAGCAGTCCCTTGAGATTTGCTGTTCACTATATTCATCGTTCTGTGAAGTGTGGTACCCGTTCTGACTATGTAAGGCACTTTGTTGATCTGACTGAAGAGGTTGAATTATGGCGCAGAGCCTTGTGCAATTGGTTGGAAGTTAACCACCCACTCTTTACAAAATTCACATTGCGACACCCTGTGTTATTAATCTTCTAACATGCTATATTACGTATGTTAACGGGTCCTTGCTTGACATGCATGTATAGTCATTTCGTGAAGTTTCAAATAAGCACTTGCATGTTCGTGGTAGAATACTAGTGTCAAGCAGTGGACCAGGGTTCAAGTCCCACTTGATCAAGGTTTTCTTTTGCTTAGTGTGCGTGATAGTGGTTACGGACACCAATGACAGTGGACAACCGTGCCACCGAGATACTGTCTTTACGATATTATAGCTTTCACCGTTAAATCTTGCGCCCCGCCGCGGTGGTCTAGTGGCTAAGGTACTCGGCTGCTGACCCGCAGGTCGCGGGTTCAAATCCCGGCTGCGGCGGCTGCATTTCCGATGGAGGCGGAAATGTTGTAGGCCCGTGTGCTCAGATTTGGGTGCACGTTAAAGAACCCCAGGTGGTCGAAATTTCCGGAGCCCTCCACTACGGCGTCTCTCATAATCATATGGTGGTTTTGGGACGTTAAACCCCACAAATCAATCAACCGTTAAATCTTGCAGTCTACGTCGATGCTATGTGTTCAGTGAAGTCTTGGCTGTAAACGTTCTTACAAGAAGCATGTGTGCCCTCCCTGCAGGGATGATGCTATGATGGAATACCTGAAGATTGCCCAGGATCTTGAAATGTACGGCGTCAACTACTTTGAAATCAAGAACAAAAAGGGCACAGACCTCTGGCTTGGTGTCGATGCCCTTGGCCTTAACATCTACGAGAAGGATGACAAGTAAGCTTTCTTCTTTTTGTAAAACTTGGGACTTTTCGGAGTGGTGTACTTGCTTTCTGCATGTTGTCACATAGTTATGGTGCAAAGCATGTAAAATACACGCCATACTGATAGCAGTGAGAACAGCCTTCTGTTGTCGAGTGATCTGATCGTTGGCAGAACACGTTGCCTCTTATACATCAGCGATACAACTTTTCCGTGTCATTATTGTCCTCTGATAAGCTCCCGAATAAACTTGACCCTTTGTGTCCTGTGCATAGTTAATAGAATAGCAACAGTTTCAAAGCTTTTGAAACATTGCTGCTCGGCCTGCACTGAGCGGTGCTACGTTTTTGCAGGTGAAACCTTATTGCATAAAAATAAAAATGGGCACATGGTAATATGGCCGACCTGTTCCATTATAGTGGAAACTCTATCCCATAAAAATAGATTGGCACCTAACTATATGGCTTGCCTGTTCCATTATGTTCAATTATGGCATCGGTTGCCAACATGTTTCTCTTCAATGTAATTAAAATGTCTGCACAGATACTACCCTATGTACACTAGGTCTATGGCATGATCTTTGATCAAAAATCTATGCAATGTTTCATGCATTTTTCATAATCTGAATTTCTTGATATGCAATTTAGCAAAATAAAAAAGCTGGTGCTTCATCTAAGTCTGGTGTACTGCACGCAACTTTGTGACCTAGTATGCCAGCAGATTCTACAGTAGCCAACATGACTGAAGTTACACTAAGGCCAAGCCTACAGGGCGTACTTTTGTTTAGTCTTGCCTTTGTATTACATTAGCATATTAGCCCCAACGCTTACATCAGAACCAATAGCGTTAGTGACCAGAGTTGCTGCTACATGGCATGGTTGTTTTGAGTAATTGCAGACCAGCTACGCATGAAATTAAGGTTTTTTGTTGCATTCTATGAGAAATTGTGCATGTGGGACTGAAAGATGAGATTGCTGTTGTAACTTGCACGTTTTTATACTACTTCGTGTCTTGTTTTCTTTAATTGCAGGCTGACACCCAAGATAGGTTTTCCATGGAGTGAGATCAGAAACATCTCTTTCAACGACAGGAAGTTTGTCATCAAGCCCATTGACAAGAAGGCGCCTGTGAGTCTTTTTAACGTAAATTAATAATTGTGTGATGACATACAGCCGATGTCAAATTTCTCGGACACCCAAAATTCTGGACTTTCCCGATTTCCCGGACTCATCTGTGGCACCGTCAAGTTCCCCATAGAGTCAACGTTTTAGTCTGAAATTTTGTACGCTTATAGCCTTTGCCATTGTATTTTCTAAACTTTTATTGCGATAGCAATTATATGGACTCTCTCGACTGGATTTCACCGCCGCCGTTAAACTCGTGCATCGTATATGTATGCGTTTTCAGCATTATTGGCACGATGGCGCAGTGAGTGCGCCATCTTGCCGTACTTTGGCCCGTGTAGAGAGTAAGGGGGTGTGCGCTTGATGGTGCGCCCTTATTTTGCAGTGGGGAGAATAGTACTTCTGGGCTAGCCTTTGGGTTTCATCGGAACGATTCTGTCACTGGCAAAGCACTCACAGGAACGGATAAAAATTTGCATGTGCACAGTTGGCTAGCACCAACACATCACATGTTTATCCGACATTAGGATGATTAACTGGGCGTGTTTAGCATACGTTGAGGTAAAAAGCATGAAGATGATATTAAAAAGGGACGTGTGTGTCTCTGTTTGTCATCTTTCTACTTTTTGCCTTGAAACCCATTTGACAATGATGTGACAAATTACTCATTTGACAATGAGTAATTAAGCCTGTTAATTGTCTCTTAAACTACAGTATGCACACACTATCATCACTCATCGGGTGTACTTATGCCAAATGTGTTTTCACTTTTCTTTGTTTCAGGACTTCGTGTTCTTCGCTCCCCGACTGCGGATCAACAAGCGCATTCTGGCATTGTGCATGGGCAACCACGAGCTCTACATGCGGCGCCGAAAGCCTGACACCATTGAGGTGCAACAGATGAAGGCGCAGGCCCAGGAGGAGAAGCTGGCCCGCAAGCAGGAAAGGTAAGAATGCTTTTTTGTCCTTGCTCTTAATAGCAGTGTAGTAGTCTCGCCAACTCACTCACTCACTCACTCGAACTCTTAATTCATACAAGGGTTCGATACTGGCTGCGGCTGTCTCGTTCGATAAAGGTGAAATTGGCAGAAGCCAGTGTACTGTGTGATGTATGGGCAAATTAAGGGAGTACTGACATAAAATTTCGTAGGCGAGATAATGGGTGAGATATACTTGGGTGGAGACATACACATCTACGACATACGAAAGGCATATATAGCCTAGAACATATTTAAAAATTAATTTTGAAGTGCACACCACGTGACTGAGCAAGATGAGGAGCCCCTCGCGATGCCGACATGAACGCAGTGGCAATATAAACAAACTACTAGGCTTTTGCGAATAGTGAATTTTAGTTTGAAGTGAAAAGCAATATTGTTTTAATGATTCTGAATCGAATTAGAATAGTGTATATATCGCATATTTTAAAAAAAAGGGAGCATATTTGTCATGGCCAAACTAACCTGCACAATATGCTTAAAAAATTGAAACAAGGCCTGTGCTAATGCCATTTGTTTTTTGCATCAACGGAAGGGGAAACAACGCCGAATAGTAGCAAGATTTGACTCTTCGTAGAACGCATGTTTTGTATAGTATAGTCTAGCAATGGGTGGGAAAGGAAAGTCAGATTGATGAGGAGGGGAGAGGGTAAAGCAAAGATAGCGTAGTATTGTGTGGTGTGGTACACCAAAGAGGTGGGAAAAGGATGCGACCTTGAAGATCAAAAAGAGGAGGGAAACGCCACCAGTTATACAATTTTCTCCGTTTTCACACTAGTGCGTAGTTGCCCCAAATTTTCTTTAGTGTTTCTTTGAGAAATGTAGCAGAGTGGGTTTGCTGTAAATAGAGAAGGCTCAACAGCATGTGGTGTTTGTTTTCAGGGAGAAGCTCCGTAAGGAGACGGAGGCCCGCGAGATGGCCGAGAAGAAGCAGCAGGAGTACGCCGAGCGGCTGCGCCAGATGCAGGCAGAGATGGAGCAGCGGCAGCAGGAGCTGACCACGGCGCGGGACACCATCATGCGGCTTGAGGAGCAGCTGCGGCAGGTGCAGGCAGCCAAGGAGGAATTCGAGCGGAAGCAGCGAGAGCTGGAGGACATGATGCGCAAGCTGGAGAACGACAAGCTCATGGAGACCGAGGAGAAGGCGCGCCTCGAGGAGGCCATTCGCGAGAAGCAAATCGAGGTGCAGCGCATGCAGGAGGAGGTCAACACCAAGGACGAAGAGACCCGCAGGTGTGTGTCGCCTGTTACGTTTTCACTGGTATTTGTGTATTCAAATCTATAGGTCGATGTAAAAAAAAGCAAGGGGGGCTCACGTGAACTGTAACTCGATAAAAATGTTTCCTCAACCAGAATCACCCGGACTCTTTACCGAAATGTTACTCCCTCAGATCAAGTATGAGCGAGTCGGCTCGAGTGAGTTAGCAGACCTCTGCTCAAAGCTCATTGCACTCAAACCCCATTACATTGAAGCAGTATGGGAACCACGAAAAGAGGGGTTGCTTGTACAAATTGTCAGCAAATTTTACTGTTTGAAAGGGTTTATCCCATATCTCGTATGTGTACTTTCTAAAGGAGATTTGACACCAGGATTCCAAAATGTCTACTGATCACCAGAAAAACTAGAGAAACTAAAATGTGAACTCCCATTTTGAAATAGTTTTTGTTTGCCGATTGTTTCAATGAATGGCGACCACATGGGGTTTCTCATATAAATAATTGGTCATCCCTATCTAGCTCATGCACTTTTTTTAATGTGGGATTAAGAGTCGTGTGTCAGCCACAGGCTGTGTTTGAGGCCCCTGCCATAGTTTCCTAGTACGACACCAGAGAAATCTGGTGCTATCAAAGCTGTGCAGGGCATTGCACTTCAGCCAGTGTGGTAATGAGGGGTAGTACATAGATTCGCCAAAGCGTGGCTCCTTCTGCTTGGTGTGACCTGCAGCTTCTTTGATGCAAGATGAAGTTGGAACAAGTTCTGCACACTCACTTCACCATTCGTTTAGAGTCACCAATCCAACTCTGCTCGCGAGGTTCACGAAGAGGCATTCTTGCATCGGAAACAAAAGCCAAGAGCACTACAATAAACAAAGCCATGAGTGTGTTCAAAGTTGCAAGCACAGTGACTACCGTATTTTCCCGCACCAAAAACCCGAAAATTTCAGTGGCAAAGTGGAGGTGCGGATAATACGCGAGGTTTTTCCTGTAGTGCTGCTTCACAGCAATGCTGTTGTGCTGTGAAGCCCCTTAACAGTGTAGCGAAGGCTACGGAGGCGGTATCCGCAAATTCGTATTGCTCCGCAAGAAGCACGGCAGCTTGCGGCCGATTTTGGTTTCGCTTGCTTGCATAGTTGAAGCGTTTAGAAAAACATTTGGGGAAAGACAATTCGATTGTTCAGTGTAAAATCTCACTGTCACACCACAAGTATATTTTTTGTACGTTCGCGGCCGCTCAGTGACCCTCCACATGTCCCTACGTCACGGACGCCATGTTTACTTTTGGGAAGGGCTTGCCGAAAAGGTGGTGCTGTCTAAGAAAGTTCCATAATAAATAAAGTAAGTTCCATAATAAATAAAGCAGTATTTATTTCAGCAAGGAAAATGAGATATTATAGTGCCTATAGATATTATCAGTAAATAATGTACTACTTTTTGACGCGGTAGCAGGCATGCATTTCGGTTCTGTTGTTTCCAGGGTGCTGTTTTACAGTGTACTAGAAGGGGTAGTGCTGTCAAGTTGTCGCCGAGTGTGAGCACTTTACCTCGCTGATACCGCTAGTTCTCCACATCTCGGCCCGTTCGCCAAGCCTAAGTCGATCTGTTCTCTCACCATGAGTAGCGTACGGCGGCAGGCCTCCACGGCACAGCAAAAGCTTAAGATCATCGCCGTCGCCGAGGAATTCGGAAATCGCGAAGCGGAAAGACGACGGCACGATGTGGACGAGTCCTGCGTGCGACTGTGGAGAAAGAAAGAGAGCCTACAAGCCACGCACCACGACCGTAGGTCATTTCGTGGCCCCAAGACCGGTGCCTACCCTGAGCTGGAGGCGGAGCTAGTATAGTTCATCGAAGATGTGAGAAGCAGGGGTCACGCCATATCGACAGAGATGGCCCAAGTGGAAGCGCGGCGACTTTCAAGGGAGCTAGGCCTACCTCACGAGTTCCGTGCGAGCCGTGGATGGCTGCACCGCTTTATGAAGCGGCAAGGGCTCTCAATCAGACGGCGGACTATAATATGTCAACGCTTGCCGGCTTCTTATAAGGAGAAGCTGCTCAAGTACCAGAGATATGTAATTGGCTTGCGAAAGCAGCACAATTACATTTTCTCGCAAATCGGCAATGCGGATGAAACTCCTGTTTATTTTGAAATGCTGTTGGACACGATTGAGAAGACGGGCAGCAGTTCGGTGAGCGTGCTGACCGGCGGGTACACGAAACTGCGCATCACAGTCTTGCTTTGTGCCTTCGCTGACGGCACGCAACTGCGATCGTACCTCATCTTGAAAAGGAACTCTCTACCAAAGCTTCATTTGCCTGCCGGTGTGGTGGTGCGCACACACACGAACGCGTGGATGAACAGTGGCTTGTTCATAGACTGGATCAAGACAGTATGGGAGAAAAGGCCCGGTGCGATGCTCGCAAAGAGGTCCATGCTCGTTCTTGACTCGTTCCGCGGCCACACAACTGAGGAAGTGAAGGACCGCCTTTCACGCAACGGCACCGACTTAGTTGTTATACCCGGTGGAATGACGTCAATGTTGCAGCCTCTAGATGTGTCGCTTAACAAGCCCTTCAAAGCGCATGTCAAGCGCTATTACGCAGAGTGGATGGCCGAAGGCTGCTACGACTTGACGCCGACAGGATGAGTCCGAAGGCCTGATATTGCCCTATTCTGCAAGTGGATTGTCGAGGCATGGAAGGCCACTCCAGGTGAGATGGTGCGAAAAAGTTTCAAGAAATGCTGCATAACAAACATGGATGGAACCGAAGATGACCTTGTGCATAATAGTGAGGACTGCGGCTGAAGTGATAGTTCTAGCGAGAGCAGCGACAGTGAGTGAATTGTGACTGGCCTTGCAGACAGCGTATTCTGCTTGCTAAATAAAGCTTTTTCTGTCTACATATGTGCTATGTTGCTTGAGCAGTAGCTTTTGTACAGCCTTTCCTGTACAGTGAAAGCTCGTTAATTCGCACCTCATTAATTCGAACTTTCGGGTTAACTCGAACTGATGGTCATGGTCCGGCCACAATGTATAGGCGTCTATGAGTTAACCAACTCGTTAGTTCATGCGCGCATCGGCTCCTCTATTGATAATTCGAACTGCGCGCCGCTGCGTGGTAGTATTTTTATGCTTCCGCCGCAAGCTTTTACGGCTCTACGATAGATGGCGCAAGGGCTGAGCGCAAATCAATCCAATCCAATCTAGTGCCTGGATACGTGGCCACGTGGCGTCATTGCACGACTGCGACAGGCTACGCGTGGGTGTTCTGTGGGCGACTGCGCGCGCTCTTCGCATCGTGTGGTGGTCGTGTTGGACGCCTCCCCGTGTGCTTTGTGTGCCACACATTCAGTCGCTAGGCCTCGTGTGCGTCAACGCTACGAAGTTGTTCAGTGCCGTGGGTTTTGTGACGGTGTTGCCTTCGACTGCTGGACCTAGCATACCGCACTTAGTGTACATGACTTCTCGCGGAAGAGGACAGAGCGCCAAAACGCTCAAGGAAAAGGTAGAAATCCTTTGTGAAGTGGACTGTGGGAAAACAAGCAAGCTTGAAATCGCAAGGAAGCATGGAATCCCAAAAAGCACTCTTTCAACATATATCAAGAATAAGAGAGCGATTGAGGAGGCCTACGCAACTGATGCGTTCACCGGCAGTCGCAAGAGGCTTCGCTCAGCGAAGCACCCCGAATTGGAGCGCGCAGTGCTCACGTGGATCAAGGAAACGAGGAGCCAAAACATCCCACTGAGCGGCCCTATCGTTATGGCGAAAGCAGCAAACTTCGCGCTTCGCCTCAACATAGATGATTTTAAAGCTTCGGAGGGCTGGCTTCATCGTTTCCGAGAGAGACACGAGATTGTGTTCCGCACTGTGTCTGGTGAAGGCAAAGAAGTCAACAGCGAGACATGCGCAAAGTGGCAAAGCGGTGCTTTGCAAGAACTGCTTCAAGAGTACTCGCCCCGCGATATATTTAATGCCGATGAAACGGCATTATTTTATAAGCTGCTGCCAAGTAAAACGTTGACGTACAAAGGCGACACCTGTGCTGGCGGGAAGAGAAGCAAAGAGCGCGTTACTGTCTTGGTCGCAGCAAACATGGATGGTACAGAAAAACTACCGCTGCTGATCATAGGGAAGGCCCTGAAGCCTCGTTGCTTCAAGAACATCCGCACACTACCGGCAGAGTATACAGCCAACAGCAAGGCATGGATGACGCGGGAAATATTCAAACAGTGGCTGATAAAGCTTGACCGCAAGTTTGAATTAGCTCACAGAAGCGTGCTCTTGGTAGTCGATAACTGCTCAGCGCACGTGGTTGATGTGGACTTGAAGGCGATCAAGCTCTCGTTTCTGCCGCCGAACACAACGGCAGCCTTGCAACCAATGGACCAAGGGGTCATTAAGAACTTGAAATGCTTTTACAGGCGCCACATGTTGGAGCGTTTGGTGTTGTGCGCCGCCGGTACAAAAGGCTACGACGTGACGCTGCTCTCGGCCATGCATATGTTGGTGCGGGCCTGGGATCAGGTCACGGCAACAACTGTTGCCAATTGCTTCCGCCACAGTGGCTTTTGTGTGGCCATTGAGGGCACAGCGGGCGAGCTCGATGAGCGTGAGGCCGACGTCATTCCTGCCGGACTGCGGGATGCGCTGGGGGACGTGAACTTCGGCGACTACGTCGATGCAGATCGCAGTGCAGTGGTCTGTGGCACTATCACCGACGACGATATCATCGCCCAGGTGACTGGCGAGGAAGCACTCGTCGTCGACGTGGGTGAGGACGAGGAGGATGAGGCGCCGACGCGTCCGACAGCTTCGGAGGTAATGGAGGCTATGCGTGTCGCGCGCCTCTTCTTCAGCTTCGAGGAAGATGAAGAGGATGCCTTCCGCCACGTTCGCGCATTGGAAAACAAAGCGATGGCAATCACTTTCAAAGAAAGGAAGCAGAAAGTTATCACAGATTACTTTCGCAAATAAATATTTTGTCTCATCTTCAAACAAACCGATCTCAATTCTTGCTGTTTTTTCAGTGAATTTCGTTAGTTCGAATTCGGTTTAATTCGAACTCATTGGGCATCCCCGCGAAGTTCGAATTAACGAGCTTTTACTGTATATCAAATGTGCGGGCAATACGCGAGTTTTTTTTTTTTTTTTTTTCCTCTGCGAGCTGAAAGTGGGGGTGCGAATTATATGCAGGGGCGGGTTATACGCGAAAAAATACGGTAAGCTGCTTACCGTATTCATACATGAATCTGCTTAAAGCAGATTCATGTATGCTACTCCTCATTCACATGGTGGCCAACCGATCGTAGTGTGACAGTCCCCTGTAGTAAATCTTGCAGCAAACTCTATGGATGACGGTTGTACATGTCACATCTGTGTGTTTGCCGGCGTAGGCTCCAGGAAGAAGTGGAGGAGGCCCGCCGGCGGCAGCAAGAAGCGGCGGAGGCACTGGTGCAGGCATCGAGCACGCCCCAGCATCACCACGTCGCCGAGGCTGAGGACGAGGGCGAGAACGACGAGGAGCTTGCCAATGGGGAACTGGGTAAGCGGGGAAGCTGCAGCAGCGAGGAGGAGCCCGCCTTGCCACTCACGGCCAACGGTAAGCTGCTCGCGAGCGCACTCAGGCCCCCCACAGACGCACTGCACGGCTTCATAGTCGCCACGGTTCTACGCACACATCCATCGTGCAAAACTCTCTCGCCACACTTTCTTGAACAATCGTTCGATAGTTTGTTCGTTGTTCTGAGGCACGTTCTCCCAACTGATGTTGGTGCACTAAGTAGTTGGCCAAAAATAAACCAATAGCTATCGAAAAAATGAAGCGATGCAATGTCATATGCCTCTTCACAACATTGTCACAGCAGTGATTGTCTGTGTTAGCGACTACATAAAATCTTAGGGTTGCTAGTGATTAGAATACATGAGGGATTTGTATTCAGCTTGTGTGGTAGAACAGATCAAATCCTGCTTGTTTGCCCTGGCTAGTCCATCATTTCAGTGCAGTTTTTCGTCGCCTTTTGTCTCCGCGATTTCTTGAAACGTGATTTTCAGTACGATTTGTTCCAACCCTCAACACAACCTGAACTACCGTATTTTAAATTTTCAAAATGACTATATCTAGCTGAAGTGAACGCAGGGCAAAGAAAACTGCGCATGACTTTTCGCGAAATTTAGCACAGCTATGCAGTTCTTTCTACAGATTTCAACAATTGAGTTGTTTGGTGTTTGAATTGAAGTGTGCCTTACAAACTGTATAAGTCCGATGCAAATCTAATCAAACACTGAATTCTAATCGAATATTTTATTTCAAATAGTCGGTCACTTCGATTTCAGTACATAAGTTGTACATTTTGTAATGTCAGCATTGTAAATTCTTGCTTTCTGTGGGCATTTGTGCATCTGCACTATTGTGTGCCTGGCCTTGCAGAGATTACAATTTGTCTAATGTTTTAAGCACATATCTGGCAGCGCAGTGAAGTTGAAGCATTGCAAAGAACTGCTCTTTTAGACCTGCGAGAGCAGGCGATTGCCGAGTGTTCGCATCGCAGGCAGGGAGTGGACCACGTGGGTGTGTGTGCAGATCCTTAGCGTGTGCTGTGCCTCAATTGGCTTCCCTCTCCCTCCCAATTGAGTAGGAGCTGGATCAGCAAATGTAGAGGCAAAATGTCCCCTGTCTTGCGCTCCATGGTTGGTGGCTTGCTGGTTGGTTGGCTGTGTCCTGGTGAGCTCTGCTGCCCTCTTTTTATTTCTTTTGCTGCCCCCCTCTCCTCTCCCCCTTTTTCACTGTTTGCCTTGCTGTTGCATTTTGTGTTAGTGGCGCGCGGAATAGCTGCGGCAGTCTCGCCGCTAGGTTTTTGGCCGTTGGCGGGAGCATGGAATCTCTTGTCCGGCGTTGGAAACATGGGGGAAGAGCAGACTGGAGGTAATTCCCGTTGTTGCTGACATGTTTTGATGCACTAGCTTTACTTCGCAACGCTCCATGTGTGAGGAGTTGAGTCGAGTACATGCATACACATTCACCTTTGCCATTTATGGTCTGGTAGTACTAAAGTGTGGTTTAGGCATGATCACTGTGATGAGTTGCCTAATGTAGTGTATTGTGGGAAGTTTTATTTTGTAGTTGCGGTCGCAACCAAGTGACTAACCACTGCACAAAGATTTTGCCTATGTAATGCTAATTTTCCTTCGTACAAATGGTTGGTGACCAGAAATGATGCTGAACTGATAACATATTTTTTGCATGGAACTGTGTTCAGTCATGGAAATAATGCATGGAATAAGGGTTTGAAATAAGTTTAGCAGTGTGCTGCCTATGAACAATGATACAGGATTCATACGAAAGGCATAACTTCGATAAAACTGTAAACAGACTGACAGTTTTGGCTGAAATGTCTAGGGAAGTGACTTACGGCTCATTTGAGGAGAAAAATATCTTTAAACGATGTTACCGCTAGATAAAGCAAAACTGAAGAAGATAAGGTAATCAAGCATTGTAGGCATTTTGAAAATATCCTGTGCTTGTTTTGAAAATTTGTGCTAGCAAAGCGTGTATATTAGGCACACTGGGGTATGTACACTTAGCATCGAAAGTTCACATGACTCAAATGTTGAGGAATTGCATTTTCGCTTGATCTGGTAGTACAGGCTCCAATGAAGTGTTCTGCCCTGTAATAGCCCTTGCAACCTTTCGTTGTGTGCTAGAATATATGTGCTAGCATAAAGAAAGTAGAAAATCGCATTTGCAGTACAGTCCATTTCCAGTCAGCTTTTGCCGCTGGCTGTACGTTAATCTCAACTGATTGTAGCATCCAGGCTGCTTTTGAATCGCTGAATATAAGTTATCCGAAGTTCTGATAGTGGAGAATCGTTAAATTGATTAACATGCCACAGTCAGCTTCACTATGACAGCGTCGCAAAGGCATCAGTGTCTGATCCTGCTACAGGGACACACTTGATCGATCATCCTTTTCAGGCATTTGAATGCGATTATCTCCAGTCTGCTTTTCTGTCATGGTCAGGGGCGAATGTTTGCAAGCACATCAAATTGTTTAAACGTTATTGTTGCATGGAACGGCCCCTAATTTGGTTGGTGTTGCGTCTGTGCACCGTTAATGATTGTGAGTTATACCCCTGTCACACGGGCACTTAAATGTCTTTTAAGTAAGCGGTCTTTTTCCGAAAAGGAGTTCCTGACCGCAGACACACGGCACAGAGCGAACTCCTTTTCAGAAGCGGTCTTTTTCGTAAGCGGAGTTCGTCGATCTCTTTTACGGCTCCGAATGAGTAGCCTCGAAACCAGTGGGCGCCAGCAATTTTCGAGTGGTGGGAAAAAAAGAGCGAACGCTTATTTTTCTGTCACCAAAACTCTTTGTAAAACAAATTTCATATCCTGCAGAAGGTGTAATGAACTCTTTTAATGGTTATTTCCTTTTCTACTCTCGTAAGCAGCTACAACGCGTCGGCAATATCACGTGGTGACGCTCGGTCTCGCACCGCGCCATTTTGCACAAGCGAGGAAAGCGTGGCAGTCGTGTGTTTGCCCGTCATTCATGTGGTCCGAGTCCGAGCGTCTATGGCCAACTCCGCAGATCAAGCAGCCGGCGCCCCACGGAAAAGGCAGCGTCTGCAATGGTCGGAAGCAGACACGTTATCCTCTCCTTGGCGGCTTTTGCAGCGTCTGCCTCGCTTTCCGGAGCGAGAAGGCAGGCCGTGAGGCTTGCGATCCTCGCTTTTTCTCCCGTACGGTCGCCCATAACGTGTCGAGAGCAGTCGAGAGCAGCGAAAAACAAATACGGTAAATAAAAGCCCAGTGGTGCCAGACGGACTTGTGCACGTCGCTAGTTATGGGAATGCTTCCTTAACTAGTGCAACAAACTTTCACATTGGTGTTTCTTCATCTCTTATTCTTAAATTTATTTGAAGAAACGAGCAGTGCAACAAGTCTTTAATTTGTACATCGTGATACATCATTTAATTTTCATTGCTTCTCTTTTACCTGCTAGCGCCACGCTTTCGCTAGCGTCTTCGAACGAAAACACTAAAAGGAGATCGTTGCTGCCGTGTGTCTGCACCGCAAACACCTCTTTGTTAAAAGTCTCAACTTCGTAAAAGACCGCTTACTTAAAAGACTTTTTGCGCGCCCGTGTGACACAGGTATTAACTATGCTTTTGTTGAACAAAACGTTATTTTCCACCAGTTCCTTGAATTTGGCGATGACCTACTGTGTGATATGTTGTCGTATGGCTGGGGAACTTAACACTATGGTTCTTGTCACTTCATCTTTGGTTTTATTTTACTTTTCATTTGTTTTGGTGGAACTAATTGGGTATGGTACTAGTAACCGGTGTAAGGAACCTTGCATGCTTGCTGAACAAAGCATGGTGGTAGCTGTGCTTTAGGAGCTACAACGGTCGTTGATCAATTTCCTGCCATTGGCTCCAAGATTCCAGACGTCTTTTGGTTCAACTGTGCTCTGCTAGGTGGCACCACCTGTTCAGTGTAACGATGCGAAAAATGAATTTTCTAACCACTCGCGCCATTTCTCATAATAACATCCGGCGGTTCTTTTTTTCATGAATCACACAGAAACAAACCAGCAGCATTTTATTGCATCTCTTGATGCACGTAAGGTTCTTTATTTAGTGCAGCTAGATCAATTTCTAGTGAGTAAATGTGGGCGATCCATCTGATGTCATCGGGATCATTTTGAGAATGTCCTTTTGCGGTGCATGTGTTCTTGTGCACTTACCTTAATTTCTCGGTAAGTAGGGCCCTGTTGTTGATAATATTGTAGTTTTTGATGTTGTCATATATTGAGCTTTCACTCTGAAGTAAGTTGTTATTGACATTAATGTCCCTTTAAGAATGCATAGTAGGCTCCTACCAGCGGAACTTTTTTTTGTTGTATGCTTCATTTTTCTTTTATCTAGTAGCTTGGTGGCTGTGTCGTCGTGTTAAACACAAGCTGGTTGATTCTCAGCTAAAGCAATCTCATTTTTATATGCACACCAGTGCAGGAACAGCCCTGTGGTTCAGAGCAAGTGAAAAAAAATTGAAGTTATAACCTGGAATCCCCCACTACGGCATGACTTGTAATCAGACTGTGGTCTTTGCATTTGAAAGCGCTGCATTCCTATTCATGTGAAAAATTGAGCATCTTCGTGCCATCTGATGGCAAGAATTCTTGTAGCAAAATGTCCTGTTATCGGACGACATGCGTGTCGAGATTGTATCGACGTGGACATAGCCATCCCGCCCATGCATGCGATGCCTTCATATTTTATTTAATGATAAGCAAGTAGTTTTGTAACTTCTAAAATGTGGATTCAGCTTCCACCGTTAGAAAGTTGAGATTTTCCTGTTCATTCGATTTTTCTTTCCCTTATTTTTGAATTTGAAAAGAACGATAGCGAAGTTCTAGTACGTTTTACATTGTCTGTAGGCTTTGCATGGTTGTGCCTGAGGGTTACGTCAGTTGTGAGCGCTGGTGCTGCAGTGTTACGGCGGTTGTCAAGAGCACACGTGCGTAGCATACTGACTCGCCGGCACTCGTCGCTTGTGCAGGTGCAGAGTTCACAAACCACGAAAACGAGAACGTCCCTCGGCCAGAAGAAGAGCGATCCACAGAAGTTTCTAAAAAGAAGGCGCTTGGAGACCAGCTTGAGGTAAGTGTGGTGTGCTGTACTGCGTTCTGTAGGTGTGGTGAAATTTTTCTTGAGTAAATGAGATATGCATTTATTGCAATAACAAACGATAAATGCCCTGGTAACTGATCAACTACCATTACACAACAGATTTTCCATAACCTTGTTGAGAAACCTTGTCGTAAGTTATTAATATACCGTACAAAGCATCGCAGAATTGTAAACTCATTTGCATTACCAAAAAAAAAATAACATAAAAATAGAGAAAGCTTTTCAATTTCACTGCTTGAGTCTCTGGTCTCTCTCATGTTTGCCTAAGTAGACAACAGAGTATAGACGGTGTAAAACTTGGCATGCAATGCAGTGTTAATGGAGTAAAATGACCCACTTAGTTGCACATCTGCTGTAGAATGCAATTCAGCATGGCAGTGTTAATGGTTGGGTTAATAATTTAATGTTGGGCTTTTCTGCTGCAAAACCCTTATTTCATACCTTCTATTTTTCTCCAGATGCTGAGCAAGGAGCTTTCAGCCATGAAGGATGACGCCAAGCTGACTCGCAACGACATCCTGCATCAGGAGAACGTTCGACAGGGTCGCGACAAGTACAAGACGCTCCGCGAGATCCGCAAGGGCAACACGAAGCGCCGCGTAGATCAGTTCGAGAACATGTAGACGCACTTTTCTTTCCACCCAACCCTCCCCTTTGCTCCCACCCTCATGCCCCCTCTGCCCCTACAGTCTTCCATACATTACAACCTCCCTCCTCGGCACGTGCGTTCCTTTACCCCAGACTTCTTTCCGTGTCATCCTCCTCCCCCCCCCCCTTATTTTTTTTACTCCCTTCGTGTGCTCTGCACGCCGAAGAAACTGCAAGGAATCTTTTTTCTCATCGTCGTTACGGACACATTCTTCCTTTATCTCTGTTTGTAGTGTGTCATCGATGCTTTGTCGATTCGCTTTTTTTCTCTTCCTGGGCGTGCTTAGCATAGACTGAAGCGAGCATTCCAGGCTTGAGGAGTGTAGCCATCTTGCATGGGGAGGGGGTTGGCCTGTGGGTGTTGGAGAGGTGCCGAGGGGGAGAGGGGCACTGTTGATGACGAGCGAGAAAGAAAATGCAGATACACGCTTCGCAGTGCCGTTGTTGCTAGTTGCGGTAGAATCGGGAGACGCGGCGCGTGTTGAGACTGTTATACCTGAGGGCTCCAAGAGCCCTCGTTGAGTTTTTTTTACATAAGGCAGGGTCATGGTCAGTGCCTACAAAGATCTTGTTAGTAATGCGCACCATAATCTTTTTTTTCCCCTCCGGTTCGCATTACTTTGTACGGTCACTAGCCGAACGGTGGCTCCCTCTGCCTTTTCCCCTCCCAGTGTAGGACTGTTAACATGTTTGTGTCCATGTCTTTTGCTACAAGCTTTGTACACAGACCTTCATACTGTGCTTTTCGAAGATCTTTATTATTAGAATTACTATACTCGCGTCCGTGGAGGTAGCACATTTTTTTTTACGACAGTAATCGGTGCCCTCTAAGAATTGTGCCTTCAGAGGAGTATTTTTCGGAAAGCAGGCTTATAGGCAAACAAGGTGCTGTATCGCTCAACATTGGCGTACTCCTTAAGTGTTGCAACAAATTTTTTTTAAAGGAAGAGGGCGTGTTGATACTGTTGCCACTTCTCTCCAGACGTGCCTGTTCTTCTCAACGAAGTATTGTTTACTTAGACTGTTTTGTGGCATTACTTTGTTTTGTGCTGTTTATGCATCTTTTTTTCTTTCTCTAATGTGCATAACCTCTGGAGAGACAATATCCTAGTGAAATGTGAACTGGTTGGATGAACTGTTCATAAATTAAAACTATTTTTTTTCTGAGCCAAAACAAATAAATGAAGTCCAGTTTTATAAATTGCTGTTGATTCCACTTCTTTTCCTGCATGACACGCATCCTCTATTTCAGAGGATACATCGACGAAGAAACTTTAGACCATGCTGTATGAGACAGGGTCATGGTCAGTGCCTACAAAGATCTTGCTTTTGGCCCAATGTTTCGCCCAATTCTGTTGGCCCAGAATTCTGTTACTGACAGAATCGACTCCTGTTAATTCATTTAAGTTTAACGAAGCATACGTGCAAAGTGTCCCGGATTTGGACAGTTTCTTACAGTTGTCATGAAAATTTCCCAGAAATCAAAATTTCTGTTTGTGACCTGCCGGCATTGATAAAAATGCAGGTGAATTTGCTCCTGCAGGCTTTTTGCAAATTTACTGCATTTTGTAAAATAATTTAGGAGGCCTTATCTAAACGTACAGTAGCATCTCAGTGATGTCAAACCGCGGCAGATTCCTGAAGTTCCCCAGCCGAATTCTACAGTGTCCATTGGGTCAAAACTCGAATGTTCTGATCACTTTTCCGAAGTTCAGTTAGGAAATCATCGAACGAAAGCAGAGAGCAAGTACGCATGCAACCAGTGCATGTACGGTCTTCAACAGTGCGTGTGGTTGTCGTTTCTGTAGCCGCTGTGGACAAAAGCGCGGACGTTGACACTATCGTGTATAGCGACGACGTTGACAGAATTCTGAGAGTGCTCGTGTCCAAGGCTCGACCGGTCAAAGCAACACTGCTTTCCGCAAACTCTGTGGACAAAACCGCGGCAGATGCGATCATAGATAGCATAAAACAACTTAGTAGTAGTTGCAGTGTATTGAAACTTTCAATTAATTTGTATTACCTGAATCGCTAACAAACGTGTGTATTGAGAGAAGGCATACATTTAATGATCTGCTTTGCTGAGCATATTGCTCTGTTAACTGCTCATAGGCAACAGTCTCTTGTTCATCTGCTAGACAGTCTGTTCGACCAACACAAGACTCTGGAACTCTTAAAATGGCTGGCTGCCGAAAAAGAAAAAAATTAGGGGTGCTGCTCCATTCTCTAGAGGTAGCGATGTTGTTGGCGGTACCAGGCACTTTACCACATCTGTGCCTGTGTGGAAGCCTTTCCCACCCTCTTCGTTTCTTACCGGTGGCGTGCATTTCCCTTGCTTAGCACAGAAACTGACTTGTCTGTGCAAACATGTGTTATTATTTCAGACCGAAAAGTAATGAGATACCTACGTCCAACAAGATATGTTATAATCTACTCGTGAAAGTATTTCCCTGCTGATATACAAAAAATTTTTCAAATGCATCTTGATACTGAAATATGTACTCACCAGTATTTGACACATCCACCACCCTGGCTTATAAAAATCAGTATGCAGCAAAGAAATCTGGCATATGTTTTTGTTTCTCGGTGCTGCAGCAACATAAACAGCTGAATGATTGTTAGCAATATTTTTAGATGTCGGCGATTTTACTTGTAAGTGTACGGTGTGTGTGTCCGTTCTTCTTCATGTGGCGCCAGAGTACTGCAGCGAAATTGGCCTAATGTGCGCTTTGAACACGTTAGATGGAGGCTAGAAAATTAAACCGCTGGTTTTTGTAATTTTCTTATCGTGGGAGATTGGCTCGCTTGAGTTCTATTCGGGACATTTGCTCAACATTACATTCCTTGCGTGCAAATCGGAGAGTTGGCCGATGTGCGTATTTCCAACGATCATGTGATGTTGCGAGGCTCAGCATGTTTGCCAAAACCTCCCTCTTTTGGTCCTCATCTACCTTTCATAGGATGCCTGACTGCGAGGAGACGGCTTGTATTGGCATGGCAGGCATGTGTAAATACAGCACATCGCTGCCTCGAAAACAGCAGCACATGTGCTGGAAAAAAAAAACTGCAATGCAAACGCTCTGTAAGCTAGGCACATTAGGGCCTCCAAGACTGTGGGCAGTACCTGTTCGAACCTGCGTAGTCATGTACGTTCGTATCAAATATCGCAGAGTGAAAATGGTTCGAAACAACTGTACTGTCACAAGTGTCTCACAACAACTGTCCTCGTGTGTGTCCTAGCTGTGCCTCAGTGTGTTTTTTAGTGTTCAAGTCTAGCACGTCACAAGTGTCAACCATGTACTCTGTTACACTGCCAGTTAATAGCCCTTGGCCGGCACTACAGAAAAATTCGTTTCACCGAGGTTTCACTCAGCATAGCCCGTAGTTTCATTTCATATTCTGTGGAGTTTCTTCAAACACACTTCAAGTATTGGCAGAGTACTGTATTATACTGTCACAAATAGCTTTATCATTTCTGAATCCTCTCTACAAAGTAATGAAATGCACTTGGCCCTGAAATATAATAAAAGTTTTTTACATACTTCATTGCCGTTAGCTAATTCTGCTGAACATGAGATTTTCCAAGGAGCACCACATGAAATTGAGCCATATATTATTTTCCCCCAGCACTTGTTAACCACTTAAAAATTCTTGGTTCAAGTTACCTGAAATGCCCCATAAATTCACATGATGTCATGGCAGCATCAATTTGACATCGTTCTTCAGTGATCAAAAGTAAAGTGCCATTGTCTTGCGTTCCAGATGTCTGTATACATTGGAAGCTATGTTGTTGCTGGTAAAATGAATTTGGGCCAAATTTCGCCCATTCAATAGAAGCTATGGATGTAAAGGAAAGCAAACCACATTCGCGTGTGTTGTACTTATCACTTGGATATACATTGCCGAGGCATGTGCAAAACCTAGGCATCGGGACACTTTGCAATTTTTATCGGAGCAACCAATTGGGGGACCGTGTCACGGGCCGCCTTTTAGGGCCGATAGCCATGTCACCTTCTTTGACATCAACTACCATGTTGTTTTGCTTGTCCTTCTGGGCTTGTGTGTCCTTGTTGGCGTCTTTAAAGTCTCTCTGCTTCGCCGATGAACTGTTCATTGGAGACTCGGGGCTTGCTGCATCTTCAATTCTGATTCCTTTGTCTAATATGGCCAGGAGGTCTGGGTCCACAGTGTCCTCAAGCATGTTAATCTCTGCAGCGTTGGCAGATGCCTTGTTGGCCGCCCTGTCCTGTCCTTCGTAGCGCCTTCCTAAGGACACTTCCTTCCACTTGTTAGGATACCTGCAAATTAATTTATGGTGATCTGGTTACGTTAGAGTGGAATATTTATAATTTGTTCATTCTTTTTGCTTCCACAGTACCACTATGCCTATTTACCTACAATATTTTTTACTAGGGGGTACCGTGGCATGATTGCTCGGCCATCATGAGAATCGCTAGCACAGCAAGGGTAGTGTTGGAGGGGGTTCGATATCCCTCCCTTGAAATTTTTCTGTTTTGCATGTGTATTTTATATACGAAAATAGTGTAGTTGACCTAAAGAGAATTGCCAGCTATGCACCTGGTGGGAATGATCGCTAGTAGATGGATTTGCAGTCTTTATGCGTGCAGCTTTCCGTGTACTTGTGGCTTTGTTTTTTCTTGTTTTGGCTTTTGTTTTGGATAAAACAGAGGCTTGTTGTGGACCTCTTGAGCTGATTTGAATTTCGGTCATGTTCATGAACTTGGAATACTAAACTTTCGTTGAGTCTTCATCTTGCGACAAAGCGGGTGCAGGCCATGCAGAGCCACATGGAGGCAAAAGAATGAAGCTATGGCAATTCCATCTACTCCCATCATTTCAATGTTGGCTGAAGTGACAGATGTCAAATTTCCCATAGACACTAGCACCAGATTTTCCTTAAGTGTACTGTTGTGAAACTCTATGCCCCCGCATACTTAGACCACACCAAAAAGAGAAGCTTACTGTGCGCACAACTATATATTGACCCAGTAACTGCATCCTTCGAGTATTTCTGTGGTTGTCGAGTATATCTGCTCAAACACGTGATTGACAAGTGGGGACTATACAACTAACTGGAAAGTGTCTTCTTTCAAGAATGCTTCATATTGTGTGTGCTATAGTGGTTGAAGCTTCTGTCAATGAATCTCATTGCATTGTTCTTTTCCTAATATACACCAAGCTTAGTTTTACGGTATATTGAGTCATCAGTTGAATGCTGTGGATCTATTCATGCTGCCATGAATATGCAAGAGCTATATGCACATTGCATGGCCTCTTAGACTAGTATGAACGCTTTCGTTTGGCATAGACTAACTTGCCTCAGCCATACTTTTAGCTCTGCTAGCACCACAGCTGCTATTGTTTATATACATTGTCAATATAGCCTCCAGGGATATTTGCCATTACTCAAAAGTATTTATTGTCATATGAGTGCACATAAGGGGAGGGGGTGCTCCTCCCCAGAGTCACCTAAAGCCCCTAGAAAGTTTTAGGGGCTCTATAGTAACCAAGGAGGGTGGGGCGCTGTCTGCCCCTTACAATGAGGCACTGTAAAAAACTGTTTCCCTCCCCCCCCCCCCCCTGATGGGGAACACCATGCCCACTTATTTTTATATTGTGCTAATAGTTAATTAGAGGCGTGACAAAGCTGCTGCGAAGGGGTTGCCCTGTGGAATTGTTTGCTGCTAAATCTTTACCAACGTGGCTGCTTGATTACATTACCTTAATGATTTGCTGCTTTAGCGTGCGTTTTTCGGATTAATTTTTCATTTCATTTCATTTCATTTATTCCACCTTAAAGGCCCGGAGGCATTACATAAGGGGGGGCGGCGTACAAGGTATGTCGAACAACTCAACAAAACTCGAAGGGTTCCAAAACGTAAACATTCAAAGAACAATGAAAAAAAAAGGTACAATATGCAAAGTAAAACGCCAATATTACCAAATGCAAAATAAAAAAGTAATGGTACAAAGGTAAGCTTCCAGAGAAAAGTGACGACAGTTTATACATTAGTTAAAAAAAAAAGTATTTAAATATTGGCAGGGAAAACAGCACATTCAGTTAGATTGCGACATGTGACATTTTAGCTTACTGCGGAAAATTTGGCGGTTATTACACGTGACTATATTATCAGGTAGTTTATTCCACAGTGTTATCCCATTGGGAAAGAAGGAAGTAATCATTGCAGAAGTGTGTCCATTTATTGGTGCGATAGGGTGACTGTGGTTTATGCGGGATGAAGTTCTGTGTGATGGTTGAAGGAGGACGTGCCGTGATTGAGGGTGATAATAGAAAGCATGCATCAGACACAATCGAGAAATGATACGACGAGATTCGAGGGACGGCAGTTTCAATGATTCTTTTAGTGCAGTAACGCTGATATCGTTAGAGTATTGGGAGTAAATAAAACGGGCAGCGCGGTTCTGAATCCTTTCTAAATCGTTAGTTAGATATGTTTGTGAGGGTTGCCAAATTGAGCAAGCATATTCTAGTTTCGGTCGGACGTACGTTTCATAAGCTAATTTTTTAATATCTGGTGAGGCTAATTTTAGGTTGCGGCGCAGGTATCCGAGAGTGCGTGAAGCTTCTGAACAGATTATTTGAATATGGGTTGACCAGGATAGCGACGAGGACAGATGCACTCCGAGGTATTTGTATGATAGGGTAGGGCTAATGGGAACAGACTTTATGCTATAGGTAAATTTTTCTGGGCTCTTTTTGCGGGTGAATGACATAATTTTACACTTAGTTAGGTTTGCTCGCCAAGGTTGTTATATTTACCAAGGTTGTTATACAAACTAAACTGAAGCAGAGTTTAGAGAGTGTTCTTTGCGTAAGTGCGATTGGTTAGCCGCCTTCACCGATTATGTGACCAGTGTAGAGAGAGGCGAAAGTGTTCTTACTGGCGAATGTAGCGTAAGAGGTTCTTTTGAATACATTCCCCGGAGCCTTATTTATCCTTACTGCTTTGGTCTCAAATTCTGTCATCAGGGACGATGTTAGGTTCTGCAGACAGGCCTAAAAAGTGGTTGCAATTTCGCAACCAGCCGTGCTCACGGCTGGTTGCGAAAATAACCAGCCGTGCTCACGGCTGGTTATTTTTTCATCCACTTTTCTTTCTTCTTATTTACATTCCATTGGATCTAATATCTTCCCCTGTACATTCCTTGGCATTACTGTCTGTTAGATCTCATTAATATATATATATATATAGCAGTCTGTTTCTTCAATAACAAAACTCTAGTAAATGCTGTCGGCGTTGCGAGGCGAGATAGGAGGAGCGTAGGAGAGGAGATAGAGGGTAGAGGGGAAGAAGCGCGCATGCGCAGTATAGGTGATCACGCCGCACACCGATTGAGCTTGCCCGTAAGACGCTTCGCATCTGAAAGAAGGAAGTACACGATAGTGCGCTCCGTCAGGCTCCGTCCAGTCCACACCATGGACCTTATGGACAGGTGCGTACACTGGTTTTAGCGGCGCTGCGCGATGTCCCTAACAAGCCGTTTCACATGACACAAAATGTAGCGATTTTCTGTCCGTCTCGCTCCCGCCGCAGTGTTCCGCGGTGGGCTATCAGCTTGTTGGAAAATTTTCGCTCTGATCGCAGCGTCGAAGTGATTTTTGGTCGGGATCCGTTGAAATATACGGCCGGGTGATTAAGCCGCCGAAATTGTGTCAACGTTTTTGTTTTGATTATGGCCGCTGTTGCGCATTTAAAAATAGTGTAGGATTGGAAAGTGTAAGTAGTCTAGAGTAACGCGCGTGCTCTTCGTTAACTTTGATGGAAACTTAAGAATATATTTAGGCAGAGCTCTTAAGATTGTATGTGAAAAATTCTACAGTGTCTGCCCCCCCCCCCCCGCCAAAAAAAAAAAACGGTAAGAAATACTGCAAAAAAGAAAAACAAATGGAGCATTTATGGTACATGTGAAACGTAACCGCTTAGTGGCCGTTGCAAACAGAGCGAGTGGGGTGAACAGAACGATTTTTTTTTTTGCTGCAATCGCGGCATGTAAAACAGCCTTAATGCAATATTTTCACTTCCGTTCTAGTTCTGATGTGATAATGTGGGCCAGCGTGGGCGTACCGAGTGGTTTTGGTTGTTTCACTTTTTTCTCTATAATATTGTTGTCTTCGTTTCGAATATAAAAAAATCATGAAACAGAAACGAAAATGTCGGAATATAGAGAAATCGCGCATTGCTTCCATACCGGATGCGCGGAGCGAATCACCTGTCTAGGCTGATGACTTCTGTAATGCTTGCGTCACGTGCTCCGCTGTCCGCGTTTCATTTGACGCCGATTGTACTACTATGTTAAACGTCGTCATGACATCCCAGATCGCAAAACGTTTGCGACGTCCCTGCATATAGCGTAACATGATGGCGTCATCACATGACGTCCTCGGTTGGTCTTGTTCAGGTCAATCCCATGATTCGGTGAAGTGCAGAAAGGTTGAAATGCGTCCGGTCTTGTGTGAAACCACGCTAGGCTTACGATTCTTATGGTGGGCTGGCCCATAGAGTTTCCCAATATACACTAGAGGGAACTCTGGTGCTAGTGTCTATGGGAGCTGCAACGCACAGCTCTTCAGCGAGCATAGGATTGATGGGTAGTACACACATTTGTCTAATCTTCGTACTTCTGGTTTGCTTTCGGCTCCGTGTGCGTTCGTGTGGCATGGACGTGGCAGAAGACTTCTGTGCCAGAGTATCTGGGCCACTCGTAGTGCCCAATAGCCCACTGCCCTCAACAAACTTTCCACAAGAACTGGATTCCCGCACGGATATGCCTTTTTCCATCATTTAACTCAGAGCAGCCCTAGCTTTGTGTGGACGCACGTCGGCACCAGAGCCCGATAAAATTTCTTATAGGGCCCCGTGTCATCTGGGTGAACGCGCGAGAATCCTGCTCTTGGAGATGTACAACATATCCTGGCAAGACGAAACGCTCCCGACAAGGTGCAAGACAAGTCGCCTAGTTCCACTTCTGAAGCCAGGCAAGTCACTGTTGGAGCTCTCATCTTATCTCCCGATCGCATTGGCCAGTTGTGTAGGCAAAGTTATGGAGATGGTGATGTTGGGACGCTTGGAGTGGTACTTGGAGTGCAACAACATCTACCCAGATGCCATGGCAGTATTTCGGCGTGGTCGATCATCGATTGACAACGTAGTCGACCTGGTCACTTACGTCCAACACGAGAAAGGCCGTAAGCGTCTCTGCGCATTTTTGTTCCTAGACGTCAATGGGGCGTATGACAACGTTACGCATGAAGCAGTTCTCACCGCTTTCGAAGACGTAGGAGTAGGTGGTCGAATGTATCGCTGGATACGTAGTTATTTGTCAATGCCATATATTATTTTGAGCCATATATTATTTTCCCCCAGCACTTGTTAACCACTGCCCTTGTTGGCCCATCTATACATATGCTTGAACCATGAGGTTATAAAAATAATAAATATATATGGCAGCTATGAGGAATTGAGCATCGGTCGGCAGCGGGTACGCGAGTACCCTGCTATTCGTTTCCATGACACTTGGAAAAAGTGGCGCAGATTATGGTTTCTAAAGTTGCATGCTTTTCAAAAAGAAGATTGGCAAATACTTGCATTGTTTTGGTGTAGTACTTAATAATGATCAAGTAGTTGTGCCTTGATGTGCTGTTGACAAGCTGGATCGCCTGCGCTTCCCTCGAGAGGAAGCAGCAAGTTTTGTTAGAACTAAAGCAATAAAGATAACCAGGGTATATCAGGAGTGGTAACCACTTGTTGTTAGAGTTTTATTAGCTTTGTTGATGTACTTATGGGCTGGATGTTGTTAAGCTTTCAGCTTCGTTAATGCGAAGCTGAAACAAGGTGCTATTTGTCAATGCGATCCTTCTTTGTGAGCACTGAGGACGGTCAAACCTCTTTACAGCTACCGTGGCGTCCCCCATGGTGGCGTACTCAGCCCTGTCCTGTTCAATCTTACGCCAATTGCTCTCACTGAGCACAGTCAGGCTATCAATGTACGCAGATGATATCTGCGTTTGGGCATTAGCTGTAACACGCCTGCAGTTGCGAGGGAGAATTCAAAAAGCTGAAACATTACGCTACCTCCGAAATCAAGGCTTGGAAATTTCTTCCGAGAAATGCGCCCTCGTAGCTTTTACACGAAAGCCTATGAATAAATACACCATAAGCGTCAATGGTAAAACTGTACCATACGTTCAATCGCACAAGTTTTTGGGCGTCATAATTGACAGGAATCTATCATGGAGCGATCACGTTTCGTACATGAAAAAAAAAAAACGATTAATAGACATCTGTAATCTACTGAAGTTTTTTACAGGGAAGACTTGGGGAATGTGTCCCAGTGCAATGCTTCAGCTCTACAGGGTACTTTTTCTCGGTTTCCTGCGGTACAGCTCACCGGCATTGACCGATGCAAGCAAAACAAGCCTACGAACGTTAGTGTTCAGTCCCACGCACTCCGAATTTCCCTCGGCTTGCCTCGTAGTGCGTCGACAATGGCTACTATAGAGATCGCTGGTGACCACCTCACCACGACACATATTGACGTTGAGGCACTCAGGACACATATAAGGCATATTGCTCGGACACCCTGCCACCACCTAGCCTCTTTACCTGCAGACAGACCACGTTCGTCATTTTGCCAAACGGTAACCACATATTGCGACTCTTTGCCAACAAGCTTCACACTCGCCGCCAGGCCTTTGACTTCTAGCTCCTTGGTGCCTGACTAGGATAACATCAGGCTAACTATACCTGGAATCCAGAAAAAAGCAGACACCTCCTGTTAGGCAGTTTGCTCTGCTCCTGTTATACGAGACGTATCAAGGCTGTATACATGTATACACCGACGGCTGTTTTACAAAAGAGTTCAACGGCATTATTTGTTATACCAATAAAAGACACAACAAGAAAATTCAAGGCATCCCACCTTGCGACATCAACGGGAGCAGAGCTCACAGCTCTTCGTGCCGCATTGCGATTCATCAGCGATTAACAGCCACAAAAATGAACAATTTTCAGTAACTCAAAGGCGGCACTGCAATACCTTCTATCACCTTTACGCCACGGCCCGTACGAACAGCTGGTATTCAAGATTGCAGAAAAGACTCAACATTTCATTGAGAAAAGACATGAAATAGTCTTTCAATGGCTTCCAAGTCATTGTGGAATAATTGACAATTAACGGGCCGATCGAGCTGCCCATTCTGCCCATACTGAAAGCGATCAAATATATATTCCGCTCTCCAGAACTGACGCTGCATGGAAACTCCGCATGCTTTCTCACAAGCGCACCACGTCGCAATGGAATGAGTCACATTTCACCCATGCATGATTATGTACCTTAGACCCAACTCTCAGTCTTCGAACTCTACCGGAATTACGCCGACGAGACGCCACTATGCTGTGCAGATTATGGTTGGGCGTCGCATTTACCAATGCGTACGCGTTCCGCATGGGAATGGCTGACACTGCTAGATGCGAACATTGCGGCAGTGACGAAACAACTTGGCACATTCTGCGTGAATGCCCACATATACTGCCCGCAGAGACACTCACTATGCAATGCCCTAGACGAACTGGACAACGAGACTATTTCGGAAGAAAGAATCCTGCGCTACCGACAGGACTTTATGTCGCAGAAGGCGGCTGTGAAGGCGCTCCTGCGCTTCTTGCGTTCAACCGGCCTGTCCAAACGACTGCGATCGTAACTCCTTGAATGTGTGCGCATGTGAATTTTTTCTAATTTATTTTATATATCTCTATCTCTATCCTCTTTCCGACCCCTTTTTTCCCACCCCTGTACAGGGTAGCAAACCAGTTCTTCTAGGTTAACCTCCCTGTCTCTTCCTTTTATTTATTTCTCTCTCTAAACCTCCTCCTTTGAGACCCTTCTATGAACAGTCCGAATATAACCCAAAAGAACTAATGCAACCTCCGTGCATGACACCGCGCGTGCGCCCGTCATTCAGCCCAGTTAAGAGTTGCGCCAGAGTGTTCCAAGCGTGGGCGCTTTTTCTCTCGTAATGTGATTACTAGACACGTTGAACAATAAAAGTTCGTCGTTTCTAACTTAAGTTTTTATTATTGTCCTAGTACTGAAGTCACAATTTGCAGTAAAGTTTGTCAAAATGATGATGTTTCTTACTAAAAACCGTGACGCAAACATGCGTCCGCCACTTTAAGTAGTGCGTGACTACCATGAGGCACATCATCTTTTTCTCGCTACCAGTAGGTCAAGGTTCATGCCCCCCCCCCCCCCCCCCACGGGACGGGACGGCTTTACGCTCTCCCATAGTAGAGTACCTAGTACTCTAAATCGTTAACCACTTTTTCTAAACACAACTCATACTCCTCAATCAGCCACTCAGAGACATGTTTGGCTCCGATCCCCATAACTCTGACATAATGTGAGGCCCGGGGGATGGCTTTATGCTCTCCCATAGTAGAGTACCAAGTGCTCTGAATCGTTAACCACTTCTTTATAATATGCACATTTGTTCTATACACAACCTGGGACAACTTTTTGCTTTCCTATTGTAGACTACATCGTACTCTAAATCGTGGCTGTGTTTGTGTGAAACATCGATTATGCATGTTCCTTCCGCGTCATCTCATACTCATGTTCCTGTAAATGAAGTATGTTTCGTCGTCATAGTTAAGGCATGTATCACAAGAAAATGTTCCGGTGAAATGGTATTCATGTCTGTGAAAATAAATTTTTCTAAGAACCATGATTCGTAACGGGACAGCCTAATGCTCTCCCATGGTAGAGTACATAGTACTCTAAATCGTTGAACATTTTTTTTAAAACACACGATTCCATTTGAACCTTCTCGATCCGGAATGGTTCACTGGTCTCCCATAGGTATACACAGTACTCTAAATCGTACACCATTTTTCTGAACACCATCTGTTTGGTCAAGCAACAGGTGTTATGATGTTACGTTGATTTGTTGATGACGTTAACCGTCTGTGGCACATCAAAATTTTCGACACAAATAGCAGTATCGTCAACCGTATTTTTTTCTGAGCACAAAGGGGGCGGCTTTCTGCTCTGCCATAATAGACTACTTCGTACTCTAAATCGTTAAACACTTTTAACACGAAAGTGTTTTTTTTTTTTTGCGGGGCCCACTAACACTTCACCGACGCACTTCCGTCACAGAAATGAATTCGAAAAAAATGGCAGCATATCCACGGAGTGAATGATGGAGAGTGGGGCGAAGCATCCGTCTGTCCATTCGTTCTTGCTTCCGTCCATCCATGCGTCCGTCTGTGTGACCGTCCATGCGTCCATCCGCCCGTCCGTGTGTGCGTCTGTTCGTGCGTCCACCCCTGCGTTCGTCCATGCATCCGCCCCTGCGACCGTCCATCCGTCCGTGCAGCCATCCATGCATCCGTCCATGCATCTGTCTGTGTCGGTTCGTCCATCTATTCAACACTCCAAGTACCACCATCTCCCATCTTTTCATCATATATTCCCCATATAGAAGCATAGCCATCCAGCGGACATTCCAAGGACTAAACGAGAGGTGGCACACGCACACTTTCATACGGCTTGCGCTTCGTGTCTACTTCCCACCTTTAACCACCTCGAGTTCATTGTATATACTAGTTCACTGTATTCACGGCACTGTGACCCAACGCTCGCTAAACCTTTCTAAAACCAACTAGGTTACGCCCAGCGAGTATAACGTAGCAACCCTTTCTTGTCAGAGAGTGCTCAATGTACATGCCAATGACTGCTAATGGGGAATGAGAGACAGGACAATTCGGCTTTTGGCTTGCGCTTCGTGTCTACTTCCCACATATCGCCACCTCGAGTTCATGGTATACTAGTTCACTGTATTCATGGCACTGCAGCTCAACACTCGCTAAACCTTTCTAAAACCAAGGAGGTTACGCCCAGCGAGTATAACGTAGCAACCCTTTCTTGTCAGAGAGTGCTCAATGTACATGTAATTGGCTGCTAATGGGGAATGAGAGACAGGAGAATTCATCTTTTAGTTAACGCGCACGCTACGAATTTTTTTTCGTTCAACAACACACAGGAGAAATCTTCCACCGGCACCACCTTGCAGGTCAAAATGTAAGACTGGTTACACACTACGACCACGACTATCACGAGGGACGAACGGGTGCTGCTTTAAGGAGCTTCGCCCCTAAAAGGGCGCCCATAGCGCCGCCGACGCGAACTGCAGTCTGCCGTCATTTGTGAGGGCACCGCAACAGACGACGCAGGCTGTGTGTCCCAGCGACGCTGATGCGCGTTTCTTGCAGCGCACGCAGACACCTCTTGCGTTCCTGCAGCACGCGGACTGCGTCGGCAGGGCACGCCGATGATAGTCTCTTGCAGGCCGGATCCATGCATTGCCAGTCATAACAAGCCAAACTGCTCGTCCAACCCGTAGAATGGTACAAAATATGGCTCGTTGTTCAGCGGAAGCAGCTCAGAAAGGTTATCGGAGAGTACGAGGAGCTCATTCAAGCTAGAAAGCGGTGCGATTGCAGCGGATGATACGGAGAACTAGCCGCCCACACAAACATCACAGCACTCACGCATTTGACGGCTCGCTTTCCATGCACTCGTGATGGCGCTAGCTATCCCACGCTCCTTTGCGAAGCGAAACTGACGAAACGCTCAACGTCAGGTGGCGTATTTATGAAACGGGTCTATAGTGCCGAGTTCAGCTATTATTGCATCTACTATGCTTACGCGAAAGCATCGTCTTTTGATTTCGACCCTCCAGCGCCTGAAGCAGCTGGCTTGCCCCGCATCCATCTCTTCAATGCTCAATATCAGTGCAAATAAAACCGATACCAACGACGAGTGACACCCTGTGCAGCTGACAAAACCGAACTGTTATCGGGTACTCGTCGCCTCGTTGAAAAATGCATGTGCTGCATCCGTCCGCTACGCTAGGCGGAATACAAGGACTATACGTCACATACACAGGGTGGCCCTCGTTTACCAACTTGATTCCGGAAATGGCTACCAATTTCGAAATTCGATTTCTGAAAAACTTAACCACTTACAGTTGTATGATTTGGCACAGATTATCAGGGTGCCAAAGAGTCTTTATATTGAAAGTTTAATTGAAAACGGTGAATATAAAAAAATTGGCAGCATATCCACGGAGTGAATGATGGAGAGTGGGGCGAAGCATTCGTCCGTCCATTCGTTCTTCCTTCCGTCCGTCCATGCGTCCGTCTGTGTGACCGTCCATGCGTCCATCCGCCCGTCCGTGCGTGCGTCTGTTCGTGCGTCCGTCCCGGCGTTCGTCCATGCATCCGCCCCTGCATCCGCCCCTGCATCCGTTCATGCGTCCATCCATGCATCTGTCTGTGTGTCTGTTCGTCCATCTATTCAACACTCCAAGCACCACCATCTCGCATCTTTTCATCATATATTCCCCATATAGAAGCACCGCCATCCAGCGGACATTCCAAAAACTAAATGTGAGGTCGCACACGCACACTTTCTTACGTCTTGCGCTTCGGGTCTACTTCCCACCTTTTACCACCTCGAGTTCATGGTATATACTAGTTCACTGTATTCATGGCACTGCGGCCCAACGCTCGCTAAATCTTTCTAAAACCAAGGAGGTTACGCCCAGCGAGTATAACGTAGCAACCTTTTCCTGTCAGATAGTGCTCAATGTACATGCCAATGGCTGCTAGTGGGAAATGATAGCCAGGAGAATTCCTATTTTACTTTCTTACGGCTTGCGCTTCGTATCTACTTCCCACCTTTAAACACCTGGAGTTCATGGTATATACTAGTTCATTGTATTCATGGCACTGCGGCTCAACGCTCGCTAAACCTTTCTAAAACTAAGGAGGTTCCACCCAGCGAGTATAACGTAGCAACCCCTTCTTGTCAGATAGTGCTCAATGTACATGCCAATGGCTGCTAATAGGGATTGCAGCGTGCTCGTTAACTAAAAGCCGAATGCTCTTGTCTCTCATTCCCCATTAGCAGCCATTGGCATTTTTTAAATTTTTTATTATTCAACAACGCACAGAAGAAATCTTTCACCGGCACCACCTTGGAGGTCAAAATGTTATACTTGTTACGTACTACAACGGTTATGAGGGACGAACCGGTGCCGCTATAAAAAGCTTCGCCCCTAAAGATATGCACCATCAAAAGACAGAGCAAAAGGTTCTGTCAGCGGGAGCCGAACCCATAACCTCAGGGTCCGTGGCAACACGTGCCGGACACGCTATACACGGGTCACGGCAAGGAGCGTTGGTCACGGTGACATATTGTGTCATCGATTGGCGGTTTCGGAGTGGCCGACGAACTCTGCGCCGGAGCACTCGACTCTGGCGGAGGGAAACAGAAGGGAATCTACCAATGGAACACACGCGCTCCCTCTGGAGCAAATGGCAGGGTCAGAATGGAACGCGGTGCACGTGTCTCTCGTCTTGCTTGAGTGGGCACGCTGGGCACAGCGACGTTATGCTCACTGAGTTTCCTAATACACACTGGAGTGAACTCTGGCGCTTGTGTCTATGGGAGCTGCAACGCACAGCGCTTCAGCGAGCATAGGAATGATGGGTAGTACACAGATAGTACACACACTTGTCTAATCTTCGTACTTCTGGCCTGCTTTTAGCTCCGTGTGTGGTCGTGTGGCTTGAAGCTGTTTTCTCACGAAACAAAAATCAGCGAATGTTCAGTGGTTGCGCTTCATCACCTCATTCTTTTGAACTTACTTTTACAAATCGGGTCACAATGTTACAATGGTTCGTTCTTTTTAGGGGCAAAACTCCTTATAGCGGCACCCGTTTGTCCCCCGTAGTATGTAACAAGTATATCATTTTGACCTCCAAGGTGGTGCCGGTGAGAGACTTCTTCTGTGCGTTGTTGAACAATAAAAAATAGTGCTCAATGTACATGTCAATGGCTGCTAATGGGGAATGAGAGACAAGAGCATTCGGCTTTTAGTTAACGAGCACGCTGCAATCCCTATTAGCAGCCATTGGCATGTACATTGAGCACTATCTGACAAGAAGGGGTTGCTACGTTATACTCGCTGGGTGGAACCTCCTTAGTTTTAGAAAGGTTTAGCGAGCGTTGAGCCGCAGTGCCATGAATACAATGAACTAGTATATACCATGAACTCCAGGTGGTTAAAGGTGGGAAGTAGATACGAAGCGCAAGCCGTAAGAAAGTAAAATAGGAATTCTCCTGGCTATCATTTCCCATTAGCAGCCATTGGCATGTACATTGAGCACTATCTGACAGGAAAAGGTTGCTACGTTATACTCGCTGGGCGTAACCTCCTTGGTTTTAGAAAGATTTAGCGAGCGTTAAACCGCAGTGCCATGAATACAGTGAACTAGTATATACCATGAACTCGAGGTGGTTAAAGGTGGGAAGTATACCCGAAGCGCAAGACGTAAGAAAGTGTGCGTGTGCGACCTCTCATTTAGTTTTTGGAATGTCCGCTGGATGGCGGTGCTTCTATATGGGGAATATATGATGAAAAGATGCGAGATGGTGGTGCTTGGAGTGTTGAATAGATGGACGAACAGACACACAGACAGATGCATGGATGGACGCATGAACGGACGCAGGGGCGGATGCATGGACGAACGCAGGGACGGACGCATGAACAGAAGCACGCACGGACGGACGCACGAACAGACACACGCACGGACGGGCAGATGGACGCATGGACGGTCACACAGACGGACGCATGGACGGACGGAAGGAAGATCGAATGGACGGACGAATTCTTCGCCCCACTCTCCATCATTCACTCCGTGGATATGCTGCCATTTTTTTTTTAAACAAAACCGAAACAGAGCAATAAACGAAGCCACAAGCACGATTCGCCGCCCGCAAGTACGAAGACTATGCAAATGTGCGTACTACCCATCATTCCCATGGTCGCTGATAGAGTCACAGGAAAAACAAAATTCCAGTGACTCTAGTCGCTGAATGATCGCAGCACCAGAGTCCCCTCTAGGTAATTTTAGGAAACTCTATGGGGTGGTCAACCCAATCAACCGAGAATAAAAAGATGGCTCTAGTGAGTCACCTTAGGCGAATGCGTAAATAAATTAGTGAGATTTTTGTTCCGCATTTATGTTTCAACGCATGGTGACCACCAGGTGTGCCACAACATAAATACTGAGACCAGTCGCGTGCCTGCTGCTCATTCTGATTAGTATCACCAACTGTAGATGCAACGTCGTAACAACGTTGTGAATATTGCTTTAACGCTGCTTCAACGCCGTGATAATACCTGCTTATTAAATAGAAAAAAAAAAGGCAAATCCCACGTACAGTGGGAATCGATGATATGCGAAGCACGAATTAGGGAGGTTCATATGTCAGTTCAAGATCAAAACAACGTTACGAGGAGGAGGTAAATTATGCCATACATAACTTCCATGTCATATTTATCATGTTTGGATATGTCATTTACCTTTACCATCTTTTCACGCCACCTGATACCAAATTTGGTATATGTGGAGCTAGCGAAACGGCCGTGATCGTGCTATGAGCGTAGCATGTAGTCATGTTTTACATGACACACATATCATGATTGTCATCTTCGGACGTGTCATTTAACTTCGCCGTCTATTGACGTCATGCAATACCAATGTGGTACATGTGAAGCTAGAGAAACGACCGCGAGTGCATCATGAGCGTGGCATGTGGTCGTGTTGTTACATGACATGTATCTCATGATTATCATGTTTGCACCAGTCGCATACCTTTGTCGTCCCTTCTCGCCCCGTAATACCAAACTTGGAATATGTGAAGCTAGCGAAACGGCGGGGAGAGCATCATGAAGGGCCCAATATACTGCGACGGAATGTTGACGCGCGCACGCTGGGCGCAGCGACGCTACGCTAGCAAAACGCGAACACTCTTATAGTCTGACGCCAGACGCGACCAGCGTCTGTTGCCGCGACCCAGCGGCAACCGGTGCGACATGCTGCATTTCGCACCAACCATGTTACCCAAAATGCACCGCGTCTGTCTAGCTTGCTGACGAGGGGACGCCGGGCGTGCTCAAACGCGCATGCGTCAAAGCAACGCAGTGCGGCGCGAGCCTGCGAGTATATGCCAGGCAGATCGGCCCCTGGCGTGGCAACGCCGGCATGGCGCGACGAAAGGAACGCAGGAGCACACGCGCACCGGGTCACGTCTAAGTGTATTGGCGCCTTGAGTGTGGCATGTAGTCATGCTCTTACATGACACGCATCTCATAATTATTATGTTTGCACCGGTCACATACCTTCATCATCCATTCACGTGACGTAATACCAAATTTGGCATATATGAATCTAGCGAAACGGCCCCGAGCGCATCATGAGTGCGGCATGTAGTCATGTTACACAACACGCATGTCATGATTATCATGTTTGGACATGTCATTTACATATGTCGTTCGTTCGCGTCACGCAATAATGAATTTGGTACATGTGAAGCTAGCGAGACGGCCGCGAGCGCATCATGAGCGTAGCGTGTAGTCATGTTGTTACATGACACGCATCACATGATTATCATGCTTGTACCAGTCACATTCCTTTGTCGTCCATTCACGTCCCGTAATACCATTAATAAAGTCCATTCACGTCCCGTATATGTGAAGCTAGCGAGAACTATAAGAACTAGCAGTAACCCAGATGACACACCACCAGTAATGATAGAAGTCAGAAAAGCTTTGGAGAGCATGCAAAGAGGCAAAGCTGCTGGTGAGGATCAGGTAACATCAGATCTGCTGAAAGATGGAGGACAGATTGTGTTAGAAAAAAATTGCCCGCAGCTTCCCTCGGGGGAACACTGAGGAGGATGCGGAGCATATAATTGGTTAACGGGGTGTTAAAGTGCGACTTACTTGGGTCGATGGCTAAATTGGTTAACGTGGTTGTGAAATGGGGTGTTAAATTGCGTCTTACTTGGGTCGATGGCTAAATTGGTTAACGTGGTTGTAGGAGGGGGTGTTAAATGAGTGAACACGTACACACGTATGCGAAAGGGCGGCGCTGGTCGAAGGGACGTCGATCATTGTGTTTGTGGATTCGTTGGAATTCATTTCACCGCGACCTTGGACGTCGACGCGCCGTACAAACCAACCGACGAGCGGCAACTGAGCGAGCGAGCGCCGACCTTGAGTATATATACAGCGCGACGGCGCATGCACTGTCAGCTGTCGAATGTTCGAGAAGGGGGAGAAGCGCAACGGCGCATGCGCGCGCGTCAGCTGCCGATGTTCTCGAAGCGCGACGGCGCATGCGCGCGCGTCAGCTGCCGATGTTCTCGAAGCGTGACGGCGCATGCGCGCTACATTATACAGCTAGCGAATGTTCGTGAAGAGGAGAAGCGCACGCGGTGTGTAGAGGAGGAAGGGTGCACAGATGGTGGAGGAGTGAAGCGCGCGCGGTGTGTAGAGGAGGAAGGGATGCACAGATGGTGGAAGAAGGAGGAGGAAGCTTGCGGACGGCGCCGCACTACAAGCCTCGAGTATTAGATGCTCCGCATCTAAAACTAGCCACCCTGTTTACGAGGTGTCTGCTGACGGGAAGTGTACCAGAGCCTTGGAAGAATGCTAACATCATCTTAGTACATAAGAAAGAAGATGACAAAGACTTGAAGAATTACAGGCCGATCAGCTTGCTCTCTGTAGTATACAAGGTATTTACAAAGGTAATTGCTAACCGAGTAAAGAAAACAGAATTCAATCAACCAAAGGAACAAGCAGGATTTCAAACAGGCTACTCAACAATCGACCACATTCATACTATCACTCAGGTAATAGAGAAATGCTCAGAATATAACCAACCACTATACATATCTTTCATAGATTACGAGAAGGCGTTTGATTCAGTAGAAATATCAGCCGTCATGCAGACACTGCGGAATCAGGGCGTCGATGAAGTATATGTAAACATCCTGGAAGAAATCTACAGGGGATCAACTGCTACCATAGTGCTTCATAAAGAAAGCAACAGAATACCAATTAAGAAGGGTGTAAGGCAGGGGGACACAATATCCCCAATGCTATTTACCGCGTGCTTACAGGAAGTTTTCAGAAGCCTAGAATGGGAAGAGTTAGGGATAAGAGTTAATGGAGAGTACCTTAGAAACCTGCGCTTCGCCGATGACATTGCTGAGTAACTCAGGGGACGAATTTACGGAGTTAGACAAGGAGAGCAGAAAGGTGGGTCTTAAAATTAATCTGCAGAAAACGAAAGTAATGTACAACGACCTCGGAAGAGAGCAGCGCTTCGATATAGGTAATAGTGCACATCAAGTTGTAAAAGACTATGTCTACTTAGGGCAGGTAATAACCGCGGAGCCGAACCACGAGATTGAAGTAACTATAAGAATAAGAATGGGGTGGAGCACATTTGGCAAGCACTCTGAAATTATGACAGGTAGATTGCCACTATCCCTTAAGAGGAAGGTATATAACAGCTGTATCTTGCCGGTACTTAGCTACGGAGCAGAAACCTGGAGACTTACAAAGAGGGTTCAGCTTAAATTGAGGACAACGCAGCGAGCAATGGAAAGAAAAAGGGTAGGTGTAACCTTAAGAGCCAAGAAGAGAGCACAGTGGATTATGGAACAAACGGGGGTTAAGGATATCATAGTTGAAATCAAGAAGAGAAAATGGACATGGGCCGGGCATGTAGCGCGCAGAGAGGATAACCGCTGGTCATTAAGGGTAACTAACTGGATTCCCAGAGAAGGCAAGCGAGTTAGGGGGAGACAGAAAGTTAGGTGGGCAGATGAGATTAAGAAGTTTGCGGGTATAAATTGGCAGCAGCAAGCACAGGACCGGGTTAACTGGCGGAACATGGGAGAGGCCTTTGTCCTGCAGTGGACGTAGTCAGGCCGATGATGAAGCTAGCGAGACGGCTGCAAGTGCACCATGAGCGTAGCGTGTAGTCATGTTACATGACGCGCATCACACGACTATCATGCTTGCACCAGTCACATTCCTTTGTTGTCCATTCACGTCCCGTAATACCAAATTTGGTGTATGTGAAGCAAGCGAAATGGCTGCGAGCGCATCATGAGCGAGGGGTGTAGTCATGACTCATGACTTACATGACATGCATGTCATAATTTCCACATTAGGGTATGTCGCTTGTGTTCGCCATGCAATCATGTCATACAATGACGCGCATCTCATGATTATCATATTTGCATCAGTCACATACCTTCGTCATCCAATCGCATCACGTAACGCCGAATTTGGTATATGTGAAGCTAGCGAGACGGCTGCGAGCGCATCATGAGCGAGGGGTGTAGTCATGACTCATGACTTACATGACATGCATGTCATAATTTCCACATTTGGGTATGTCGCTTGTGTTCGCCATGCAATCATGTCATACAATACCAGTTTTGCAACATGTCATGTGAACGAGATCACCGCAAGAGCAGCAAGACCATGAAATGTAAATCATGACTTTCATGACATACCTGTCATGATTTCATGTTACGACTAGTCAAATATGCTCGTCCTACAGTCATGTTATGTCATACCAAGTTTGGTATCGATACCATTATCCACACGGCCAGGAGAGCTAAATGTCGTAGGCGGCTAGATAGATAGATAGATAGATAGATAGATAGATAGATAGATAGATAGATAGATAGATAGATAGATAGATAGATAGATAGATAGATAGACAGACAGACAGACAGACAGACAGACAGACAGATAGATAGATAGATAGATAGATAGATAGATAGATAGATAGATAGATAGATAGATAGATAGATAGATACGCTCAAAGTCGCCGAAGTTCGCTAAGAAATGCTTCGCATTTAAAACACTTGTGTGATGATTAATGTGTATTTCTTGTAGTAAATGCATTTACACTAACATTAAACCTGAAGTGTACAGCACAGACACCGAGCGAACCCTGCTCGTATCACCACTGCTTCGTTTACCAAACCACCGATGACGTGAAGTAAGCGTGTATGGTTTACTCTGGCCCGAGTAGACTCTTGTTACGGAGGTTGGTCCACTCGGAGTGCGACATGCGTGCTACCTTTTGGAGTGCTTGATCGACTTCCTGCTTGTTACGGGACAGTTGAGATACATGTCGTCTGCAGCGAGTTCTGTTAGGTTGTTTCCCCCTTCAGGTGTAGTGAAGAAACGCTGGTGGGAGGTACAATCGCGCGCTTGGCGAGGCGGTGGCGCCCTCTCCCCTGCGGAACGAGTGTCGGCCACATGTTTCAGTGGTGTTTTTTTTATGACGATAGTCTTTCTTGGGGACCTTCGACGGAAAATTTTCGTCTGTCTGTCTGTCTGTCTGTCTGTCTGTCTGTCTGTCTGTCTGTCTGTCTGTCTGTCTGTACATTTTTCTGTTTGTCCACCCTTAGCGATACCTCAAACGGATGATCCCATCCACAACACCCACCAATATTGCTCAAGCTTCAGCGTTCATGCTTGTGCGATTGTCAATTAAAAGGCAATCATTGCGCATATCTGAGGTACCATAACAACGCATCGATGTTTTGTATGTGTGCCTTTATATTAAAGAAGGAACACACAAGTAATCCTAAGGACCGTAACAATAAACACGCTGCGCTGACAGTGCAACGCGGTGCTCAAAAAGGCAAGTGTTACCAACGCTTTGCTAACACGACACGGTGGTGGCACCTGTCCGTCGCTTTGTGTTCTACACCTTATCGCCTCCGAGAATGGCACGCATCTTTCTGCGCAGGCGCGCATGCCTTCCTTCGTTTTCTAAGATAACTGCCAGATGGCGCTCGTGTCTAACGTGCCTCGATGCTCTCGTTCGCCTCCGCTGCACACTCGAGGCACTCTAACGCAGTGCCTCCAGAATACCATTCACCAATTTTCTTGCGCAGAACATCAAATGTTTTGTTCTCTCTCTCCAAACGCAAGACTATCGTCTTTCGACGGCATTTGCAATGTAACATGCAGATCCGGGGCCACTTTTTTGCGATTAGAAGTTATTGTGATTACTTCCTAATTATTGTTTCTGGCAATTATATTATTTTTTACCTTGTTCACTTGTTTTAACCCTATTTTTTAAATATGGCTAGCCTTGTTAAGGCCTGTATCGAGCACTTGATTGTGAGTGGGATCGCATGACGACGACAAGGCGGGCCCATAAAGTGCTACGCATTTGAAAAAAAGATGGAACGAAAGCAGCCACGTCCAGTCCAACCTGAAACTGAGAGATCCGCTGGCCGCGTGTTTGAGACCAAAGTTCCCTAGAAAACTTACTAGAGGGAACTCCTGCGCTAGTGTCTATGGGAGCTGCAACGCACGGTGCCTGAGCCCATGGAGTAAATATACAGTGTGTATATTAACTTTATGCCTCAGCCAGCATGGGAATGTTGGGTAGTACACAAATTTGCCTAGTCTTCGTTCTCCTGGCTTCGTTTGCCTTCATGGGGCATGAATTCGCTTTGCCGTCAGACAAAGTGGAACAAAAGGTCAGCAGTTACGCTTCACCATCTTGACATTTTTAAGCTGAACAATTCAAATCGGCTCACGAAGTTCACAACGGTCCGTTATTTTACGTGAAACAAAACTAAAACTCAACAGTAAATAAATCGACAAGTGCATCGAAGACGAAATCATGGAGGCTAGGCAAGTTTGTGTGATACCCATGGCTGCCCAACATTACCATGGTACTGTACCATAGCGACTGAACGATGGGAGAGCCAGAGTGCCCTGTAGTTCATTCGAGAAAACTGCATGCTTGAAGCCACCCAGTAATAACACGAGAGGCTCTCCCAGCCCTCGTTCACAGCCGTAAGCAGTGCTGCGTGAATATAGAACGCGCATGCGCTGGACAGCGTACTTGGCGCGAAGGTACGAGTTGAGAGACCGGGCCAGCTGGCTCTCTTCTCCCAGCAGCCGTCGCAGCAGGTCGTTCGTGTCGCGAAGTGGCCACGAGGCAGGTACGCTACGACGGTTGCGCACCAAGAAGTGCAGGTCGCGGACATGGTCGCTGGCCGCTGCACGTCTGGCAGGCGCCGCGTCGGGAAGCAAGCTGCAGACGCCCAGCGTCAGTACGCCGCTGTTGGGCTTGACGCAGAACTCGCGCACGTGGCAGTCGCGGTTGAAGAAGCACGACGATGACGCGACAGCTGCGGCTGAGCCCGACCGGCCGTCCGAGAGACTCGGCGGCTCCACGTTTCCGTGCGCGACGGCGGCGCCTGGACCAGACTGCGAGGACTGCGTAGGTCACGTGGGATTACAGGTGGTTTTAGTCCATAGAAGAAACAGGGATATGACGGTATAGAGCACGTTGAGCCAGAAGACAGATTAAGACACCCCACATAAGCGACATCAGTTATACGGGGCCTTATAGAACAGGGACCGAATTCACAAAGCTGGCAGTTCGTCTAAGTGCTGTTGCTATTGGCCAGCCGGCTTTCCAGTCGTATGCGTAGGCCTGGTCACGGCGGCCGCATTTCAAGAGTGCGAAATCCGGGATGATCGAAATTATTGCGAAGTTCCCTATACGTCGTGCTTCGTGATCATATAGCTGTTATTGAACTTAAAACCACGGCAGTTATTATTATTATTATTATTATTATTATTATTATTATTATTATTATTATTATTATTATTTATCTATTTATTTCAGTGGAAAGGGCAGCCTTGTCATTTGCTTACTTGGATGTCTGGGCAGAAGCGTTGGCAATAATCTTTTTTCTTGAGGTGGGGGGGGGGGGCACTAGATCGGTGTTCCACCTCCTGGCTACCTCACTGTGTTTGCATGTCGGTAAGGCATTACTAATAGTGTTTAGGCGCACAGCGAGGACATAAAAGCGCTCGTGTGTCACACATTTTCTTCTATGTCTTCGTCTGGTTGTGCGCTCAATAAACGCCGTCGTGAATGACCGACAAGCGGGAATTCTGATGTGTTGAGATTTGACTTGTGAGGATACTTACACTTCGGAGTCATGTGGTGCTTGGTTTGACGCGTCACGGTTGAGAAGTGCGATATGCTCGCTAAGTAACACAATCGGCGTGCCAACGAGCGCGCCGTGAGTGTACGTAAAAAGGCCCTGCAACACGTTTTTCAAGTAACCGTACGATGGATTCACCAAAAAAAAAAGCTTCTTGCCTCACGAATTCACCGCCGCAATTTCTTTTTTAAATACGTGCAGTACGAGCAGAGTTACAAATATTTGTCACTCTCTTCTCACCTCCCGACGGGAGCGCTGGAAGCTAAGCAGGGAGGGTTGGCTCAGGAAAAGAAAATTCGTCACGCGCGCCTGGTGACCTTGACCAGTCTCTCCCCCCTTTTTTTTAGGGGCGAAGCTCCTTAGGGCGTGGGCTGTGCGTCCCCTGTAGCCTGTATGTAGCCACCTCTAGTTTAGTTCTTGCAGTGTTCACTAGATGGCGGTACCGTCCCCTGTATGTAGCCACCTCTAGTTTAGTTCTTGCAGTGTTCACTAGATGGCGGTACCGTCTCCTGTATGTAGCCACCTCTCGTTTAGTTCTTGTAGTGTTTACTAGATGGTGGTACTTGTAGCTGATGATGAAAAGATGCAAGATGTTATAAACTAGAAAGCGGTACTTGTAGTTGATGAAAGACGCGAGATCTTATAAAATAGGAATGATGTCACATATGGCGCGTGTCATTGGTTGAAGGCAATCGTTCGATTTAGTGCGGCGACGTACGCTAGGGGGAGCGATGTAATAAAATCGAGTGGGCAAAATGTACAGAGGATTCATGGTTTACCAGGTTTACCTCCGGAGGTTCGCCCACTCATCATCATTCACTTCGTGGATATGGCGGAATTTTTTTTCGTATGTGCGGCTTTTCAGTGAGATCGCGTGCGCACGCATAGACAAGGTCGCGGCCTCCCGCGGCGGCCCCAGTAACGAACGAGTGCTCCATTCTCAAGTCAGCCAATGGCTGATACTTGGCCTGTGACGCAGTGATATCAGGGCCTGTAGCGTCATTTTTCGGGAGAAGAGAAATGAATTTTTAGCTGACTATGAGAATTTAATGTGAATTCCAGGCCATGGGCTGCGCTGTGTTTGGCTCACGTGCTCTCATGAGCCTCGACTACCGATCGACAGCGCTTTCTGAGCATGCTCAAAAAGTGTTGCAGCTCCTTTAAAGAACCATGTGTGGTGAAATTCCTGTCAAAACACGGAGGAAAAAAACTTGGGTAGCTACGCGCTAGTGTTGGGAAAACTAAAGAGACAGCTAGCTGGTGGCCTTTCCCTCCCCCTCCTTCACAACCTTCCCTTGCCCACTCCTTGCTGTACTATAGCTATGCTATGTTCCCCCTCTCAGCCTTCTTTCCAGGCGCCCCGCCGTGTTCTCTACCGGGCTGCAGAAATTGGGCGCTTTCTTCCTCTACTACCACCACCTTCTTACCATCCACCTCGCCCTCGCTTCTATTTCTAACCCATCGCTCTACTATATTCTACTTGGCTACATTATGCTTCACCTTCTCCCCTCTTCCTTTCTATCCTCACCCCCGCATAAGTTGCCCCAAGTGATCGAAATTGCTGGAGCCCTCGACTCTTTCATAATCATATAGTGGTTTTGGGACGTTAAACCCCACACATCAATCAAATAACATTACTTGCCATCATGCCCACTTCCCCTTACATGTACCTATTGCATACTATGCTATGCATGACTATGCAATGCTTTACCGTCACCTTAATTTCCTTCCACAAAGCGTCCCTCATAGCCTAAATAGCAGCTCCGGGACGTTAAAAACGCGTGATAAATGGACTGACTTTTAAATACCTTCGTGTCATTACGTTCTTGTTTTGCCAAGTCATGGACGGACTCGCTTGCTGGATTCCGTGCCGACCGGTTGTGCCCTCGCGATCTTTGACGTCAGCGTAGCTCTGGCCGACTGGGCTCGCCCTACGTCATCTCCTGACGCCGATCTCCGACGACAGCGTAGCTCTGACCTACTGGACTTGCCCTACGCCATCTCCTGACGCCGACAAGAGCTCTCCCAAGTGGTGCCCCGTCCTCGGACTCCTGTGACCGTGTTTGCATCTTTCCTATCTCTCCTATACCCTTGCTATGTCCTCGCTCGCTGGCTTAGCGCATCTATCTTTCTATCTCTCTCTCTACACCTTTATTCCTGTCCTTTTAATCTCTCCTCACCCCTATCCCTTGTGAGCTACTGTTGAGGTGTCGCACCCTGATGCAGACAGTTGTGGGGCTCACTTTTCTTTTCTTTTCATTCTTATAAACATAAACACTTCCCCAAGTCGCGGACAAGGTACCAGACTATAGCTCTAGTGAACGAGGCGTTGCTTCGAGTTAGTTGGTAATCCGGAGCTACACGCTGAAAGCGTGTAATTTATTGCACATTTTACTGTCAAGAATAAAGTGATAAGAAGCGACTTACAGTTGACTTCTGGAACAGCTCCTCCGAAGATATCTGTGGTCTTCGAGCAGACGCGGGCTGGACCATCGTAATCACCAGGACCAAATTGAAGATCAGGACGCACGCGACCGACATCTTACACGAATAAGTTCGTTTCGCGCTAATAAGAAATGCTCGCAGATGCGTTTTTTCCTACGCCATTTTGCTTCGTCTTCTTCTTCGCCGTTCCTCGCCGCGTACTCTAGAACAGTCTATAACATTCGAGGGATTGTGAAGGTGATAGCCTTAGACGCCTCATCAAACACAAAAGATGACTGTCGGCGGCAACACGAGTGATGCACAAAATGATTGCGAATATGTCACCATATCACTTCTTCGAAATTTGTGTTGTCTTCATGACGTCACACAATGTGACGTCATGTTATGACGTAATAACACCACATCGTCGCTTGCTTCGAGTTTCTCACAAAGATACCTTTTGGGAGAAACTCTATGGTCACTTGGACAAAGGTGGGCTGATCGTAGGAGGCCGTGCAGAACCATGTTAGCGGCAGACAGCCTTGCAGTGCAGAACCATCTCAATCGACGTGGAATAAAAAGACGGCTAAAAAGAAGCGCGAGACAGACGTGCGATTTTCTCTGCGATTCGGCGTGCGGTGCGACGATGCGAGTGGTGACGTTTCGTGACGTTTCGTGAGCGAGCATACGAGTGGCGTCACGATGCTAGTGGCGCCATCTCCCTGTCGCCGCTTCCATCACCCGTGTTCCAAGGCTCCAGGCGAGCCGATGGAGCGGTGCGAGCGCGGATTGCTGACATCGCAGACTGCGGCGGCGTTACAAACATCGAGTACGTTTGTTTTCCTGGTGACGTGATATTATTCCGCGTTGAATAAAGTGATACTTGAAGTGTGCCTTTTCTGCACGACAACGCCCGTTTTGAAACCGCTTGGGAGATCAGAGATCGTGAGCAGCGATGCAAGGTAATTTCGCAGGTAAACACAGCTACCGGCGTCTCTGCGCTGGCTCGCTTCGCTCCCACCTTTGCTCTTCACATCGATGGCATCGATAAAGTAATAATGTATGCTAACGCATTACATACGAGCGCAATGCTTGATAGTGTTGTCAAAAACAAGCGCTCGACGATGAGCTCGCGTGTGAACGGCGTAGGCGACGGCCGGCGCCCGCGATGCTAGGCCTACCTGTCGGAGTCGTGAATAATCAGCTGTTGCCGTGGTTACGACGTGCTTGTCGTTCACGAATGCGATTTATTAATTATTTTGGGGGGGAACAACACGTGGCTGTGTAATGTTTGTTTTGAGCCTCATTACGAGGATACTAAGTCGTTCGACCCTGCATGCCGAGGCGCCGCAGGTGGGTGGAGCCTGCCGCTGATAGCTTCTTCGCCCCCGTGTGTCCCAAAACGTCGCATGTGGCACGCCGCATCACACGGGAAATCGCACGTCTGTCTTCGCCTTCGCCCCCCCTCGCCCCCCCACCTTCACCCCCCCCCCTCCCGAGTGAAGGGGAACCTTTCGCACGCCTATGTTAGGCACCGTGAGGCTTTCTCGTATAACTCTGCGAATATCTGTGACCAATTCGTTTTCTAGGGTGCATCGTGCACACACACACACACACACACACACACACACACACACACACACACACACACACACACACACACACACACACACACACACACACACACACACATATATATATATATATATATATATATATATATATATATATATATATGACCCAACAGACAATAATGCCCAGAAAGTACAGGGGAAGTTATTAGACCGAATTGCAATGTACATATGAAGAAAGAAAAGTGGGTGAAAAGACAACTTTTTGTGGGCAGGGCAGTTATGATGATGATGATGATGATGATCCTTGTTACTCTGGAGCACACCCACAAAGGGGGATCGGGCTTGAACCGGGCAGCAGGTTATTTAAGTAAAAGGCTTATGGTTTTACAAACACAAAGTACTTTTGGACTGAAAAAAATTATACAGAAAGAAAAGCCAAAAATCGAAAATGGGGTATATCTGATATATCTGAGCAGGGATCGATGCAGGCTATCAGATGCGATTTCAGCAAGAGTTAATGGTGGGTCTAAAACGAATGATATATATATATATATATATATATATATATATATATATATATATATATATATATATATATATATATATATATATATATATCCTCATTACGTGGGTAGCAGTAGCGCCACGTCTCCCCTTTTCATGGCATACTCGCATGTCTTTTGTGGGACTGCTGGCCTTCGCCACTTGGCTGGCGGAGGTCAGGGAAGTGCGAACGCGCACTCCTCACTTTTGGTCACTTGCCTTTCTCTTCATTTGTACCGTTTCTCCCGCTCTACCGATTGCGTTCAAATCAGTTCCCTGTAGTGGGCATGTACGTCCTATTGATGTAAGTCGAGCCACGGGGCCCGGCTGTCGAGGCTTACAGCAGCTACCATGCCTTCTGGACGGGCTCCGACTCACGGTTGTCGAGACTGCTCGGAGTCCCTTGAACCGGAACAGTGCCAGGGCCGACCGAGGACGCCGTCCTTATAATCCCGAGGACCATGCGGACAGCGATTGTCGATGGACATTGTCGGGGCGCCCCACTTTGTTCGCGGCGCCTTTCGACTGCTGAACACGCTGGAAGGCGCAGCCCAGCTGGCCACCCTCCTGGTGGCCTGCGCCACCGTGCGCTGGATCCGCTCATACACGTTGCAACTGAGCGTCCGCAGGGCCAGCGCCGCACTCACGGTGGCCTTCCTCGTCCTCGTGTGCTACTACGTCACCCACCTGGAGAAGCAGGGCATCACCAACCGGCGACGCTTCGTCGCCTACACACCCCGGGAGTTCGCCGACCACGTCGCCGACGACGTCAGGTTGATAGAGCGCTACTTCTGGGTCACGGCGCGCAAGCCTTCTAAGCACGGTAACTATCGCCGCCTAAACAGGGTCTCGCAGCAATTGCTGGCCGCCAACCTGGACCTACCGGACTCCGCAAACCGAAACTGGTCCTTCGTCATCGTCCGTTCCATGACGCCAAGCGCGTTCATGCTGCCCAACTGCCACGCCTACTTCTTCGACGGGCTCTTCAGGATTTGCGAGAACGACGACACACTGTCGTTCGTCGTGGCCCACGAGATGGCACACTGCCTCCTTGAGCACACCCTAGAGAAGGAGTCCCTAGCCTTCTTCCTCGACAGGCTCAACACGCTCGTCTGGATCTCATCTCTGGCGTTGATACGCGGCAACGTCAGGGCCACTCTGGCACCGTGGTTCGTGAGTCGTGCCCTGCACTACGCCGTGTTCTTACCTCATAGTCGTTCGATGGAGCTCGAGGCCGACTCCTTGGCGCTGCGCATGATGGCAAAAGCCTGCTTCGACTACCGTTACTGTATAGTGTACTTCGACAACGCCGCAATGCTCCGGAAGAGGGTCATGGGAACCAAGAAGACGAGGAAGGTTTTCTCGACGCACCCGACGAGGCACGAGCGAGTCAACGCCTTGTACAGACAGATGAGCACGGCTCTGGCACTGCATAAGTCCAGGAGCTGTCCGCCTCTCCTCCCGATGCGCAAGAACGACGAGATCAAATTTACCGCGTTTTTAAACGAAACCCTTAGGCGAGCATGAAAATAATAGTATATAAATCGTTGTCTATAGTGATTCGTTTATCTAACTGTGGCAGTGTATTTTTATGAATTTTGAGTGACGCAGACGCCGGCGGCTAAATCCAGCTGAGAGTGTCCATATAATTGCTTTCGCAATAATGTAGAACATGTTTTCTATATACGGTCCCAGAATTTCCGTCAAACGCAGCTCAGGCTATGAGTCGCGTTAGCTCATCGGTGATGCATATCTCTAGAGAACAAAGGAGGTGTCACCCATTGTGCGCCGCCATTCCTTCCGTAAAGCTATAGTTAGGGTGGCTAGAATAGTCACCCAGAGTCTTGAGGAGGATGGTCAGATATGGGAAAGCTCGAAAGGGGGTGAGTTTTTGTTCTCCCCCACAAAAATTTATAATTTTACTAGTGGAAAAAGCGACTGGCAGGTGGCACCACCATGTCGTCTTTGCAAAGCGTTGGAAGCACGTATACCTTTTTGAACATCGCGTTGCACTGTCAGCGCAGCGTGATAAACACTACGGTCCTTAGAATTACTTGTGTGTGCCTTCTTTAGTATAAAGGCACACATACAAAACATCGACGAGTTGTTATGGTGCCTCAGATATGCGCAATAATTGCGTATTAATTGACAATCGCACAAGTATGAACGCTGAACCTTGAGCAATATTGGTGGGTGCTGTGGATGGGGTTGGCCGTTAGGTGCCGTTTGAGGTATTGGTAATGGCAAACAGACAGACAATTGTACAGGCAGACAGACAGACAGACCAAAATTTTTTCGTCGAAGGTCCCCAAGAAAGACTATCGTCTTTAAAAAAGAAGGGTCATGGCTACAACCCTGGTAGATACCGTTGTCCCTGTTCTCTGTTTTGGTTGTTTGACACGGTCCTTTGGTTTCGCTGCACTGAATGATTTGCGTGCGTGACAATTTGAAAGACGTTGCCCGTGACAACCACGTCACGGAGGTGGAGGTGACTCGTACATCTGCGCAGAACGATGCGTAGATACCGATTAACTGTGGTATGCGGCTGTTGTACCGGTGAGTTGAAGATTTGAGCATGTGGCCAAGTTAGCACAAGACAGCGATAAAATGTCGAGTCCCAAATGATTCTTCTCAAACGCCTCATAGCAGTTCACTTCGCTGCTCCTCTAAAGCGCATCTCCTCCTGTGAGGCCCACTGGATGGCTTTAAGCTCTCCCATAGTAGAGTACTCTGTACTCTAAATCGTTACCCGCTTTTTCTACCCCCCCCCCCCCCAATCGTAACGTCAATGCTGCGTGCACATCCGGCTGTGGTTTTGGAAAGGCGAGACGTGGAATGCCGTTTATTGCTGCTGTTCGTACTTGGTCGTGAAAGTTACGTGCGTTGACATATGCAAACTCATCAAACTGACGGACTTACTTGTGTGGCTGAGGCAATTAAGAATTTAAACGTGTACTCCAACAAAAATATAGATGCTCTCCGCTATTTTCTTCCCTCACACTCACCAATATTGACTGACTTTTGAACGCGGCATTTTTCCACAGTCCGCCATACACCCCTTAGCGAATGAATTCAGTTGGTTCCCAAAACTCAGGTTTCAAGAATACGCTTGTTCGTTAATGGCGCTTCAAAGTTCTTATTTTCTTCATTTTTACGATAGGCATCTCTTTCCATGATTAAGATTCCAGGAGTTCTGCACGCCTTAGTCTCTTCGTCATGCTAAACATTCATTAGGTGGTCGATACTGACCGACATATGGGGCCATGTTTCCGTTAGGGTATCATTGCACTGGCGTACTCCCGTGGTCCTCCAATCTTCTAGGATCTCTCCTTTTCCAGACCTAAAAATGGACATAATTCCGCGCCTTCACTCTTAAGACATATATTGGAGGACTTAATATAACAATTAATGTTATTGTGAACCACATAAGAAAATAAAAAAATAAAGAGACCAGACCTGTGCGGAACACACAGCACAGTCAGCGCGAAAGCTGTCAGAGCGGCCTTACTAAAGCCTTTAAAAAAAAAAAAAGAAATGGCAGCATATCCACGGAGTGAATGATGGAGAGTGCGGCGAAGCATTCGTCCATCCATTTGTTCTTGCTTCCGTCCGTCCATGCGTTCGTCTATGTGACCGTCCATGCGTCCATCCACCCGTCCGTGCGTGCGTCTGTTCGTGCGTCCGTCCCTGCGTCCGTCTATGCATCCTCCCCTACGTCCGTTCATGCGTCCATCCATGCATCTGTCTGTGTGTCCGTTCGTCCATCTATTCAACACTCCAAGTACCACCATCTCGATTCTTTTCATCATAGATTCCTCATATAGAAGCACCGCCATCCATCGGACATTCCAAGGACTAAACGAGATGTGGCACACGCGCACTTTCTTACGGCTTGCGCTTCCGAGGGTCTACTTCCCACCTTTAACCACTGTGTTCATGGTATATACTAGTTCACTGTATTCATGGCACTGCGGCATAACGCTCGCTAAACCTTTCTAAAACCAAGGAGGTTACGCCCAGCGAGTATAACGTAGCAACCTTTTCCTGTCAGATAGAGCTCAATGTACATGCCAATGGCTGCTAATGGGGAATGAGAGACAGGAGCATTCGGCTTTTAGGTAATGCGCACGCTGCGATTTTTTTTTTACTGTTCAACAACGCAATCTCCCACCGGCACCACCTTGGAGGTCAAAATGTAACACTTGTTACACACTACTACTACGACTACGAGGGACGAACGGGGGCCGCTATAAGGAGCTTCACACCTAAAAAACATGTTCTTCTCTGTGAGAGCTGATCTACCTTCGCTTTCATCACAAGGATATAGGGAGTAATCGATTGCTTTTGCGAAAAGAGTTGCCAGTAGGGGTTATTCGAAGCAGTTGCTTTAAAGCAAGGGAAAACTGAACCCTTGCAGTAGATGTTGCAGACATATAGTCATCTGGCAGATTAGTATGACCGGTGACAGTAGCGCATAGCCAGAAACTTTTTCCTTAGGGGCGAAGCTCCTGATGGTGTGGGTCTGTCGCTCCTCCGCATGTATGTATGTATGTATGTATGTATGTATGTATGTATGTATGTATGTATGTATGTATGTATGTATGTATGTATGTATGTATGTATGTATGTATGTATGTATGTATGTATGTATGTATGTATGTATGTATGTATGTATGTATGTATGTATGTATGTATGTATGTATGTATGTATGTATGTATGTATGTATGTATGTATGTATGTATGTATGTATGTATGTATGTATGTATGTATGTGTATGTATGTATGTATGTATGTATGTATGTATGTATGTATGTATGTAGGTGGGTAGCCACTGGTGGCACAGACCCGCTCTAGAGCGTGTATGTACCCCATGGGATGCGAGATGGGAGATGGTGGTACTTGGAGTGTTGACTAGATGGACGGACGGACAGGCGCATGGACGGACGGATGCATGGATAGACGCTTGGACGGATGGACAGACAGACTAGCGCGGACGTATGGATGGATGGACGCATGGACGGACAGATGGATGGGCGGACACATGGATTGACGCACGTATGGACGGGCGAAAGCAAGAACAAACGGATCGACGGGAGCACAGACGGGCTGACGGACGCTTCACCCCACTCATCATCATTCACTCCGCGGATATGCTGTGATTTTTTTAAGGGAAAGTTCAGCCATACTTTATGTATGTTCGCGCGTTTGTATGCGGACGCCTATATACGTGCGCGAAATCTCGAGAGTTCTAACTGTCTCTCTCTCCCCGCCCCCCCCCCCCCCTAGCTACGTCCATGACTGGGAATACATTGTCATTTCCACCACTCAATACAACGGGCGTGCGTCTCACGTTACGTGGGTTGGATATGGCGCTTAGCAAATTAAGAAAAATAGTGTGTGTCTTGATACAATTAGCAATAGGATGCTGTGTTCTCGCACTTGTCCCTTGTCTATTACGCCTTTCAGATTATATGTGAGTTTTGAATTAGCCAAGACTACTTTCGCATTGTGAATACTCCAAGATTGTTTATGCAAAAAACTTCTCAGAAAAATCCTCTGAGTATGTGGGACGGGCAAGAAGATCCGCTTAGGTGACGACTATAGGGGTTCTTGAGTCCTTATTTGTTCCGCAAGACAGCACAAAGTTGATGTTCATGAGCAGAGCTATGAAGTCCGGTCTCCCAGCTCACGCGGATGCGATCCGCTGCTGTTGTGTGTTGTCCTTCGACCATGCCCTCGGCATTCCATAGCGTATGTTACAGAATGGCTAGAACCACAGTTATCTATCTGCCTGTCATATGCCTGGGTAAATGAGGTGTGAGGTCATCTGGTACGAATAATTCCTGGTCTGTAACCACCACCAGTGGACAGATTGCTTTTGGGTTAGCCCTCGGTGAAGTGGTGGGAAAACACAGCTTTGCAATTTGAAGTATTGTGTGATATTATTAAATGTTGCATTATAGATATTGAGCGTAAAAGGGCATGCTAAAGCAGGTCCAGACGCTGGGCAGAGAGATGAGTATACGAATGACACGAGTTCCCCAGAAAGAGTTTATTACAAAAATGTAGTCGAGGTGCAAAGCGAGCGCTGGACATGTGTCGCTGACTAACAAGGCGGTGCGGGGAAGGAACGCTGGGTCAAGATACCAGGTCTGCTTGCGGATATTGACTTGGATGATTAGGGTGGTCGCACCACTTTGGTCAGGTTTGTACCATCGGCGACGGTGTCGATGATTGAAGCAAGTCCTCGGGCGATTTCAGTTCATCCTCATAGAGAACAGACTGGTCGTTTCGATGTCCTGCTGGTTGTCCATATCGTCGTACAGGCTCGGATTGTGCGGCGATTCCAATTCTTGATAAAACGAGGCCACGATGCACACGAAGTAAATCTGCGGTTTAAAACGAATAAGCAAAACTAGATGTTGAAGACATTGAATACTAACGCTGCCATGGTTAGAGCAACGGAGCTGAAAGTGAGGGACGAAGGGGCGATCAGACAGGGATGTCACTGTCGGCCAAGCTGATTGATGCTATAATGGGTGGACAAGGAAAAATGCCACCTACTTGAACGCAGCTCTAGTTACTGTATATGCTACCTAGCATATACAGTAGCTCTAAACGCAGCAACAGCTTAGGGGCATCTAGCGGCTCACTGGAGGAACTATGCATTCCAGACGCACCTGAAGCAAGTCTCCGTTATGGGAAAAGGGGGCAAGAAACATAGACCGGTGATCGATGAAGCCACAGAGATCGAGGACGAGGAAAACGTGTGTCTCACTGCAGCATCGGCGGTTCTGAAAAAAACTGTCGCATCTCTATGGCAAGCAAAAATCAGTTCATGAAAACGACACGATGTGCGCATCATCGCTGGGTATCTGTTGGTGACTATGTGTATTTGGATATTTATTTAGCCGGGCGCACAGAAATACAGTCAAGTTAGTACCACGACGTTCTCGTCTGCCCTTCCTTTGTCTCTCGTTCTAAGTCCCGTTGCTCGACCCATGGTCAGAAACGGACCAACTAGCTCATTGAACGGGCTCCATCGCTCACATGAGTGTGCCTACCTGCGAGATTGTGGCCACCGTGAAGATTATGCCGAACGTCAGTGCCTCGGCGTGCTGTTGGGTATGCCAAGGGGTGTAAGCAAGAAAGAAAGAAAGCGGTAAAGCACTTGTTCTGTGGAATAATCAACACAGGGCAGACATGCTTTTTCATATATTTTGAGTGGGTTACTCTTGATTTGGCAGTACGTTGATGCGTCAGAAACTAAACGGTCGAAGCTGCTATAGCATACACTGGTCTTGTGCTTGAAATTATCAACACTGCTTGCTGTTGGTACGAGAGAAAGATAGAGAAAAATAGCTGAGTGATAGAAAACAGACAGCTATCACTGGGCAGAGCTTCTAAAATTGCTGTTTGGGCTGCACATAAATAGGTACGCTGACATCTCATTTGGTTTCTTTTTGTCCGTCCGTTTTTTTAGTGCACTTCAACAAAATTTTAAATTATGAACATAATACAACTGGCCCAACTTGCCATCTTGTCGCTTCTTCTTTTTTTTTTGTCTGGAGGGAACGGGCTTCGCATATTTCAAGTAAATACGCAATCAACCGTTGCTACAACAATAGATCAGCTGTAAGGAATTGAGTACGTCCTTATCAATAGCGTGCGTGCGGCGTCATTAACATAAGATAACGGGACATGTGCCGGCATAAGGGCAAAAGGTCAACTCACGTCCAGGTGGTAATACTCGGTGACCAGGTGCAGGCATATTACTTTTACTACGAGCACACCGATGGTGTTCCACATGAGCCAAGGTAATATCAGGTAACGTTTAGGCTGCACGAAAAATACGAAGGGTGAGTGAGAAATATGTATTTTGAAAAAGTGTTGAACAATTTGGAGTACATATATAGTACCCTATTATGGGAGAGCACAAAGCCGTCCCGACACGTAGAAGCATGAGGGGGGGGGGGGAGGTTTAAAAAAAGTGGGTAATGATTTGGAGTACCAGGTACTGTACTATGGGAGAGCATAAAGCCGTTCCGTGGGCCTCACTCTTGATGAGGCCCTGCTGAGAAGAATGGAGTGTGTTTAGACAAAGTAGATAACGCTTTAGAGTACTGGTACTCTACTATCGGAGAGCGGTGTGTTTGGAAAAAGTGCTTAATGATTTAGAGTACTCGGTACTCTACTATGGGAGAGCTGAAAGCCGTCCCTTGGTTGGGCGTCACCACAGTGGAAATAAATAAGTCATACTCAACAGCGATCAAGCATAGCGAATTTTCCACCCGCGAGGCAGTATTATGCGGCCTCCGGGAGAGCGCAAGCGTCAACCTTTTCCCCTTGTCCCTTCGTATCTTCCTATGTTGAGGCCGACTTGACATTTTTGAACTCAAATGGCGTTTTCACTTGCTACATACGTTTGTGAATAGCAACCTTGTGACAGTCATGCAGAAAATAAGCACGCTTTCTATTGCAGTATTGTGCAGTGTGGGCGCGAGGCCCTCCACTGTCGGAGCGGGCGCTGCGATCGTGGTGATGCGCAGTGTTGTATCACGTGATCTCGCCTCGCTCTGGCGAGAGAAAGCTGGCAGTTGGATGCGTTGTTTCTACCTGCGACTTCGTGGTGTTCTCACTTTTGAACAGCGTTGTTTTGCTCTCACTTCATGTGTGCGGACTCCTATGGAGACTACACAATCCCGGATTGTGTAGTCTCTAGCAATCCCGGATTGTGTAGTCTCTTGGCAGAAAGCTGCAGTAAACGTTATCTGCGGCGCGCCACAGCGCGCTATATACGTATACGCGATGCCACTGTCACCTCTGTCTTTCTATGTTGTTGTGGTGGTCAATTCAAACCCTTGGGGTTAAAATGAGCACCGACCACGATTGTTCACATAAAAGCTGAATGTTTAGGTTAGCGCACGGGAGCCTCGTTCATAAGGAAAAATGATTGTGCGAACAGTCCGATTATGTATATTTTATTAACATACGACTTGCGTGCGTATATGTGGGGGGAAGTTGCCATCATTACATTAAAGAATGTACGCCGATGTCTGAATTGTCAAAGAGTCAAGATCAAGCCCCGAAGTTCGCTTTTTGTTTTATTGACATGATATGTAAGGAGATGTTGGCGCAACATTATGGCACCGGCTACTCCTTAGCCGTTGAGTGAAACTTGAGCACGTATCTTGAAGCAAAACTTACAAAGCAGTGCATGGAAAATAGAAAACTCGGGCACAGATATGCAAAGACACACTTATACGCACATATTACAATATAATGGTAAGGAAATGTTCAAAAATCAATGAATGAAGTCTCTGATAATGTCCCTCGTTACTATTCGGTCCACCAGCACAAAACAGCAGAGCACACGTCTGGTCTTTATAAAGATGTATTCGCTCGTGTGTACCTAATAGTCGACAAGTCATTCATTTCACAACACACACATGATGGGTGTCACATGATACTGTACATAATAAGTACAATTGTTACAAATGAAAGTTCGTTATTTCTTAATACTTGTCAGCAACCCCGCTGTCTTGTAAAAAACGTGTTAATGCTTTTAGCGTGTGCCTGTGAAACTCCAGTAGGCCACGGGCCCAGAAGTTTCTTCATGTTAAACGGTCTCTGGTCTAATGCCAACAGTTCGGACTTAAGACGGCGTCTCGGCGTGTCATGATGTGGACAGTCTATGAGAAGGTGACATACGTCTTCGTCTATAAATCCACATTCGCATTCGGGAGTTTCAGCTCTGCCGATTCTGTGCGAAAAATGTTTTGTGTATGCGGTGCCTAGCCTCAATCGGTGAATTAGAGTTTCCATACTTCTATCTAATGCCAGCGTAATTTTGAATGCAATAAATGGATCGATGTGATATAACACGCAGCTCTTTGTACTTTGGTCAAACCAAGCAGTTTTGCTCATTCTGAAAGTTGTATTCTTTATAATACTACGCAATTCATTTTTCGAAATTGGTAAAGAAACAGTAACGTATTTACGATGTGCTTGTCGTGCTGCTTCATCGGCAGCTGTGTTTCCGCTTATTTCTCTTTATTTTTGGTAATTTAACCCTACTCCGGTATATTTTGTGGCCAGTTGCTTCTGCGTGTTCGGCCAGCGCGTTCAACAAAACCTTCTTTCTTATACATCACAGACGTGCCACTCCAGTCTGCCAAAGCTACCCCGACCACACGGGTTTCCGTCCGCATGTGGTGTAGACAGGGAGTGTCACACCATGCCCGTGCCCCCCCCCTCCCCGAATTTTCAGTCGAAAATAACAGTCGACCACATCTGCCTTTCCGGCCCTCAATTTTAATCAAGTAGGTGCCCCGTCCGGGGCATGATATACAGTAACTCTACAAAAACAGGCTTCTAGCGCACTCTACACAGATGTGGCCACGGCTGTACAGGTGTAACCATTTATGGAGCACCTAATTGCCTACTGACTAGTTGGGGAGGGGAGGGGGTACTTGTTGAAATGAAATAGGAGTCGGTAGCAGCTTTCTTGTGGCTCGGCTTCAACTAAAAAGTACATAGAACCGTTATCGTTGTGCACGGAGAGCGCCATTCTACCCAGGTTTTGTGTAACTTTCCCTTAATGACACAATGACGACACAGAGTGTTCTCAACGCATTGCGGTTGAAACCATAGTGCCTTAATATCGCCACAAGCGTTTCGATTACCGCACACGAAGCTGGAAACCAGGTATATTGTAATAATTAACATACACACAGACAAGCTAAAAATGAGTCGGTCACGGAATGTGACGATAATACTGAAATACCAGAAGCGCGGTCAACAAGGGCAATGCCTGTTATGACATCTAATGGTGTCTTGTTGAGCCACAATGCGTCGGTAACATTGTTTCATGGATCAAGTTTTCGCTACGAAAAAAAAAAGATTAGCGTTCTACATGCTACCAGTGCCATTGCGACAATGTGAAGTTGAGATAATGCAAGGACAGTAAAAATGCTAAGCTTTTATGGAGAGGCTGGGGTCGCTGAAAGCCACTTTAACCTCTATGAGTCGAGAATACGTGACATGCCAAGGAGCCAAGCTACGTACCTGGCTTAGGCACATTCTCAGTGCTCACCTGTACTGTTGATGTGAACAGGATAACACTCACAACGATGTTAATCACACACTCGCAGCTCAGCAGGATCAGCAAATCGTGGAACGCTGTAGGAGAGCCAGAATTTACCCGTTAGTCAAGGGGATCGTCTCAGCGAAACTGCGATTAGGGCAAATTGGTAGTGCTTTTTTGCTCTCTGATGTAGGATATAGATGTACGATACCACCAAACACATTTCTCAGAGTTCTTGAGAGATAGTGTAGTCGCGCTATAGATGCCTCAAATAAAAAAATTATTCCTAATGTAACACGCACCAAAATTGGCAACGTACAACATATTTTCTGTTTCACAGCACAGCAGTTATGGCCGTGGTTAGTCATGTATTGCAGATAGAAAATAATAATCATATTTAACCGGCAAGTGCTCGATAACCGCCCAAGCATTCTGTACAGATGGCTAACAAAATAAGTTGCTATGACCAAGCTTCGTGACGTAGGCAAGCTGTGCTACTTTTTTATTATGTCTTGGGATGCTGGCCCACCCTATAATAAAAGCGTTTCATCATTTTACTCGTTTATAAATTTTTCCCTGCATATGATGTTTGGCGTTTACCTGTTACCAATGATTAATGCTCACAAGTTCTAGCTTTCCTTGCACATTTTTGGGCGCCGAATTTCGTGACACACAGTGTATGCTTACTACGATCTTTGATGTGCTTAGCAATGATTGTATGGTCTACAGCCTTTGAATTCGCCTTCGAACATACGCGTTCAACAATACGCTGCTTTCAGTTACAGATCGTACAAACCACATTCCGAATTTGAAGAGGACTGGTAATTAGGGCCACATGCAAAAGCATTGAAGTTTGTCGTCAGAGAAAACTGGCATGCCTTGCTCTCGTAAGACAGATCGATATACTCACACACACACACGAAAAAGCTACACGTGATATTCAGCTGATGACACGCGGTGTCTGATGAGGGGCGAAAGCTGGGGAGAAATGTAACGGAATTTTTATAACTGCTCTTACGTAGGAAAACAAGTAGGGTATAATGACTTCATAAGCAGGAATGTGTCATGATGGAGAGACAGGGATTGCCCCGCCGCTGTGGTCTAGTGGCTAAGGTACTCGGCTGCTGACCTGCAGGGCGCGGGTTCGAATCCCGGCTGCGGCGGCTGCATTTCCGATGGAGGCGGAAATGTTGTAGGCCCGTGTGCTCAGATTTGGGTGCACGTTAAAGAACCCCAGGTGGTCTAAATTTCCGGAGCCCTCCACTACGGCGTCTCTCATAATCATATAGTGGTTTTGGGACGTTAAACCCCACATATCAATCAATCAATCAATCGAGAGACAGGGATTTTTGAGAAGTTTGCTACATTTCACATTCCTTCGAGCATGCGCGCATAGATGTGCGCGTGGTCAAGATATGTAAAAACGTCTATATCAGATATTTTCGTATACAGTTACCTACATAGGACGTTCATTGCACACGTTCACACAGTGTGTGGTTCTTATCGTCGTATCTGCGTCAATGCTTTGATTGCAGTTTGTCAAGGGAAACCCTCGCGAGTCTTGTCCAGTTGACGTGCGCTAAAAAAAAAAAGTGCATGCTCTCATCTGATTTGGACGTGTTTGGGGTCGCGGCGTCATATTGTTCGATGTGCTGCCGTTTCTTACGTGTAGCACACTGTGAAGACTTGTGTACTCGTACTTCTTTAGCGTCGAACAACGCTGCGGCATTATTCTTCAACGAAGGCACGTTTGTGTTTCGTGTTGTGACCTATTCCTGCGAAGGAGGAACACACAATTTTCCCTTGCTCTTTTTCGGGACCAGATGCATTGTCTTTCTATGTGTTTTTTGTGTCCATATCTAACTTCCCGCGAGACTCTCACAAAGCTTTATAGCGCTTGATCACCGCTTAACTACACGACCGCTTTGCAATCGATTAACGTTTTTCCTTGTTGTTAACAGAAAGCAATGTGCTCACCCGTATATTTGTCGTTCGTCAAATCTTTCCATCCTTTGGGGTCTTGAAGGATTGTGATGTACAGGAGGAGCATGAAGGCTCGGACGGCCTGCGTGAAAGTTGATGACGCGGTGATCAGCGTTTGTAACCGAATGTCACCAGACGTTGCCACTTGAAATAACGGCTCGCCGATATCCCACATATGGGTCATTTGTGAATTGAATCTGACGTCAGGTATCGAAAAAACATATATACTACTGATTGTCAGAATGACTAAAATGTGAACACCGATTCTGAAGTATAGTTTGCCTTCCGCGGTGATACTATGCTTCAACCTATAGTGACCGTGTGAGATGCGTCACAAAAAACAAACAAAAAACAGCCACGTATCCGTGTGCTTCGCTTAAAATGTCGTCGAAAGACGATAGTCTTTTTTTTTTTTGCTTTTCGCTTTTTTTAGCCGCCTTTTTTCGTACATAGCGTCGCATTTTCAGCGCAGCCTAATGAACACTAGGGTCTCCAGAATTACGTATCTATGTAATTTCTAGTAAAACAACGCGGAATTTAACACTCATGTATTGATGTTGCGCCTCAGTTATGTGTAATATTTGCTGTTTTGGTCGACAACGTTCACAAGTTTGAATGCAGCCACCAGTTCAAGATGGCTGGGCGTTCACCAAGTGCTCAAACTTTGGTCAGGTGGCTGAATCATGTGACCTAGAGATGCCAGCGTAATCCAATCGACAGTTCAGAGGCGTGCACTACAGCCCGAATGCGATTAAGCGCAATGAATGATCTCTATAAAATAAAACGAGTTAGTTACTATCGTAAAGTGACCTACGACAAGTACAGAATTGAATTAGTACGATCACTGTGTGTAGCAGTTACATTGATATCAGGCTTGTTGCGAGGTAGAGCTCAGCTCATCATATGAGAGAAGGGTATACGGCTTTCTGTCTTCGTATGACAAGTGCACCTTCTATGGGATGATTGCCCTAAGAAGTCTTACGAAATGCTATATTCTGTTGGGTGATTGCTGGAAGAGCACATGAGAGAAGAGAGGATAAAGAAGTAGTAGAAAATATTTGGGACGTTTAGCCCCACATATCAATCAAGTAGTAGAAAATAATTAGAAAATATTGCGCATGGTAATAAATACAGTAGAGAAGGAACATAGGGGGCGGTACTTGGCGTTTTAACGGAAAACCAGCACGAATGCTAAAGTAAATTTCCATACAGAGAACACGTTAAAGAAAACAACGAAGTATGACTTTGTGAACGAAAATGGCCTATCTACAATGTCAGGATGTTATTTCACAAATATGTTCGCGCTCTTGATCGTGATATGGGTCGTGGTACAGTGAACAAAATAAAATAGACAGTTTTAGTTTAGTGTACGCAAGGCTGTACTCTCTCAACGGGCTGCGTACGCTACGTTAGAGGCTGTCTAAGATGAGCATTTCTTTACTCACGATGTAAAAGATGCCGACGTAGCGAGCGCCAGTCTTCAAGGAGCATATACAGCATGATCGTGTAAGAAGAGCCATGGCTGCCGAGTAGATGTGACGACTTCGGGGGGCGTCTTTAGGAGAAACAACTGCAAAGATAAGTCAACGATTTGTATTCCGTTGACGGTAAACGCAAGGGAATCCTTTTGTGCAGAGGCGAAAGTGATGGGTGAGTTTGAAAGTTGAAGGCGGGGACGGGTGTTGGGGTCCGCTAACACACCGCCAGTTAGTCACTTTTCTGTGTTATGCGTCACCGTTCCAACTAGCGGTATACCGTGTATCCAGTTTGATCATAATGAACAACTGCGATCAGCATAGCGCTTTCCCATAGTGGAGTACATAATGTTCTGAATCGTCAACCACATTTTCTAAACACATGGTTGTGGCGGGTTCAGTGATCAAAAAGCTTGCCTTGTTACTTATTTAATTAAACCCGAAACTAGGAACCGATACAGGACAGATGACACAGTGCGAGATCTAGATACGTGGCTTTTTATATACTGTGTACTGCGCCCCAAATAAGTATGATTAGCTGGTACCAATTAGCGCGTGTATTAATAAGTGTTTATCAGCTGCGATGTACTGTTGCGGTTAGGGTGCTTGACTACTGACCCGCATTTCACAGGGTCGAATTTTGGTAATGGTGGCTGCACTTCGATGGGGGAAGTGGCTGCACTTTAATGGGGGCAATATACCAGAGGCCTGTGCTCTTAGATTTAGGCTCGTGTTAAATAACCCCGGGTCGTCGAAATTTGCGGAGTCCCTCACTCTACGGCGTCCGCCCCGATCATGTTGAGGTTTTGCGACGTAAAAACCCTAATAAATATTATTAACGTTAGAAGACACACGCATATGGTCGAACAATAATTTCACGCGTCATTTGGTAAATTTATAACGACGCCCGTTTGAACGGGCTTCCGATGAGACATGTACGCCGTGTCGTCTCCCTAATATAAGTATATTACCTGCTTTATTGATTCGCGTCTAACTCATCGGGAGTTTCCACTTTTCGGTACAGTACGCTGCTTGTTAATTTTGATCTCCACCCCACCCACCCCTCACCCCTCTTTTTTGTTGACAATGTGTCTTAACCGCTAAAGCGTTCTACTGTAAAGCTAGAAGACGCTGGCTCGATTCTCATCAAGGAGAGTCAAATTTTGATGGAGTTAATATGCAGCAAATCAATATAAAGATACACTAAGAAGAAGGATTAAACGTTCCAGTGCTTAGATTTAGATGCACGTTAATAAAGAACGGTCAACTTCGCTGGATGAAGGTTGCATGTTTGATCTTGGCCGCGGCGGGTACATTTAGATGGAGGCGAAATGGTGTCCCGTATAGTGTGCAACGTGAGGGCACATTAAAGAACACCAGATCGTCGAAATTTCCGGAGCTCTCCACTACGGCGTCTCTCATATCTTGTTTATGGGATGTACACCCCAGATATTAATAGTAACATTATTATGATGATAGATTAGCCGCAAAGGCATTTTGCTGTGAAGCTCAAAGAAACTGGTTCAATTCCCGCCTGAGATAAATTCATATGGCATCAAAATGCAGAAAAGGAAAATAAAAAATTAATTAAAGTATGAAGCAGCCAATGCTTAGACTTGACTTGGGTGCACGTTAACTAAGAACCCCCATATTTCTCTACTATATTCTTTCCTCATGATAAACATCGCAGTTTTGCGAGTTACCACACGTACAGTTACAGTTGCTTTATGATAGAGATATCTTGGTAAATACAGGCCACTCACCCTTTTTTTTTCAGGTGAACTTGACAGGGATCGGTATGAGCACGGTAATATCGTGCAACGAGCTTCAGCTATAGCGGGACGGGATGCGGCGTGGTGAAGCGAGGCGCCGCAGATTGGTTTCTCCGCCTCATCCAGCCCGAGTGTTGTTGCCTGTCGACGGGGAGGGAAGCGGTCTCGTCAAGGGTGGATCATTCCGGCTTCCCGAGCTTCCCTAAAATAAACCGACTTCCCTTTAAATCGATAGGGAAGCGCGCTCGGCCCACGAACCACTTTCCGTGATCCTGTCACACGGTGCGCGAGGATCACGAGGCGAAGAGCTTCGTCGCGTCGATCGAAACAGCTCGGAACGATGAATCGGTTCTATTTTCTGGCCCGTGGCACTGACGTCATGACGCCGAAAAACGCGATGCTCCGTTGCTTGAGTGAGGGATAAGATAAACTGATGTATTATATTATCCTGTCTAGGTATGTATTCACAGGAGGTCACCTAGCAGTTCCTTTAAGTCTTCCCGATGCTTTGAGACCACCCGCTTTAACATTATTTCCGAGTAACCAGGTATGAATCCAGCCAATCATTTGGGTGCGGGGTTGCAGATGGGTGGAGGGTGTAAATCTTGACTTTTGTTTTTGGTAGTTATACTGTTATCACAACCATATCACAGCACGAATACTGTTAATTTGTGCTCGTGGTGGTACCGCTCAATTGTCCTAGATGATAGGAGGTGAAAATTTGGCAGGCCTTCAAGAGAGGGGGTGGGAATGCTGACACAGGCTTTTTTTTGGGGGGGGGGAGAGCAGGAAATCACCCCTGCCACCCCTCCCCCTCTGGATGTCACTGCATGTAACTCTTACATGACTGTTATAACACACACACACACACACACACACACACACACACACACACACACACACACACACACACACACACACACACACACACACACACACACACACACACACACACGGACGGACGAACGAACGAATAATGGTTTACCGATAAAACCCTCCGAGGCTTCGCCTCACTCATCATCGTTCACTCCGTGGTTATGCTGTGATTTTTTTACTTTTTGCCTATCCCGCGTTGTCACAGAACGAGCGCTCAAAAAGGGCACGCTGCCAAATTCCCGCGACGAAATGCCGGAGTGACGCCGCGAGGTCAAAAGAAAAAGAGAAAAAAAAATGGCAGCATATCCACGGAGTGAATGATGGAGAGTGGGGCGAAGCATTCGTCCGTCCATGCGTCCGTCTGTGTGACCGTCCATGCGTCTGTTTATGCGCCCGTCCCTGCGTTCTTTCATGCATCCGCCCCTGCGTCCGTTGATGCGTCCATCCATGCATTTGTTTGTGTGTCCGTTCGTTCATCTATTCAACACTCCAAGTCCCACCATCTCACATCTTTTTATCATATATTCCCCATATAGAAGCACCGCCATCCAGCGGACATTCCAATGACTAAACGAGAGGTGGCACACGCAAACTTTCTTACGGCCTGCGCTTTGGGTCCACTTCCCACCTTTAACCACCTCGAGTTCATGGTATAATCTAGTTCACTGTATTCATGGCACTGCGACCAAACGCTCGCTAAACCTTTCGAAAACCAAGGAGGTTACGCCCAGCGAGTATAACGTAGCAACCTTTCCCTGTCAGATAGGGCTCAATTTACATGCCAATGGCTGCTAATGAGAAATGAGAGACAGGAGAATTCGGCTTTTACTTTCTTACGGCTTGCGCTTCGTATCTACTTCTCATTTTTAACCACCTTGAGTTCATTCATGGTATATACAAGTTCATTGTATTCATGGCACTGTGGCTCAACGCTCGCTAAACCTTTCTAAAGCTAAGGAGGTTACACCCAGCGAGTATAATGTAGCATCCCTTTCTTGTCCGGTAGTGCTCAATGTACATGACAATGGCTGCTAATGGGGATCGCAGCGTGCGCGTTGACTAAAAGCCGAATGCTCATATCTCTCATTCCCCATTAGCAGGCATTGGCATGTACATTGAGCACTATTTTTTATTGTTAAAGAACGCACAGAAGAAATCTCTCACTGGCACCACCTTGGAGGTCAAGTGTTATACCTATTTCGGGTATGTGCCACTGGTGGTTACATACGAGGGACGCCCAAGCCACACCATAAGGAGCTTCGCCCCTAAAACAAGCTCCCCGGGCACGCTCCCTCTCCTCTCGGAAGCGTGGCTTCGCCAACGAACCTCCTCACCCCACATCGGCGGCCGAGCAAGCACTCGAAATTTCTAGAAGGAAAGAGGCGTGGTGGTGCCGGGTTGAGTCACCCGTCGGGGACGGCCCTCGTATCGTCTCGACCTTTCCCCAGCCTTCGCTGCGCATCGCGCCGACGAAATGATGAGAACTTTCTGGAATCTCGCGCGGAAGGTATTTAATCGAGCAGCCGAGACGAGAGAAGAGGAGAAGACGGAAGTTAGCGCCAGAGCGCGTAGGGGTTCCGCCGTGTAGTCGGCAAAGGTTTTGCCCGTAGGGACAAAGCAGGAGAAGAAGAGGGTTTCCACCTGAGGGGTGACGACTCGAGCTACAGGCAAGAGTGTGTGTTTACCGCTATCGAGCGAAGACGCGTGGCAACAGCTGCGTGTGTGAAGCCGACGTGTTTCGGCGAAGAAGTTTGAAGCTTGGAGAGTGGCCTATTGAAGACGTGAGGTTTCCTGGAAGAGAAACTTCGGCGAGGTTTCCTGGAAGAGAAACTTCGGGGGCTGCGGAACGACAACAATGCGGGACTTTGAGTGAGTGATTCTCGGAAGAGTATCATCCAGACTTTTGTTCCAAGAACTTTGGACTGGATAGGTTTTCTATCTCTTTAGTCTTTAAGTGTCTTGGTTGTTCAATGCATGCTACTGCATTGCAGTGCGTATCGTTGTCTGTGTCCGTTGTTTCGAGTGTGGCTGATTGTACTCACTATCGGAAAAAAAAAACGAATGGTGGGCATGGTGGAAACCACCACCCACCATTATAGTGGATTAATGTAGTGGGTGAATGGTGAAAACGCCCACCATGGCGCGTGATGGGTATGGTGGGTGCTGCAGTGCCGGCAACACTTGAGCGCGAAATGACGTCAGAATCACCGTGACGAGCTGCCACAAAAAATAAAAAAAGAATTCTATAAAAACGGTATAAAAAACACCCGACCCGTAAAAAAAAGGCGCCACAGAGGATCGAACGTGCAACCTCCGGATTCCAATTCGAAGACGCTAACCACTGCACCACACCAATTTTTTAGCTTTATTGCCTGTTTACAGGCGCATACATCAAACCACAAGCAGAACAAAAACAAGCAGTGACAGTCCGACAGAAACTTAGAATTCCCTAAGTGCTGCCAAGGGCTCCACCCTCGACAACCACTCAGGTAAAATCTCCGGAGTTTTCTGCAGTTCAACATACTTGGCCATACATTCACGGAAATACATTCGTGCAGGCCATGCATCCTGAACGCGATAGAAACCCGCCATACGGGCCCGCCATAAACAGTGAAGTCCACATAGCATAATCAAATCAAAAGGCATTCCCTCTTCGTCCACTATTGGCAGAAATCTTATACCATATGAATTTAAAGGTAATTCTTTCTGTAACGTCCTTTGAAGTACATCCCAAAAATATACTCCTTCCCAACAATGTAAGAAAACATGGTCAACATTTTCCGGTTTTTTACAGATAAGGCAATTTGTCCCCCAAGGTAAGTAAAAACCACGGTCTGCTTGAAATGTCCTGACTGATAGTGTACCTGTGTGCAGCTTGAAAAAGAAAGACTTCGCGCCAGGAGCCACTTGCATTCTCTTCACTCGTTTAAGCACATATTTCCCTTCACCTCCAGCGTACATGGCATGGTACAGCGGTTCAGGTAAAACAACATCGCATACATCTTTGTACAACTTCTTTCGAGTAACTGAAAACAAATATTCATTGTAAAATCTTACAGATAAAAACCGTACACTTATAATAACCTCTTTAAGATACCCGCGCACAGCACCGGCCATGTCATTCGTGCTAACCACATATATCCAGGTAAAGCCCGCGTCAGTCTCATTTGGCACACTGTACGTAAGAAAGGGTCCCTTGTGTAGCGAAAAAAAAATAACCTATTTATGACTTGGCGTATGAAAAGATGTGTTAAACCAAGCCCTCCGTGTTTCACTTTTCGAAACAGATTACTTCGACTGCATCTCTCCCAGTTCGAAGCCCACACGAACACTGCGAAGATACGATGAAACTTCTGTATGTTTGCCCTTGAACAATGCAATACTTGCATCACATACCAAAGTTTTGAGGCAAAGAAAAGATTACAGACAGTCGCCCTAGCAAACACTGACAGATGATTACCGTTGCATCTATTAGCTTTCGTCCGGATTTCTTTCGCTTGTTCTTGCCAGTAGTTCTCATTATCTTTATAAAATTCCAGTGGCACCCCTAAGTACTTGACAGGTGTGGTCACCCATTTAACATTGGCAAAATAGTCTGGTTTTGATGACCACTCCCCATGCCAGAAACCCAGACACTTTCCCCAGTTTACTAGACTGCCAGTTGCCTTGCCGAACCTTTTAACCACACTGATGGTAGTGGTAACACTATCTTGATCAATACAACAAACAGCCACATCGTCGGCATATGCCAAAATTTTAACTTTGGATTCTTGTAATCTAAAGCCACGAATGCAACTGTTTTGAGCTATTGCTAAGCACAACGATTCTATATATAAACTGAAAAGTAGGGGGCTCAGCGGACAGCCCTGACGGACAGAACGCTTTATGTTAATTGTATCTCCTAGCGTCTTATTGATTACCAGTCGGGTTGTGCAGTTCCGGTATGCCATAGATACTCCATCTCTGATTACAAAACCAACGTTGACATGGTCAAGAATGGCAAGTAGAAGGTTGTGGGAAACACAATCAAAAGCTTTCTCGAGATCAATCTGTAGAATGGCTACCCCTACTTGATTGGCATCGCTACACTCGAGCACACAGCGCATCTTGTGTATATTAGTCACAATGGAGCGTCCCACAATCCCACATGTTTGGTGAGGCCCTACTAATTCTTTGATTACCCCTTGAAGTCGCCGTGCTAGTGCTTTCATTAAAATTTTGTAATCACAATTAGTTAGTGATATCGGTCTATACGAAGAAACTAATTTTAACTTCTCCGAGTGTTCTGTCTTAGGTATCAAAACTGTATGTGCTTCACTAAAGGACCTAGGGAGTACATTAAGTTTATAAGCTTGATTGAAGACATCTGCAAGTACTTGGGATAATTCATTTTTGAACTCCTTATAAAACGAAGCACTAAGCCCGTCCGGCCCTGGAGATTTACCAGGATTCATTTGATCTATAGCCCTTTCTACTTCCGTCGGCGTTATAGATAGCTCTAAAGCTGATTTGGTGTTATCTGACAACTTCGGCATTCTGCTAAGGAACTCCTGCTTAAATGCCTCTGAATCAATGGGCGTGGCAGCGAAGAGTCCTTCATAGTATTTGCCAAACGCTCGTCCTATGCTCTCATTGTCCGAAACTTCGATACCGTTGACTTCAATGGCATCTATGTGATTTCGTCTGGCATGACTCTTATCTAATCCAAGCGCTCGCTTCGTCGGGCGATCATCCACAGTCATTGATGCTGCTCTGGCTCGCACTAGCGCTCCGCGATAGCGTTCCTCCTCATATACCTCTATCCTCTGTTTAATACTCCGCAAATCGTCACCATATACTCCAGTTTTTTCACATTCAAGAGCTGTTAGTCTCTCAAGTGTTCATCTAAGCTCTTTCTCATTCTTCTTAGATTCAAAAGATAAAACGCTAGATCTCTTTATTGCTTTTATTTTGATTCGCTGCTTGAATAGCTCCCATTCTTCTCCTATTTTGTCCATACACTCTATGTTAATATTACTTATTTTTTAATAACTAATGCGCTAAACGACTCATCCCTTAAGAGGTTAGAGTTCATTTTCCACTGTTCCCAAGAAAAGGCGTTCCTTTCTTTTTTTGACCCGATATTGTATTTTACAAGACAGTGATCGGAAAAGGAAACAGGGACAACATTATAACTGCTACACTGGGATATCGCATCTGCAGTAAGGTAAAGTCGATCCAATCGGGCATTACTTGTGCCTTGAAAGTGGGTATACTTCCCATCTCGGGAGCTATGCAAACACTCCGCAACATCTACTAATTCGTGTTCAATAATCACCTGTGCCAGGACATCACTGCTTCTATCTTTAACGTTGCGCCTGCTTGATCTATCACTTTCATTCAAGACACAGTTGAAATCACCCACCAATAAGAGTTTCCTACGAGTACACATATGTTGTCGTAAATTGGAAAAAAAAACCCGATCTTTCCTGGCCAATAGTTGGAGCATAAACACATATAATGCGCCATTCAGTGTCACAATAAACAATATCACACCATACTACTCGGCCTGAAGAGCAAGAAAAGACATTTTCTATGACTAATCCTGGCAGTTTTCTAACAAAAAGAACACATCCCCCTGATGTGCCTATGGCCTGGCTCACAGTGGCAAAATACCGTGATGTAAACTTAAGCACCATGCTCCCAGTCTCCTCCTCGCCTTCAACTTTCGTCTCCTGCACTGCAAGAACATCCAGATTTTCTTTTAATAACAACCGGTAGACTTGGCTTTGCTTCTTCTTTGAAGCCAAGCCTCTAACATTCAGCGTGGCGAAGCTAAATGATACTTGAGGCGCCATTACAACCATGTGGAGGAGTTAGGCCCGGAGCATGGCACTTACCTTGCACGTCTAGCGCTATACGCTAGACGCCTCCAGGACCGTCCGACCACCCGGTTTCACTGCACAGTAGAATTGAATTGTTCGCATCTTTTTTGTCCGTGGTGCCACCAGCTCTTGCTCTCATGCTGGTGCGTCTGCCAGTCGGCGTCTTTGCCGGTGGTTCTTCCACGCTACTTGCACTGTTCTTGTCTCCCGTCTTCACAGGTTCTTCCAATGGTCTTTTAATGGCTGAAACGGCACCGCTGGGCCAAGAGACGCGGCTGGCGTTGCACGTGTTTCCGTCTATCTTCATGTCGAAACCAACGCTACAGGAGGCACCATCGACAACTTGGCCCTGCTCCGACGCATGGGCAGACGCTCCGGCTACTTCACAGCCTGCGTCTGTCACCGCAATGTCAGCTGTATCGGTCGATACAGCTGCAGAACCTGGTCGAGTGTAAACAGGTGCCGGTGTAGATTCGTCTACTGATGTTGCAGATGTGCAGTTCAAATTTTCAGCGACTTGATCTCCGCAACCTTCAGCCGCGTCTTCTGCTTCTGTCACGTCCATAATGTGTTCTGACGCATCTTCGGCCTCCGCTGACGCGGTCATTGCGGCGTACGAACGGACGAATTCCGCGTCCCCATGCCCGAAACGCCGGCAGCGCGAGCACCGAGGCACCTTACACTCGCGACCCACATGTCCTGTTCCGCTGCAACGCAGGCATTGCATAGGCCGACCTGGGGCTACCACTAAGGCTAATTCACCGGCGACTCGTATCTGATGAGGCAGGTCCTCGACTTTCATACCGCTTTTCAGCTTAATGAAAACAGTGCGGGTCGTCGAATTCTTCTCATTTAAGCCCAAACTCCATAAGCGCGAAAATGCACGCGACAGCGACGAGCGACGCGACGTAGATCGGCGTCGCGCGATCAGTCGCTCGCGCAGGCAAACTCCATTCACGCGACGGCTTCGGCGAGCGAATTCCACTGTTGCTGGCATGAGGCCGTCAACTCGCACCAAGAAAACCGCGTAGCGAGCGGTTTCCAATTTAAAAATAAGATATATTGTTGTGTAATGGAACGGAAAGTGTTTATTATTGCCTTGCAGCATTTTTTATATGCGCATGCGTAATAAACATTGCGTTATTTCTTGTTGCACATACGTGACTCGGGCAGGGTCACGTGCACCTATGTAGTCTTCGTCTTTTCCGGTTTTTCGCTATTGGCTGCTTGAGCCCAGCACTTCCGGGCGATGAGCGACGGTTTCCAAATCTGGAGAACCGAGCGATCGCGCGAAAACGAGCACGCGACACGTCGCGCGAACGCCCTGTTTCGTCGCTCATAGCGTCGCTCGTCGCTGTCGCGTGCATTTTCGCGCGTATGGAGTTTGGGCTTTACTCCTTCCACACGCCAGCGTTCCCGGGTCACTTCTGTAACTTTCCCGAACGCTGCCAACGCCGTGCGGACATCTTCGTCTGAAACGCCGTGTAACAGCCAGAGAAGCCGCAGCCTCACCTTCTGCTCCTGAGGGTCGATAACGAGGCAGCGGCGTCCCTTGACCTGGAGTTCTTTTAGATCAGTCAACCTCTTCGTCGCCTCCTGGCTGTTAAAGGTGACGGCCCACACATGGTTGATCTGGTAGGCGCCCAATGCAATTACGTCGGGAAGCAGTCGTTCCTTGTTCAGGGCGTCTCGGAAATCTTCGACCTTGAAAGGCCTCACTCAAATATCACCGTGCAAAAACACTGTGTTCACAACAATACGTCCTGTTGGCAAATTCGGCAAGATGATCTCATAATCCTTGTCACTTTCGTCTGTAATCCTGTTTCCGCGGCCACCAAGGACCGCCTTTGCCACTCCGTGGGAGCCCATGATTCCTGCGTCCGACGCGTGCGAGTTGCGGCGAAAGAATGCACTGCGCCACACCAACATGACGTTGATTGTGTGTTAAATACTTAGTTGGCATACAAACTTAAGGTTAAACTTAAGTTATGTCTGTCGGGTACACAACATAGACAAGATCTACACCTGCTACTAAAAATTGCACATTTATTAAACACAAGCAACTGCGGCCTCTAACGATTGCCACTATGTTAATGGCACTAGTGCTATTTTTTTTACAATTCACAACTTCAAGAAAAAAAAACTAAGTGGACTGGGAAGCAGCAACAGTTTACCGGCGGGTCTGCCAAGTTTAATATTCGTTTCACGCTCGTTCTAAAGGGCGAAATCTGCTCACGCTTTATGACGCTTCTAGGCTCATTCCATAGATACGACCGCCTAATTTGTTTTATGGAGTATTGGGATGCTTTTCGCGCAATGTAGAGGGCGGTCGCGTCAGCGCAATGCTGTAGCTCTTTCGCTAAAGCAACAACTACATAACGGCTTGGCCAAAACGAATGCAGTGTGCCGGAAACATTACGCTATCATATTGGTTCACCAAGCACACGAATTGCCACGTCTGAGTTCTCGTACAAAAGCTAGAGAAGTGCCGGCGAGTGCGACCGGTGGCTGTCGGTGAGATTACGTTTTCTGGGAGTGCTTTAATCGCGTAGCATGGATGTTTGTTGCTTCTTGAGCGGACACCATACGCAATGAAAAATGCTTCATTTAGGTTAATTTATGCCATATGGCTGCGCTGTATTGTCATACTTAATCGTCGTAATTGTGTATTCTGAAACCCGGAAGCACGGATAACACAATTGTACGGGCTTGGTCAGTAGGCCTAACCTTTGGTGGAAATCATGGTGGTAGAACATGTAGTGTACAGATCCCAGCTTGGTACACTATATAAATTGCCCGCCATTATAAGCCCACCCATCATCTGCTTACTGCTTCCCAGCATTATCGCGATGGTGGAGAGAGCTTCTCAGCTTGGTACACCATGTGGCCCACCATAACAAGCAGCACCCATCATCTGCTTAGTGCTTCCCAGCATTATCGCAATTGTGGGAAGAGTTTCTCAGATTCGTACACCATGTAGCCCACTATAATAAGCACCACCCACCATATGCTTAGGATTTACCAGCATTATCGCAATGGTGGGCAGAGTGTCCCATTATTGCCCACTATATAGCCTCTGCTTTCCACCATCATTTCCACTTTACCCATCATCTGTACACCATACCACCCAGTATGTCCCGGCATAACCACCATATTTTCCACTACGTCCCACCATAGCCATCATAATTTCCACCATGCCCACTATTATTTCCACCGTGCCCACTATTATTTCCACTACGCCCACCATGTTTTTCAGTATCCACCATGGCAATTTTTCCGATAGGGCTGTGTAGTACGTTGTTTGGTGGGTGACATATTGTATTCAACTAATGTGGAGTGTGCATTCTTGTGTATTGTTTTCGATCTGCCATTTCTGAGAATATAATTTTTGTTTTGTTTATCAACTCTCGGCTCTGACTTGCTCTTTGGCCACAGCCGGCGTCCGCTGGCGCGCCGAAAAGGACCACTTCTAAATTGTCCACGCTTTCGTGGTGCGGTTCGGGGGGCCGATACTTCGGCCCTTGGAATTAGCCCGGCAATCGCCTCCCTAATTAACGGGACCTGTGTGACAATTAATCTGGCGTCTGCGACAGGACTTTTTGGTGCACAGTGTGTCCAAAATAGTGAGAAAGAGCCTCGAGTTGTTGATAGTGCTATCGGAACGATTTTGTGTGTTGCTCAGTGTTCTCGTTAACGAGTGCAGGGGAGTGTTCCGATAGACTGATTTAGGCAGATACTTTTTGCACGCGGCAAGACTTCATTTGCGAGACACGATGGATCTCGAAAAGTTAGTAGCTCTTGGTGAGAAGATGGGTCTTTCTGGCGTCGAACTACGGAAGTGGGTCACCCAGAAGGAGAAAGAAGAAAAAGAGAGGGCCAAAGAAGAAAAGGCAGCTGAGCGGGAAAAAGAAAGGTTGGCGGTCGAGAGAGCCAAAGCGGAAAAAGATGCTGAGTTGGAGAGAGAGAGAGGTTGGCAGCTGAGAGAGCCAAGGAAGAAAAAGCAGCTGAGTTGGAACGAGAGAGGTTGGCAGCTGAAAGGGCGAGGGAAGAAAGAGAAGCAAAGGAGCGACAGCTGAAAGAAGAAAGAGAGGCAAAAGAGCGACAGCTGAAGGAAGAAAGAGAGCAGCAATTGAAGTTGGAGCTTGAGAGAGAAAAGTTGGCAGCTGAAAGGGCGAGAGAAGAAAGAGAAGCAAATGAGCGACAGCTGAAGGAAGAAAGAGAGGCAAAGGAGCGACAGCTGAAAGAAGAAAGAGAGGGCAGCGGCAGCACGAGATGGAACTCGAGCGGCTCCGTTTGCAACAGCAAAGTGAAACTACCGTCCAAGCTAGAGTTGAAAACAGCGAACGGGAAGATCACAGCTTCCGCTTGAACCCAAGCAAGCTGCTCGTAGCGTTCGATGAGAGGAAGGACGACCTTGACGCGTACCTTCACCGATTTGAGACGATTGCGAGGAGCCAGAATTGGCCGGAACATCAATGGGCAACTGCTTTGAGTACCTGCTTGAGTGGTGAAGCGCTCAGTGTGTACGGTAGGCTGACGCCGACTGATGCAGCCAACTATGCAAAGGTGAAAGCTGCTTTGCTGAAGCGATTTAGATTTACTGTGGAAGGATTCCGGGACAGATTTCGGACAGGAAAGCCAGCTGATGGGGAGACGGCTACGCAGTATGCCGCCCGACTTTGCCATTATTTCGACAGATGGATTGAACTTTCAGGGACAGCGCAGGAGTACGATGAGCTTAGAGAGCTCCTAATTAGAGAACAATTTCTTACTAGCTGCCAACCAAGCCTGTCGCTGTACTTGAAAAAGAGGAAGGTTGAGTCACTTGAAGGCATGCTTGAATTGGCTGATCAATTCTCGGAAGCGCAAGGTGGCACGAATTTAGCCAGAGTCAAGAAGGAGTGTCCCGAAGATTCGAAGAAATCGGCACCCGAACAAAAGAAGAGTGCGCCAGAGAGCATTCCGCGATGTTTTCTGTGTAACCGAGTGGGTCATCGCGCGAAAAACTGTCGAACAATCTTTACGAGCCCTGCGGTAGCAAAATGTTTTAAGTGTGGACAAACTGGGCACAAAGCAGGCGCATGTCGAAACGGAGCGAGTCAAACTCACCAGGTATCCTGTGTGCAAGCGGCACCGAAATCTGGTAATAATGCCGTCACCGACGGATTCGTATAGTAGAAAAATGGGGAGAAAATTCCTATTGTGGGTGCTGTAATGTCAAAACAGCCAACCGGTGTTGCGAACGGAATGCCAACGCTGCCTGGAAAAGTTGCGGGCGAGAAGGTTACGGTGTTAAGAGACACCAGTAGCTCCACTGTTATCGTGCGGAGAAATTTTGTACGGGAAGGTGAGTTAACAGGAAAAACTAAACCAGTTTGCCTAATTGACCGTATGGTTCGGATGCTTCCCGAAGCAGAAATTGAGGTTGAAACCCCGTACTTCAGCGGGAAGGTTACTGCTTTATGCATGACGACCCCCCTGTACGACCTCGTCATCGGAAACATTGACGGGGCGCGAGGGCCGAATGATACAAACGATTGGGAGAAGACCCGAAGATGGAGCCCTCGCCAACCCAGCGACCGCGAGATACAGTGGAGGAGCATCCCATGACGGATCTCACTAGAGCCCAAAGTGAAGCCGCTGCGCAAGAGACAGTGAATGAGATGATGATCGTGTTGAATGAGTTCACGGGCCGAGCAGCTGGACTTACGTCGGCACGACCTCAACCGACCGACAGTGTAAAGGTGACGGAGTTGGCCAGCCAGGCCAAATGTTGGGACGTGAACAAGCGGGTGAGTAACCGGGCAGGATCGGTTGAGCGTCATGACCCGTTAGCAGTGTCGGAAGTGACAACGATGGCTGAAACGCCGCCTCAGATACCGTCGTTGGAAGGGGCTCGCCGGAACAAAACGAGCAAAAACAATAAGAGGAGATCGAGAGAGCACCGCAAGAAAGGGCGCAAGCGCCGCTCGAAATGCACCGGATAGGTGTCGAAGACGATTTGGAATGTGTTTGACAGTGCTATATGTTAAGTTAATGTGATTGTTTTCCTGTGCCACAACTGTATGTCGAGTGAGTCAAAATGTTTGTTACGGTGACGTGATGTATAGTATTGTATAATTGTTGTAATGAGAGAACTTTGTACATTCGCATTGTTTGGAATATGTGATGGAGCTTTGCATTCATGTACCTGTGGGTATATTTCATGTGTTGTGGAATTGAATTACAATGTACAATTGTATTGAGCGATCTATTGTGGATCTGAAGTGTCATGAGCGACGGATTGTGTTACAGTCTGTGAGAGTGTGTGGTGTCTGTTCGCGCTCGTTTGTGTGGTTTTGAATATTATGAGATAATATTCTTAAAGTGGGGGGCAGTGTCACAGAACGAGCGCTCAAAAAGGGCGCGCCGCCAAATTCCCGCGACGAAACGCCGGAGTGACGCCGCGAGGCCAAAAAAAAAGAGAGAAAAAAAAACTCCCCGGGCACGCTTCCTCTCCTCTCGGCAGCTTGTCTTCGCCGACGAACCTCCTCACCCCACATCGGCGGCTGAGCAAGCACTCGAAATTTCTATAGGGAAAGAGGCGTGGTGGTGCCGGGTTGAGTCACCCGTCGGGGACGGCCCTCGTATCGTCTCGACCTTTCACCAGCCTTCGCTGCGCAATCGCGCCGACGAAATGATGAGAACTTTCTGGAATCTCGCGCGGAAGGTATTTATTCGAGCAGCCGAGACGAGAGAAGAGGAGAAGACGGAAGTTAGCGCCAGAGTGCGTAGGGGTTCCGCCGTGTAGTCGGCGAAGGTTTTGTCCGTAGAGACAAAGCAGGAGAAGAAGAGGATTTCCACCTGAGGGGTGACGACTCGAGCTACAGGCAAGAGTGTGTGTTTACCGCTATCGAGCGAAGACGCGTGGCAACAGCTGCGTGTGTGAAGCCGACGTGTTTCCGGCGAAGAAGTTTGAAGCTTGGAGAGTGGCCTATTGAAGACGTGAGGTTTCCTGGAAGAGAAACTTCGGCGAGGTTTCCTGGAAGAGAAACTTCGGGGGCTACGGAACGACAACGCGGGACTTTGAGTGAGTGATTCTCGGAAGAGTATCATCCAGACTTTTGTTCCAAGAACTTTGGACTGGATAGGTTTTCTATCTCTTTAGTCTTTAAGTGTCTTGGTTGTTCAATGCATGCGACTGCATTGCAGTGCGTATCGTTGTCTGTGTCCGTTGTTTCGAGTGTGGCTGATTGTACTGTGTAGTACGTTGTTTGGTGGGTGACATATTGTATTCAACTATTGTGGAGTGTGCATTCTTGTGTATTGCTTTCGATCTGCCATTTCTGAGAATATAATTTTTGTTTTTTTATCAACTCTCGGCTCTGACTTGTTCTTTGGGCCACAGCCGGCGTCCGCTGGCGCGCCGAAAAGGACCACTTCTAAATTGTTCACGCTTTCGTGGTGCGGTTCGGGGTGCCGATACTTCGGCCCTTGGAATTAGCCCGGCGATCGCCTCCCTAATTAACGGGACCTGTGTGACACGCGTGTAACATCTTTTCGGGACCCTTAATGCAAGATTTAAAACATGATAGATATACTTCATATCACGAGCCGAAACCCCGACATGGTTGTGAGGCACGCCATACTTTGCGGCTCCGGAAATTTAGTGTTTAATGCGCTCTGGCATCTAAATGCAATTAACCGTCACAGCCGGGATCGAACCTACGACCTTCCGGACATACATGCACCAAAACTACGGACTTGAGGTACGAGTAAAAGAAACTGAATGTATACCTGGTTTTCTATTGCAACAGATAAAAAGAAAACAAATGGCGGGACGACAAAAGTTAAAGCAATGACTACAAATATAACTAGCTTCGTTATTTGCTCACGTTGTTCCCATAATTGCAAGTCATGCAAGTTATTGGGTGTAATTTCAAGAGCGTGGGCTGTACTCGAAAAGGCGACCGCCCGGAAGCGATCCAATTGCTTCAGCTGTGCTGTTTATAGGCGCTTCCGTCCCTTTTTGAGCCCGGAGGTCATGCGTAGTGTGGACCATATATCCTGCGATATTTTTTGTACAACTTTTCTTTTGTTTCTTTCCACCACAGTACGCCGCGCGCAGACCTCGCCGATAAGACGGCAAGAACGATCCCATGACGTAATGGTGCCCCAAGATGTGACCATGTGACTGCAACAGCGCATACGCAAAATATCAGAGAATCACCGTTAAAGAATGTTACACGTGGGCTGTCCAGCTTCATTTTACATTCGCCGCCGGTCACGCTGTGCTTTCTGTAGACGCCAGTTGTCGGCGCCGTGTGTACTGGCTTGCTTCAGGCGTGGGGCGTGCGATAGTCTTAGTTCGTTCAAATAGCGTTTCAACCTTTTTTTTTCTGAGTGTGTGGACTTTATCTGTGGACTTTACCTGGACTTATGGAGCTGCGTACCACCAACAACGTCGCCTGATGTTGGAGGAACACTGCGAGCTTCGTCTTCAGAATCAAATTGGTGAGCCCTCTATCATGACAGGCCGGCGAGGCGTTGCGTCGTTGTTGACCGAACATCACTCGCTATAGATTCGCAGTTGAACCGAAGTTTAGGGTTGAGTGGAACTTTAGCGAGCGGGTTCTTTGAATAGTGCCGTCATGGTTCTACTTCCCTTAGGCACAGAGCAGGCTCGGCTCGCGGTTAACCTAAGTAGCTTTGTTAGGCCTGTGTCAACGGGAGGTGGACCCGACCCGGAATGCTGGTGGTTCACCTGCAGCCATCATTTCGTGCCTGTATTGTTGGTGGTGCGTAATGTGGTTTTCGCGGGTCGCAACACGGCATCCCTCCTGTCACTCGCCCATTATTTTAGCTGGGATTTTTTTTTTCCCCACGGTTTAAGTGATTCCTTTGCAGATGCTGACCCCTTGCCCTCTTCATTTTGCAGCTGGAACTTGGCTGCTAGATGACTGCACATGAACCAGTGGCTTCGCGTTCAAGCATTATTCGTGAGACCACATTTATTTTTTACGCGTGTTTTCATCTCCTAACAAGTTTTTTTCTTCCGTTCCAGGAGCTCTGACGTAGTGTACGTATGTACATACTTATACGCCCCGCGTCATTCCTGCGTATATTCCGCATTATCACCGACGGAGTCAAGGCGGACGTCCTACCGGCATTCCATCGAGTAAGCATGACTCTCGTATTTCCGTGAGTGTAGAACAGTGCGCGCAGGGCCACCTTGCTTCAAGCTTTGTTAATCGCAGCCGTTGTTCTCTGAAGGGTTATCTTGTCCAAAGTTGTAGGGGTGCTCACCACTCGCCGTATGGCGACTCGACGTCTTACTCATTGCGTTGATGAGCTCGGAGTCGGAAGCCCGGGCTCTGTGGTTGCCGCGGCCATGTTGGACGCGTGCATTTAGTTGATAGCATTTCGGTTTCAGGGTGCCGCTCGTTGGCTTGCATCCACGTGCGCCACGTGGTAGCTAGTTTATCACTGAAGCGCGCCTAGTAATTTTTTAAAATGAATTAATTTGTCTGTTTTCTTTGTGCTGGTCTCGTCTCTTACAGTACTTAAAAAATAACTGTTCGTAATTTTCACTCGGTTTACTGACAGCCGAGGGGTGGCCCTATAGTCGGTTATGTTGTAAACGGTATATTATTGTGCAATGTCTACATTCAACGAGTTTGTTTTTTCTACAGTGTTGTACACATACGCTAACAGTAATCTCAGAACTTGGGTCTTAAATGTCAGCTCTTCCTCTAAGCTTACGGCTCTTTAGATACGTTTTGCTGCTAATGTCCGCCTAATTAGGTTGTTATAATTCGCGTTGTGCTTAACATAGAATAGCGAACCCGTATGAAAGGGTCTGGTTTTAGTATACTGGATGTCTTCTGGTAGTAAAGGAGGGATTATTGGTCAGCTGCCAGTTCGTAAACATCATATGGCTTCGTGATGCCAGCAGGCAGCAAGTCTTGCACAGCTGCGTCGTAGCTATCTGCGGCGCTGACTAACGCTCTCTGGTTTGCATGCATTTATATTCCACAACATGGACGAGAGCATGCTTTCCGCTGTAGCTCATTTGATAGAACATCTGACGCATTATTCAAAGGCCACGGGTTCGATCCCTGCCAGCTGCAGGTTCTTTAAGTCCACTTTTTTCTAGATTTACATCAAAGTTAATATAAATAACATCTCCTATGCTTTCAATGTCACTTGTGGGTTATAGTTTTAATGTTCTGGCTAACGAAAATTAGCCTTGAGGATTCCCCTTTTGTTCCCTTTCTTTTTTTATTTTTGATAAGCTGCCCCGCCGCGGTGGCCTAGTGGCTAAGGTACACGGCTGCTGACCCGCAGGTCGCGGGATCGAATCCCTGCTACGGCGGCTGCATTTTAGATGGAGGCGGAAATGCTGAGGCCCGTGTGCTCAGATTGGGGTGCACGTTAAAGAACTCCTGGTGGTCGGAATCATACCGGAGCCCTCCGCTACGGCGTCTCTCATATGTTGGTTTTGGGACGTTAAACCTCACATATATCAGTCATCAATTAGTGACAAGTTTTTATTCAAGATTATTTCTGCACGAATTGTGACCAACTGCCTGAAAATGACACATTTATCCAAGTTCCAAGGCATTCGGTATTACATTCCAAGAAATATATTGGCTTTGTTTATCGAGGGACAGTGATTAATCCTAACGAGTAATTAATCTACTGGGCAGTCCGTTATCATTTATTTTTACACAAACCATAAACTCAAGGCTAATGTGCGATTTGTTTTCGGTTGTATGCATTTAGAGCAAGCAATCCATACCTTTGGCATTGGAGTTAGAATGCAGGCTCTTTTGCGGAGCCATCGAAGAAAGCCGTGCCTTCACTGGCGTGGTTGGCTGCAATATTACGCAGCTAATAAGAAATAAGTAAAGACTGAGATGTAGAATCGTAGAGTATTGCAATCGACATTGGCTTTTTGTCTCCTTTTGTGTCGGTGTTTGTGTGTGCAGTCTTTTAACGCCAATAAATACCAGCTAGAGCTCCGCTAGGTTACTTTACCTCGCCCTTTCTCGACCCATGAACCGGCCAAACGCCACTTCTGTCCTAGTGTGTACGTTGAGAATAGAAGGATTAATAAGTTCACTGACTTCTCCTCAAAATCGCCGTATTCACAACACACCACCATTGCCACTTCGGCAAAAGATCGCCTGGTGGGCGTCCTCGCGGCAATTCCTCGAGTAAGCACATTCTCGTATCTCCCCGAGCAGTTTGAACAAAAAAAAAAAACTGCTTCTAGCTGATATAATCTCTGCCATCGTTGTCAGAAAACGTTACCATGGGCATGCCGGAATGTGACCGTATACACAACACTCACCATAGTGACTTGGCGGCTACAGCGTTGCGCTGATACGAGCTAAGCGCGGGTGCTACAGTTACAATCGCCAGCAATGGCTGGAGCACGTATCTTGTTATAGAACTCGTGTGTTCCGATATAAACGGTACGTAAAGAAAACCTAGCTCTTTAAAAACATCAGGTACTCGGTCAATTCATCGTCGCATCAAAGTGGGCTGTTGGTAAATCAATACGGGAACACAGTATTTAGGTGCCATTGATACATCGACACAGGGCGCAGACTGGCTGTACTCTCTAAAAAAAAAGTTAGTAAAAAGGTAGCAATTGCAAGCAAAAAGGTAGTAACTGCAGTGCTTACTACCTTTCTTCTACCGTTACTACCCTTTTGCGACCTTTTTGCTACCTACGTTAGTAAACAGTTAGTAACTGAAATGAAAGAGCTAGTAACTCCAGCCGTTACTACCTTTCTTGCCCCGTTACTACCTCTTTGCTAGCCGGCTTTTGACTATCCATTCTAATATAGTGTGTGAGTGTGATTCTGATAATTTATGAGAGGAATCGTCTCGACGTATAATCATTACATAGAAAAATGACGCAGAAGGTATCCATAGATCAAGAAAATAAATTTTGGTTTAAATTACGCAACCGAGATATGTAAACGCCATTCTGATATTGTCGAAACGAAGAAGTACGAGTTAACAAACCATAAGCAAATGCTACACGTGTCGCTATAGACAATCACAACAAACTTAGTAAATTACAGCACATATTAACAAGACTGTCAGATGAAAATAACCAGACGGTCACAATTACCCTCGAGGACAGTCACAGTTAGTCCACAGCGGCGTGTCACCAAATATTATCATTGTTTTGGTGCGTCAAAACCCCAAAACGATTATTACCTTTTAAATGCAGACATATTAGTCGTGTGAAGCGTTCAAATGCACTGAGAATGAGTTCGGTACATTGCTCCGGCCATTGTACATGATGCCTTTTTGTGGCAATTTTATAATAAATAAATATGAGATATAATCTTTTATCAGTAAGGCAGATTAAATGTCTTGTGCTACGTCACCAAGCACACTTAACCAGGTAGTGTATTATAGTGTTATAGGTTTATATCTGTTAAAATTCGTCCTGAAACCCAACTGCTCCCCCTGTGCTAGACATGCCCCTGCAAAGTAGGGGCTATATATACCCCACGGTTGCTTTCACTACATGTATATGTATAAAATATACTGCTGGCAGTAACAGCAGAGGTAGTAACTGTTACCACCCTCACCATTACTTACTGCACTTACTACCAGAGTTGTAACATGTGTGACAAACCATACCCCAAAGTTAGCATGTACTATCACCTTTTTTCTAAGAGCGTAGTTTTGAGTCTTGTGTCTCGCGTTGCTTGCTTCTGTTCTCAGTCAATGCACTTGATTGACTTAATCACGCCCCTGTTTGGCGTTGATGCCTTTTCCTAGCTAGAGGCTAGTACAGATACTATTGTTGTTACTAACCAGGAAGGCTTCCATAGTGTAAGCGTTGGGCTAGCTGTTGCTGCATGATTTCGGCGTGTCACAACGCATGTAACGAGGACGAACATAGACAGAGCTCTGAACTTGCAACTGGTTCTTATTTCACTGCCACAGCAATGTATATGCGCGCCACATCAACCCATCATTCATATCTCATGTTTCGCAAAAAAAAAACCTCTTCGTTAATTGGTTACTCTTTTTGTTCGACATAATATTAACGATAACCGACAGACAATTACACCAAGGAAAGTATAAGGGGTTTTATTAGAAGTAATTGTAATCCAGTTGTGCAGACAGAAAAGTGCACGAAAAGATAACTTGCCGGGTACAGGGACCGAACCTGCGACCTTGGAATAACTCGTCCGGTGCTTCAACAACTGAGCTATCACGACGGCTCCCCCCCGCCCACTTTATGGGATATGTATGTGCATTTAAACGTGGCAGCTTCAGTCAGTGCCATTTGTTGTCATTGAGGTGAATGTGGGACTCATTATTTGCCTATTGGCGTCACGCGTCACGTGGTCCTATTACGGGCTGGCATCTGACCAATAGTTCTTCGCATAGCACCTGAAGGCGTTAAGTCTCCCAGAACGAGACCCCTGTTATGAAAGGTAAATTAAGGGCGCGTTCTTTGTTAGACAACAATAATGAGAACTGAAAATTGTACCAAAAAAAAGTATAGGGGATATTAGACGTGGTTCCTTAATAAACGTATTAAGGAACATAGGTACATTGTACGTAAAGCTATCGGTGTGTATTTAGTAATTACCAGGATTGTGTGGGCTGGCCTCTTTTCAATCGTACACGTGTGCTCGCAAGAAACGAAAATAGGACAGCGTGCGAAATCATAGCACAAAAAAAAATCTTGAAACCTGATAAAAAAAAGTACATCACTGTAGATTCGCTTGCTCATTCCTGCACGGAAAGCAAAAAAAAAATTATCACGAAACACGACATATTGATGATGGGTTGCCGTTTCCATGACTGCATTTTTGAAATAGCTCGTCTGCCGTATTGCTCTTTTCTCCTTTTGAAATGAATATATAATGCTGTGGAAGGAAAATAAAAGCAAATTGTAACTTCATCGTTGTGTGCATCTCCTGATTGTTCGTCTTCATTCCACGTGCTATGAAACGTTGAAATTAGAGTAGAGCTCGAGGTTCCTGCGTCAAGTGTCGGCGTTCTAGTCTGTCGTGATCAACAGAATGAACACAGTTACCACAAAATAGTGAACGGAGAGAATAGCGATAATGCACGAGACTACAATGAACTATAGCATTTTCACTTTGGCCGTCAAAGCCATTCACTATGTAGACAAAGCTTCATTGTCACCCTTGTTAAAGGGACTAGTGAAATCAAAACGTGCGTAAAGCTTCGTCAAAATGTACATTAGGCCGTATTGATGATTTTCACCTCCAGACGACTGCCGAACCACTTCAATGTTGCTAGGTGCTGTGTAGTTGGCTTTTAATTACAACAGATTGTAGTCAATTTTTTCTTCCTACTGACAGAAGAGCTTCGAACTTCCGGAAATACTGCGGCAAGCTTAATTGTTGAATGTTTCCTCAGCTTATGGAGGGCTCGCTGAGCGATTTCAAGTTCACCCTTTTCGGTGCTAGCCAACAGTTTCTTGCTCGAACACTTATCGAGATTTCTGCTCTTGTCCATGCCTTCTGCATCTTGGTGTCCGTTGTACTGGTTATATCCTCCTGATGTCATCATCTGCGCAGGTCTATTTATTTCTGTTAGGCTCGTATTCACAAGTCTTCCTCATTAGTCTTGGTATTAGTGCGTCTGATAAACAAAGCAGACCGGTATTCACTAATAAATTTTGTGCTTACCTTTTACCCTGCCACCATTTTAGCGCCCTTATAACAAACGTATAATAGTTTACAGAAACTTAAAAAAACATGCGATAATTAAAATGATCGTTAGTAAATACGACCATTTGTCTTTGCCATCTCCATTACCCCTGTTAAACTTCGCAATGATTGCTTGGATGAATCTGTCGTTCTGTTGTATTGCATTTTCTGTGGCATATAACAGAACGAGTTCCTCGTTATCCTCTCTTCTTACCCGTTATGTTGGAAATAGCAGATTCCAGATGTGTCATGCTTTCAGATTTAGTGGCAGTGATAATATGCCGGTGATGACAAAGCTTTCCATGTGCGCAGCAGCCCGTCCTCTGTGATCTTCTCTTGCACGAGTAGACACATGCTCTTGAACTGCTTCTAGTGTACGGCTCTCTCCATACCACCTAGCATTTTTGCCTTACTCATGATGATCTTCGTCCCTACTTGGCGCTTTCTCTCTGTCTTCAGTCATCTCTTGCACTTAGGTGCCATCAGTGCTGAAGTATACATCATTGCCTGCACATTTTTAATGGCTTAGATATTCACGGTTAATTTCTTTCCATTCCTCTCCAAGTACAAGATAAAAGATAAAAGTACAAGATAAGTGCATTGAACAGGTGACTGACTTTTCTCGTCGGCCCCTTTTCTCGTTTGCGATTTGGTTGCTTTTCTCTAGTAGCAGGGCAGCTATGGAATGGGCCGTCAAAGTCTTAAAAAAATGAATGCATGTTGGAAGCGTGGAAGCCTTGGAATTTTAATTATTGGTGTTCTGATACTGTATGGTTTGTTCATGCTTTTATGTAGTCGCGCTCAACGAGTTGCTACATGGTATTCTTCCTTCTAAGCACCCACAACTTCATCGAAACTGGCAGACATCATTCCATTGGATTACTGCCATTTTATAAACCGTTGTATAATAAATTATTTTATAAACCGATAAAGCATTGCAATCAGAACAGGCGATAAAGCATTGCAAGCAGTGTTCTGCTTGCAAGGCTTTATCAGTGCCAGTTTGCCATGGGCAACGAGTTGCAACTCTTGTAGGGCTCGACTGTACCTTGGTACCCGAACACATCATTGATCTCTGCGTTAGTATGATAATTAACGGATGTAGTTGGCACTTAGAATCAAGAAATACATCTCGTGCTTTGGACTCACTCGGAAAACTCTCTGCCGCCGGACTCGCTCACCAAAGTGTTACACACCCGGACTCGCTGACTCGTGGCTCGACCTAAATGCGAGTAGGCCGGAGTGAGTTGACACGTGAGCGAGTTAATCAACCTATGCTATCCGTTACTGCTCTCAACGCTCTTTATGCTTAGGCATCGAGTGGTTAGTGGTGACTAACACTAGCTGGTCGCGAAGTTAATTGCCCATACCTTTCCTGCAATAATTTCCCTTGTACTCTCTAGTTATGTGTTGAAAAGCATTCGCAATTAAAATTGGCAAGAACTGATCTTTTACGGTGAGCCTGCAATCACTAACGCAAGAGGGCTAGGCAATATACACCGAATTTGTGTTCTCCGGCTGCAGTGTTCGCAGATCCACCCTTTCACGATTAACCTCTTAGTATTTAGCTATGGCGTCTGTCGATTCACGCAGTAGCCAAGTGTTTTTTTTTTTCGCCTTATAAAAAAAACATGAAGCTCGCTTTACAGCGCCTTTTGTAAAGATAACGCGTTTTCCATATTTTTTTGAAACTTCAGTAAACAACACACCTTTGATATTGTTGCAGCTGTAAAGACTCTTTCGCTGCCAGGACTTGACTTTGGTGGCCATGTTCAAGGAGTTTCATCACCGGCAACTAGTCAGGGACCACCACAAGGATCCCCGTTGCTGCGAGCTTCAGCATCGGCATCAAACAAAATAGCAGGTGAACCCACTGATGAGACCTTGCAGATGTCGGGGGTCTCCTCCCGTGATGGTTTAGTGAACACTAGGCAGGAATGATGTTGCATTCCCGGTCACCATTCCGGCATAATTTATTTTCTGGGGTGAAATGTGGTTGTCTTGATTGCACCGCGGCACCCCGAACATTTCCTACATTTCCGAGTTTGCATCGTCTCCAACTGGCACATCATGGGCGTGCCTCGATCAACGATTTAGGTATGGTTCCAACTTTTATTTCACTCATTGTTTGCTTGTGTGCTCGTCTTTCTTTCTGTCTGAGTGAATTTCTTGAGGATAAATCTTATTCCGATATCCAAAGGTCAAATTAAATATATTAAAGCATGTTAAATGTTGGAACTTCCCAAGCCCTCCGCTAAGTCATTTTTTATGGTCGCTACGTTTGTTCTTAGTATGCAAATCCCCAAACTATTTCCAATTAAACCTAGTTGTCTTTTCCTCTTTCTTTTTCCCGACACTGCGATTGGAAACGTAGCATTTCGTGCTGCTTCCAACGTGTAAAAGGCACGAGACGGAACATTCCTCACTTTCAGTTTCGTGCCTCACATTGACCCTTGTATAATGAATAAGATAACTATTCTCAATGTCGCAGTTGCTTACGGGTAGTTTTACCAGTCCGCGTCTTTCCACTTTGCGTACCAACGCAGTCTTACCTCTTCATTGTTTTTCTCATGTAGGCGCACGTGGTCTGTACCTTGGTCAGATTCTCTGACCTGATTCAGATCTCTGCAGCACTGTTCAAAGTAAGTCCCTATTATACGATTTGAGATTTTTGGGCTACTTGGCTCTTTTCTCTATATGATGCTGTAAGACTGGAAAGACGTGACATACGCGTCCTGCCCGCTTTAACGTTTTGTCTTTTCAGCTCTAAGAGGTCATTCATATCGCACTTTCTGTGTCCGCTTTGGTCTCTTAATGAGGACTCCATCTGTTTCAGGTCGCACGATTCGGTGTCTTTCATCACTTCATTCCCTCAAGTGATTAAAATGTATGAAGAACACCACGTCTTGCACAACGGTCATGCAAAATGTGCATGACCCCTCGTCCGATGCCGCTCTACACCGGCTCGCGTAAGTTGCAAAGCAATCCTCTTGCCACGCGAACTGTCATAAGTAAAGAGCCATTCCTATGTTGTTTCAGCTTGTCAACTTTCCTTCCTGGCGAAAGTTAATTCGGCGTTCTTCCGGGTTCGAGTGTGCAGCTTCCCGCATGAAACCTCTCGTAAGTACATGTTGTACATTTGGTGCAATGCATGTACACAGCCGTTAATTGTTAAAAGAAACACTCGAATGAGCAGCTTCTAAGACTGGAAAAACGGGACATGAGTGTCCTGTCCGCTTTAACGTTTTGTCTTTCTAGCACTAAGAGGTCATTCATATCGCGCTTTCCGTGTCCGCTTTGGTCTCTTAATGAGGACTCCATCTGTTTCAGGTAACATGATTCGGTGTTCTTCATCATTTCATTCCCTCAAGTGAACGAAACTTATGAAGAACACCGCGTCTTGCGCAACGGTCATGCAAAATGTGCATGACCCCTCGCCCGATGCCGCTCTACACCGGCTCGCGTAAGTTGCAAAGCAATCCTCTTGCCACGTGAACTGTCCGAAGCAACGAGCTATTCCTGTGTCGTTTCAGCTTGTCAACTTTCATTCCTGGCGAAAGTTGATTCGGCGTTCTTCCGGGTTCGAGTGTGCAGCTTCCCGCATGGAACCTCTCGTAAGTACATGTTGTACATTTGGTGCAATGCATGTACACAGCCGTTAATTGTTAAAAGAAACACTCGAATGAGCAGCTTCTAAGACTGGAAAGACGAGACATGAGTGTCCTGTCCGCTTTAACGTTTTGTCTTTTCAGCTCTAAGAGGTCATTCATATCGCACTTTCTGTGTCCGCTTTGGTCTCTTAATGAGGACTCCATCTGTTTCAGGTCGCACGATTCGGTGTCTTTCATCACTTCATTCCCTCAAGTGATTAAAATGTATGAAGAACACCACGTCTTGCACAACGGTCATGCAAAATGTGCATGACCCCTCGTCCGATGCCGCTCTACACCGGCTCGCGTAAGTTGCAAAGCAATCCTCTTGCCACGCGAACTGTCATAAGTAAAGAGCCATTCCTGTGTTGTTTCAGCTTGTCAACTTTCCTTCCTGGCGAAAGTTAATTCGGCGTTCTTCCGGGTTCGAGTGTGCAGCTTCCCGCATGAAACCTCTCGTAAGTACATGTTGTACATTTGGTGCAATGCATGTACACAGCCGTTAATTGTTAAAAGAAACACTCGAATGAGCAGCTTCTAAGACTGGAAAAACGGGACATGAGTGTCCTGTCCGCTTTAACGTTTTGTCTTTCTAGCACTAAGAGGTCATTCATATCGCGCTTTCCGTGTCCGCTTTGGTCTCTTAATGAGGACTCCATCTGTTTCAGGTAACATGATTCGGTGTTCTTCATCATTTCATTCCCTCAAGTGAATGAAACTTATGAAGAACACCGCGTCTTGCGCAACGGTCATGCAAAATGTGCATGACCCCTCGCCCGATGCCGCTCTACACCGGCTCGCGTAAGTTGCAAAGCAATCCTCTTGCCACGTGAACTGTCCGAAGCAACGAGCTATTCCTGTGTCGTTTCAGCTTGTCAACTTTCATTCCTGGCGAAAGTTGATTCGGCGTTCTTCCGGGTTCGAGTGTGCAGCTTCCCGCATGGAACCTCTCGTAAGTACATGTTGTACATTTGGTGCAATGCATGTACACAGCCGTTAATTGTTAAAAGAAACACTCGAATGAGCAGCTTCTAAGACTGGAAAGACGGGACATGAGTGTCCTGTCCGCTTTAACGTTTTGTCTTTCTAGCACTAAGAGGTCATTCATATCGCGCTTTCCGTGTCCGCTTTGGTCTCTTAATGAGGACTCCATCTGTTTCAGGTAACATGATTCGGTGTTCTTCATCATTTCATTCCCTCAAGTGAATGAAACGTATGAACACCGCGTCTTGCGCAACGGTCATGCAAAATGTGCATGACCCCTCGCCCGATGCCGCTCTACACCGGCTCGCGTAAGTTGCAAAGCAATCCTCTTGCCACGCGAGCTGTCATAAGTAAAGAGCCATTCCTGTGTTGTTTCAGCTTGTCAACTTTCCTTCCTGGCGAAAGTTGATTCGGCGTTCTTCCGGGTTCGAGTGTGCAGCTTCCCGCATGGAACCTCTCGTAAGTACATGTTGTACAGTTGGTGCAATGCATGTACACAGCCGTTAATTGTTAAAAGAAACACTCGAATGAGCAGCTTTTAAGACTGGAAAGACGGGACATGAGTGTCCTGTCCGCTTTAACGTTTTGTCTTTCTAGCACTAGAGGTCATTCATATCGCGCTTTCCGTGTCCGCTTGGTTCTTAATGAGGACTCCATCTGTTTCAGGTAACATGATTCGGTGTTCTTCATCATTTCATTCCCTCAAGTGAATGGAAACGTATGAACACCGCGTCTTGCGCAACGGTCATGCAAAATGTGCATGACCCCTCGCCCGATGCCGCTCTACACCGGCTCGCGTAAGTTGCAAAGCAATCCTCTTGCCACGCGAGCTGTCATAAGTAAAGAGCCATTCCTGTGTTGTTTCAGCTTGTCAACTTTCCTTCCTGGCGAAAGTTGATTCGGCGTTCTTCCGGGTTCGAGTGTGCAGCTTCCCGCATGGAACCTCTCGTAAGTACATGTTGTACAGTTGGTGCAATGCATGTACACAGCCGTTAATTGTTAAAAGAAACACTCGAATGAGCAGCTTTTAAGACTGGAAAGACGGGACATGAGTGTCCTGTCCGCTTTAACGTTTTGTCTTTCTAGCACTAAGAGGTCATTCATATCGCGCTTTCCGTGTCCGCTTTGGTCTCTTAATGAGGACTCCATCTGTTTCAGGTAACATGATTCGGTGTTCTTCATCATTTCATTCCCTCAAGTGAATGAAACGTATGAACACCGCGTCTTGCGCAACGGTCATGCAAAATGTGCATGACCCCTCGCCCGATGCCGCTCTACACCGGCTCGCGTAAGTTGCAAAGCAATCCTCTTGCCACGCGAACTGTCATAAGTAAAGAGCCATTCCTGTGTTGTTTCAGCTTGTCAACTTTCCTTCCTGGCGAAAGTTGATTCGGCGTTCTTCCGGGTTCGAGTGTGCAGCTTCCCGCATGGAACCTCTCGTAAGTACATGTTGTACATTTGGTGCAATGCATGTACACAGCCGTTAATTGTTAAAAGAAACACTCGAATGAGCAGCTTCTAAGACTGGAAAGACGGGACATGAGTGTCCTGTCCGCTTTAACGTTTTGTCTTTCTAGCACTAAGAGGTCATTCATATCGCGCTTTCCGTGTCCGCTTTGGTCTCTTAATGAGGACTCCATCTGTTTCAGGTAACATGATTCGGTGTTCTTCATCATTTCATTCCCTCAAGTGAATGAAACGTATGAAGAACACCGCGTCTTGCGCAACGGTCATGCAAAATGTGCATGACCCCTCGCCCGATGCCGCTCTACACCGGCTCGCGTAAGTTGCAAAGCAATCCTCTTGCCACGTGAACTGTCCGAAGCAACGAGCTATTCCTGTGTCGTTTCAGCTTGTCAACTTTCATTCCTGGCGAAAGTTGAATCGGCGTTCTTCCGGGTTCGAGTGTGCAGCTTCCCGCATGGAACCTCTCGTAAGTACATGTTGTACATTTGGTGCAATGCATGTACACAGGCGTTAATTGTTAAAAGAAACACTCGAATGAGCAGCTTCTAAGACTGGAAAGACGGGACATGAGTGTCCTGTCCGCTTTAACGTTTTGTCTTTCTAGCACTAAGAGGTCATTCATATCGCGCTTTCCGTGTCCGCTTTGGTCTCTTAATGAGGACTCCATCTGTTTCAGGTAACATGATTCGGTGTTCTTCATCATTTCATTCCCTCAAGTGAATGAAACGTATGAAGAACACCGCGTCTTGCGCAACGGTCATGCAAAATGTGCATGACCCCTCGCCCGATGCCGCTCTACACCGGCTCGCGTAAGTTGCAAAGCAATCCTCTTGCCACGTGAACTGTCCGAAGCAACGAGCTATTCCTGTGTCGTTTCAGCTTGTCAACTTTCATTCCTGGCGAAAGTTGATTCGGCGTTCTTCGGGTTCGAATGTGCTGCTTCCCGCATTGCACCTTTCGTAAGTACAAGTCATACACTTCGTGCAATGCATGTACAGACCCGTTTACTGTTCAAAGAAGCACTCGAATGGGCACCTTTCTTATTGTTGGCCCCCTTAACTGCAATGGGAATGGAAAAACTTAACGTGAACTTTACTAGTTTGTCAGAAAGATTCTGAGCTTTCAACCACCAGTAGTGTTATGCAAATCTAAGCCCTTTTTATGCAAGAAAGTGAACTCTAGACATGCTCTGCGTGCTTGTGTAACAGTGGCCGCGTCTGTACAATACTCTCGTATTCGAATGAGAACAATTTTCAATACTACTGGTGCATGTGCGCAATTAATTGAAATAAATGTCAGGTCGTGACAAATCTGTTCTCTAAAGATAGTGTTGACTCTGCGGCATTCGAGTCAAAATTACGTTGTTACCCGCGCTGACGAGTAAAACGGGACAACTTTGTGCTAAGTAACATTTACTTTTGTTTCCGATCTGCGAGTCATGTAGGTAAGGTACTTTCACGGCTGGTACCCGTCCCTGTAACTGAGAAGCTAAGGTGTTGCATCGCGCTACTATATTTGAGGAGATGGGTTCGATTCCTGGCCAAGAGGGCCATTGTCATGGTTAACAGCAGCGCACCAATATAAACATTTCTCAGTTGTCAACGGGACATACTTTTGCTATAACGACTTCTATGAATAATCCGCTCACTAAATATAAGCAAATATAGCCACTAAGCGACTGTGCAAGTGTTTGTGAAAATTGCTGACAAAAACTGTAAACCCTGTAAACGAAGGCACCTGTTAGCAGATTTTTGCCATCTTTTAAATACTGAACCTAGATTTCGGAGCTCATTAATGGGGCTCCACACTCTTTAAAAAAAGTTGTAGTGCTTACTAACGTCGGTTTACTAACTGGTTGTCACATGTTACTGACCGGTTAGTAAGTGAAGTTAGCCACGGGGAGGTTAGTAACCGTTACTATCTCTGCTATTACTAATGCAGTTGGTAATGGTTACTAACGTAGGTAGTAACAGTTGCTAACAAAAAATTTGTACGATACGCGACAATTTTGCCTCGCGAATCCTCCGTTTTATGACGGTCCTATTCGCGAGCATCAACATTCGATCGCTGAGTTATTACGCACATAATGTCATAAAGCAGAACAGCACACGCATTGCATGTTCACGCGAGGAGTACAGGTCCTAAGTGGTTCCAGGAGCATTTATAGTTCTAACTTTGGGAAATGCAGCTGGTGATGGTGAGTGACAATGCTGTTGGATGTGTAAGTTAGGCGCCTTTATTTGTACAACGTAGTTTTTTAGGTGAGCAAGATAGCGTAGTGTAGGACTTTTGATAAAACATATTAAAAAAACAGTTGTCTATTTTGCATAATACCGCCTCAACGCGGCCTAATGACATAAGACTGGGTAGTAAGCTTACATATATTGCCTCAATGAACTTGAATACATCGTCCTGATGCCACTAAATAGGTTGTTAGACGCTCGTAATAATAACCGCTAAAGTTTGCTTAGCAAGTGCATTGAATACGTGCATGACGAAAAGTTGCTAACAATGCGCAAAAGTTAGTAGCCATTGCAACCTTCAAGAGTTTGCTAATGTGGGTAGTAAAAAAGTTAGTAATGGCCCAAGAAGGTAATGGCCCAAGAGCTGCTGTTACTAACATTTTACTCGTGGTTGCTATCATTTTAAAAACTTTTTTTTAGGGCAGGTGGTCTAAAGTATTTCACCTGCTGTTTTCTGCCACATACAGTGTACTTTGCAATTTTATCGTGTCTATTCTATGGGAGACTCCCGAATGTGATAGACGTAAATGATGCCTGTGTCATTGCCGCTCTACGAACTATTCGCTGTGCCAGGACCAAGGAATGCTAAGCGGGGACCATGGACCAAGGATCCAGCTGCTTCCCTGGCTGTTCCGGCAAGAAGCTGCATCGAATTGGTGAGAAAAACGGGGTTTGGTGAGGGCGGTTTGCATTTTACTATCACCACAGGTCAGTTTTCTCGCACTGTCGAATATTAAGCTTAATTGTGCAGGGCGCCGGACGGCAAACTTTGTGGCAACTGCAACTGTGGGTGTTCTTCCAGATGAAACCGAAATGAGACTGGCTGGGGAGATCGCGCTTGTAGCTTCACACTTCACCCACATGAAGTTCTACGCGTCTATATATAGTGACATGTCATGGCTGCAGCAAAAGCACGAGCAGAAACACGCACAAAGATGGGCAATTAGTCGCTAGCAGGACGTTCCGAAGAGGCGCACGCCTGACCAGGGACCAATCTAGCCACTCATTTTTTTTTGGGGGGGGGGGGGGCGTTAGCCTGAAATAACATTAGAAAGGGGGGCGGGGTCATCACTTTTTGTTTTACTAGCAGAAAAAAATCCTTTATCGCATAAATATCGTCAATGTGTACTCGCAGTGGTTTCTCTAATTTGTCCTAATTGGTGATAGGTGGGGTGGACTAAAGCACCAAAGTGAGAGGGGGTCGACACAGAGTTGATCACCTCTACCCCCCCCCCCCCCCTTTGGGATCTGCCACTGCGCCTGACTGTAATGTTCAATGGAGGTCGATATTACTTTGCCGCTGCTTGTTATTCGGTGGGTATAATCGTCCGGTGTCTTTCTTCCGAAAGGTCCATATATACTAAGTTATGCTGTGGCCGCAGTCGCTACACCAGTCGTGTAGCGAAGGGGATCTTTGGCGGACACTAGACAATCTTCAGCTGTTGAAAATATTTTTTTGCGTTTCCGTAGGGATGTCCCAATTCGTATGCCGTTGCGCTTGTTTTCCGGACGCAAGCGGAGCTACCTTAGCTGGTTAATTGTGCTCGCATTAACTAGCCTCTATAGAGCTGTATCGGCAGCGCCAGTGAGCAGTGTCTATGCCATGATGAATGTACACGAGAGTTATTGATATCCTTTCTCTTGGGTCTATTCTCTACGCTGCCCGTTACTTTATCGCAGTTCCTGTCCCTCGACGGTTTGCGTTCCATCCCTACGGTCACGCCTGACCTCCGGTTCCGGTCTTCAAGCCTGGGCTTCAATTACGTTGACGTAGGAGAATATTGTGCATGGATCATCCACGGGCCTTGCCGTTAGAATGGGTACGTGTTGTGCTTAGACTGTTTCCCGCTTTTATTTCACGCGCTCTTCTCACCTGCGTTTCAGTTCCTGGTGGCCACACTCGTACGGTATACTCAAAATTACTGCCATGCGCGAGTCCACGCAAGTCCTGGAGCTGGTGTTCAAGTGCTGCCGAGGAAGTTCGTGTGACATATGGAGATGCGTGTTCAACTTCATACCTTATGCAAGACGCCTGGACTTCATTGGCTGCTTAGAAACCTCTTGTGAGTTTATGCTATAAACCTGTACTATAGCGGAAGTGTTATCGTGAGCAGCACAAGGGCGCATAGGAACCCTTAATAACCGATGCAGGGGGTTTTCGGACGGCTGCTGTCGGAAACTCACTAAAGGTGCTACAGTTTCGCTAAATGTTGGCACGCTCTCCTCGTTATTGCGGAGATAAAAAAAAAGATTCCATATCATCGACCACTCGCTAATAGGCAAAACATGGCAGTGTGCTATCTTTAGCTCTGCACAAAACGTCGCGTTTCAATTCTCTCGCGTGCGTGCGCGTGCGTACATGTGTATACAAGACAAAAAATTGGGATACGGCAAAGTAAACTTTAAGAAGTGGCGATTTGCTGCGCGGGAGTAAGCAGTCCACTGTCAAGCTCTCATCTCGTTTCCCACACCCCAAAATTGAACGTGTGGTTGGAGTGACAATTCGCGAGAAAGCATCGACATTTCCACTATATTTTTTTACAATGCTACACGAGTATGTCAGGTTCGAGCCTATGCACCACATGCTCTTGTTTCCTGTCGTCACGGTTCGCGGTAACACGCTGTGAATAAAGACTACCGACTGGCTTTTTTTTTTTTCATTACAGGGTCCTCAATTTGCGCAACGTACCATTTCCTTCGCTTGTACCAGGAGAGCAGACATCTGACCCCTCCTGCGTATTCATTCTGGTATACTCAACGGGTCTTCCTGGTTGACATCCTCTCAACAATGCCTCGCGAAAGGGTCTCCCGTACTTCTCGCAATACTGCGAATCACAATTCAAACGTGCTCTACCAGAGTGTAACACCGGGTGCACTGGTGCGAAGATTTCTGGCACTAACTGAGAACGAGGAGTGAAAAAAGAGAACGGAATGCCAGAAATACTATCAAATTGTTTCTCTCGTTCCTCCTCAGTTTGCACCACAAACTCTCAGGCTTGTGCGAATACGCAAGCGCTTAGAATATTCGTACGAATACTAACGTATTCGAAGTCGCTTAGATTTGAATTTAAATTGTTGCCAATTTCGATACATTCCGGATGAACTAAAAGCATTGTGCATATTAGTCTGCATGCAATCGCTTTGTAAAGATTCATACACTGCAGTGGGGGCAGAGTGCGATATATACTGTGATTACACCTTCAAAAAGATAAATCCGCGTGCCGCTAAGCCTGAATTTACGGTTAAATGAACGCATTACCCTCGCATTCTTTCTTTATTCAAGGTTTAAAGCTTGTTATGCCGGCTTGTATTCTCAAAGTATAGTAAATTTTAAACTGTCATATTTTGCTGGTTATCACTTGCATTCTACCCGAAATCAAATTCTGCTGCCATTTAAGGTTGTTCCTTTCATCGAACCAAAGAGAATGAAATTTGCACAGGCCCTGTTTAGATTTTAAAAATGTTTTACAGATTAGTTCGCTCATGACAAATAGGCTCATTTTTTATATTATGTGATACATATTTTTAATTGGCTTCTGCCCTAAAATTTACTATTGGCACAAGCCTTTATATAATACTTTCACTGGCCAGGGCGCCCATTTTTTTTTCACAATCCATGCTGTGTGTCTGTAACCACCATCGCAAGAAATAAAAAAATCTTAATAAAAACACTAAGGACACAACGAAGATTCGAACCCGGGTCCTCTGGGGGCCAGCCCAGTATTCTACCGCCTAGCCACGTCAGGGCTTGAAACTACGTTACAAACTTGCCTTAGGTAGGCTTGATGTCGGCAAAGGAACTTGGTTAGTATGAGTAATAAAGCATTTTAGAACAGCAGATGAACAATCAGGCGTCGCACAATGCAAATTGCGTAACAAGTGGGTCGTCCGAAGCTCCAACGCATTACAAAAGCTTGTCCTTGATCACCTATTTGGCGCATACCCACTTCAGCCATATTTCTTTGTCGTCAGCCATTGCATAAAAAAATTCCACAAAATTTCTTAAAACTGTGTAGCGGATACCACGCTTCTCCGAAAAATGACGGATGGCATAGTGAATACCGGCCTACTACACGAAAATTGACTATTTATGGCGTAGCGGATACCCAGCATGTGTGCTTGTAGCAGTTACACAGAGCGTTTAGAAAAGGCTCTGAAACTCCGCCCCTCCAGTTTTCACTGACTGTGCTGCACGTTCTGCGCAGGCCTGGCGGTTTTCGTTCTGCAACCAGCTGAACATACTATCGAGCAGTTTCAACTCTCAGCATGGCAGTAAAAAGTGAACAATCCGCAGCTGTTGCAACTTTGCTATAAAAGACGATGGACCCGCTTGTACATGACTTCACCCACGTACGTCACGGCAAAGTGGCGGTTGCTGGCGCTGCAAAGTTCTGTGCAAAGTGTGATGTATGTGTGCAAAGTTCCTTTTGCACAGATACATCCTTTTACTACCCAATATTATATATGTGCAGACACAATAAATCCTCTCATTTATTTTATTTTTCTGAAAACCACGAATTTGGTGCCAGTGTCACAGCCCCTTTCAGACAATATAAAACGGCTTTTAAATGTTCGTACAGTCTTGGACTTGAACGTGCTGGCTTTCACAGCATTCGCAGCCAATGACGTGGCAGTTACGGCGTTGCATTTGCTGGAAGCTGCATTTTGCTGGAAGCCAAGTACCACCGTTCTCTACTCGACTTAGTGCACGAAGCGAACCTGTGTGTGTATTTTTGACTAAAACATCACGCCTGGGTGCAGACTTTCGAGATGAAAAAAAGTGCGGAAATCTGAGTATAGACGTAGGCTTAGGTGCTCACTGCGAACTCCACTTCATCTAATAAATAGCTTAGTCCAACATGCACGTCATTTTGCATTGCTTTTGGGAAATAGAACCTTATAAGTGTCAATAGTTTTTACTCGGTAATTACGAGACGTGTCGATGCAGCTTTGCAAAGTGGTGGCACAAAGAGTGCGAAGCTGGGAACCACTGACATGTAGGCGCACCGCCAGTGATCCGTGATGGCTCACTGAAGCAGCTAGCCGCCATTGCTGCGAGCTTCGTTAGCGGCGCAAACATTTCAGGTGAGCCCACTATATGGTGCAAAGAGCGGGGCACGTTCATTGTATTGCCACTCGCCATTGTTTCGTAATACTGCCAAACTTGAGTTTGCTTAGTAACTTGACCTGTTATACCGGGATTCTAGTCTTCGTTTGGTCAAGTCGCTTCAATTCATGTTCGGTTTATTAATGTACGAAGCACACTATTCAATTACCCCTTTGCAAGACACATTGTTGACCGTCTACGAATGCATAAAATTTCCTTTATAATGTTCTGAAGACCAAACTTAAAGCAAATGGAAGAGTCAAAATTACTGTATGTTGCAGCAATTGTAATCATAATTTAAACATTTTTATTGTACAGTTAGTACCTATATCTTTGTAGACTGAATTAAACGACTGGCCGAATTATGTAAAATAGTTTGGTGGCAGTGAGCATTAAAAAAAAGGTAAAAAAATCTATTCCTGCCGAAACAATTGTATCAAACGTTTCCTTAAACGATGTCTTGGCTTAATTAAACCATTTGTATATGCAGCAAAACATCCTAAACATAACTGATAAAAAGGAACTTTAGGTGCCAGAAGTGCATATTTCACGGTTCACTAAATGTTTTTGTCGTTTCTCTGCCAATAAATGCACAGATAAGTAGTCTCCAAATGAAGACGATGTGCCGAAAAGGGTTATGGACAGCCTATAAGTTTTTAGTACGTTGTGTTGTATATTACTAAAACAGGTGCGCGAAGTCTTGTCATGATTGACAGGTGACTAGCTTTGCCTTGGAACTCTGCATCTGGTGCATTCGATGGACGATCTCGGAGCTCCGTGTATTTCGTCCAGCCAGTGCTCCACTGAAGACGTTCCCAGCAGACCATCCCTCGGAAGACGGCGTTTATGCCTGGCGGGGCCTTGGCATTAGTCAACCACTGCCTTTGCTCTCTCGGGCTGATTGCGTAAGTAAATCCACATTGAGCAAATGAATATGCAAGGGAAGGCAAATAAGCAGACGCCGAAGCCCATTGGTGAAAAGTACACACCCATGTTAACGGAGGGTACATGCAAGATGTTGCTTAAATTCAGTGTCTAAAAAAAAAAGCGCACAATACAATACCTACTTTATGTTGCAGAAAGTGTAAGATGATCAACAAGCAACCAAAAATCAATTCTTTGATTATTTTTCAGTGACTCAGTTATTTCATCTCTTCATGCAATAAGCTTCGGTTATTTCTAGTTTGTTTTCATGACAAACAATACATGCGTTTGTCAAAGACCCCACACCAATAAACAGAGCTCAGTCAGCATTTGTCTTCTTCCCTTAAGCCTTTGTTGTGTGCGTTCTAACTTTCCATAGTACTTTCCAAACTGTTTTCTATATATTTTTTACAAGAGCAGTGTACAAGAATTCAAATGTGACAATGTAGGGCTAAGCAATGCACGTATTCGTTTTCGGTGCTCCGTTTGTGCCATGTTGGTAAGATCGGTGCCACATTGGTAGATATTTTGATGTGAGCACTTTCATCACTCAGCATTTCTTGTAGCGTGAAGATTCTCAATGGAATCGTGCAGTTATCTCGCAGTTGTACATGACAGTCATTATGAAACAAGAAATATTGGTGTTTATTAAACCCAAGAGGATTGTACACTCGAATCGGAATTTGTGGCATCGCAAAGTCTTATGCAAAGCTACTTGACTAGACAATACACAAAGCTACATAATGACACTCACTCTAACTACGGAACAATAAAATATGGTGTACCTCAGGGATCAATATTAGCACCTCTCCTACTCACTATATACGTAAATTATGTTGTAAACATTCCTTCATCGTCGAACATTATCCTATATGCCGACGACGCTAACATTTTTTTTTCTGTCTCCAGCCGAAAACTTGAGCAGAGCGAAAAGCTGGCTTGAAAAATTAGAGGGATCGCTTAGAGTAAATAAACTGAGATTAAACGTAAAAAAACAATTTAATTCTATTCCATGCGAAAACAAAGCAATAAACCCCAACCTAGAACTCTATTCTCGCAATTCAGAAATAGTATGCAAGAGCAGTTGTAAGTTTCTGGGCGTACATTACACAATGACTTGAGCTGGTCTGATCACGTCAGTCATGTATGATCTATAGGTGTTCTAAGCCGTATTAACCATCTGCTTCCACATTCGGTGGCAAAGAAACTATACTTTTCCTTTGTTCATTCGCACCTCACATACTGCAACTTAGTTTGGAGCACATGTAACAAGACTGATGCACAAAAAGTTATTGCAACGCAACAGAAAGCATTGAAACTATTAGGAAGAAGACCAGATAGCCATAGCAATTTATTTTCTGCTCTTCATGTATTACGCTTCACTGAATGCTACAAACTTCAACTGATTGTTCTTATTGATAACCACATAAAACAAGATCTTGCTTAATTAAGCAATATGTATCCATTCAGCGATCTCCGGACATCGAATATAACTTAATTGCAAACGACGTCGCTTGTTTCAACTATATCTAGGACAAATTATGGTACGCAGTCACTTGACCATCAAATAGTAGACATATGTAACGGTTTTCCTTCTGTTGTTGAGTTATCACAGATAAGCAGATCTGTATATTTTAAAAAGAAAAAATGCTCTTTGATCCAAGATCAAGCGCTTTTTTTCTCGATGTTTGTGTACGTGCACTTGTATTTTACCACTTCCAATGTATACTTTTGTTCTCTAATTATACTCAACTGAATTTCAAGTGTATAGTTACATATATTGTTTACTGTATATAGATTTTTTTTATTCTTTACAGCCATGTTTTTTACTTATGCTGCACTGGATATTTTCGCTTACCTCACCGCTGTTCTTATTTTGTTTTATGTTCACGTGCCGGGATATAGGCCTAGTCAGGAAACAGTTACAGCTGTTTCTTTTTGCCTGATCTCGGTGGCATGTAACCGTAACATGCCACAATAAAGAGTATTAAAAAGAACCTCTATAAACAAAAAGCATCTTGCACCAAAATGGGTTCGTTATAACCGAAAAGTAGATCTAAAGGTGTGGTTAGTGATCGTGACACGAAAGCTAGATTATTTATTTACTTCTTCATAACCGATATTTATGTCGGAGTTCGCTATAATGAGGATTCAGTGTACATTGATCACTCAATGCTAAGGTGGTTCTTTTCCTTCCAGCTGGCCAATCTTCGCACCTGGCTCACGCAAGGAACGATCCCACAGACTTGTACGCCATCCTGCCCTTGCCAGCCATTGAAGACTTTCCCCAGGAGGTGGCGTTTAATCTACCTGCAAGTGCCCTCTGTGTTCTCACGGACATCTGCTCGAAGATCTGCGATGACAGCGTAAGCCTATGTAGACTACTGGCTTCAAATGCAACAATGTAGGGTACATATTAGGGCCAACTACCGCACACTTTCATTACCAGTCGTCATTTCGACTCGAACAAGAGGTCAGAGTCAAGATTATTTTTCGAGATCAGATTCGTCTCGACATATGTCGTTATTTCACGCGGTCTGGTATACCACTCGCCATGCTAAAGAAGCTTCATACAACGTTTGAATCCGTGAGTAATAACGGTAAAATTCTCACGAAATCGAAGTAGAAATTCAGGGCTAGGTAACGCAGACAGTGGCTTTTCGTCTTCAGTTCCCGTTATGTTCGCGTAATTTCGGCGTAACCGCTTGTGTTAGTCACCACTGCCTTGAGCAGTGGTGACTAACAGCGACATAACAGCGACATAACATGCGACATAACAATTTTGTGTCGAGTAATTGTGAATATCACAACTGCATGTGTTTCCATCGAAACGAAGGAAAATCCTTTGATTACGACACGTCAGATTTGCCCCTGCGAGTCTATTAAGTGAAAGGCTGAAAACATTACTGGTTACCCTGTTCTTTTCAATCAAGCGATGGAGATTGAAGCTGACAGAACACTTCCGTTGTAGTCAGCTATTACTTCATCCTTTAGGCTGAGTTTTACAATTCTACTGTATTACCAAACGCATTGCTTACAATTTTACAGCGAAAGCTGTTATAGGAACACAACATGGATCGCACGTGGTGCCGTAGTTGTCCACCACCGGCGTCCGTAACCGCTACCGCGCGAATGAAGAAAAAAACATAAACAAAAAATACCAAATACATGTGGTGACATAGTGGAATTTGAACCCGGGTCCACTACCGCTGATACACGCTGGTGCTTCGGACTAATTTGAAAACTGGCCTTAGGCAGGCTTGATGCTCGAAAAATAATCACATGAATGAGTTATAACCATTTTAGAACAGCTAATGAACCAAGCGTCACACAATGCGCATCACTCAACGAGTCAGTCATAGAAAGCTCCAACCTATTACAGCCGCTTGTTCTTCATCACCTATTACCTGTGGCACATACCCACTTCAGGCGTAATCCTTCGTCTTCGTCAGCCACTGAATGCTACACAAAATTCGCACGAAATCCGTTGCGTGTGTTTAGCGGATACCACGCTTCTCCGAAGAATGACGAAGTATAGCATAGTGAATGCTGGCCTACTACATAGAAATTATTTATGGCGCAGCTGGTAGGCTATAGCCTACCAGCTGCGCAGGAGAGGATGAAAGAAGGGCCTTTTTTCTGTAAGTGGTAGAGCATCGGACGTGATAAGTGGAACTTGGGGGTTCGAATACCACGGACGGAAAGGGACATTCTGCTTACTCTGATTCGCATCTTTTATTATTATTGTTAGTATCATTGAAATAGATAGCAAGCAGAAACTTGACATTATCTCAAATATTGTGTTCACCGTGATCTTGCGTTACCATGCGCACATTGTGTATGTGCACAACACATAAGCAAGAATTCTTGGCGTCCTTACAGCTTCTCGACTTTCAATATCATCCAAAGGATTCTGTGGATACCTGTGGCCATGTCATCCATTCGTCCACAACGAGTCGTCTTCGAGTTCCTGCATCTTGCTTGCCTTCTGGGGAATGCGTCATGCAGCAAAGCCCATCGGTGTGACCTGCCCGTCTGCCTTTACTTAATTAAGGGACTTCCTTCTGTGTAGCTGCTCATCACTGCGACCGATGGCGAATAAAGAGTGGACGATGGACTGTATCTCGCCTTGCTCCCACGAGACATGCCAGCAATCTCCGGACCCACCCTGGGGCCAGTGAAGTGCTGTGAAACATCCTCGCATCGGTGTAGTTTGTGTTATCGTACAGTGTTGTTCCAAGGATAATCTCAAGGCTTGCAGATCATGTCGCACCTCTAAATGTTACACTATTCTCTGCATGACGGCCCAACAGTGTTTTTAGATACTGTTATGTTGGACCCATATTTTTCAAGTTGCACAAGCGTAACGTTTGGTGCATCGTTTTGCCATGCTTGTATTTCACCACCATATACATACGACTGCTACTAAATTGGTCAACCTATTAGCGTGTTTTTCTTAGTCATAATAGTGGCACCAATTCACATTGTGCCATGTAGTGGCATATTGATGCTCTTTTGCTTTAACCTGCATGGAAAGCTGGGCAACTTGGCTAAATTCATCTGTCAATATGTGCAACCGAGAGGCTCCTTTCGTGCGTGCACGTGTTCGTTGCACATCTTACGCTCTTCCGTTTCGCCCATTCGCTACTGAACTCGGTGATCCTTTGCTTCGCTCTTGAGCTTATTGTGCGGACGCGCTCGGCAGGTTCTCGTTTGTCCAATGAAGCGATTCAGTTGAAGCATCGTTACGTGTGGGTAATAGACTTCATTTCTTGTGAATCTGTTTTGTTCTGGTATCCTGGTTAGAAAGCGTCCGCAGCATTCGTATATGGTTCGTTGCTCACACTTGGTCACCTGGTTATGGTCCACGAGCTTCACCCAACTACCCATTGCATCCTTCAGCCTGTTTCTGTTGGTATTGACTTTCCAACTCGTCAGTGCGCTTTGCATGCTTTGTTCTTGCTTTGCCGAGCCGGTAAACATGCAAGAGCATCAATATGCCAAAGAGAGGGCAATGAGACTGAAGGGGATGTGGGGGTGGGCCAAAATTATGACAAAAAAAAAAAAGCTTTCACTATGATGGGAGTATATTTCGATATGTATGTCCCGTAATGCTTGCCCATTTTTATTTAGTCTGTTACTGTGTTCCTCTGTATGCTTTTGGGGAAAACAAATACACTGGCCTGAGGACAATAAGCATCGTGAAGTGCTTATGTACTTTTAGTGGGCGAAGCTCTTCATGGTGCTGGCCGTATCCCTCGCAGTAGCACATTGCAGAAGTAGCCACTTCTGGTTAGTTTTAAGAATTAATCACTAGAATGGCTTTAGTACTTTTCATAATGTTGACAACTTGCCCCGCCACGGTGGTCTAGTGGCTAAGGTACTCGGCTGCTGACCCGCCGGTCGCGGGATCGAATCCCGGCTGTGGCGGCTGCATTTCCGATGGAGGCGGAAATGTTGTAGGCCCGTGTGCTCAGATTTGGGTGCACGCTAAAGAACCCCAGGTGATCGAAATTTCCGGAGCCCTCCACTACGGCGTCTCTCATAATCATATCGTGGTTTTGGGACGTTAAACCCCGAAAATCAATCAATGTTGACAACTTCTTATGCAGTTGACGGATGCTTCACCCAAAGAAAATCGCATGTAGCACAGCCACAAACTAGATGAGTGGGGCGAAGTTTTTCCCGAGGAAGTCCTAGAATGTTAATTGTCACTCTGGTGATCATAAGTACGTGTCGCATAGTGCCTTTTAATTGTCTTAAAGGGGGCGTGTTTTTTATTTGCCAGCTAGAATTTAGGATGTTTTAGGTTGTCAGCGGAACTAGTCTTGCAAAATTTACTGGCAATTGCCCCGCCCGGTTGGTTACTTCCAAGCTATACTTGTCGACCATTGTTTGTGTAATAAAGATAAATGTGGTGAATACATATTTCTTAACCCTGTTGATCAATATGTAGTCGGGTACATTTTGAAGACCGTATAAGCCCCGCCCAGATAGCTGAAGCATAGCCGCCGATCGCCTGTGGCTAGAGAAATAGTCCTGCTCATGCACTCTGCAATGTCCTCGAAAGGAAAAGTGACCATTTGTTTACAGCCGGTGTACATCCCCATTAGTACTGACTTGTGTGCAAACGCCTTTGAGGAAAAAATGCCATTGACTCGTATGTGTCAATTTAGTAGAGGGCGAAGTTATATTTGATGCCCTTATTAGTGAGACATCCTGATTTTCAGAAGAATTGATGATTGTGTTTAATTTCTTATTATATGCTGCTATGCACTCTTGTAGTTGTACAATGTCTTTCTTCTATCGATCCACATTTACAAAGTACTTTGAGGCATGTACCATTTCAGTACTTTTTCCTTCCTTTGGCTAAGGCATCTGGTTGCTTACATATGGCTTGTTCAATTGAGAGCATGTAACAGCATGTAATACGTTCATTCTAATCCATAGTACTGCTACATGCCGTCTTTGCTTAGTAAAGCGAGTTCCCATCTACCTTCCATATCTGACCCGACTACACGTGTAGGTTTCTGAACAGATTCTTCGTCAAGGGACTTGTGCTGTTGTGTTCATTTACATTATTTGTTTCAAAATTTGCAGTTACTGCAATGCAGAAAAATAAAACGTTCATTGTGTGTTAAGTTTTCTTCCTTAGCGCTTGCTGGTGCTCGGCCAGTCGAGTGCTTCTCGGCTGCCTTGACTCGAGCCTGATTGCGCACACAACGTTGCTCTGCGACTCATTCATAAGATAGTTTGCTAGACATTGGAAGGACAAATGCAACATACTCGCAGGATAATCCGAACAGAGCAGAAGATAAATGTTTCCAAAGATGAATATTCTAACACTGCGTGTTGCCGGAGTTTTGACGAGTGGTCTTGCCTCCATGGGGAAAAAAAGGGGGGGAGAGGGGACTTAAACAAGAGTTCAATAAGATTGATCTACTCCCACAAAGGGCCATAAAGGTAAGCACAATAATTTTGTTATATGTATTCCCTTGTGGGGAAATGTAAGTTTGTCCCCCTATTGTTCAAAGTAATTGTACTTATTTGGTGGGAAAGTTTAAAACTTAACGTGCAGATGCAATCTCGACATTTTCAATTGACATCTCTGCCATGATGAGGTCTGGTATTCAACAATGGTCACTTGTAAAGCAGCAAAACATGTTTTTTTTGGACTGGGCGTACCTGAATACTTGGGTTTTGCAGGTCATGTTCAACGTCACGCAGCTTTCTCATACCTGCTGAAATTATCGAACTGAGCACCTTGGGTTTGAGAGCAAAGTTGATGTTGGTTCAGGTACTCTTAATTCTCTAAAATTTGTAAGGATACAACGTTGATGGTGTTTACAGTAGTTCAGAAGCAGTTGAGGTGCTGTAAGTAACGTTTCATGGGCTGAAATGCCCCAGAATCCTTCGAAGCCATTGTCGAATGCCCAGGAAAAGCTCTTCCAAAGGTAAGTGTCGCTTCTTATGCTTGCTGGATGTTGCCAATCGAGGACGCCGCCATCGGAGGTGTAGCTGTCCCCTCTAACATTACTGCCTGCCCCCCCCCCTTGCCCCCACCTTAAAAAAAAGAACATGTTCAAAACTCGAAAAAAGTTCTCCAACTACTTGCCTCCACCCGCCCCCTCCGAATAAACTTGCTTGAAGTATGTTCTCCACCCACCTAATAAAAAAATACCCTTGTGTAGCCCCTGTGATTAACTGCAATTGTTCCTTCGCGTAACACGACATGCAAGAATTCTATTGTCTTGAGCAAACAATATTTAGTGGAGCCGTATACCCCCCCCCCTCTCCCCTGAATCAAGTCGGTGACGCCGCCCCGAGTAAACCGGAAGTCGAAGTTCCGTCTGCATGGAATTGAGTGTAAACAAAAAAATTAAATAGTGGTCTACTTTGTCGTACATAAGTGCTGTACTCTGGCACCTCCCTAACTTAAGTGTAAGTAATCGCACTGAACTCCATTTATGTTACTTTCAAGTATCGCTGTTAGCAAGGTATAGTCTAGACACGTTTGCAGTTAATCTCTTCCATTGCCCGAGAGGAACAGGCGAATCTTTTTTTTTATCCTAGCGGTCTTAAGCCCTAACCATTCGTACACGTTACAATGCGTCAGCGTGTGTGGCGCGTGGATTTGGAGTCTCATCGCGTTCATATATGAAGGGACAGGACGCACGTGGGAAGTGTGCACGTCGTGCGTGAGCAATATAGAGAACAATAGAGTGATAGAGCAAGGGAGCAATAGCGAGGTATAAACACAGACATCGTGCACTTTAAGGAATGCAGCTGAGCCAGAACAGCCAGGGATGGCCCATGTGCCAAAAGAGAGGAACACTGGAACACATGATAAAGAATGTAACTTCAACCAAAATTACCCGCCAGTGCCCCGCTCTCACCCCACCGCTAACAAGCTACACCACCCTGTCGCGCCCCTTAGAGAGCAGTGGATGATCTTGCTTTGCAGCTCCGCCCTAAAAGACCAGCTGCTGCTCGTCACGAGGGGCCAGGCGGCGAGGAACGTTTTGGATTCCCGTGAAGAGGAGACCGCTTCCTTCCGGCGCATTCGCCGGAAAGCTCATTAATAAAGTTTTTGTCATTCCTTCATTTAAATCGATAACGGCGTATTCAGGACACCACACGAGCTCGCTAGACACCGTATAGACGTCGCCGTGTCAAAGACGCAGTGTTGCGTGAAGTGGAGGCCGAGTGCCAGTGGGGGCTCTGTGATGCAAGTTCACGATGCCCAGGCAACACTGTAAGAAATGGTTTGCGGTACTACTGAGGGCGCCAAGGGTCGCTGCAAGGAATGCCGCAAGGGTATTGTCATGCATGGACAGCTTCGTTGTATGACCATTTCTCCACTGTGAATGGGCCATAGACTTTCTACCTCTGCATCTCCCTCTTTCGAGTCATGAGTACACAGGCGCAGCACGGTTAAGCTATAGCGCGTCTACTGCCATCGAAAACAGTGGCAGAAACCACGGTGCAACCCGGCTGGCCCCCTCACGTCACCCGTACAGTGACACAAGATGCACAAAGAGGCTGCAGAAAGTAAATTATTATTATTATTATTATTATTATTATTATTATTATTATTATTATTATTATTATTATTATTATTATTATTATTATTATTATTATTATTATTATTATTATTATTATTATTATCACAAGAACGGTGGAGTTGCCTGGCTCACTAGCGTTCGCGCTCTGCAGATGCCGGCGCATAGCTTAACGCTTAAGACACTTGCCTTTTGAGCGGAGGGGCTAGGTTCGACTCCCAACACTGTATAAATTTTTATTTTTTATTGAACAGTAAGGTGTAAGTTTCATAGTTTTTGAATGTTTATATCCGTTCTAGGTGACATAAGCATGGACAGACGCGCCCTTTTAGTCGTTGATTGCATTGGGTGCTGACGTTCTACGCATAATCGCTGCAGAGCAATAGGCCATTTTACAAGGTTTTCAGATTAGCGAAAGAATGTGACAATACGCCCAGTTCGTTTGATCAAGCAAACGTCCGATCATGCCCCATCGCTTGGGGTCATCGGGGCAATGGTGTTTACAATGGGAGAAACATGTGGCAAGGGTTCCCCTGATGTGCTGGCTTGCCCGCAATAGATGGTCAAAACTAGTAATAAAAGTTCTGGCTCTTATCACTGATAAGGCTCAACTTTTGTCTGACGTCACAACTTCTCACGTGGGCGTACAGTACGTTCGTTACAAGCTTTATGTTCCACTTAGAAGTTGGCTTCCCCAGAATGCATGGTCAAAACTAGCGAAAAATGTTGAGGCCCTTATCACCCATGATACGGCTCAGTTTTTGTCTGACGTCACAGCTTCTCACGTGGGCCTACTATACGTTTGTTCCGAGCTAAAGGTTCCCCTAAAAAGTTGGCTTCGCTGCAATACATGGTCAAAACCAGTTAAAAAACTGGGGCTCTTATCACCACTGATAAGGCTCAACATTTTTCTGGCGTCACAACTTCTCACGTGGGCGTACTGCACGATTGTTTCGAGCTAAATGTTCCCCTGAGTAGTTGGCTTCCCCGCCATGCAGGGTCAAAACCAGCGAAAAAAGTTGAGGCTCTTATCACCACTGATAAGGCTCAACATTTTTTGTGGCGATACAACTTCTCACGTGGGCGTACTGCACGATTGTTTCGAGCTAAATGTTCCCCTGAGTAGTTGGCTTCCCCGCCACGCAGGGTCAAAACCAGCGAAAAAAGTTGGCGCTCTTATCACCACTGATAACGCTCAACATTTTTCTGGCGATACAACTTCTCACGTGGGCGTACTGCACGTTTGTTTCGAGCTAAATGTACCCCTGAGTAGTTGGCTTTCCTGCCATGCAGGGTCAAAACCAGCGAAAAAAGTTGGGGATCTTATCACCACTGATAAGGCTCAACATTTTTCTGGCGTCACAACTTCTCACGTGGGCGTACTGCACGTTTGTTTCGAGCTAAATGTACCCCTGAGTAGTTGGCTTCCCTGCCATGCAGGGTCAAAACCAGCGAAAAAAGTTGGGGCTCTTATCACCGCTGATAAGGCTCAACATTTTTCTGGCGTCACAACTTCTCATGTGGGCGTACTGCACGATTGTTTCGAGCTAAATTTTCCCCTGAGTAGTTGGCTTCCCCGCCATGCAGGGTCAAAACCAGCGAAAAAAGTTGAAGCTCTTATCACCACTGATAAAGCTCAACATTTTTCTGGCGTCACAACTTCTCACGTGGGCATACTGCACGTTTGTTTCGAGTTAAATGTACCTCTGAGTAGTTGGATTCTCCGCCATGCAGGGTCAAAACCAGCGAAAAAAGTTGGGGCTCTTATCACCGCTGATAAGGCTCAACATTTTTCTGGCGTCACAACTTTTCACGTGGGCGTACTGCACGTTTGCTTCGAGCTAAATGTACCCCTGAGTAGTTGGCTTCCCTGCCATGCAGGGTCAAAACCAGCGAAAAAAGTTGAGGCTCTTATCACCACTGATAAGGCTCAACATTTTTCTGGCGTCACAACTTCTCACGTGGGCGTACTGCACGTTTGTTTCGAGCTAAATGCTAAACGTGAGAAGTTGTGACGTCGGACAAAAGTTGCGCGTTATCAGGGGTGATAAGGGCCTCAACTTTTTTCGCTGGTTTTGGTCATGCATTGCGGGGAAGCCAACTTTTCAAGGAAACATTTAGCTCGAAACAAACGTGCAGTAGGCCCACGTGAGAAGCTGTGACGTCAGACAAAAGTTGAGCCTTATCAGGGGTGATAAGAGCCTCAACTTTTTTCACTGGTTTTGACCATGGAATGCGGGGAAGCCAACTTCTGAGGCAAACCCTTAGCTTGAAAGAAACGTACAGTACACCCACGTGACAAGGCGTGACATCAGACAAAAGTGAAGCGCTATCAGGGGCGAACTTCTTTCACTGTTTTTAACCATGTATAGCGGGGCAGCCAACTTCTTAGGGGAACATTTAGCTCAAAACAAATGTACAGTACGCCCACGTGAGAGGTTATGACGTCAGACAAAAGTTGTCCTTATCAGGGGTGATAAGGGCTTCAACTTTTTTCGCTGGTTCTGACCATTCATTGCGGGGAAGCCAACTTTTTAGGGAACACTTAAGCTTGGTACAAACGTACAGTACGCCCACTAGACAAGGCGTGACGTCAGACAAAAGTTGCACCTTATCAGGCGTGATAAGGGCCTCAAATTTTTTCGCTGGTTTTGACCACGCATTGCAAGGAAGCCAACTTCTCAGGATAATCTTTAGCTCGGAATAAACGCACAGCAGGACTACGTGAGAAGCTGTGACGTCAGACAAAAATTGAGCCTTATCATGGGTGATAAGGGCCTCAACTTATTCGCTGGTTTTTGACAATGCATTGTGGGGAAGCCAACTTCTCACGCGAACCCTTAGCTCGAAACAAACGTGCATTGCGCCCCCGCGAGTTGTTGTTATGTCAGAAAAAAGTTGAGCCTTATCAGGGGTGATAAGGGCCTCAACATTTTTTGCTGGTTTCAGCCATGCATTGCGGGGGACCCAACTTCTCAGGGGACAGTTTATCTAGGAACAAAAGCACAGTATGACCACAGAGAAGGCGTGGCGTCAGACAAAAGTTGAGGCCCTTATCCCTTATTATAAGGTCTAGCTTTTGTTTGACGTCACACCTTGCAGTGGAGCGCGTACTATGCACATGTTCCGAGCTAAAGGGCCCCTTATGTGCCATCTTCCTCGCAATGAATGGTCAAGATTGGTAAGAAAATGTTCAAGCCTTACTCACTCCTGGTAAGGATAATAAAAATCGTCGAAAAAAAATCAATGCGGCCTTTGGATTCGAAGCTGGTCCCTCATGTTTTGAAGGCGAAGGTATTTACTAAACAATGCACGAATGCTTTGTTGTCCTGAATGCACATGAACCATGCGAATGCGTCCTACCGATCAAGAAAAAAAATGTTTGCATCCGAACACCGAGATTCGAACGTAATCCCTCACGCACCGAAAGCTCGTGCCTTAACCATTAAGCTAAGCACCAACGCTTTGATGACTGATTACATATGAACCACGTGAACGCGTCCCACAAAAAAAAAGGCTTTCATCGCACCACTTGGATTCGAACGTAGGTCCCCATGCTCCCAAAGCTTGTGCCTCGACCCCTGAGCTAACTGCTAACCCGTTGTTGGCTTGAATTCACATGAACAATGGAAATGCTTCCTACCAATGAAAGAAAGAAAAAGGCATCGGCACAGCACTGAGATTCGAGCGTGCCCTCACACGCTCTGAATGCGAACGCCTTCACCATTCAGCTAAACACCAATGCTTCGTTTATCGTAATGTATATGAACCATGTGAATGCGTCCTAACGAAGCCATCCTACCTACCGTAGTCTTACCTTTCTTGATCAAAAATGCAGCCGCCATCACTTTTCACAAAGTAAAGTTGGACAAATCTTTGAGGAAACGGAAAATAGAACATTTTCAAAGGCCATAGGCATACCATTTTATTTCAGAAACACACTCACAATCAGGTTTTTCAGAAAATGGGACAACTATTTCAGAACCGGAAAATGCAATTCCAAGGACCATAGGCTATAAACTTACCTTTTTTTTATGAAAGTTGAGTCGTAGCGAGCTCGAACGTTGTAATCAGATATGCACCCGCAATCAGTTTTCATTTAGTTAAGCCCAATGCTTGTTTTCCCGAATATGAACCATGTGTATGCGTCCTCCCGGCAGAAGAAAGGTGAAATTCGTACCTATATATCGTTCCTCACGCTGCGATGGCGAGCACCTTTAACGGTTGAGCTAAGCACCAACTTTTTGTTTGATTTATTACTTGGTTTTGGTACTAAGCATATAACGCACACAAAACTGGTAAGAAAGCACGCATTGCACCAAGTTTACGTGAGCAGTCAATCAGCACTGTGCTGATTTTGACAGGCTTAAAATCGCCGCAAGTTCCCCAGCGGCTGTGGTTTTGAGAACCACTGTGCTGCCTCCAGTGCCACCTTACAAATTTCAGGAAACCAACGGATGCTTTCCTTGAATAGCCCGTGCAGACCATGCATCCTTATCAAAGTGGCAACCTGCCATTCTCGGTTCCAGATGCAGTGGAACCCCATAAGCACAACTGCATCACAAAGCACCCCCGTCTTCGTCCGCAACAATTATAAACCTATACGAAGGTAGAGGGAGGAGGAATAAACTTTATTATAAAAAAACAGCAGGTTTAGGTGGCCGGGCCTAGGCCTCCCATGAGGGGACGTCAAGGTCTTGCCTCGACGCCGCTTCACGGGCGTGCTGGGTCGCCCAGGTTTGAATTTGTCTTTTTTTCACTGTTGACTGCAAAACATCCAAAAAATAAATCCCTGCTCAACAATGCAGAAAAAAAACACGGTCTATAGATTCTTGTAGTTTACAAATAAAACAATGCGCAACCTAAGGTAAAAAGCACCCCTATTTCTTCAAAGAAAGTTTACACAGGTCCCACTATGGTGATAAAAAAAAAAGGAAGTTTTAGCTCCCGGCGTCACTTGCACCTTTTTTACTCTCTTCAGAACGTCACCTTAGCCCCCACTGTACAAATACCTGTACGTTGGCAATGTAAAAACAATACCACATGACGCAAAATAAATTTGTTTTGATCTAACAACAGCAAGGTAATCTCATGAAAACGTACACAAAGAAATCTTACACTGGACATGTGCACAATTTCTTTACAAAAATCGTACACATCTCCCCATAAAGAGGACCTTCAGTAGTGTGCTAAGCAGCCATGGTTTGACTTAAGATTCTGTAAAGAGGTGCTCTTTATACATCACCGTAGACGTTCATGGTTGCTTCCACAGCGGCTTTGCGAGACTGCCACACTCATGTCTTTATTCATGCTACTACACTGTGTGTGCGAGAGAGAAAGGCTTTTATTATACAGAGCAGCGCAGTGCTCATTGTACTGCATTTTCTTTGGCGCTGAGGAGAGGTAATCAATGGTAAAATGTGTCCCAAATATTCGATTCAGAAACCACTACTTCGCGTAGAAATGTTAGGTAATGGACCAATGGTTTATACTTTAGCGTCACGTATACTAACCGAACTTTATTGCCGAACTTGAAGCATACAGTCATGGACGAGCGGGTGGTCACGCATCCGGCGGCACATCGATCCAGTTGGCGACGATGTCACGATTTTCTTGCACGATGTTCCCCACAACTTCTCGCCAAAGGCAGTAAGTCGAAGTGTTTAAGTGTCTCTTCATATACAAAACCTGTGTCGTCCATGATAGGTTGCGGTCAATAATTGCACCTAAATATCGGTACTTCATTCAAGGCAGCGGTTTGGCCATAGGGTACCTCATCGGGCCATGGCGACTTACCAGGTTTATCTAGGGGCTATTTACCAGGCTTGAGTAGCGGTACCAAGCAGTTTCATTTCCATACTTGTGGTACCACGCCCTTGCTCCAGAACTCATTTTAGACATTCGGCAGTACGTGTCGTTCGCCTTATACCCAAGGTTTCAAAGCGCCTAACTGCCTGGTCCCCCGTCAGGACCAGGCGACGATGAGCGTCTGCAGGTGGCCATTGCAGTTTCAAGCTCCTGTGCTAAAAAACATGTGGTCCATACGTCACGATTCCCAAGACGCACACATTGCCACATTGGGTATAAGCACGTGTAGTCAGTTTCGCACAAAATTCTTCAACCACCTTGATCTCTCTTCGGCCTTGTTTCAGAGAAGGATACTTGAAAGAAGAAAACGCCGGTGTGGTAGATCACGAAGTGCACACACGGTCTTTTTACGGCAGGCGCTGACGTGAATCGAAGGATGGGCAGTAGTTTCCATCCGTTAGATTACAGTGCGCCAATACGGCGTTGAACCTGCTTTTGCAGCCGTCTTGCCTCTCTGAGGTCATTTGGTTCTCCTGTTTTTCTTAACGCTCGCCTTCGAATGGCCCTTAGTCGTCGCAAGTAATCTTCAAATTCATTGTATTTCGGAAAAAGCTGAAAGGTTTATGTAGCCATTTTCACAGCATGATGAATCTGATTCACAAAACTTGGTTGAACTGCACGTTCACATAGCTTTTCCATGTGCAATCGGAGTGCCGAACAATCCCTAATTCGTCGAAGGGCGGTATAGAGGTGCACTTGAGCAGTCTCTTTATCTCAGAATAAGTACGACTATGGTGCCTTCCGTTTGCGCGAGTCAACGCCTGGGAATCATTTCACGGCTATTTCTTGATGCCAAGAGACCGGGGTCAAGTCCAAGCGACTGCTTTACGTAGTTCCGTGCAATTATGTTGGTCAATCATCACTGAGGCAGAACAGATTGTATTGTGCTGCAAGCAGCGACTTTTTCCTTCCCACGGAGTCCATCTTCACACTCCCCTGAAGCGTGTGATGGAAGGGTCCAGCGAAAATCCACGGGGCAGGTGTAGAACAATAGTGAGCAGAAGTTCAGGAGGTTCGCAATCCTGCACGTTGTGACTGAAAGTGTATACGAATAGTCAGGGGCATATCAAATAATTTAAAACAGTTTAAACAAACAGTAGATTAGCTGCGATGGTTAGAATTATTACAGACCACGAATATGCAACACTGCATCGAAAAAAGGAAAGAAAATATGCGCACACCATTAAAATGCACATTAGAAACAAAAACATACGAGTCGTACGCCAGTCAAGCTTCATGTCGAGTCGTTTATTGACGCATGATAATGAGTTAGGCACATAGTAGGCTTGCAACAACTGTAGGAGTCTTTGTAACATAACTAAGAATAGGAATGTTTGTGTCGAGGAACAAGTAATGTACGTGGACCTGAATTTAAAACAGCCTTAAAATACTGTGATTTGTTCATTTCCAGCATATTTTTATTCCGGCCGAAAGCGTACGCGTGAAATATGAATACGCCTTTCAAGGCTATTATAGATACGGAACGTCGTCAAACCAGGAAAGTCGCTACTTTTACATATAGGAAGTTGCGTTAGTTGAAAAGCATATACGTCCATGAGGCCTAGGTTTAAGTACATGGATTTGTCTTCATCAGGACTGCCTTTCCTGCTGTATACGCCAACAATGACACGCCCCTTGCTGAAAGTTTGGCTCTATAACGCCGTTCCTTGTTAGACGAGCTCCCGGCACATCCAACTCCCATCTCACCTTGAAAATACATACTATTGCGATTCCCAGGCTAACGTTGAATACGCCAGGCGTGTTCATATGGACGTAGGTTCGCTAAAGTGTCGCAGTTGAACCGCGTAAAGTCTCGCAGCAGGACAGACGCCAGCATTTCTGTCTCGAGCGCTTGAACAGAGCACAGCAATGCAAACAATGTGGTAAGTTTGCTACCTGCAGTATGAGAGGTTATGCCTGTTGTCATCAGCGAAAGGAGACAGAAACCAGGAATCACGTGTGCTAATCAAAGTAGTAACATTTACTCTCACAACACCGCCTTGGTACGAGCTCAAGCTATTTATGCTGAAGATGCAGGCTAATGTGTTTCCAAAAATTTTACAGCATGGTACAGACAAAGTACTGCATCCTGTTGACCCAAACAAACGCGAGATTCACTGACACTGGAAGCCACAGGGTTTAGTTAGTCTCACGGACCAGGGACGGCGCCGGTGGAGGAGCACCCCCCTCCCATAATTTTCGCCTGCTCCCCATGCCCCCCCCCCCTCCCCACTCAAACCAAATGTAGTCCGAAGAATGCGTGAGTTACCCGAGTTTTTGTCCACTCGAATAAACACACTTTTCTCGGGTACTCCCTTCCCCGGTGAAAAAGTCCTGGCGCCGTCCCTGTCACCGACGCATAGCTCATCATGGGCTCCATGTGGTCGACCGTCGATAGATTACTTTCAGCAACAGAAGTCTAATATTCATCTATTATTGCTCTTTCTTTCAGCATTATCGCTCTCGGTGCGCTTTGAAGTGTTATTAAGTTATTATAGGTAATAAACAGTGCTGAGTGAGTCATCCGGAGGAAACTACCATTCCAGAGACATCCTTCACTGGTCCATTACCGCTAGCTTCAAATCTCCGTTTCCCTTTGACCTTCTGTATTGTTCAGACAATCTTTGGGGCATTCTCTATAGCAACGCACTACGATTCCTTCGTCCCCACTGCTACCAACACCTCCCGCAGACTGCGCATGAGCGGGTTTTGCCACACCTGCACAGTTGGACAAAAACGGTGCAGCGGAAAGAGCAACACTTGAACACACACGGTAAGCTACTTTCTAATGACATCATGTTCGCCACTCCACTTAGCTAAACGTTGAAGATTATTTCGTGTCGTGAAAACTAGAGAACACGCGAGAAAGTTATCCATCGACAGTGTACATAACCTCAGCGGCAAGGTCCTGGCGGGTCTCGCGCGTTCTGGCACAATCCAGCCGCTTGTCTGGCAACATGTCTGCTTTGAAGAGGAAAAAAAAAAAGAAACTCGTGGTGCACAGTTCTTGCGTTTGACGCTGCGTAGTGTCACCGAAGAAAACACAACGAGAAGATGACAAAGGACATGCGGTAGAAGGGGGATGCACAGTATAGTATATAGCGTGATGTTTTACATACGATGTATGAAAAGTTCAACGGCTGACGTGGCGAGACAGATCAACATCACTGCGATGCATCGCGATGTGGCGTAGTGTCCCATTCTATCACAGATCCACGACTGCCAACAACGGGCTGTTTTTGGCGCCGATGCACGCACTGTACACAAAACTGCTCGCGTCTGCACAAAACAGCTTGGACCGGCATCGTCGTATTGCTAGGCGCTGTTTGTTGTACACGTAGCGCACGAGAACTGGCGCTATACGACAACGCACGTGCAGTGCGTGCGCCCTCGCAACTGGTGACGCGGCACGGAGCAATGTCGTAAACACTCCTCGGTCAGGGAAGGTGGTCTGCAGCAGGCTCGGCGTTGTGCTTATAAATACACACACGGCCGGGCGACTGTTGGCCGCACTGAGGAGGTCTTACGTGAAAGACTAGCTGGCATTGTCGACCCTCAGTAGGTGAGAGGATAGTGTCATTGCGTGCTGAGCGGGACCAGGTTAGCGCAGGCCAGGTTCTCATCCGTGAGCGTCAAGACATCCGTGCCGTACAGGTGAGGCGGTGCGTTGCACGTGATGTCGTTGCGCTGCCAGAACCGGTCCAGGTAGTTGGAGTTGGTGAACGCCCGGCCCACCCACGTCAGGTTGCAGTCGCAGTAGTACTGGTTATCTGCGAGCACAGACGTAGGATGGTGTAGTTAAGAAAAAAAGAAATACGAAGTCAACGGTTTCGCCACAAGGGCGAGTCAATGAATGCGATAGCAAACTACTGGAATGTCATACGAAGTCAGGCTGGCTGCTAATCTTTTTGGATACGATCTCGTCTAAACGCTGGTTTAAGAAAACACGGCCGCCGCTCCAGGGACCGAAGCGGTTCTCGTGCTGCTAGTTCTCTAAACGAGACGTATAGGCGTTGAAGGCCCATCACGTTTACAAGCTGTCCCCTAGTTTCTGTCGAGTTAGGTAGGTAGGTAGTAAACTTTATTCACTCAGTTGAGTTAGCGCGTGCGCCAGCGCTCGCTATCACGCCTTGACGAGCGAAGTTCGAAGTTGCTTCTGAAGCGACAGAGCCCACACTCCTCCTCCCCAGCGGCGCCCCTTCACGCTTCTGCGCCGCGGGGAGTTTCCTCTTTGCTTGACGAGTCATCGACACTAGGCCTCACACACGGGGTGACGTTACCGCATGTGCCCTTCGTGAGACGGAGACGGCCGGCTATTTTCCTATCTGTTGTAGCCGGGCTCGTCCCTATGACAACGATATGTGGGGCTTAACGTACGAAAAACACCATACGATTATGAGAGACGCCGTAGTGGAGAGCTCCGGAAATTTTGACCACCTGGGGTTTTTCAACATGCACCCAAACCTAAGCACACGGGCTTGCATCGTTTTCGCCTCCATCGAAAATGTAGCCACCGCAGCCGGGATTCGATCCCGCGACCTGCGGGTCAGCAGCCGAGTATACCTTAGCCACTAGACCACCGCGGTGGGGGCGCTCGTCCCCAGCCCTCATGCATTTTTACTAGTGCGTAGAACGTACGATGCGCAGGACAACGTTATCCAGTTAAACTTTATATGAACACGACGGCGACTGCACAAACCTGCGGACAGTGTCTATATACTTCTTATTGCAATTAAATTCCTCAGCCCATCCTCCCCGTTTAGATGGCCAAACAGCGAAGCTGTTGCGTTGACGGTCGTTAGCGCCGTTATTCCTCTCATAAGCAGCTTGCTCCTCAACGGTGCAGACTACACCTATATAGAATCAGGCGAAGTCTGTACACGAAAGTCTGTACGATTGGCTAGCCAGATAACATGATATGCTCTACTTGAAATGTGCGTTCACATATCATTGGTGAAAACGAGATGACGCAGCCTTCCGGCTCCACCAATAATGTTTCAACGGATTACTACTACTAGTACCACTACTACTACAATTACTACTACTAGTAGGACTGCTGTGGAACAGGCTAAAGTAAGGCAGGTTACCTGAGAAACCCCAGCACATAAGCTACCATGACAGGTCGTATAAACTACAGATAAAAAAAAAAGGCGAGACAAGTTGCGCTGTCTGTGTCCTGTACGTCTTTTTCCAGTGCGCGTCTTCAAAGCGCGCCCGCACCGTCGACATGCAGAGCCAATTAGTCCAATTAAGTGCAATATACTACGCAACTAGTTATATTGAATTCCGCATCTAATTTGCGCGAAACCGAACATGTTTATTCACTAAATACGGGTAGAGAGGCTAATACTCACTAATACACGCTGGCAACACTGTGATAATGTAGTACACGCGTGCTATTAAATGTCTCTGTGTTACTTCATTAATTATTTTTTTCACGCTATGGACAGTTCCACAGGAAAAGTTGAATAGGCCTATCGGCGAATACGTTTCCCACCGCGTTCATGATATGCATTTACTGCGCACGCAACAAATGACCTTACAGTCCTGATCATCGGCTCCGTGAAATAATCAGTGTGCGAAGCCTGGCTTCTGCTGCTATTCTTAACTGTATAGGCGCATGTTGTACTGCATGCAAGGACATGGGCAAGCTTATCGGAGCTCCAGCTGTCACAGTTGACACTGGCTGAACAGAGAACTTCGCGTGAGCGCAAATCACGCCATTTAGAGGTTGAATAGCTCTCCGCCAGGGGCGGTTTCTATACAAGGCATGGAGTGATAAGCCTATCTACGCTCAGGGCCTCGCAACACCTATTCCTATATATTTGTTTCTGTCTTTTTGCACGCGCAGTAAAATTATATGAATTTATGGTGCCATAAAGGTACAGCGACTGTCCACATAGAAAAGAACGTACAGAACAAGCGCATGTTTTGCATTTTAAGGTGGTGTGATGGTAAACCCCACAAAAAATGCAATTTTGACGCCGAAAATTTCCAAGCACTCTGAGGAACAAACCTCTGAAAGCCCGATATTGAGCGGCCGCTCCAGCGCTTTAAATTCCGCGGCAAAGTGCGCCGCGCACCCTCTAGCACACCCATACACGCATAAAATAACATTTTTCCCGAATGGCGTTTTAAAAAAAATTTTGCCACAACAGTGTACCTTTTCTGAACAAGTATTGCATTAACTTCAATGAAACTGCACGCATAAGCTACAACAATTTTGTTGCAAGCAATCTGAACTAAATAGAATTGCTGATTTTGTAAAAAAAGTTACGCTCTACAAAAATCAAACACCGATCAAGCGGCTTTGTGCATGCAGTATTTTTTTTCTCACAACTACTCCATAAAGGATGTCCTAGATATACTTTTTTTTAGTTCAGATATAACCTATGAGTCTTTACAACAGCACGGCTGAATATCATTATATTCCTTTTGGTGGTTACAGAAAAAAAATACATTTAATAAGTGAACCCACAGTAAAATTTTGGAGTGGGCCATAAGAAGCATAGACAATCTATAGGCATAAAAAGGGGGTGTCACACGATAAGCAGTAGCATTCTTTGTGAGCCCGTGAACTTTTTATGCGAATACTCGCAGCGATTCCCGAAACATTACATAAAAAACAGACGCATACAATTTACCCTACATGCCCCCTTAAGCCTTACAGAAAGAGACATACAGTCATGAGCACACTTAACGCGAACGCTCAGCAGCGTGTTCCGAAACAGAAACAAAAGCCAGCCTCCTCGGGCTGAACCTGAAGGGGCTGACGCCTGGCCACTAGGCGGACGCCCTCGTATCTGTATTTATTTATTTTTGATGAGTCCACCAAAAAGGAAATCGGACAGGAGAATCATTGCACATGAGCACACACGCGATGAGCAAGCGGCCTCGGAGGAGGTTGGCTTGTGCACGCTGCAGGCGTGCTTACTCTTTTTTTTCCCTACACGACACTATAGTGCGACCTATTGGACATTAATAATGTTCTTTCATCTATCCATCCGCACCAAGGAGGGTTAAAGAAAAATTGCTGGAGTGGAAGCTCCTGCAATGCCTTGCCAGCAGAAGTGAAGCCACCTTTTGCCACTGCCAAGATGGCGGAAACATGCTCTTTTCCGATAGTGCCCACTTAAAGATCAAGTGGCTTTGATAAGTTATGTAAATTCTACGTCAGTTCTATTTAAAAGATAGTTGTTCCCGACGAAATAACACATAGAAACGAGTATGTATGACTGAATCTTCAAAGAACTTTGCCTTCAATTAGAGGCTCTCTAAGGAAAACTAGTAACTGTAAGACGCACTTGAAGCACTATATGTGACCCGAAAAAAATCCCGCATTAAACTCGTTGGGCGTGCGAGAGAAACGCCTCAATTTTAATCGTTGAACGGTGATACTTTATCATGTCCTTAGTAAGATGGCCGCCACAGCCGCCATCTTGCCAGAGGAACGGCTTCAGTTCTGCGCAATCGTTTTCACTCCAGCAATTTTTTGAACCCTCCTTGATAGGCACATGTTTAACAAGGTGGTGGCTTTCTTTTCCGCTCTCTTCTATGTCCACCCCCTTCTTTCACTCCTCGCTTGATGTGGCGCTATGCTCTTTTGTAGAAATAATCGCGCTTCCTAACCTCAAGCTGCTATCATTGCATGAGAGACATCGAGGCACGTGCCTGGGACTTGTGGGTAGAGATAAGATGACAATGACCAGGAATCTTCTGCGTCGCGGCTGATCTGTGTCTGTCGAGTGCGCTGCAATGACCTCGCTAATTACCCGGGCGTTGCGTCACGTCCTCGCAAGACCGATAGGGCGGTCTCACTTGCAGATCGGCATTTGTAGGCCCCGGCCGTGCACGGCACCAGCACTTAGATGCAGGCGAAGTGCTTGGAGCAGCGATCTGCAACCTGTGGCCTGTGCACGACATTTATGTGACCCCCGGCAAGACTTGCGAACCTCTTTGCTACCCCCTTTATAACTTCCTATTTCGTATGCAATTCTCCGATGTCGACTGTAAAATAGGCTCTGTTGGTATTCAACAAGCATGTCTATTCTTCCAGTTTAAATAAACATGATTCTACCTTAAGATTATTGTCAATTCACAGATTTTTATTTCTCTCTGGCCCGCGCCATGTGGGCTTCTGTGCAACCTCGGCCTTCCGTCTCAAAGGGTTGCGTACCACTGCTATAGAAGCTATAGTGGAATTAGATTTAGGTGCACGCTAAATAAAAAGCAAATGTTCAAAATTTCTGATGCCTTGCACCACGGCGTATATCATAACCATATCGTGGTTTCGGGACGTTTGTACACCGAATTATTATTATTATTATTATTATTATTATTATTACTTGCTGCTGAGCTCATGCACGTCGTTGCATGCAATTCGTATAGAGTGTCCCGATTGAAACAAAATCACTCGTTGCACACACAAAAAAAAAAAATCCGGTCGCGTAACTTTGCTGCAAGTGACTGCAAGTTTTGCTGCAAGTTTTGCTGCAAGTGACTTCGAAAAACGATAGATAGCCTTGTGTCTGCAAACGATGCGTAAGATATGGCGCCATCTGGCAGTAATGTGAAGAAACGAAATGTTTTTTAGAGCGTATAGAGCCTCGGGTCGTTTAAGTTAAATCTCCAGAATTTTTTGCGAAGCGTAATAAATACCCGCTCTTTTTACAGCGTGGCACTGTCAGAGTAGCGTAATAAGCACTTCGGTCTTTAAAATTACCTATTCATGCGTTTTCTAAATAAAAAAACACACTGCCTGACAATTATGTATTGATGTGGCGCCTCAAACGTGCGTAATATTAGTTTTCTTAGACTGACAATGTTCGCAAGTACGAACGCAGCCACCAGATCAAGATGGGTGGGCGTCGAGCAGAGCGTTAAACTTTCGCCAAGTGGTTTAATCACTGGAACATACATAATATAAAGAACTAGATTGAAGTACGCCAAGGAAGACTATCGTCGTCCTTATTATCATCTTTGAAAAATAAAACAGAGAAAGAACGTGAAGTGGGTAACCTCGATAACAATTTCCCGGCCGTCTTCCCAGCCACCTATTACTCATGACTTTAGAGGGACCAATAGGCCCCCACTCGGTGAAACGTTAGGCGAAAAAATTCCGTAAGTCAACTGTGGGCCATCCAGCAAGCCCGCGAGGAGACGGGGTTTCCAGTCCTCCTCTTCGCGGGCTGCCTAGGCGCAAGCCACGAATGTTCCGGAGTTATTAATAGTTGTTACCACCACCAAGATTTCCAGGCAACCACGATGCGGGACATATAAAAAGCGAAGCCGGCACACTAGTGGGGAGACGCACTTACGAAAGAGAACTTTGACTTCTAAATTCAATCTTGGAAATCAGCCGAAATCAATCTTATATTGTTACAAAACGGAACCGGTTAGGCTTTATTTCGTCCTGTCTTTCACTCTCTCTATTGTAGCAATCACGACAGCCATAGGTCAGAACGGTCAACCGTGCATGGTGGTACAATGATTCGATCCAGCCACGAATCAATAAACCATACAACCAAGCTGTATGCCAACCAGTTGCATGGTTGACTAAACAATCCAACCCGCCGCGGTGATTTACCGGTCATTGTGCGTGAACAATAATAGCTGTTTGGAATTTAACTCCCGAAAACCAGGACATGCCGTAATGGAGGGCTCCGGAAATTTGAACCACCTGGGGTTCTTCAACGTAATTTGATTGATATGTGGGGTTTAACGTCCCAAAACCACCATATGATTATGAGAGACGCCGTAGTGGAGGGTTCCGGAAATTTCGACCACCATCTTTAACGTTCACCCAAATCTGAGCACACGGGCCTACAACATCCCCGCCTCCATCGGAAATGCAGCCGCCGCAGCAGGGATTCGAACCCTCGACCTACAGGTCAACAGCCGAGTACCTTAGCCACTAGACCGCCGCGGCGGGGCTCTTCAACGTGCACCTCGAACATTTTCACCTCCATCAAAAATGAGGCCACCACGGCCGGGATTCGATCCGGCGACCTTCGTGTTAGCAGTTGAGCAGCTTAACGCATGACCAACATGGTGGACGTGGGGCTTGAGCGCTGGCTCGTACGTCGCAGGATAAAATCCCGTCAGCGGTGGCCACATTTCGATGAAGGCAACATGCTTGAGGCCCGTGTAATTAGATATAGGTGCATTTTGAAGAACCCCACGCTGTCAAAATTTCCGGAGCTACAGCGTCCGTAATAACAATATCGTAATCCTGGGACGTTCCATGCCAACAATTATTGTTATGAAACATTCAAAGCCCTTTTTTTGGAAAGGCGTGGCACCCCTCAATAATTCTGTCGCGACTCGCGATGAAGAGCTTACTGGGGTAGATCACTAGTAGGAAATAACACTAAATAGACTGCACGAAGAAAAGACACAAACTACCGAACTGGAAATCATGAACTAATCCCCCCGAGGCATAGACTAAGCCCGAGCACTTACTGCTCATCTCCAGCAGCCTGAGGTTTCTGAGAACGGGCGCCATGGAGCTCTCGGAGAGCGTCTGCAAGTAGTTGTTGCTCACGTCCAGCAGTGTCAGGGCGGGCATGTCAGGGCGGGCATGTCGCTGAACATGTCCTCCGGTAGAGAGCGTATCCTGTTGTGCCTGCGAAGAACAATCATGGGATTCAATTAGCGATGCGAAGGTGCTTGGTCAGCGATGCTGTGATTTAGGTGACAGCAAGACCAATTTCCTTCGCAATCGTATTTGTATCGTGCTTGATAAAGACAAGTGCATCGTGTTAACATGCTCCGAACTCAGAGTTACTGCGCATGCCCAATACCAATTTAAACAACAAACACGACCATGGAAGATTATCTTAAACGTGTTCCCTCTGCTAACTAAGCCGTATAAATAGATGTGCAAGTTCAGGTCAATGCAAGCCGCATTTCTCCGACACATGGACAGAAACGGCCCACGCCCCAAAAACGACCACGCGACGCCCCCTCACCCTCCCAGATCTCTCAGGTAAATAAAAGCATTATTACGTCTGTCAACGTATTACGTCATGTTTTTGCCCCATGCGTCAACTTTAGCATCCTTATACTAATCGTTGGTAAAGGCCGTAGAATGGACCGGGGGCTGACAGCAACAGAATGCAGGCGGTGAATGCAAACCATGTAGTTCATTTTGACCTAAGCAAGCCCCTTCGCATAGAGTGCATGTGACGCGTCAGCAGTAGATCTGGGAGCAGTGTTGTCGCATCGAGTTGGAGGCGTTTACTGCCCTAAAGGATGTAGGTCACGAACCTTAGCAAAAGCCCAGAAAGCTATTCTCAACTCGAGAAGGAGGCCTTCGCTCTCGTATATGGCGTGACCAGGTTCAAAGACTATCTGCACGGTACCCACTTCGAAGTGGTAGCTGAGCACAAAACGGAACTGTTCAGTCCAGACAAGGCGATCTCGCCGGTGCCCGCTGCCCGCATCCAGCATTGGGCCACCCTGCTGTTGGACGGATATATGCCGCTACCGACGGACCCCTGTCAAGGCTGGCAAGTCTCCATCCGAACTGCTGTTGGGTACCAGCTACGGATCAGCCTGGACTGTTGCCTCGGGTGCACAGGCGGTAAACCACATTTCGCAGAGCACTTCTCTACAATTTATTTCTTTGCAGGACAGCCTGATTGACTGAGTTTTCCCTGCCCGCCGAAATGGCTGCCCACCACACCTGCGCCCAAGTGGCTCGGATGGCGATTGTGTCCACGGCGGACGACAAGCAACATCGTCACGCGGACGAACTGCCCACACAACTCGGACACGACGCAGCCAGAAGGCGCCACAACCGCCACCACCACTCAAGCCAGCGGGCATACTTGACCCCACTCCGGCGATATACAAGGCACCACCTATATATACAAGCCTATATACAAGGCACCACCACCGCTTCGCTGGTCCAACAGACTACGGCGGCCACCTCAAAGGCTCCACTGGTAAAAGGGGCGAGATGTGCTACGTCATCCGAGCGTGTCATCAGTTGACAGAACAGCACACGTCCAGCTTATCACAATCACGTCGCCGCAGTGCCACATAATAGCGAGACACGCAAAATAAAACCTTTTCGTTCTCGCTTGGTTAGTAAGCCGTTCCTTCAATATTCAACAGTCTTGAGCACTTCTGCTTTGTGGACCGTTGCGGGGTCTCCACTCCCACCCCCCCCCCCCCCCATCCCTACAGAGCCTGCATCACCAATTAAGACAAACCAGTGGGACCACCACGGTAAAAATTAATATTTATGCTACGAAGTGGTTCTTGCAATGATAATAAGCACTGCAAACAAGAGTCACGACCCGCCCCTTTCCCCTTTTCAAGTTTCAGCACAACGAAACCGCCCCTTAAAATGAGTGGCTGGATTCAACCATGGTGCGACAGGTATATGTACTCTGCGTTTATTTATAAAAACAACTGTTCGTTTAGAAAAAAATGGTTCACAATTTAGAGGATTATGTACTGTATACTATGGGAGAGCATAAAGCCATCCACCTTAGGCCTCACACTTGATGAGGCCGTGTTGAAAAAACAAAATTACGCCGCGAACGAGTTCGCGACGGTGGTGACAACGTGACAGAGGGGTTAACGATTCATGGTACTTCATACTCTACTACGGGAGGGCAAGGAGCCGTCCCAACTAAAGATAATCAGAATTCACCAGCATCAACACGTCGGGGTGAAGCAAGATGTGTATAGAAAAATAGTTTAACGATTTCGAGTACTTCGTACTCCAACTATGGGAGAGCAGTGAGCCGTCCCCAGCTAAAGAGAAGAGGGTCACGGAACCACATTCATGTGTGTTTATAAAAAATTGGTGAACGATTTAGAATACTTGGTACTCTACTATGGGAGAACTGAAAGCTGCCTTTTACCCTTGATCACATCCGGTTTTGTCTACCGATGTGCCTTCGTCTAATGCATTTATTAACATATAATAAAACCGCAGGGTAGAAGCAATAAACCGAGAAGTACACCATAGTTTGCGTTCATATTTGTGTTCCTGCTGTTAGCACTAAAGCTTGAATGTCATGGGTTTATTTCTCCAAAGATAACATCACAAATTCTCAACCAAAGCTAACGCTTTCGAAGGGAATGTTCAACTTTTATTTTGTAATTAACGAACAATTTAGGTATTCGTTCTTTTCTAAGATCTTACCCAGCAAAACCGCCATACGCCTGCGAAGGTGAAAGTATAGTGATCAAGACCACATTGATTTTGAGCGCCTTGCGATCATCTATGGGCTGCTAAACTCGCCCCGGTGAAATCAAAGGTATACAAGGTGAACATTGCGCAGTGGTCTAGCAGCCGCATTTCAACGGAGGCAGACTGCTAGAGGGCCGCGTGCTTACGTCGAGGTGGCCAGTGGCCTACATTTTCAAATCCCTCTACTCCGGCACCCCTCACAATCATAACGTGGTACTGGAACGTAAAACCCAAGGAGGTTTCTTTAAAAAATGGTGAAAAACCGGCAAATTATCGTGACAGGTAAGGCACCATGATTAGCACGACACCTCCCTGATGAGCTACGACGGCGGTTAGGTCAAACAATTAATAGAACAGAGTAGACTCGTTGGAAATCGCAAGCGTATTTCCGACGAAGATAACTTATCGCTTGAATTCATGAAATGGTTTTGCGTCGACAGCCGCGAAGAAACCTCCAGGATCTGAGTCCGGTACAGTTTTGTTGTTAAGAATACAGCACAGATTGACTGTATGGTGTCAACGTTGTCGATGCAAACAGCATTGAGAAATCACGCTGACAATCGGCCAGCATTATGAAAACGCACCAAGCGTTCAGCGCAAGCAACTTTCCGCGAAGAAGATTCTTGCGGATAACACCAGCTTTTGTGGAATACGCACTTCGATCTCTGCACGCCGGACATCTTTACCACGTTTTACTCAGTCATTTAAAGCTATAGCGTGCGCCTTTGTACAGCATAGGGATTCGAAAATTCAGGCACAGAACTCAAATCCAGCCCTTGTCTACGCATTACGAAAGTGTTTTGTTTCGAGGTCCATCGAGAGTTCACTGACGTCATTTCCGTCACGGAACGTTCATTTGTAAGATGCCCATACAGTTGAGAAAGAAAAACCAGAAGAGTTTTATTGACGAAAATGACGTGGCTGTCGAACCCGGCCACGGACTATCGGTTCGTGGTCATATAGGTGCCGGACGTGCTCTATCTACCCACTTCTTTTCCGAAACAAATACACGATGCTTCGCAAACGGAGCATCTCTTAAATTTTCTCCGCGAGAGGGACGCCAGCGGCAAGTGGAACACCTTCGCGGCTCAAGCTGCATCTCGCGTTTATGACGCACTGTGTAATAGCGTATGCGCAAGTACAGGAATTAATTACCTCCACAGGTGGTCACATGCGTGCTGTGTCGCCACTGAGTGAGAGCACGTGCGTGTGAACGAAGTCACACCGGATGGCCCATCATCGGCTTACCTATTCGCAATAAGTCGCGCTTACCAGAGAAAATTTGTCTTACGGGTAAAAACGAAGATATCATCATGAGGCGCGCCGTATGACGGTGGCAGCACGATAAATTTTAAAGACGAGTCTTTCTTGGGGACCTTCAACTTTGGTCTTTGGTCTATTATTTGGTCTAAAAACTTTGGCCTCCTATTTTTTCCAGTTCTTCATTTGTACTTCTGCCGCTTATAGGAGCTAGAGACATGACCAGCAGTGTTGGTTTTATACAGAGAATGTATGTATGTATGTATGTATGTATGTATGTATGTATGTATGTATGTGTGTATGTATGCGTGTCCATGTATGTGGCTATGTATGTATGTATGTAGGTATGTATGTATGTATGTGGATGTAGGTATGTATGTATGTATGTATGTATGTATGTATGTATGTATGTATGTATGTATGTATGTATGTATGTATGTATGTATGTATGTATGTATGTATGTATGTATGTAACAGTCTGCATCATACACCGAGCTGACATGGCAATACCATCAAGTTCCAAGCAGCATGCCTCAATCCATGTTGTATCGTTGCGTAAAAGCGCGCATCAAGGTCATTTACGTGGATTACCGACGACGACAACAGTTAACTCGCGATTGTAAACAGGATGTAGAGCTGCCTTACGACAAACAGGGGGGAAAAAACACGCTGGCGCAAAGCTAGAGACCTATCCGCACACTCGTTCGAGAGTAGACAGCGTGCCGGCGGAAATCAATGGCGAGTACGCGGCTCTGATCTTTCTGGAATCCAAAGACCTGCACTTCGAGTGGGCCTTCTATCAGCCGCTTCCTTGGCACTGCCTTTCTCCGCGGCTTGCGAGATTATTTATTTATTTTATATATATTTTTTTCTCTCCCAGCATTTGCTTGACGTTTCTTATCAGGCAGCGCCTCTTCTATATCTCGAAGGAATGTCATTACTCCAAGGTTCGTGCCAAAGTTCGCGCGCTGCATGCGTAGAAGTCGGGAACACGGGGACGTCGCCTTCGTAACTTCGTGCGTAAGTTACGAAACAAGCGTAACTAAGGCGACAGTGTAACGAACGCATTTACTGGCGGATATAACGTGTGAACAGCTATAGAAGGAATTATTTTATGCTGTCTACAGGTTGCCTGCGGATTTCGCTAGGAGGAAATCTGAACAATTGTGACCACTATACTCGCGAAGTGAGGCGTGAAACTTTACAGTAAGACGTTATCGCATAAGCATTTAATGATGTCGAATTGCATTTGCTTAATAAAGCCGAACTTTATTTGGGTCCAAAGGAGACGCATGGGAGACCCCGTGCCACCCAGAGTAATTCAATCATACAGTTGCGAAACTGCATTCGAAAATCCGGACATGCATATGGCCCAATTTTTTGGGAAGTTAGACTATCGCACCATCTGGGAGTGGCAACACAAAACGCAATTATAGCGCTTATTGGTGGGCGCGCTGATCAACAAACTGCTCACTCTCGACATTTGGGTCAATGATGTGTCCGGATTTCGACACATGGAGCCAATGGGAAATTTCGCAACTCATATGATTGAATAACTGCGCAGGTTGGTGTACGGACTTGCGTGGTGCAGTATAGCAACACGAGTGGGAAATATATGTGAGGGTAAGGACGCAAAGGATGAGGGAGAGAGTAAGTCATAGCATAGTAATACACAGTATACAGCAAATGGGTTAGGAAAGGGAAGAGAAGGTGAGGAGGAGACATAGGTAGAGCCACCAGCTCCTATCTTTTTTCGCAGCACTATGTACGCAGCTTCCCCCATTTTAAATGCGAAGCATTTCTGAGCGAACTTCGGTGACTTTGAGCGTATCTATCTATCTAGCCGCTTACCTTCGGGTGCTCTCGTGGTCACCCCATTGACTTGGCTTAAACCAAAATTAGCATGGGAGGGTAAGATGGTTTGACGAATAAGACGTGCTGGTCAAGACATCAATAATGTCACAATCCCGTCACGTACGTCATCAAACACTTCCCGCCAGACAGTGGCACATACCCACGGACGGGTATGTGCCGCTGGTATGGTGGTACGTGCCACATGTGCTTGACACTTAGTATCTGCCCAGGAACGACTGCAATTGCTGGTGACTCTCCCATACAAACTCACATTGCTGTAGAAGTCCTGAAAACACACATCAGACACTTCGCACGTGCTCCCTGTCATCACCTTGCACTGTTGCCTTCAGAGAGGCGCCAAGCATCGTTCACTAAAATGATTGTGAAGTACAACGAGAAACTTCCCTCGGGCTTCACTCCTGCATCTAAGCCATCGATCCCCCCTTGGTGTCTTATTCGACCCACAGTGCATCTCAGTGTACCAGGGATCCGAAGGAAATCTGAGCTTTCATCACCCGTGCTGAAACAAATGTCTCTTCTTCTTTTGCACGAGAAATATTCAGACAGTGTACATATATACACCGATGGCTCCACGAACCGCCAGTATTTGCCAGGTGCAGTAGTTGTCCCAGCAAGAGGTGTTACCATCAGCCTTAGGACTGACCACTCCACGGCATCTACAGCAGCGGAACTATAGCTGTTTGCGCGCTGCACTTTGTGTGGTCAATCGGGAACCACCGCAACAATGGTCGATTTTCAGCGACTCAAGGGCTGCCCTACAATCAGTGCTCTCCGCACTGCGTTGCGGGCCGTACAAACAGCTTGTTTTTGAAATTCGATGCCTTCTCCACATTTCACATGAGAAAGGGCATCATGAGACGTTTCAGTGGCTGCCAAGTCACTGCGGCGTCATAGGGAACGAACATGCTGATACTACCGCGAGGGCAGCTCTTGAAGGAACACGAGAAGAAGCCATACCACTTTCGCGAACCAATGCAGCCAGTAATCTTCGACGACTTGCGCGTGAAGTCCTGTTTTGACTATGGTTCCCACCAAGTAACGAGATGAATCGTCAACACCACCTGTCCTCTTTGATGGCTCTCCGCATGCCCACTGGGCTCGAGCGAAGAGAAGTCACCCTTTTTCATCGCTTATGGCTAGGAGTGTCATTTACAAAATCTTAATCCTTTGTCACAAGAATGGCCGACAACGCTCTCTGCGATGTCTGTCATTGCGAAGAGACGTTACACCACATCATGTGCGACTGTCCGTTGTATGACATTCAGAGACAGTCACCGGCATCCGTTCTTGCGCGCATCGACAACAGCCAAATGTCTGTGGACACTATTTTGTCAAGTGCCCGAGAGAAGACATTGCAAGAGAAGGCGACAAAAGCTCTGTTGAAATTTCAACGCGACACGGACTTGAACAAGCGACTGTAACAGCAATGTCACACACCGCGAAAGACAAGACTGGACAATGACTGAGTATGCGCACGTGTGCTGCCGAATGTGCTATGTTTAGCTCTCTTCCCTCTCTGCTCTCTATCTTTCATTTCCCACATCCCCCTCCCATGCGTAGGGTAGCAAACCGGCTGCCTATAGGCTGGTTAACCTCCCTGTCATTTTTTTCCCTCCTATTTTTCTCCCAGGAACGACGAGAACACACATGGACAATCTTAACGCACGAGCGTAAAGAAATACCCGACTTAGGTAGCATTGATCTAACGAATGCAAAGAACAAATGTCAGGGTCCCGGCTGAAATCGAACCCAAGCATTCTGCGTGGCAATGAAAGATTTTACCACAGAGCTACGCCAGGTCTTGGAACTGCTTTTCAAATGGACGCTAATCTTCGTGAAACGTCAGTAGTGATTGCAGTGCTACCTACCCAATTTTTTAAACATTACATATGTACTCCTTTCATGCCGTCATCCCATCATGTCGGGTTAACGTGAATTATGGTTACGTGCCATGTGCTGAAGTTGATTTATGTAGCAGTGTTGAGGGCCAGCACCCTCGCGAGCATCAGCGCTTCATTTCAGCTTCTGGTGTTGCTGATACGCATGTTCCAGTTGGCATCGTTGCGCAAGTGCAAACAACTGCATGGTTATATAAACATCTGCAACTCTTCCACATGTGCCTGCAGTGTGCGTGTAAAATTTGTACGTATATTTAGCGTCATTTCATGACCTGTCGCTCAATTAAAAAATTGCAACTCGGTCACCTCCACATGCTTCGCATAACGTCGATTCCCAGGTACGTGGGATCTGCCAAATTTATCATTTTGCTATGCATGGACAACTTAGTTGAATCGAATTTATTGCGTCTACGGAACAATAATTAAAAAGACTATCGGAGCATACAGAATTTTCATAATCATTCGTCGAGGTTCATCAGCTTCACAGAATGTGAATGTTATGACAGTATTCTGTTGACATGCATGGAACGACAAAAACGAGTGTGTCGCGGCATGACATCCGGGGTCGGCCACCATTGGCCAAGCGACGATGCCGTGTGATGACGTCACCGTAGGGCGTCATGGTTGCGTCACAAGTTTTTCATATCTGCAACGTCGTTATTACATCACAAAATGACGTGGCCGCGCGTTTTTTTTTCGTCGTTCCACTTCATTCATTTGCCGTGTACCACTCAAAGGGCAGCTCAACGCGTACACCTAAGGTGTTAAAGACACGCACACACACGCACGCACACGAACACACACACATACATCCGTGTTACGCACGGCCTTTCGACAAGGGCGCGAAAGGTACGCTCATTCCTGCGGTGAGTTACCTTGATCTTCACGTGACGGTCGCGAATAGAGATACAATTCTTATCACGCGTCATGTGTCAAAGGGTTCGCGGCCACGCAGCATTGTCGCGGCATTGTGTGCCGACAACGCACAAGGTACCAAGTACGAGGGACAATGTATTGGAAAACAATCCAATAGAAGCTCGGAACCGACGATGCCCAAGCGAATGAATGTGACTTTTCGTAGACTACATCCATGATTGATTTATATGTGGGGTTTAACGTCCCAAAACCACCATTAGATTATGAGAGACGCCGTAATGGAGGGCTGCGGAAATTTCGACCACCTGGGGTTCTTTAACGTGCACCCAAATCTGAGCGCACGGGCCCACAACATTTCCGCCTCCATCGAAAATGCAGCCGCCGCAGCCGGGATTCGAACCCGCGACCTGGGGGTCAGCAGCCGAGTACGTTAGCCACTAGACCACCGCGGCGGGGCTGACTAGACTACATCCAAGGTCTGTGTGACTGTGTGGCCTGACCTAACCTATAGCTTGTAACTGAGGCTGTGATGTGCAGCGCAAGGAAACAAAGACGGAGGGAAGACACATAAACGACACAGATTGGCGCTGTGACTAACTGGCGCTACGTTGCAATTTGGTCACATTGGATGCTTTGGCGTTTCACATATGCAAGAAAAAAGAGAGAAAATATTTACTCGTAAAAAATAATTAAAAAACAGTCCTTTAGTTGTTCTCGTTGTACCAGCAATTCATTTCCCCGAAGGACGATAATTTATCATGATGCCTGACCTCTATTGCGCACATGGAAGCCTATCTTGGCGTTATGAATATAAGAGTAAGAAAAATTTTGTCAGCGCTTGCCATTATCACACAAATTTCATTGTCGACCGCTGCTATTCACAGATTTGTTAGCAAAAAAAAAAAATACTGATTTCCTCCCGGTATACCACAGCTTCTGAAAAACTTAAAGCCCGGTCGTCGGGGAACAAGACAATGTAGATTGTTTCACCGCAAACTTCAGTTGAGCTTTTGCGTAATCTGGTTCGTTGCGACCCATATAATGAACTTATCTGCTAGGGTGGAATTCCTGACAAAGGGATAATTAAATAAAAGAAACAAAGATGAAGATAAGTAAATCAATGGTGCGACTTTCTTCTCAGAAGCGTATATCTTAACTTTGCCCGCCGTTCATAATAGATAATTCATGGTAATGACGACACGCTGAGTTAACGAAAGCAAGAATAGAAAAGCACCCTACAATGCAAAATTGCTATACGACCTTGCTTTTCTTCAAGTGCTTTGTGCGGGATACAGGGCATCGACACCATTCTATTCAGATAAGTTACAACGGACTGAAAACGTTATCTGTGCGACCAAGTATGCCAGGCTATAAAAGGGAGATATTGATTTTTCATATGATTGTACGAACACCTACACACGTTGCCAAGACATAGCTCTTAATGTAAGATTTTTTAGGAGCTATCTTGAGCGTCGACTTAAAAAGTCACAATGTCGACACAAGGTCGACGCAATGAATGCGATAGCAACATTCGGGCCGTTGTTATACGAAGTAAGGTTAGGAGATTGAGGAACCATGCGAAATGTAGTGAACATGGTCGATTGTGCTCGAAGGGACGGGAATGCAGTAACCACAACATTGACTGACAATCCTTTTTTTTCTCTTTCTCTTCTCTTTCATCTCTCTCTCTCTCATCTTTATGCCCCCTTCCCATTCGCCCAGCGTAGGGTATAGCAAACCGGGCATGTACCTGGTTAACCTGCCTGCCTTCTTTCTTGTTGTTCTTGTCCTCCTCCAGTAACCACAATATCTAAACAGGTGTTGCTGTGGATAGTCGCCTGTGTCCGAGAGGAGGCGACGTCGAAGTTCGGCATCGAGAAACGCGACAAGCCACTGGTTGTCAAGCCAGTGACTTTTACCGACCCATCCTGTAAGTGCACAACGCACGGAAGTTGTGCAGCAAGAAGTTGATGACATCAGTCCGCAAGACTTCTGGTGAGATGTTGGCTGTTGCGACGACGAAGTGGGGCAATGTTTTAACGGCGCAAGCGTCACCACAACTCATCTGATGCAGTGAGTTGAGTTAGTCCGTATCAATGATAGTGGGGCGCGGTGCGCATGGGATAGGAATTCGCAGGTACGACAGGACCAACTAAATTATATATTGTCGTGCGGCAGGCGTGCGGAAGCAGTGTTGGACAGGTTGGAGCTCATAGCAACCTCCGGCCAGATTCTCGGTGCCTTGAGCACGTCCGAGTCTTTCACCGAGGACGGAGCTCAGTATTGCCACCACCTCGAGGTTGCAATGGTTCGTTCCAGTTTATTAACGGAATACATCGAGGAGTTTCCTGGTGCTGACCCTGACCGGAGTGGCCAGTCTTTCTCTGCAGGTCGCGGCGCTCGTGGAGGCGCTCCGGCCCCAATCGGGCCAGACACCACTGCGCTCTACCAGACCATGTGCACGATCGTAAATAACACAAGGTACTCTTTACCACTTCACAAAGCAGGCCTTTTTGAGGATTCGAACAAGATGAGCCCTAACAAGACACTGCCATATTTGCAGACGCCTCACACATTAATTTTAGAAGACGCACAGACACTCAGTCACGAAGATACTGGGTTCTCGAGAGATGTCTCCTTCGAGAAAACTGAGGTAACTAGCCATGCTGCGGGGATTGCCGTTGAGAAATCGTCGCAGACCAGCTCTCCTGCTTTTGCCTCCCAGGACACCGCGTGTACATGTGATACTTCGCCAGAAGCCACCGGCTAAACCATGTCCGAGAGTTCTGTGTTGAGATAGCTGCCCGGCTATGAGCTGCGTCACATCTCACGTCGAGAAATGGCTCATGCGTTCACACAGATGCCTCGCAGAGCATCCGTCTGCAGCTCCGCCAACCAGCGGCGGCGGGATAGACACCAGCGTTTTTGGGTTGGTCTCCAACCTTGCCGAGACAGTCAGTGTCACCCGCTAGAACCATCACCGAGATTTCACCACAACCTGAAACTCGAGCACCACGACACGTCCAAATCTGCACGCTTGAAAAGAACGGGAGAGTTTTTCCAGCAATTTCACAGCGTGGCCAAGGTTGTCAACCGCCGCGGCACAGCCAATGGCGTCCGCCAGAGTCGTCATCGGCAGCTGTCTATGCCTGATGCCAGTGTGGCCGAGGCCGACCACCCGACCCCCTTGCAGATCCACCAAACAACTCGCAGTGTGGCCGGGACCCACCACCACGATTCAGACAGTGCCGGCCACCCGAAGCATCGACGGCCTCTCCGCACGCTTCGCAGTCATGGCCGAATGTCGTGACCGAGAAAGACGCTGGGGTTCGGGCGCAGGATGGAGGTAGAAGAGGAGGAAGCCAGATTGGAACA